>CM028328.1:40572500-41262828 GCA_016647705.1 Eucommia ulmoides | reverse complement strand
AATCATCTTTTTCGTGTGGAAAAGGCCATCGCATTTAAAGACCCCCAAAAGACCAAGTGTTGATAAAAAAAAAAAAAAAATTGAACTGTTTCCGCTGTGGAAGGAAATACATTCTTTCTGAGTGAAAACGTGCTTCAAAGCACTAACGCCCCCAGAAGGAACAAAAAGTCCAAATTTGACCCCAAAATTCAACAGCAACCTTTTGGGACGAAGATTACCACCTTTTCGAGTGGGAACAGCCTTCCAAGCAAAACGCCAGCAAAGGCCCAAACACGTAGAGTTTGACAAGAAAATTCAACTATGTCCGTTTCGGAGAAAAGATACCGTTTTTTTGGGGGATAAACGGCCTTCAGTGCAAATCGCCCCCCAGTGGCAAAAAAAAAAAAAAAAACAGTGTTTGACCGTTGAAAAATACCACTTTTTGTGTTTTGGAATCGGCCTTCGTCGAGAAACGCCCTCCGAAAGGCCCGTTGACGCAAAGTTTGACTAGAAAATTCAACAGAGTCCATTTCGGACGAAAAATACAACTTTTTTGGGATAAAATGGCCTCAGAGCAAAACGGCCCTAAGATGCAGATGAAGGCCAGTTTTTACTAGAAAATTCAACTGCGTTCGTTTTGAACTGAAAATACCTGTTTTTCGGGTGGCACGGCCTTCGGAGCTAAACGCCTCCAAAAGTCCAAAAAAAACAAGTTTGACTAAAAAATGAATTCTGTCCGTTTCGGACGAAAAGTACAAGTTTTTTTGAGTGGAAACGTCCTTCAAAGCAAAACATCCCCAAAGGGGACAAGAAGACCAAGTTTGACCCAAAAATTAAACCGCGATCTTTCAGGACGAAAAATACCACTTTTTCGGGTGGAAACGGCCATCAGAGCAAAATGCTCCCAAAAGGCCCAAAAATGCCAAATTGGATAAGAAAATTCAACTGTGTCCATTTCGGACAAAAAATACAATTTTTTCTTGGGATAATAGGGCTTTCAGAGGAAAACGCCCCCCAAAGGCAAAAAACGATCAAGTTTGAGTAGAAAATTAAACTGCGTACTTTTTGGACAAAAGTTACCACTTTTTTGTGTGAAAACGTCATTCAAAGCAAAACACTCCCAAAAGGTACAAAACGACAAAATTTGACCCGATAATTAAACTGCGACCTTTCGGCATGAAAAATACCACTTTTTGTGTTGGAATCGACCTTCGTAGAGAAACGCCTCCAAAAGGCCCAACGACGCTATGTTTGACTAGAAAATTCAACTGCATCCGTTCTGGACGAAAAATATCATCTTTTTTGCGTGGAAAAGGCCATCGCATTTAAAGAATCCCAAAAGACCAAGTTTGATAAAATAAAAAAAAAAATTGAACTGTGTCCGCTGTGGAAGGAAAATACATTCTTTCTGAGTGAAAACGTGCTTCAAAGCAGAACGCCCCCAGAAGGAACAAAAAGTCCAAATTTGACCCAAAAATTAAACAGCGACCTTTTGGGACGAAGATTACCACTTTTTCGGGTGGGAACAGCCTTCCAAGCAAAACGCCAGCAAAAGGCCCAAAAACGTAGAGTTTGACAAGAAAATTCCACTGTATCCATTTCGGAGAAAAGATACCGTTTTTTGGGGGATAAAACGGCCGTCAGCGCAAATCGCCCCCCAGTGGCAAAAAAAAAAAATAGTGTTTGACCAGAAAATTCAACTGCGTCTGTTTTGGGCGAAAACACCCCCAAAAGGCCCATTGATGCCATGTTTGAAAAAAGAAATCAGCAGTGTCCGTTTCGGACGAAAATTACCACTTTTTTTAGTGGAAACGTCCTTCAAAGCAAAACACCCCCAAAAGGTACAAAAAGACAAAGTTTGACCCGATAATTAAACTGCGACCTTTCGGCATGAAAAATACCACTTTTTGTGTTTTGGAATCGGCCTTCGTCGAGAAACGCCTCCGAAAGGCCCGTTGACGCAAAGTTTGACTAGAAAATTCAACTGAGTCCGTTTCGGACGAAAAATACAACCTTTTTGGGATAAAATGGCCTCAGAGCAAAACGACCCTAAGATGCAGAAGAATGCCAGTTTTTACTAGAAAATTCAACTGCGTCCGTTTTGAATTAAAAATACCTGTTTTTTGGGTGCCACGGCCTTCGGAGCTAAACGCCTCCAAAAGTCCCAAAAAGAGCAAGTTTGACTAAAAAATGAATTCTGTCCGTTTCGGACGAAAAGTTCAAGTTTTTTTGAGTGGAAACGTCCTTCAAAGCAAAACATCCCCAAAGGGGACAAGAAGACCAAGTTTGACCCAAAAATTAAACCGCGACCTTTCAGGACGAAAAATACCACTTTTTCGGGTGGAAACGGCCATCAGAGGAAAATGCTCCCAAAAGGCCCAAAAATGCATCCGTTCTGGACGAAAAATATCATCTTTTTCGTGTGGAAAAGGCCATCGCATTTAAAGACCCCCAAAAGACCAAGTTTGATAAAAAAAAAAAAAAAAAATTGAACTGTTTCCGCTGTGGAAGGAAAATACATTCTTTCTGAGTGAAAACGTGCTTCAAAGCACTAACGCCCCCAGAAGGAACAAAAAGTCCAAATTTGACCCAAAAATTCAACAGCAACCTTTTGGGACGAAGATTACCACCTTTTCGAGTGGGAACAGCCTTCCAAGCAAAACGCCAGCAAAAGGCCCAAACACGTAGAGTTTGACAAGAAAATTCAACTATGTCCGTTTCGGAGAAAAGATACCGTTTTTTGGGGGATAAAACGGCCTTCAGTGCAAATCGCCCCCCAGTGGCAAAAAAAAAAAAAAAAAAAACAGTGTTTGACCGTTGAAAAATACCACTTTTTGTGTTTTGGAATCGGCCTTCGTCGAGAAACGCCTCCGAAAGGCCCGTTGACGCAAAGTTTGACTAGAAAATTCAACAGAGTCCATTTCGGACGAAAAATACAACTTTTTTGGGATAAAATGGCCTCAGAGCAAAACGGCCCTAAGATGCAGATGAAGGCCAGTTTTTACTAGAAAATTCAACTGCGTTCGTTTTGAACTGAAAATACCTGTTTTTCGGGTGGCACGGCCTTCGGAGCTAAACGCCTCCAAAAGTCCAAAAAAAACAAGTTTGACTAAAAAATGAATTCTGTCCGTTTCGGACGAAAAGTACAAGTTTTTTTGAGTGGAAACGTCCTTCAAAGCAAAACATCCCCAAAGGGGACAAGAAGACCAAGTTTGACCCAAAAATTAAACCGCGATCTTTCAGGACGAAAAATACCACTTTTTCGGGTGGAAACGGCCATCAGAGCAAAATGCTCCCAAAAGGCCCAAAAATGCCAAATTGGATAAGAAAATTCAACTGTGTCCATTTCGGACAAAAAATACAATTTTTTCTTGGGATAATAGGGCTTTCAGAGGAAAACGCCCCCCAAAGGCAAAAAACGATCAAGTTTGAGTAGAAAATTAAACTGCGTACTTTTTGGACAAAAGTTACCACTTTTTTGTGTGAAAACGTCATTCAAAGCAAAACACTCCCAAAAGGTACAAAACGACAAAATTTGACCCGATAATTAAACTGCGACCTTTCGGCATGAAAAATACCACTTTTTGTGTTGGAATCGACCTTCGTAGAGAAACGCCTCCAAAAGGCCCAACGACGCTATGTTTGACTAGAAAATTCAACTGCATCCGTTCTGGACGAAAAATATCATCTTTTTTGCGTGGAAAAGGCCATCGCATTTAAAGAATCCCAAAAGACCAAGTTTGATAAAATAAAAAAAAAATTGAACTGTGTCCGCTGTGGAAGGAAAATACATTCTTTCTGAGTGAAAACGTGCTTCAAAGCAGAACGCCCCCAGAAGGAACAAAAAGTCCAAATTTGACCCAAAAATTAAACAGCGACCTTTTGGGACGAAGATTACCACTTTTTCGGGTGGGAACAGCCTTCCAAGCAAAACGCCAGCAAAAGGCCCAAAAACGTAGAGTTTGACAAGAAAATTCCACTGTATCCATTTCGGAGAAAAGATACCGTTTTTTGGGGGATAAAACGGCCGTCAGCGCAAATCGCCCCCCAGTGGCAAAAAAAAAAATAGTGTTTGACCAGAAAATTCAACTGCGTCTGTTTTGGGCGAAAACACCCCCAAAAGGCCCATTGATGCCATGTTTGAAAAAAGAAATCAGCAGTGTCCGTTTCGGACGAAAATTACCACTTTTTTTAGTGGAAACGTCCTTCAAAGCAAAACACCCCCAAAAGGTACAAAAAGACAAAGTTTGACCCGATAATTAAACTGCGACCTTTCGGCATGAAAAATACCACTTTTTGTGTTTTGGAATCGGCCTTCGTCGAGAAACGCCTCCGAAAGGCCCGTTGACGCAAAGTTTGACTAGAAAATTCAACTGAGTCCGTTTCGGACGAAAAATACAACCTTTTTGGGATAAAATGGCCTCAGAGCAAAACGACCCTAAGATGCAGAAGAATGCCAGTTTTTACTAGAAAATTCAACTGCGTCCGTTTTGAATTAAAAATACCTGTTTTTTGGGTGCCACGGCCTTCGGAGCTAAACGCCTCCAAAAGTCCCAAAAAGAGCAAGTTTGACTAAAAAATGAATTCTGTCCGTTTCGGACGAAAAGTTCAAGTTTTTTTGAGTGGAAACGTCCTTCAAAGCAAAACATCCCCAAAGGGGACAAGAAGACCAAGTTTGACCCAAAAATTAAACCGCGACCTTTCAGGACGAAAAATACCACTTTTTCGGGTGGAAACGGCCATCAGAGGAAAATGCTCCCAAAAGGCCCAAAAATGCATCCGTTCTGGACGAAAAATATCATCTTTTTCGTGTGGAAAAGGCCATCGCATTTAAAGACCCCCAAAAGACCAAGTTTGATAAAAAAAAAAAAAAAAAATTGAACTGTTTCCGCTGTGGAAGGAAAATACATTCTTTCTGAGTGAAAACGTGCTTCAAAGCACTAACGCCCCCAGAAGGAACAAAAAGTCCAAATTTGACCCAAAAATTCAACAGCAACCTTTTGGGACGAAGATTACCACCTTTTCGAGTGGGAACAGCCTTCCAAGCAAAACGCCAGCAAAAGGCCCAAACACGTAGAGTTTGACAAGAAAATTCAACTATGTCCGTTTCGGAGAAAAGATACCGTTTTTTGGGGGATAAAACGGCCTTCAGTGCAAATCGCCCCCCAGTGGCAAAAAAAAAAAAAAAAAAACAGTGTTTGACCGTTGAAAAATACCACTTTTTGTGTTTTGGAATCGGCCTTCGTCGAGAAACGCCTCCGAAAGGCCCGTTGACGCAAAGTTTGACTAGAAAATTCAACAGAGTCCATTTCGGACGAAAAATACAACTTTTTTGGGATAAAATGGCCTCAGAGCAAAACGGCCCTAAGATGCAGATGAAGGCCAGTTTTTACTAGAAAATTCAACTGCGTTCGTTTTGAACTGAAAATACCTGTTTTTCGGGTGGCACGGCCTTCGGAGCTAAACGCCTCCAAAAGTCCAAAAAAAACAAGTTTGACTAAAAAATGAATTCTGTCCGTTTCGGACGAAAAGTACAAGTTTTTTTGAGTGGAAACGTCCTTCAAAGCAAAACATCCCCAAAGGGGACAAGAAGACCAAGTTTGACCCAAAATTAAACCGCGATCTTTCAGGACGAAAAATACCACTTTTTCGGGTGGAAACGGCCATCAGAGCAAAATGCTCCCAAAAGGCCCAAAAATGCCAAATTGGATAAGAAAATTCAACTGTGTCCATTTCGGACAAAAAATACAATTTTTTCTTGGGATAATAGGGCTTTCAGAGGAAAACGCCCCCCAAAGGCAAAAAACGATCAAGTTTGAGTAGAAAATTAAACTGCGTACTTTTTGGACAAAAGTTACCACTTTTTTGTGTGAAAACGTCATTCAAAGCAAAACACTCCCAAAAGGTACAAAACGACAAAATTTGACCCGATAATTAAACTGCGACCTTTCGGCATGAAAAATACCACTTTTTGTGTTGGAATCGACCTTCGTAGAGAAACGCCTCCAAAAGGCCCAACGACGCTATGTTTGACTAGAAAATTCAACTGCATCCGTTCTGGACGAAAAATATCATCTTTTTTGCGTGGAAAAGGCCATCGCATTTAAAGAATCCCAAAAGACCAAGTTTGATAAAATAAAAAAAAAATTGAACTGTGTCCGCTGTGGAAGGAAAATACATTCTTTCTGAGTGAAAACGTGCTTCAAAGCAGAACGCCCCCAGAAGGAACAAAAAGTCCAAATTTGACCCAAAAATTAAACAGCGACCTTTTGGGACGAAGATTACCACTTTTTCGGGTGGGAACAGCCTTCCAAGCAAAACGCCAGCAAAAGGCCCAAAAACGTAGAGTTTGACAAGAAAATTCCACTGTATCCATTTCGGAGAAAAGATACCGTTTTTTGGGGGATAAAACGGCCGTCAGCGCAAATCGCCCCCCAGTGGCAAAAAAAAAAAATAGTGTTTGACCAGAAAATTCAACTGCGTCTGTTTTGGGCGAAAACACCCCCAAAAGGCCCATTGATGCCATGTTTGAAAAAAGAAATCAGCAGTGTCCGTTTTGGACGAAAATTACCACTTTTTTTAGTGGAAACGTCCTTCAAAGCAAAACACCCCCAAAAGGTACAAAAAGACAAAGTTTGACCCGATAATTAAACTGCGACCTTTCGGCATGAAAAATACCACTTTTTGTGTTTTGGAATCGGCCTTCGTCGAGAAACGCCTCCGAAAGGCCCGTTGACGCAAAGTTTGACTAGAAAATTCAACTGAGTCCGTTTCGGACGAAAAATACAACCTTTTTGGGATAAAATGGCCTCAGAGCAAAACGACCCTAAGATGCAGAAGAATGCCAGTTTTTACTAGAAAATTCAACTGCGTCCGTTTTGAATTAAAAATACCTGTTTTTTGGGTGCCACGGCCTTCGGAGCTAAACGCCTCCAAAAGTCCCAAAAAGAGCAAGTTTGACTAAAAAATGAATTCTGTCCGTTTCGGACGAAAAGTTCAAGTTTTTTTGAGTGGAAACGTCCTTCAAAGCAAACCATCCCCAAAGGGGACAAGAAGACCAAGTTTGACCCAAAATTTAAACCGCGACCTTTCAGGACGAAAAATACCACTTTTTCGGGTGGAAACGGCCATCAGAGGAAAATGCTCCCAAAAGGCCCAAAAATGCATCCGTTCTGGACGAAAAATATCATCTTTTTTGTGTGGAAAAGGCCATCGCATTTAAAGACCCCCAAAAGACCAAGTTTGATAAAAAAAAAAAAAAAAAAAAATTGAACTGTTTCCGCTGTGGAAGGAAAATACATTCTTTCTGAGTGAAAACGTGCTTCAAAGCACTAACGCCCCCAGAAGGAACAAAAAGTCCAAATTTGACCCAAAAATTCAACAGCAACCTTTTGGGACGAAGATTACCACCTTTTCGAGTGGGAACAGCCTTCCAAGCAAAACGCCAGCAAAAGGCCCAAACACGTACAGTTTGACAAGAAAATTCAACTATGCCGTTTCGGAGAAAAGATACCGTTTTTTGGGGGATAAAACGGCCTTCAGCGCAAATCGCCCCCCAGTGGCAAAAAAAAAAAAAAAAAACAGTGTTTGACCGTTGAAAAATACCACTTTTTGTGTTTTGGAATCGGCCTTCGTCGAGAAACGCCTCCGAAAGGCCCGTTGACGCAAAGTTTGACTAGAAAATTCAACAGAGTCCATTTCGGACGAAAAATACAACTTTTTTGGGATAAAATGGCCTCAGAGCAAAACGGCCCTAAGATGCAGAAGAATGCCAGTTTTTACTAGAAAATTCAACTGCGTCCGTTTTGAATTCAAAATACCTGTTTTTTGGGTGCCACAGCCTTCGGAGCTAAACGCCTCCAAAAGTCCCAAAAAGAGCAAGTTTGACTAAAAAATGAATTATGTCCGTTTCGGACGAAAAGTTCAAGTTTTTTTGAGTGGAAACGTCCTTCAAAGCAAAACATCCCCAAAGGGGACAAGAAGACCAAGTTTGACCCAAAAATTAAACCGCGACCTTTCTGGACGAAAAATACCACTTTTTCGGGTGGAAACGGCCATCAGAGGAAAATGCTCCCAAAAGGCCCAAAAATGCATCCGTTCTGGACGAAAAATATCATCTTTTTTGTGTGGAAAAGGCCATCGCATTTAAAGACCCCCAAAAGACCAAGTTTGATAAAAAAAAAAATTGAACTGTTTCCGCTGTGGAAGGAAAATACATTCTTTCTGAGTGAAAACGTGCTTCAAAGCACTAACGCCCCCAGAAGGAACAAAAAGTCCAAATTTGACCCAAAAATTCAACAGCAACCTTTTGGGACGAAGATTACCACCTTTTCGAGTGGGAACAGCCTTCCAAGCAAAACGCCAGCAAAAGGCCCAAACACGTACAGTTTGACAAGAAAATTCAACTATGCCGTTTCGGAGAAAAGATACCGTTTTTTGGGGGATAAAACGGCCTTCAGCGCAAATCGCCCCCCAGTGGCAAAAAAAAAAAAAAAACAGTGTTTGACCGTTGAAAAATACCACTTTTTGTGTTTTGGAATCGGCCTTCGTCGAGAAACGCCTCCGAAAGGCCCGTTGACGCAAAGTTTGACTAGAAAATTCAAAAGAGTCCATTTCGGACGAAAAATACAACTTTTTTGGGATAAAATGGCCTCAGAGCAAAACGGCCCTAAGATGCAGAAGAATGCCAGTTTTTACTAGAAAATTCAACTGCGTCCGTTTTGAATTAAAAATACCTGTTTTTTGGGTGCCACGGCCTTCGGAGCTAAACGCCTCCAAAAGTCCCAAAAAGAGCAAGTTTGACTAAAAAATGAATTATGTCCGTTTCGGACGAAAAGTTCAAGTTTTTTTGAGTGGAAACGTCCTTCAAAGCAAAACATCCCCAAAGGGGACAAGAAGACCAAGTTTGACCCAAAAATTAAACCGCGACCTTTCAGGACGAAAAATACCACTTTTTCGGGTGGAAACGGCCATCAGAGGAAAATGCGCCCAAAAGGCCCAAAAATGCATCCGTTCTGGACGAAAAATATCATCTTTTTTGTGTGGAAAAGGCCATCGCATTTAAAGACCCCCAAAAGACCAAGTTTGATAAAAAAAAAAATTGAACTGTTTCCGCTGTGGAAGGAAAATACATTCTTTCTGAGTGAAAACGTGCTTCAAAGCACTAACGCCCCCAGAAGGAACAAAAAGTCCAAATTTGACCCAAAAATTCAACAGCAACCTTTTGGGACGAAGATTACCACCTTTTCGAGTGGGAACAGCCTTCCAAGCAAAACGCCAGCAAAAGGCCCAAACACGTAGAGTTTGACAAGAAAATTCAACTATGTCCGTTTCGGAGAAAAGATACCGTTTTTTGGGGGATAAAACGGCCTTCAGCGCAAATCGCCCCCCAGTGGCAAAAAAAAAAAAAAAAAAACAGTGTTTGACCGTTGAAAAATACCACTTTTTGTGTTTTGGAATCGGCCTTCGTCGAGAAACGCCTCCGAAAGGCCCGTTGACGCAAAGTTTGACTAGAAAATTCAACAGAGTCCATTTCGGACGAAAAATACAACTTTTTTGGGATAAAATGGCCTCAGAGCAAAACGGCCCTAAGATGCAGATGAAGGCCAGTTTTTACTAGAAAATTCAACTGCGTTCGTTTTGAACTGAAAATACCTGTTTTTCGGGTGGCACGGCCTTCGGAGCTAAACGCCTCCAAAAGTCCAAAAAAAACAAGTTTGACTAAAAAATGAATTCTGTCCGTTTCGGACGAAAAGTACAAGTTTTTTTGAGTGGAAACGTCCTTCAAAGCAAAACATCCCCAAAGGGGACAAGAAGACCAAGTTTGACCCAAAAATTAAACCGCGATCTTTCAGGACGAAAAATACCACTTTTTCGGGTGGAAACGGCCATCAGAGCAAAATGCTCCCAAAAGGCCCAAAAATGCCAAATTGGATAAGAAAATTCAACTGTGTCCATTTCGGACAAAAAATACAATTTTTTCTTGGGATAATAGGGCTTTCAGAGGAAAACGCCCCCCAAAGGCAAAAAACGATCAAGTTTGAGTAGAAAATTAAACTGCGTACTTTTTGGACAAAAGTTACCACTTTTTTGTGTGAAAACGTCATTCAAAGCAAAACACTCCCAAAAGGTACAAAACGACAAAATTTGACCCGATAATTAAACTGCGACCTTTCGGCATGAAAAATACCACTTTTTGTGTTGGAATCGACCTTCGTAGAGAAACGCCTCCAAAAGGCCCAACGACGCTATGTTTGACTAGAAAATTCAACTGCATCCGTTCTGGACGAAAAATATCATCTTTTTTGCGTGGAAAAGGCCATCGCATTTAAACAATCCCAAAAGACCAAGTTTGATAAAATAAAAAAAAAATTGAACTGTGTCCGCTGTGGAAGGAAAATACATTCTTTCTGAGTGAAAACGTGCTTCAAAGCAGAACGCCCCCAGAAGGAACAAAAAGTCCCAATTTGACCCAAAAATTAAACAGCGACCTTTTGGGACGAAGATTACCACTTTTTCGGGTGGGAACAGCCTTCCAAGCAAAACGCCAGCAAAAGGCCCAAAAACGTAGAGTTTGACAAGAAAATTCCACTGTATCCATTTCGGAGAAAAGATACCGTTTTTTGGGGGATAAAACGGCCGTCAGCGCAAATCGCCCCCCAGTGGCAAAAAAAAAATAGTGTTTGACCAGAAAATTCAACTGCGTCTGTTTTGGGCGAAAACACCCCCAAAAGGCCCATTGATGCCATGTTTGAAAAAAGAAATCAGCAGTGTCCGTTTCGGACGAAAATTACCACTTTTTTTAGTGGAAACGTCCTTCAAAGCAAAACACCCCCAAAAGGTACAAAAAGACAAAGTTTGACCCGATAATTAAACTGCGACCTTTCGGCATGAAAAATACCACTTTTTGTGTTTTGGAATCGGCCTTCGTCGAGAAACGCCTCCGAAAGGCCCGTTGACGCAAAGTTTGACTAGAAAATTCAACTGAGTCCGTTTCGGACGAAAAATACAACCTTTTTGGGATAAAATGGCCTCAGAGCAAAACGACCCTAAGATGCAGAAGAATGCCAGTTTTTACTAGAAAATTCAACTGCGTCCGTTTTGAATTAAAAATACCTGTTTTTTGGGTGCCACGGCCTTCGGAGCTAAACGCCTCCAAAAGTCCCAAAAAGAGCAAGTTTGACTAAAAAATGAATTCTGTCCGTTTCGGACGAAAAGTTCAAGTTTTTTTGAGTGGAAACGTCCTTCAAAGCAAACCATCCCCAAAGGGGACAAGAAGACCAAGTTTGACCCAAAATTTAAACCGCGACCTTTCAGGACGAAAAATACCACTTTTTCGGGTGGAAACGGCCATCAGAGGAAAATGCTCCCAAAAGGCCCAAAAATGCATCCGTTCTGGACGAAAAATATCATCTTTTTTGTGTGGAAAAGGCCATCGCATTTAAAGACCCCCAAAAGACCAAGTTTGATAAAAAAAAAAAAAAAAAAAAATTGAACTGTTTCCGCTGTGGAAGGAAAATACATTCTTTCTGAGTGAAAACGTGCTTCAAAGCACTAACGCCCCCAGAAGGAACAAAAAGTCCAAATTTGACCCAAAAATTCAACAGCAACCTTTTGGGACGAAGATTACCACCTTTTCGAGTGGGAACAGCCTTCCAAGCAAAACGCCAGCAAAAGGCCCAAACACGTACAGTTTGACAAGAAAATTCAACTATGCCGTTTCGGAGAAAAGATACCGTTTTTTGGGGGATAAAACGGCCTTCAGCGCAAATCGCCCCCCAGTGGCAAAAAAAAAAAAAAAAACAGTGTTTGACCGTTGAAAAATACCACTTTTTGTGTTTTGGAATCGGCCTTCGTCGAGAAACGCCTCCGAAAGGCACGTTGACGCAAAGTTTGACTAGAAAATTCAACAGAGTCCATTTCGGACGAAAAATACAACTTTTTTGGGATAAAATGGCCTCAGAGCAAAACGGCCCTAAGATGCAGAAGAATGCCAGTTTTTACTAGAAAATTCAACTGCGTCCGTTTTGAATTCAAAATACCTGTTTTTTGGGTGCCACAGCCTTCGGAGCTAAACGCCTCCAAAAGTCCCAAAAAGAGCAAGTTTGACTAAAAAATGAATTATGTCCGTTTCGGACGAAAAGTTCAAGTTTTTTTGAGTGGAAACGTCCTTCAAAGCAAAACATCCCCAAAGGGGACAAGAAGACCAAGTTTGACCCAAAAATTAAACCGCGACCTTTCTGGACGAAAAATACCACTTTTTCGGGTGGAAACGGCCATCAGAGGAAAATGCTCCCAAAAGGCCCAAAAATGCATCCGTTCTGGACGAAAAATATCATCTTTTTTGTGTGGAAAAGGCCATCGCATTTAAAGACCCCCAAAAGACCAAGTTTGATAAAAAAAAAAATTGAACTGTTTCCGCTGTGGAAGGAAAATACATTCTTTCTGAGTGAAAACGTGCTTCAAAGCACTAACGCCCCCAGAAGGAACAAAAAGTCCAAATTTGACCCAAAAATTCAACAGCAACCTTTTGGGACGAAGATTACCACCTTTTCGAGTGGGAACAGCCTTCCAAGCAAAACGCCAGCAAAAGGCCCAAACACGTACAGTTTGACAAGAAAATTCAACTATGTCCGTTTCGGAGAAAACATACCGTTTTTTGTGGGATAAAACGGCCTTCAGCGCAAATCGCCCCCCAGTGGCAAAAAAAAAAAAAAAACAGTGTTTGACCGTTGAAAAATACCACTTTTTGTGTTTTGGAATCGGCCTTCGTCGAGAAACGCCTCCGAAAGGCCCGTTGACGCAAAGTTTGACTAGAAAATTCAACAGAGTCCATTTCGGACGAAAAATACAACTTTTTTGGGATAAAATGGCCTCAGAGCAAAACGGCCCTAAGATGCAGATGAAGGCCAGTTTTTACTAGAAAATTCAACTGCGTTCGTTTTGAACTGAAAATACCTGTTTTTCGGGTGGCACGGCCTTCGGAGCTAAACGCCTCCAAAAGTCCAAAAAAACAAGTTTGACTAAAAAATGAATTCTGTCCGTTTCGGACGAAAAGTACAAGTTTTTTTGAGTGGAAACGTCCTTCAAAGCAAAACATCCCCAAAGGGGACAAGAAGACCAAGTTTGACCCAAAAATTAAACCGCGATCTTTCAGGACGAAAAATACCACTTTTTCGGGTGGAAACGGCCATCAGAGCAAAATGCTCCCAAAAGGCCCAAAAATGCCAAATTGGATAAGAAAATTCAACTGTGTCCATTTCGGACAAAAAATACAATTTTTTCTTGGGATAATAGGGCTTTCAGAGGAAAACGCCCCCCAAAGGCAAAAAACGATCAAGTTTGAGTAGAAAATTAAACTGCGTACTTTTTGGACAAAAGTTACCACTTTTTTGTGTGAAAACGTCATTCAAAGCAAAACACTCCCAAAAGGTACAAAACGACAAAATTTGACCCGATAATTAAACTGCGACCTTTCGGCATGAAAAATACCACTTTTTGTGTTGGAATCGACCTTCGTAGAGAAACGCCTCCAAAAGGCCCAACGACGCTATGTTTGACTAGAAAATTCAACTGCATCCGTTCTGGACGAAAAATATCATCTTTTTTGCGTGGAAAAGGCCATCGCATTTAAACAATCCCAAAAGACCAAGTTTGATAAAATAAAAAAAAAATTGAACTGTGTCCGCTGTGGAAGGAAAATACATTCTTTCTGAGTGAAAACGTGCTTCAAAGCAGAACGCCCCCAGAAGGAACAAAAAGTCCCAATTTGACCCAAAAATTAAACAGCGACCTTTTGGGACGAAGATTACCACTTTTTCGGGTGGGAACAGCCTTCCAAGCAAAACGCCAGCAAAAGGCCCAAAAACGTAGAGTTTGACAAGAAAATTCCACTGTATCCATTTCGGAGAAAAGATACCGTTTTTTGGGGGATAAAACGGCCGTCAGCGCAAATCGCCCCCCAGTGGCAAAAAAAAAAAATAGTGTTTGACCAGAAAATTCAACTGCGTCTGTTTTGGGCGAAAACACCCCCAAAAGGCCCATTGATGCCATGTTTGAAAAAAGAAATCAGCAGTGTCCGTTTCGGACGAAAATTACCACTTTTTTTAGTGGAAACGTCCTTCAAAGCAAAACACCCCCAAAAGGTACAAAAAGACAAAGTTTGACCCGATAATTAAACTGCGACCTTTCGGCATGAAAAATACCACTTTTTGTGTTTTGGAATCGGCCTTCGTCGAGAAACGCCTCCGAAAGGCCCGTTGACGCAAAGTTTGACTAGAAAATTCAACTGAGTCCGTTTCGGACGAAAAATACAACCTTTTTGGGATAAAATGGCCTCAGAGCAAAACGACCCTAAGATGCAGAAGAATGCCAGTTTTTACTAGAAAATTCAACTGCGTCCGTTTTGAATTAAAAATACCTGTTTTTTGGGTGCCACGGCCTTCGGAGCTAAACGCCTCCAAAAGTCCCAAAAAGAGCAAGTTTGACTAAAAAATGAATTCTGTCCGTTTCGGACGAAAAGTTCAAGTTTTTTTTGAGTGGAAACGTCCTTCAAAGCAAACCATCCCCAAAGGGGACAAGAAGACCAAGTTTGACCCAAAATTTAAACCGCGACCTTTCAGGACGAAAAATACCACTTTTTCGGGTGGAAACGGCCATCAGAGGAAAATGCTCCCAAAAGGCCCAAAAATGCATCCGTTCTGGACGAAAAATATCATCTTTTTTGTGTGGAAAAGGCCATCGCATTTAAAGACCCCCAAAAGACCAAGTTTGATAAAAAAAAAAAAAAAAAAAAATTGAACTGTTTCCGCTGTGGAAGGAAAATACATTCTTTCTGAGTGAAAACGTGCTTCAAAGCACTAACGCCCCCAGAAGGAACAAAAAGTCCAAATTTGACCCAAAAATTCAACAGCAACCTTTTGGGACGAAGATTACCACCTTTTCGAGTGGGAACAGCCTTCCAAGCAAAACGCCAGCAAAAGGCCCAAACACGTACAGTTTGACAAGAAAATTCAACTATGCCGTTTCGGAGAAAAGATACCGTTTTTTGGGGGATAAAACGGCCTTCAGCGCAAATCGCCCCCCAGTGGCAAAAAAAAAAAAAAAAACAGTGTTTGACCGTTGAAAAATACCACTTTTTGTGTTTTGGAATCGGCCTTCGTCGAGAAACGCCTCCGAAAGGCACGTTGACGCAAAGTTTGACTAGAAAATTCAACAGAGTCCATTTCGGACGAAAAATACAACTTTTTTGGGATAAAATGGCCTCAGAGCAAAACGGCCCTAAGATGCAGAAGAATGCCAGTTTTTACTAGAAAATTCAACTGCGTCCGTTTTGAATTCAAAATACCTGTTTTTTGGGTGCCACAGCCTTCGGAGCTAAACGCCTCCAAAAGTCCCAAAAAGAGCAAGTTTGACTAAAAAATGAATTATGTCCGTTTCGGACGAAAAGTTCAAGTTTTTTTGAGTGGAAACGTCCTTCAAAGCAAAACATCCCCAAAGGGGACAAGAAGACCAAGTTTGACCCAAAAATTAAACCGCGACCTTTCTGGACGAAAAATACCACTTTTTCGGGTGGAAACGGCCATCAGAGGAAAATGCTCCCAAAAGGCCCAAAAATGCATCCGTTCTGGACGAAAAATATCATCTTTTTTGTGTGGAAAAGGCCATCGCATTTAAAGACCCCCAAAAGACCAAGTTTGATAAAAAAAAAAATTGAACTGTTTCCGCTGTGGAAGGAAAATACATTCTTTCTGAGTGAAAACGTGCTTCAAAGCACTAACGCCCCCAGAAGGAACAAAAAGTCCAAATTTGACCCAAAAATTCAACAGCAACCTTTTGGGACGAAGATTACCACCTTTTCGAGTGGGAACAGCCTTCCAAGCAAAACGCCAGCAAAAGGCCCAAACACGTACAGTTTGACAAGAAAATTCAACTATGTCCGTTTCGGAGAAAACATACCGTTTTTTGTGGGATAAAACGGCCTTCAGCGCAAATCGCCCCCCAGTGGCAAAAAAAAAAAAAAACAGTGTTTGACCGTTGAAAAATACCACTTTTTGTGTTTTGGAATCGGCCTTCGTCGAGAAACGCCTCCGAAAGGCCCGTTGACGCAAAGTTTGACTAGAAAATTCAACAGAGTCCATTTCGGACGAAAAATACAACTTTTTTGGGATAAAATGGCCTCAGAGCAAAACGGCCCTAAGATGCAGATGAAGGCCAGTTTTTACTAGAAAATTCAACTGCGTTCGTTTTGAACTGAAAATACCTGTTTTTCGGGTGGCACGGCCTTCGGAGCTAAACGCCTCCAAAAGTCCAAAAAAAACAAGTTTGACTAAAAAATGAATTCTGTCCGTTTCGGACGAAAAGTACAAGTTTTTTTGAGTGGAAACGTCCTTCAAAGCAAAACATCCCCAAAGGGGACAAGAAGACCAAGTTTGACCCAAAAATTAAACCGCGATCTTTCAGGACGAAAAATACCACTTTTTCGGGTGGAAACGGCCATCAGAGCAAAATGCTCCCAAAAGGCCCAAAAATGCCAAATTGGATAAGAAAATTCAACTGTGTCCATTTCGGACAAAAAATACAATTTTTTCTTGGGATAATAGGGCTTTCAGAGGAAAACGCCCCCCAAAGGCAAAAAAACGATCAAGTTTGAGTAGAAAATTAAACTGCGTACTTTTTGGACAAAAGTTACCACTTTTTTGTGTGAAAACGTCATTCAAAGCAAAACACTCCCAAAAGGTACAAAACGACAAAATTTGACCCGATAATTAAACTGCGACCTTTCGGCATGAAAAATACCACTTTTTGTGTTGGAATCGACCTTCGTAGAGAAACGCCTCCAAAAGGCCCAACGACGCTATGTTTGACTAGAAAATTCAACTGCATCCGTTCTGGACGAAAAATATCATCTTTTTTGCGTGGAAAAGGCCATCGCATTTAAACAATCCCAAAAGACCAAGTTTGATAAAATAAAAAAAAAATTGAACTGTGTCCGCTGTGGAAGGAAAATACATTCTTTCTGAGTGAAAACGTGCTTCAAAGCAGAACGCCCCCAGAAGGAACAAAAAGTCCAATTTGACCCAAAAATTAAACAGCGACCTTTTGGGACGAAGATTACCACTTTTTCGGGTGGGAACAGCCTTCCAAGCAAAACGCCAGCAAAAGGCCCAAAAACGTAGAGTTTGACAAGAAAATTCCACTGTATCCATTTCGGAGAAAAGATACCGTTTTTTGGGGGATAAAACGGCCGTCAGCGCAAATCGGCCCCCAGTGGCAAAAAAAAAAAATAGTGTTTGACCAGAAAATTCAACTGCGTCTGTTTTGGGCGAAAACACCCCCAAAAGGCCCATTGATGCCATGTTTGAAAAAAGAAATCAGCAGTGTCCGTTTCGGACGAAAATTACCACTTTTTTTAGTGGAAACGTCCTTCAAAGCAAAACACCCCCAAAAGGTACAAAAGACAAAGTTTGACCCGATAATTAAACTGCGACCTTTCGGCATGAAAAATACCACTTTTTGTGTTTTGGAATCGGCCTTCGTCGAGAAAACGCCTCCGAAAGGCCCGTTGACGCAAAGTTTGACTAGAAAATTCAACTGAGTCCGTTTCGGACGAAAAATACAACCTTTTTGGGATAAAATGGCCTCAGAGCAAAACGACCCTAAGATGCAGAAGAATGCCAGTTTTTACTAGAAAATTCAACTGCGTCCGTTTTGAATTAAAAATACCTGTTTTTTGGGTGCCACGGCCTTCGGAGCTAAACGCCTCCAAAAGTCCCAAAAAGAGCAAGTTTGACTAAAAAATGAATTCTGTCCGTTTCGGACGAAAAGTTCAAGTTTTTTTGAGTGGAAACGTCCTTCAAAGCAAACCATCCCCAAAGGGGACAAGAAGACCAAGTTTGACCCAAAATTTAAACCGCGACCTTTCAGGACGAAAAATACCACTTTTTCGGGTGGAAACGGCCATCAGAGGAAAATGCTCCCAAAAGGCCCAAAAATGCATCCGTTCTGGACGAAAAATATCATCTTTTTTGTGTGGAAAAGGCCATCGCATTTAAAGACCCCCAAAAGACCAAGTTTGATAAAAAAAAAAATTGAACTGTTTCCGCTGTGGAAGGAAAATACATTCTTTCTGAGTGAAAACGTGCTTCAAAGCACTAACGCCCCCAGAAGGAACAAAAAGTCCAAATTTGACCCAAAAATTCAACAGCAACCTTTTGGGACGAAGATTACCACCTTTTCGAGTGGGAACAGCCTTCCAAGCAAAACGCCAGCAAAAGGCCCAAACACGTACAGTTTGACAAGAAAATTCAACTATGCCGTTTCGGAGAAAAGATACCGTTTTTTGGGGGATAAAACGGCCTTCAGCGCAAATCGCCCCCCAGTGGCAAAAAAAAAAAAAAAAACAGTGTTTGACCGTTGAAAAATACCACTTTTTGTGTTTTGGAATCGGCCTTCGTCGAGAAACGCCTCCGAAAGGCCCGTTGACGCAAAGTTTGACTAGAAAATTCAACAGAGTCCATTTCGGACGAAAAATACAAATTTTTTGGGATAAAATGGCCTCAGAGCAAAACGGCCCTAAGATGCAGAAGAATGCCAGTTTTTACTAGAAAATTCAACTGCGTCCGTTTTGAATTCAAAATACCTGTTTTTTGGGTGCCACAGCCTTCGGAGCTAAACGCCTCCAAAAGTCCCAAAAAGAGCAAGTTTGACTAAAAAATGAATTATGTCCGTTTCGGACGAAAAGTTCAAGTTTTTTTGAGTGGAAACGTCCTTCAAAGCAAAACATCCCCAAAGGGGACAAGAAGACCAAGTTTGACCCAAAAATTAAACCGCGACCTTTCTGGACGAAAAATACCACTTTTTCGGGTGGAAACGGCCATCAGAGGAAAATGCTCCCAAAAGGCCCAAAAATGCATCCGTTCTGGACGAAAAATATCATCTTTTTTGTGTGGAAAAGGCCATCGCATTTAAAGACCCCCAAAAGACCAAGTTTGATAAAAAAAAAAATTGAACTGTTTCCGCTGTGGAAGGAAAATACATTCTTTCTGAGTGAAAACGTGCTTCAAAGCACTAACGCCCCCAGAAGGAACAAAAAGTCCAAATTTGACCCAAAAATTCAACAGCAACCTTTTGGGACGAAGATTACCACCTTTTCGAGTGGGAACAGCCTTCCAAGCAAAACGCCAGCAAAAGGCCCAAACACGTACAGTTTGACAAGAAAATTCAACTATGCCGTTTCGGAGAAAAGATACCGTTTTTTGGGGGATAAAACGGCCTTCAGCGCAAATCGCCCCCCAGTGGCAAAAAAAAAAAAAACAGTGTTTGACCGTTGAAAAATACCACTTTTTGTGTTTTGGAATCGGCCTTCGTCGAGAAACGCCTCCGAAAGGCCCGTTGACGCAAAGTTTGACTAGAAAATTCAAAAGAGTCCATTTCGGACGAAAAATACAACTTTTTTGGGATAAAATGGCCTCAGAGCAAAACGGCCCTAAGATGCAGAAGAATGCCAGTTTTTACTAGAAAATTCAACTGCGTCCGTTTTGAATTAAAAATACCTGTTTTTTGGGTGCCACGGCCTTCGGAGCTAAACGCCTCCAAAAGTCCCAAAAAGAGCAAGTTTGACTAAAAAATGAATTATGTCCGTTTCGGACGAAAAGTTCAAGTTTTTTTGAGTGGAAACGTCCTTCAAAGCAAAACATCCCCAACGGGGACAAGAAGACCAAGTTTGACCCAAAAATTAAACCGCGACCTTTCAGGACGAAAAATACCACTTTTTCGGGTGGAAACGGCCATCAGAGGAAAATGCTCCCAAAAGGCCCAAAAATGCATCCGTTCTGGACGAAAAATATCATCTTTTTTGTGTGGAAAAGGCCATCGCATTTAAAGACCCCCAAAAGACCAAGTTTGATAAAAAAAAAAAAAAAAAAAAAAAAATTGAACTGTTTCCGCTGTGGAAGGAAAATACATTCTTTCTGAGTGAAAACGTGCTTCAAAGCACTAACGCCCCCAGAAGGAACAAAAAGTCCAAATTTGACCCAAAAATTCAACAGCAACCTTTTGGGACGAAGATTACCACCTTTTCGGGTGGGAACAGCCTTCCAAGCAAAACGCCAGCAAAAGGCCCAAACACGTACAGTTTGACAAGAAAATTCAACTATGTCCGTTTCGGAGAAAACATACCGTTTTTTGTGGGATAAAACGGCCTTCAGCGCAAATCGCCCCCCAGTGGCAAAAAAAAAAAAAAAAAACAGTGTTTGACCGTTGAAAAATACCACTTTTTGTGTTTTGGAATCGGCCTTCGTCGAGAAACGCCTCCGAAAGGCCCGTTGACGCAAAGTTTGACTAGAAAATTCAACAGAGTCCATTTCGGACGAAAAATACAACTTTTTTGGGATAAAATGGCCTCAGAGCAAAACGGCCCTAAGATGCAGAAGAATGCCAGTTTTTACTAGAAAATTCAACTGCGTCCGTTTTGAATTCAAAATACCTGTTTTTTGGGTGCCACGGCCTTCGGAGCTAAACGCCTCCAAAAGTCCCAAAAAGAGCAAGTTTGACTAAAAAATGAATTATGTCCGTTTCGGACGAAAAGTTCAAGTTTTTTTGAGTGGAAACGTCCTTCAAAGCAAAACATCCCCAAAGGGGACAAGAAGACCAAGTTTGACCCAAAAATTAAACCGCGACCTTTCAGGACGAAAAATACCACTTTTTCGGGTGGAAACGGCCATCAGAGGAAAATGCTCCCAAAAGGCCCAAAAATGCATCCGTTCTGGACGAAAAATATCATCTTTTTTGTGTGGAAAAGGCCATCGCATTTAAAGACCCCCAAAAGACCAAGTTTGATAAAAAAAAAAAAAAAAAAAAAATTGAACTGTTTCCGCTGTGGAAGGAAAATACATTCTTTCTGAGTGAAAACGTGCTTCAAAGCACTAACGCCCCCAGAAGGAACAAAAAGTCCAAATTTGACCCAAAAATTCAACAGCAACCTTTTGGGACGAAGATTACCACCTTTTCGAGTGGGAACAGCCTTCCAAGCAAAACGCCAGCAAAAGGCCCAAACACGTACAGTTTGACAAGAAAATTCAACTATGTCCGTTTCGGAGAAAAGATACCATTTTTTGGGGGATAAAATGGCCTTCAGCGCAAATCGCCCCCCAGTGGCAAAAAAAAAAAAAAAAAAACAGTGTTTGACCGTTGAAAAATACCACTTTTTGTGTTTTGGAATCGGCCTTCGTCGAGAAACGCCTCCGAAAGGCCCGTTGACGCAAAGTTTGACTAGAAAATTCAACAGAGTCCATTTCGGACGAAAAATACAACTTTTTTGGGATAAAATGGCCTCAGAGCAAAACGGCCCTAAGATGCAGAAGAAGGCCAGTTTTTACTAGAAAATTCAACTGCATCCGTTTTGAATTGAAAATACCTGTTTTTTGGGTGGCACGGCCTTCGGAGCTAAACGCCTCCAAAAGTCCCAAAAAGAGCAAGTTTGACTAAAAAATGAATTATGTCCGTTTGGGACGTAAAGTACAAGTTTTTTTGAGTGGAAACGTCCTTCAAAGCAAAACATCCCCAAAGGGGACAAGAAGACCAAGTTTGACCCAAAAATTAAACCGCGACCTTTCAGGACGAAAAATACCACTTTTTCGGGTGGAAATGGCCATCAGAGCAAAATGCTCCCAAAAGGCCCAAAAATGCCAAATTTGATAAGAAAATTCAACAGTGTCCTTTTCGGACAAAAAATACAACTTTTTCTTGGGATAATAGGGCTTTTAGAGGAAAACGCCCCCCAAAGGCAAAAAACGATCAAGTTTGAGTAGAAAATTAAACTGCGTACTTTTTGGACAAAAGTTACCACTTTTTTGAGTAAAAACGTCATTCAAAGCAAAACACTCCCAAAAGGTACAAAACGACAAAATTTGACCCGATAATTAAACTGCGACCTTTCGGCATGAAAAATACCACTTTTTGTGTTGGAATCGACCTTCGTAGAGAAATGCCTCCAAAAGGCCCAATGACGCTAGGTTTGACTAGAAAATTCAACTGCATCCGTTCTAGACGAAAAATATCATCTTTTTTGCGTGGAAAAGGCCATCGCATTTAAAGCCCCCCGAAAGACCAAGTTTGTTAAAAAAAAAAAAAAAAAAAAAAAAAAAATACATTCTTTCTAAGTGAAAATACATTCTTTCTAAGTGAAAACGTGCTTCAAAGCAGAACGCCCCCAGAAGGAACAAAAAGTCCAAATTTGACCCCAAAATTAAACAGCGACCTTTTGGGACGAAGATTACCACTTTTTCGGGTGGGAACAGCCTTCCAAGCAAAACGCCAGCAAAAGGCCCAAAAACGTAGAGTTTGACAAGAAAATTCAACTGTATCCGTTTCTGAGAAAAGACACCGTTTTTTGGGGGATAAAATGGCCTTCAGCACAAATCGCCCCCCAGTGGCAAAAAAAAAAAAAAAAAACAGTGTTTGACCAGAAAATTCAACTGCGTCTGTTTTGGGCGAAAATTACAACTTTTTGGAGTTGAAATGTCCTACAAAGCAAGATGGCCCCAAAAAGGGACAAGCTGACCAAGTTTGAACCGAAAATTAAACTGCAACCTTTCCAGAAGAAAAATACCACTTTTCGGGGGTGGAAACGGCCTTCAAAGAAAAATGCCCCCAAAAGGCCCATTGACGCCAAGTTTGAAAAAAGAAATCAACAGTGTCCGTTTCGGACGAAAATTACCACTTTTTTTAGTGGAAACGTCCTTCAAAGCGAAACACCCCCAAAAGTTTCAAAAAGACAAATTTTGACCCGATAATTAAACTGCGACCTCTCGGCATGAAAGATACCACTTTTTGTGTTGGAATCGGCCTTCGTCGAGAAACGCCTCCGAAAGGCCCGTTGACGCTAAGTTTGACTAGAAAATTCAACTGAGTCCGTTTCGGACGAAAAATACAACTTTTTTGGGATAAAATGGCCTCAGAGCAAAACGGCCCTAAGATGCAGAAGAAGGCCAGTTTTTACTAGAAAATTCAACTGCGTCCGTTTTGAATTAAAAATACCTGTTTTTTGGGTTGCACGGCCTTCGGAGCTAAACGCCTCCAAAAGACCCAAAAAGAGCAAGTTTGACTAAAACATGAATTCTGTCCGTTTCGGACGAAAAGTACAAGTTTTTTTGAGTGGAAACGTCCTTCAAAGCAAAACATCCCCAAAGGGGACAAGAAGATCAAGTTTGAGTAGAAAATTAAACTGCGTACTTTTTGGACAAAAATTACCACTTTTTTGAGTGAAAACGTCATTCAAAGCAAAACACTCCCAAAAGGTACAAAAAGACAAAATTTGACCCGATAATTAAACTGCGACCTTTCGGCATGAAAAATACCACTTTTTGTGTTGGAATCGACCTTCGTAGAGAAACGCCTCCAAAAGGCCCAATGACGCTAGGTTTGACTACAGAATTCAACAGTGTCCGTCTCGGACGAAAAATACCACTTTTTGGGCATAAAATGGCCTCAGAGCAAAACAGCCCTGAGATGCAGAAGAAGGCCAATTTTTACTAGAAAATTCAACTGCGTCCATTTTGAATTAAAAATGCCAATTTTTGTGTGGAAATGGCCTTCCAAGTTAAACACCTCTAAAAGTCCCCAAAAGACCAAGTTTGACCAAGAAAATGAATTATGTCCTTTATGTCGAAAAATACAATTTTTTTGAGTAGTAACGTCTTTCAAGGCAAAACATCCCCAAAGGAGACGAAAAGACCAAGTTTGACCCAAAAATTAAATTGCGACCTTTCAGGACGAAAAGTACCACTTTTTTGGGTGAAAACGGCATTGAAAGCAAAATGCGCCCAAAGGGCCCAAAAATGCCAAGTTTGATAAGAAAATTCAACTGTGTCCATTTCGGATAAAAAAATATAACTTTTTTTGGGATAATATGGTCTCCAGAGCAAAACGCCCCCCAAGGGCAAAAAAAAGATCAAGTTTGGATAGAAAATTAAACTGCGTCCGTTCTGGACGAAAATTACCATTTTTTTTAGTGGAAACGTCCTTCAAAATAGAACGCCCCAAAAAGGGACAAAAAGACAAAGTTTTACCCGATAATTAAACTGCGACCTTTCGGGATAAAAAATAACATTTTTGTGGTGGAAGCAGCCTTCAAAGAAAAACGTCCCCAAAAGGCCCATCGACGCAAAGTTTAAAAAGAAAATTCAACAGTATCCATTTTGGACGAAAAATACCAATTTTTTGGGATAAAATGGCTTCAGAGCAAAACGGCCCTGAGATGCAGAAGAAGACCAATTTTTACTAGAAAATTCAACTACGTCCATTTTGAATTAAAAATACCAGATTTTTTGGGTGGAAACGGCCATCGGAGCTAAACACCCCCAAAAGTCCCAAAAAGAGCAAATTTGACCAAAAAAATGAATTGTGTCCGTTTTGGACGAAAAATACAATTTTTTTTTAGTGGAAACATCCTTCAAAGCAAAACATCCCCAAAGGGGATGAAAAGACCAAGTTTCACCCAAAAATTAAACTGCGATCTTTCAGGACGAAAAATACCACTTTTTTGGGTGGAAACGACCATCAGAGCAAAATGTCCCCAAAAGGCCCAAAAATGTTGAGTTTGACAAGAAAATTCAACTGTGACCGTTTCGGACAAAAAATAGCATTTTTTGGGGGATAATACGACCTTCAGCGCAAAATGCCCCCAAAGGCAAAAGAAAAACAGAGTTTGACCAGAAAATTCAATTACATCTGTTTTGTGCAAAAATTACAACTTTTTGGAGTAAAAATGTCCTTCAAAGCAAGATGCCCCCAAAAGGGACAAACATACCAAGTTTGAACCAAAAATTACACTACAACCTTTCGGGACGATAAATACTACTTTTTGGGGGGTGGAAACGGCGTTCAAAGAAAAACGCCCCCAAAAGGCCCATTGACACCAAGTTTGACAAGAAAATTCAACAATGTCTGTTTCGGGCGAAAAATACCACTTTTTTGGGATACAATAGCCTCAGAGCAAAATTGCCCTGAGAAGCAGAAAAAGGCCAATTTTTACTAGAAAATTCAACTGCGTCCGTTTTGAATTAAAAATACCAATTTGTTGAGTGGACACAGCCTTCCAAGCTAAACAACTTTGAAAGTCCCAAAAAGACCAAATTTGACCAAGAAAATGAATTGTGCCTGTTTCGGACGAAAAATATAATTCTTTTGAGTGGTAACGTCCTTCAAGGCAAAACATCCCCAAAGGGGACAAAAAGACCAAGTTTGACCTAAAAATTAAACTGCGACCTTTCAGGACGAAAAGTACCACTTTTTTGGGTGAAAACGGCATTGAGAGCAAAATGCTCCCAAAAGGCCCAAAAATGCCTAGTGTGACAAGAAAATTCAACTATGTCCATTTTAGACAAAAAAATACAACTCTTTTTGGGATAATACCTCCTCTAGAGCAAAACGCCACCCAAAGGCAAAACAAAGATCAAGTTTGGGTAGAAAATTAAACTGCGTCCGTTTTGGACAAAAATTACCACTTTTTTTTAGTCAAAACGTCCTTCAAAGCATAACGCCCCAAAAAGGGACAAAAAGACAGAGTTTTACCCGATAATTAAATTGCGACCTTTCGGGATGAAAACTACTTTTTGTGGTGAAAACGGCCTTCAGAGAAAAACATCCCCAATAGGCACATCGACACAAAGTTTAACAAAAGAATTCAACAATGTCCGTTTCGGACGAAAAATACCAATTTTTGGGGATAAAATGGCCTCAGAGCAAAAATACCATTTTTTTGGAGATAATACAGCTTTCAGCACAAAATACCCCCCAAAGGCAAAAGAAAAACAGAGTTTTACCAGAAAATTCAACTACGTTTGTTTTGTGCGAAAATTACAACTTTTTGGAGTAGAAATGTCCTTCAAAGCAAGATGCCCCCAAAAGGGACAAACATACCAAGTTTGAACCGAAAATTACAATGCAACCTTTCAGGACGAAAAATATCACTTTTTGGGGGGGAAACGGCCTTCGAAGAAAAACGCCCCCAAAAGACCCATTAACGCTAAGTTTGACAAGAAAATTCAACAGTGTCCGTTTCGGACGAAAAATACCATTTTTTTGTGTAGAAACGTCCTTCTGAACAAAACGCCTACAAAAGGCTCAAAAAAACCAACTTTGACCCAAAAATTAAGGTTCGCCCGTTTGGGACGAAAAATACCATTTTTTTACTAGGAAACGGTCTTTTGAACAAAACGCCTCCAAAAAGCCTAAAAAGACCAAGTTCCGCAAAAAAAAAAATCAGTGTCCATTTTGGGCGAAAAATACCACTTTTTTTTTAGCAAAACGCCCCCAAAAGACCCAAGAAGACCAACATTGACCAAAAATTCAAGTTCGTCCATTTCAAACAAAAATACAACTTTTTTTGGTGGAAACGGTCTTTTGAACAAAACGACTCCAAAAAGGATAAAAAAAAAATACCATTTTTTACAAGAAAATTAATCTATGTCCGTTTCGGACCAAAAATACGATTTTATTTTTGTGGAAACGTCCTTCTAAGCAAAACGCCCCCAAAAGGCCCAAAAAGATCAACTTTGACCCAAAAATTCAAGTTCGTCCGGTTCGGACGAAAAATACCAATTTTTTTGCTAGGATACAGTCTTTTGAACAAAACGCCTCCAAAAACCCTTAAAAAACCAAGTTTGGCAAAACACTTCAACTGTGTCCATTTTGGACGAAAAAAATCACTTTTTTGGAAGGAAAGGCCTTCTGAGCAAAAAGCCCCCAAAAGGATAAAAAATACCATGTTTTACAAGAAAACTCAACTAGCTCTATTTCGGACAAAAATTACCACTTTTTTGGGTGAAAACGTCCTTCTGAGTAAAATGCCCCCAAAAGGTCCTAAATAACCAACTTTAACACGATAATTCAAGTTCGTCCGTTTCGGATGAAAAATACAATTTTTTTCTAGGAAATAGTCTTTTGAACAAAATGACTCCGAAAGGCCTTAAAAGACCAACTTTGGAAAGAAAAATCAAAAGTATCCGTTTCGGACGAAAAAATACCATTTTTTTGCGTGGAAACGGCCTTCTGAGCAAAATGTCCTCAAAAGGAAAAAAAATACCATGTTTCACAAGAAAATTCAACTGTGTCCGTTTCAGACGAAAAATACTACTTTTTTTAGTAGAAACAGTCTTCTAAGCAAAAAGCCCCCAAAAGGCCCAAAAAGACCAACTTTTACCCAAAAATTCAACTTCATCCGTTTCAGACAAAAAATATAACTTTCTTCCTACGAAACAGTCTTTTGAACGAAACGCCTCCAAAAAGCCTTAAAAAACCAAGTTTGGCAAAAAAATTCAACTGCATCCGTTTCGGACGAAAAATATCACTTTTTTGGGTGGAAACGGCCTTCTAAGCAAAACGCCCCCAAAAGGATAAAAAATTGCATGTTTTACAAGAAAATTCAACTAGGTCCGTGTGAAGTACCACTTTTTCGGGTGGAAACGTCGATCTGAGCAAAACGCCCCCAAAAGGCTCGAAAAGACCAACCTTGACCCAAAAATTCAAGTTCGTCCGTTGGGGACGAAAAATACCATTGTTTTGCTAAGAAACGGTCTTTTGAACAAAACGCTTCCAAAAATCCTTAAAAGACCAAGTTTGGCAAAAAAAAACTACTGTGTTAATTTCGGGCAAAAAATACCATTTTTTTCTGTGGAAACGTCCTTCTGAGCAAAACGCCTCCAAAAGGCCAGAAAAGACCAACATTGACCCAAAAATTCAAGTTCGTCAATTTCGGACGAAAAATACCACTTTTTTTTTTGGGGGGGGGGGAATGGCATTCTCAGCAAAACGTCCCTAAAAGGCTGAAAAATACCAACTTTTACCTGAAAATTCAACTTTGTCCAATTCGGATGAAAAATACAATTTTTTTACTTGGAAACGGTCTTTTGAACCAAAAGCCTAGAAAGACCAAGTTTGGCAAAAAAATTCAACTGTGTTCATTTCAAACGAAAAATGCAACTTTTTTGGATAGAAACGACATTCTAAGCAGAATGCCCCCAAAACGTTAAAAAATACCATGTTTTACAAGAAATATGAATTGTGTCCGTTTCGGAGGAAAAGTACTACTATTTTCGGTGGAAACGTCCTTCTGAGCAACACACCCCCAAAAGGACCAAAAAAACAAACTTTGAGCCAAAAATACAACTTCGTCCGTTTTGGGCGAAAAAATACCATTTTTTTGCTAAGAAACGGTCTTTTGAACAAAACACCTCCAAAAAACATTAAAAGACCAAGTTTGGCAAAAAAAAAAAATCAACTGTATCCGTTTCGGACGAAAAATGCCATTTTTTTTTGTGGAAACAACCTTCTGACAAAACGCCCCCAAAACAATAACAAATACCATGTTTTACAAGAAAATTCAACTGTGTCCGTTTTGGACGAAAAGTACCACTTTTTGGGGTGGAAACGGCATTCTGAGCAAAACACCCCAAAAAGGCCCAAAAAGACCAATTTTACCCGAAAATTCAACTTCGTCTGTTTCGGACGAAAAGTATCACTTTTTGCTAGGAAACAGTCATTTGAACAAAACGTCTCCAGAAAGCCTTAAAAAACCAAGTTTGGCAAAACAATTCAACTTTGTCCATTTTGGACGCAAAGTACCACTTTTTTGGGTGAAAACGGCCTTCTGAGTAAAGCATCCCCAAAAGGGTAAAAAATACCATGTTTCACAAGAAAATTCAACAGTGTCCATTTCGGATGAAAAGTATCATTTTTTTTTTGTAGAAACGTCCTTCTGAGCAAAACTTCCCCAAAAGGCCCAAAAAGACCAACATTTACCCAAAAATTTAAGTTCGTCTGTTTTGGATGAAAAATACGATTTTTTTGGTTAGGAAACGGTTTTTTGAACAAAATGCCTCCAAAAAGCATTTAAAGACCAAGTTTGGCAAAAACAAAAACAACTGTCTCCGTTTCGGACGAAAAATGCCATTTTTTTGGTTGGAAACGGCTTTCTGAGCAAAATGCCCCCAAAACGATAAAAAAAAATCATGTTTTACAAGAAAATTAAACTGTGTCCGTTTCGAACGAAACGTACCACTTTTTTGGGTAGAAACGGCATTCTGAGCAAAACGCCCCCAAAAGAATAAAAAATTCCATTTTTTACAACAAAATTCAACTGAATCCGTTTCGGACGAGAAGTACCACTTTTTTGGGTGGAAACGTCGTTCTAAGCAAAACGCCCCCAAAAGGCCCGAAAAGACCCACTTTGACCCAAAAAATCAAGTTCGTCCGTTTGGGTTGAAAAATACCATTTTTTTTGCTAAGAAACGGTCTTTTAAACAAAACACTTTCAAAAAGCCTTAAAAGACCAAGTTTGGCAAAAAAAAAAAATATCGTGTCGGTTACGGGCGAAAAATACCACTTTTTTGTGTGGAAATGTCTTTCTGAGCAAAACACCCAAAAAGACCAACATTGACCCAAAACTTCGAGGCCCACGATGCCCAAAAAGGCTAATTTTAACTCAAAAATTCAAGTTCGTTCATTTTGGACGAAAAAAATCACTTTTTTGCTAGGAAACGGTCTTCTGAACAAAACGACTCCGAAAGGCCTCAAAATACCATGTTTGGCAAGAAAATTCAATTGTGTACGTTTCGGAAGAAAAGTACCACCTTTTTGCGTGGATGCGATCTTCATAGCAAAACGCCCCCAAAAGGATAAAAAATACAATGTTTTACAAGAAAATTCAACTGTGTCCGTTTCGGACGAAAAATACTATTTTTTCCGATGGAAACAGCCTTATGAGCAAAACGCCCCCAAAAGGCCTAAAAAGACCGACTTTTACCCGAAAATTCAACTTCGTCCGTTTCGGACGAAAAATACTATTTTTTCCCTACGAAACGGTCTTTTGAGCGAAACGCCTCCAAAAAGCCTTAAAAGACCAAGTTTGGCAAAACTATTCAACTGCGTCTGTTTCGGACGAAAAAGACCACTTTTTCGTATGAAAACGTCGTTCTGAACAAAACACCCCCAAAAGGCCTAAAAAGACGAACTTTAACCCAAAATTCAAGTTTGTCCGTTTTGAACGAAAAATACCATTTTTTTGCTAGAAAACGGTCTTTTGAACAAAACAACTCCGAAAGGCCTTAAAATACCATGTTTGGCAAGAAAATTCAACAATGTCCGTTTCAGACGAAAAATACCACTTTTTTGCTTGGAAACAGTCTTCTGAGCAAAACGCCCCTAAAAGGATAAAAAATACCATGTTTTACGAGAAAATTCAACTGTGTCCATTTTGGACGAAAAGTACCATTTTTTTCTTTGGAAACAACCTTCTAAGCAAAATGCCCCCAGAACGCCCTAAAAGACCAACTTTGACGCGAAAATTCAAGTTCGTCCATTTCGGACGAAAAATACCACTTTTTTGCTAGGAAATGGGCTTTTTAACAAAACGACTCTAAAAGGCCATAAAAGACCATATTTCGGAAGAAAATTCAGCAGTGTCCGTTTCGGACGAAAAATACCTCTTTTTTTGGGTGGAAACGGCCTTCTAAGCAAAATACCCCCAAAAGAATAAAAAATACCATATTTTACAAGAAAATTCAATTGTGTCCGTTTCAGACGAAAACAACCACTTTTTTGGGTGAAAACAGCCTTTTGAGAAAACGTCCCCAAAAGGATAAAAAATACCACGTTTTACTAGAAAAATCATCTGTGTCCGTTTCGGACGAAAAGTACCATTTTTTTGGGTGAAAACGTCCTTTTGAGCAAAACACCCCCAAAAGGCCCAAAAACACCAATAGTGACCCAAAAATTCAAGTTCGTCCGTTTCGGAAGGAAAGTACCATTTTTTTTGTTAGGAAACAATCTTTTGAACAAAACGCCTTTGAAAAACCTTAAAAGACTAAGTTTGGCAAAAAAATTCAACTGTGTCCGTTTTGGACGAAAAATACCACTTTTTTTTATGGAAAGACCTTCTGAGCAAAACGCCTCTAAAAGGCGCAAAAAAATAAACTTTGACCCAAAACTTCAAGTTTGTCCGTTTCGAACGAAAATTACCACTTTTTTGCTATGAAACAGTCATTTGAACAAAACGCCTTCGAAAAGCCTTAGAAGACCAAGTTTGGCAAAAAAATTCAACTGTATCCGTTTTGGACGAAAAATTACCCTTTTTTGGATGGAAAGACCTTCTGACCAAAATGCCCCAAAAGGGATAAAAAAATACCATGTTTTACAAGAAAATTCAACTGTTTCCGTTTCGGACGAAAAGTACCACTTTTTTCGGTGGAAACAGCCTTTTGAGCAAAACGCCCCCGAACGATAAAGAATATCATATTTTACAAGAAAATTCAACTGTGTCCGTTTCGGACGAAAAGTTCCACTTTTTTGGGTGGAAACGTCCTTCTAAGCAAAATGCCCCCAAAAAGACCAATATTGACTCAAAAATTCAAGTTCGTCCGTTTTGGACGAGAAATACCATTTTCTTTTTTTTGCTCGGAAATGGTCTTTTAAACAAAACAACTCCAAAAATCCTTAAAAGACAAAGTTTGGCAAAAAAATTCAACTGTATCCGTTCCGAACGAAAAATGCCACTTTTTTTTGTGAAAACGGTCTTTTGAGCAATAAGCCCCTAAAAGGATAAAAAAAATACCAATTTTTACAAGAAAATTCAACTGTGTCCGATTCAGACGAAAAATACCAATTTTTTTGGGTGGAAACTGCCTTCTGAGCAAAACACCCCCAGAAGGCCCTAAAAGACCAACTTTGACGCGAAAATTCAAGTTCGTCCGTTTCGGACAAAAAATACCACTTTTTTGCTAGGCAACGGGCTTTTGAACAAAACAACGCTAAAAGGTCATAAAAGACCATGTTTGGGAAGAAAATTCAGTTGTGTCCGTTTCGGACGAAAAATACCAACTTTTTGGGTGGAAATGCCTTCTGAGCAAAACGCCCCCAAAAGGATAAAAAATACCATATTTTACAAAAAAATTCAACTGTGTCCGTTTCGGACGAAAGTACCACTTTTTTTGGTTGAAACGTCCTTCTGAGCAAGACGCCCGCAAAAGGCCCAAAAAGACCAACATTGACCCAAAAATTCAAGTTCGTCCGTTTCGGACAAAAAATACCACTTTTTTTGTGAAAACAGTCTTTTGAACAAAATGCCTCCAAAAAGCATTAAAAGACCAAGTTTGACAAAACAATTCAATTGTGTCCGTTTCGAACGAAAAAGTACCACTTTTTTGGGTGAAAACGGCCTTCTGAGCAAAACGTCCCCAAAAGGCTAAAAAAAACCATGTTTTATAAGAAAATTCAACTATGTCCGTTTCGGACGAAAAGTACTACTTTTTTTTGTAGAAACGTCCTTCTGAGCAAAACGCCCCCAAAAGGCTCAAAAAGACCAATATTGACCCAAATTCAAGATCATCCGTTTCGGGCGAAAAATACCATTGTTTTTAGTAAAAACGTCATTCAATTGTGTCCGTTTCGGACGAAAAATGCCATTTTTTATTTGTGAAAACGGCCTTCTGAGAAAAACGCCCCCAAAAAGGAAAAAAAATACCATGTTTTACAAGAAAATTCAACCGTGGCCATATCTGAAGAAAACTACCATTTTTTTGGGCAGAAACATCATTCTAAGCAAAACGCTCCCAAAAGGCCCAAAAAGAACAATTTTGACCCAAAAGTTCAAGATCGTCCGTTTCAGACGAAAAATACCATTTTTTTGCTAGGAAACAGTCTTTTGAACAAAACGCCTTCAAAAAGCCTTAAAAGACCAAGTTTGGCAAAAAAAATTCAACTATGTCCGTTTTGGACGAAAAATTCCACTTTTTTGGGTTGAAAGGCCTTCTGAGCAAAACGCCCCCCTAAAGGATAAAAAATACCATGTTTTCCAAGAAAATTTAACTGTGTCCGTTTCGGACGAAAAATACCACTTTTCTTTTGTAGAAACGTACTTATGAGCAAAACGCCCCCAAAATGCCCAAAAATTCCAACATTGACCCAAAAATTCAAGTTCGTCCGTTTTGGACGAAAAATACCATTTTTTTTTTGCTAGGACAGTCTTTTAAACAACATGCCTCCAAAAACCATTAAAAGACCAAGTTTGGCAAAAAAATCAACTGTATCCGTTTCAGACGAAAAATACAATTTTTTTTGGGTGAAAACGGCCTTCTGAGGAAAACTCCCCCAAAATGACAAAAAAATACCATGTTTTACAATAAAATTCAACTGTGTCCGTTTCAAACGAAAAGTACCATTTTTTTGGGCGGAAACGTCCTTCTGAGCAAAATACCCACAAAAGACCCAAAAAGACTGACTTTGACTCAAAACTTCAAGTTCCTCCATTTGGGACGAAAAATACCACTTTCTTGCTGTGAAACTGTCTTTTGAATAAAACGCCTCCAAAAAGCCTTAAAAGACCAAATTTCGCAAAATAATTAAATTGTGTCTGTTTTGAACGAAAAGTACCACATTTTTTGGGTGGAAACGACCTTCTGAGCAAAACGCCTCTAAAAGGCCCAAAAAGACCAACTTTGACCAAAAAATTCAAGTTCGTCCGTTTCAGACAAAAAATACCATTTTGATGAGAACCAACGTGCATCAACAAAGGATCCGCTGCATGTTCCAATTGGGCCTATTACGAGGGCAAGATCCAAGAAGATCAAAGAAGCACTTAATGGGCTAATTCAAGATATATGGGCTGAATCTAAAGTCATAATGCCCAAGTTAGGCCCAAATGGCAATCAAGGCCTAATCCATCTCATAAAGGCAAGCAAATGGGCTTAGTCATGAACTTAAATGGGCCAAAGCATGAGACCCACGAAATTCTACTTATTTATTTTAGTTTATATCATTTTGTAAGACATCAATGCCAATTAGTATTTTTATTTTCTAGTATTGATCTTGTAAAAAGTTTGAAAGGCATCTAGGACTTTTGTTCTTGTAGCCTCCCCCTAGGTGTAAAAGGCCACCCACTATCTATAGTAGGGTGTGCTAAAGTTGAAGACTTCTTGTGTGAAAAGGACAACCCTAGGTGTGAAAGACCGCCCCCTATCTAAGGTAGGGTGTGCTTGACCACCCACTAGCCTAGGCTCTCCTTTGTGTTGGTTGCCTATTTAAGAGAGTTGTATTCCATGGGAAAAACACATTACTTGAATAATATATCAAATTGAGAGAGTTTTCTCTTGAGTTCTTCATAGAACTTTTCTTTGAACTTATCAAGAATTTCTTGTGGCGTTCAAACTCTATAACTTCGGTTCGTGATTCCATTATAATCTTTGGGTCGAGGTTTGTTATTTTATACCTTTGGTTCGCGTTTCATTCATAAACGTTGGGTCAAGGTTTCTATCAAACATTCTGTATTTTTGTGTTCTTCCTTTCTTTCTTTTCATTATAAATCCAGATTTTAGATCGATCCTAGCAAAGACACCATAAATTGGTTTCGGGTCTCACTAATTCTTGGTGAGGTTCGCATCACATTTTTTTGCTAGGAAACGGTGTTTTGAACAAAACGCCTTCGAAAAGCCTTAAAATACTAAGTTTGGCAAAAGAAATCAACTGTATCTATTTTGGACAAAAAATTTCACTTTTTTGGGTGGCAAGGCCTTCTAAGCAAAACGCCCCCAAAAGGATAAAAAATATCGCGTCTTACAAGAAAATTCAACTGTATCCGTTTCGGACGAAAAGTACCACTTTTTTTGGTGGAAACGTCCTTCTGAGCAAAACGCCCCCAAAAGGCCAACAAATACCAACATTGACCCAAAATTTCAAATTCCTCCGTTTCGGACGAAAAATACCATTTTTTTGCTAGGAAACATTCTTTTAAACCAAACGCCTCCAAAAATCCTTAAAAGAGCAAGTTTAGCAAAAAACATCAACTGTCTCCATTTTAGACGAAAAATACTACTTTTTTTTTTGTGAAAACGGCCTTCTGAGAAAAACGCCCCCAAAAGGATAAAAAATACCATGTTTTATCACTTTTTTGAAAACGGCCTTCTGAGACACATCAACTGTGTCTGTTTCGGACGAAATGTATCACTTTTTTGGGTGGAAACGACGTTCTGAGCGAAAAGCCCCCCAAAGGCCCAAAAAGACCAACTTTTACCCGAAAATTCAATTTCGTCTGTTTTGGACGAAAAACAACCATTTTTTTGCTAGGAAATGGTCTTCTGAGCAAAATGCCCCTAAAAGGATAAAAAATATCATGTTTTACAAGAAATTTCAACTGTGTCAATTTCGGACGAAAAGTACCCCATTTTTGGGTGGAAACAGCCTTCTGAGCAAAACGCCTCCAAAAGGATAAAAAAATACCTTGTTTTACAAGAAAATTTAACTGTGTCCGTTTCGGACAAAAAGTACCATTTTTTTGGATAGAAACGTCATTCTGAGCAAAATACCCCCAAAAGGCCCAAAAAGACCAACATTGACCCAATAATTCAAGTTCATCCATTTCGGATGAAAAATACCACTTTTTTGCTAGGAAATAATCTTTTAAACAAAAGGCTTTCGAAAAGCCTTAAAAGACTAAGTTTGGCAAAAAAAAAATAACTGTATCCGTTTTGGACGAAAAATTCCACCTTTTTGGGTGGAAAGGCCATCTGAGCAAAACGCCCCCAATAGGATAAAAAATATAGTGTTTTACAAGAAAATTCAACTGTGTTCGTTTCGGACGAAGAGTACCACTTTTTTGGGTGGAAACAGCCTTCGGAGCAAAACGCCCCCAAAAGGATAAGAAATACCATGTTTTACAAGAAAATTCAACTGTATCCGTTTCGGACGAAAAGTACCACTTTTTTGGGTGGAAACGTCCTTCTGAGCAAAACGCCCCCAAAAGGCCAAAAAAGACCAACATTGACCCAAAAATTCAAGTTCCTTCGTTTCGGACGAACAATACTAGATTTTTGCTAGGAAACGTTCTTTTGAGCAAAATGCCCCTAAAAGGCCCAAAAAGACCGACTTTGACCCAAAAATTCAAGTTCCTCCATTGCGCACGAAAAATACCGCTTTCTTGCTAAGAAACAGTCTTTTGAATAAAACGCCTCCAAAAAGCCTTAAAAGACCAAGTTTCGCAAAAAAAATTAAATTGTGTCTATTTCGGACGAAAAATACCACTTTTTTTGGGTGGAAACGACCTTCTGAGCAAAACGCCCGAAAAAGGCCCAAAAAGTCCAACTTTGACCACAAAATTCAAATCCGTCCGTTTCGGACAAAAAATAGCATTTTTTGCAAGGAAACGGTCTTTTGAACAAAACACCTTCGAAAAGCCTTAAAAGACTAAATTTGCCAAAAAAAAAAATCAACTGTATCCATTTTGGACGAAAAATTCCACTTTTATGGGTAGCAAGGCCTTCTAAGCAAAACGCCCCCAAAAGGATAAAAAAATACCATGTTTTACAAGAAAATTCAACTGTATCCGTATCGGACAAAAAGTACCACTTTTTTGGGTGGAAACGTCCTTCTGAGCAAAACACCCCCAAAAGGCCAAAAAAGACCAACATTGACCCAAAAATTCAAGTTCCTTCGTTTCGGACGAACAATACTAGTTTTTTGCTAGGAAACGTTCTTTTGAACCAAACACCTCCAAAAAGCCTTCAAAGAGTAAGTTTGGCAAAAAAAAAAATCAACTGTGCCCATTTTGGACAAAAACTGCCACTTTTTTTTTTTTTTTTGGTAGAAACGGCCTTCTGAGAAAAACGCCCCCAAAAGGATAAAAAATACCAAATTTTACAAGAAAAATCAAGTGTGTCTGTTTCGGACGAAAAGTTCCAATTTTTTGGGTGGAAACGAAATTCTGAGTGAAAAGTCCCCAAAAGGCCCAAAAAGATCACCTTTTACCCGAAAATTCAATTTCGTCTGTTTCAGACGAAAAACAATCGTTTTTTTTCTAGGAAACGGTTTTCGGAGCAAAACTCCCCAAAAAGGATAAAAAATACCATGTTTTACAAGAAAATTCAACTATGTCCGTTTCGGACGAAAAGTACCATTTTTTTTTATGGAAACGTCCTTCTAAGCAAAACGCCCCAAAAAGGCCCAAAAAGACCAACATTGACCCAAAAATTCAAGTTTGTCCGTTTCGGATGAAAAATACCACTTTTTTGCTAGGAAACAGTCTCTTGAACAAAACACCCCTGAAAAGCCTTAAAAGACTAAGTTTGACAAAAAAAAATTAACCGTATCCGTTTTGGACGAAAAATTCCACCATTTTGGGTGGAAAGGCCATCTGAGCAAAACGCCCCCAAAAGGATAAAAAAATACCGTGTTTTACGAAAAAATTCAAGTGTTTCGGTTTCGGACAAAAAGTACCACTTTTCTGGGTGGAAACGACATTCTGAGCGAAAAGCCCCCAAAAAGGCCAATTTTTACCCAAAAATTCAAGTTCGTCCGTTTTGGAAATAGTCTATTGAGCAAGACGCCTTCGAAAAGCCTTAAAAGACCAAATTTGGCAAAAAAATTCAACGGTGTCCGTTTTGAACGAAAAATACCATTTTTTCAGATGGAAAGGCCTTATGAGCAAAACGCTCCAAAAGGATAAAAAATACCATGTTTTACAAGAAAATTCAACTCTATCCGTTTCAGACGAAAAGTACGACTTTTTTCGATGTTAACAACCTTCTGATCAAAACGCCCCCAAAAGGCCCAAAAAGACCAACTTTTACCCGAAAATTCAACTTCGTCCGTTCCGGACAAAAAATATCACTTTTTTGCTAAGAAACGGTCTTTTGAACAAAACGCCTCTAGAAAGCCTTAAAAGACCAAGTTTGGCAAAAGAATTCAACTGCGTCCATTTCAGACGAAAAATACCACTTTTTTGGGTGGAAACGGCCTTCTGAGCAAAACGCCCCCAAAACAATAAAAAATATCATGGTTTGCATGAAAATTCAACTGTGTCCGTTTTGGACGAAAAGTACCACTTTTTTCGTTGGAAACGGCATTCTGAGCAAAAAAACCCCAAAAAGGCCCAAAGAGACCAACTTTTACCCCAAAAATTCAACTTCGTCCATTTCGGACGAAAAATATCACTTTTTTGCTAGGAAACGGTCTTTTGAACAAAACACCTCCAAAAAGCCTTAAAAGACCAAGTTTGGCAAAAAAAAATCAACTGTGTCCGTTTTGAACGAAAAGTACCATTTTTTTAGGTAGAAACGGCCTTCAGAGCAAAATGACCTCAAAAGGATAAAAAATTTCATATTTTACAAGAAATTCAATTGTGTCCGTTTCAGACGAAAATCACCACTTTTTTGGGTGGAAACGTACTTTTGAGCAAAACGCCCCTAAAAGGCTCAAAAAGATCAACTTTGACCCGAAAATTCAAGTTCGTCCATTTCAGATGAAAAATGCCATTTGTTTCGCTAGGAAATGTTCTTTTGAACAAAATGCCTCAAAAAAGCTTTAAAAGACAAAGTTTGGCAAAAAAATTCAACTGTGTCCGTTTCGGACGAAAAATATCACTTTTTCGGGTGGAAATGACCTTTTGAGCAAAATGCCCCCCAAAAGGAAAAAAAATACCATGTTTTACAAAAAAAATTCAACTGCGTCTGTTTCAGACAAAAAATACATATGTTTTGGGTGAAAACGTCCTTCTGAGCAAAACATCCCCAGAAGGATAAAAAATACCATGTTTTACCAGAAAATTCAACTGTGTCCATTTCGGACAAAAAGTACCACTTTTTTTTGGTAGAATTGTCCTTCTGAGCAAAACGCACCGAAAAGCCCCAAAAAGACCAACATTGACCCAAAAATTCAAGTTCGTCCATTTTGGACAAAAAATACTATTTTTTTTTTGCTAGGAAACGGTCTTTTGAACAAAACGCCTTCGAAAAGCCTTAAAAGACTAAGTTTGGCAAAAAAATCAACTATATCCGTTTTGGACGAAAAATTCCACTTTTTTGGGTGGCAAGGCCTTCTAAGCAAAACGCCCCCAAAAGGATAAAAAATACCTTGTCTTACAAGAAAATTCAACTCTGTCCGTTTCGGACGAAAAATATCACTTTTTTTTGTGGAAATGTCCTTCTGAGCAAAATGCCCACAAAAGGCCAAGAAAGACCAACATTGACCCAAAAATTCAACTTCCTCCGTTTTTGACGAAAAATACAAGTTTTTTTCTAGGAAACGATCTTTTGAACTAAACGCCTCCAAAGAGCCTTGAAAGACTAAGTTTGACAAAAAAAAATTGAACTGTGTCCGTTTCGGACGAAAAATGCCACTTTTTTTTGTGGAAACGGCCTTTTGAGAAAAACACCCCCAAAAGGATAAAAAATACCATGCTTTACAAGAAAATTTAAGTATGTCTGTTTCGGATGAAAAGTACCACTTTTTTTGGGGGAAACGACATTCTGAGCGAAAAAGGCCCAAAAGGACCAACTTTTACCCGAAAATTCAATTTCATCCGTTTTGGACGAAAAACAACCATTGTTTTGCGAGGAAACGGTCTTTTGAGCAAAACACCCCTAAAAGGATAAAAAAAGACCATGTTTTACAAGAAAATTCAACTGTGTCCGTTCCAGACGAAAAGTACCATTTTTTTTATGGAAACGCCATTCTGAGCAAAATGCCCCAAAAAGGCCCAAAACGACAAACTTTGACCCAAAAATTGAAGTTCATCCGTTTCGGACAAAAAAAACCAATTTTTTGCTAGGAAACGGTCTTCTGAACCAAAAAGCCTTAAAAGACTAAGTTTGGCAAAAACATTCAGCTGTGTCCGTTTCGGACGAAAATTACCACTTTGTTGGGTGAAAACATCCTTCTAAGCAAAACGACCCTAAAAGGCCCAAAAAGACAAATTTTGACCCAAAAATTGAAGTTTGTCCGTTTCGGACGAAAAAAAACCAATTTTTTGCTAGGAAACGGTCTTCTAAACCAAACGCCTTCAAAAAGCCTTAAAAGACTAAGTTTGGGGAAAAAATTCAACTGTGTCCGTTTCGGACGAAAAATACCACTTTTTAGGGTGGAAACGGCCTTCTGAGCAAAACGCCCTCAAAAGAATAAAAAATACCACGTTTTACAAGAAAATTCAACTGTGTCAGTTTCAGATGAAAAATACCATTTTTTGGGTGGAAACGTTCTTCTGAGCAAAAATGCCCCCAAAATGCCTAAAAAAATCAACTTTTACCCGAAAATTCAACTTCATCCGTTTCGGACGAAAAATTCCACTTTTTTGCTAGGAAACGATCTTTTGAAACAAACGCATCCAAAAAGCAGTAAAAGATTAAGTTTGGCAAAAAAAATCAATTGTGTCCGTTTCGGACGAAAAATGCCATTTTTTTTGTGAAAACGGACTTCTGAGAAAAATGCCCCCAAAAGGATAAAAAATACTATGCTTTACATGAAAATTCAACTGCGTCTGTTTTGGACGAAAAGTACCATTTTTTGGGTGGAAACGACATTCTGAGTAAAAAGCCCCCAGAAAGACCAACTTCTACCCGAAAATTCAATTTCGTCCGTTTCAAACGAAAAAAAATAATATTTTTTTGCTAGGAAACGGTCTTCTGAGCATAATACCCCCAAAAGGATAAAAAAATACCATATTTTACGAGAAAATTCAACTGTCTGTTTCGGACAAAAAGTACCATTTTTTTGGGTGGAAACGACATTCTGAGCAAAAAGCCCAAAAGACCAACTTTTACCCGAAAATTCAATTTCGTCCGTTTCGAACGGAAAAAAACCAATTTTTTGCTCAGAAATGGCCTTCTGAGCAAAACGCGCCCAATAGGATAAAAAAATACCATGTTTTATAAAAAAATTCAACTATGTCTGTTTCGAACGAAAAGTACCACTTTTTTTGGGTGGAAACGACATTCTGAGTAAGAAGCCCCAAAAGACCAACTTTTGCCCAAAAATTCAGTTTCGTCTGTTTCGGACGAAAAAAAAAAACCATTTTTTTGCTAGGAAACAGTCTTCTGAGCAAAACTCCCCCAAAAGGATAAAAAATACCATGTTTTACAAGAAAATTCAACTGTGTCTATTTTGGACAAAAAGTACCACTTTTTTGGGTGAAAACAGTCATCTGAGCAAAATGCCCCCAAAAGGATAAAAAAATACAATGTTTTACAAGAAATTTCAACTGTGTCCGTTTCGGACGAAAAATACCACTTTTTTTGTTGGAAACATCCTTCTGAGCAAAACGCCCTCAAAAGGCATAAAAAGACGAGTTGTTACCCAAAAATTCAACTTTGTCCGTTTCAGACGAAAAAGAATCACTTTTTTGCTAGGAAACGGTGTTTTGAACCAAACGCCTCCAAAAAGCCTTATAAGACCAAGTTTGGCAAAAAAATTCAACTGCGTCCATTTCAGACAAAAAATACCACTTCTTTGGGTAGAAACAGCCTTCTGAGCAAAAGGCCCCCAAAAGGTTAAAAAAAAATACCATGTTTTACAAGAAAATTCAATTGTGTCTGTTTCGAACGAAAATTACCACGTTTTTGGGTGGAAACGTCCTTCTAAGAAAAACGCCCCAAAAAGGCCCAAAAAGACAAACTTTAACCCAAAAATTGAAGTTCGTCCGTTTCGGATGAAAAATACCAATTTTTTGCTAGGAGACGGTCTTTTGAACCAAACGTCTCCAAAAAGCTTTAAAAGACTAAGTTTGGCAAAAAAAATCATCTGTGTCCGTTTCGGACGAAAAATACCACTTTTTGGGGTGAAAACGGCCTTCTGAGCAAAACGCCCTCAAAAGGATAAAAAATACCATGTTTTACAAGAAAATTCAACTGTGTCAGTTTCAGGGCAAAAATACCATTTTTTGGTGGAAACGTTCTTCTAAGCAAAAACGCCCCTAAAATGCCTAAAAAGACCAACGTTTACCCGAGAATTCAACTTCTTCTGTTTCGGAGGAAAAATACGACTATTTTGCAAAAACGGGCTTCTGAGAAAAATGCTCCCAAAAGGATAAAAAAATACCATGCTTTACATGAAAATTCAACTGCGTCTATTTCGGACGAAAAGTACCATTTTTTGGGTGGAAACGACATTTCTGAGCAAAAAGCCCCCAAAAAGCCCAAAAAGACCACTTTTACCAAAAATTCAATTTCGTCCACTTCGGACGAAAAAAAATCATTTTTTTGCTAGGAAACGGTCTTCTGAGCAAAACGCCCCCAAAGGATAAAAAATACCATATTTTATGAGAAAAATCAACTGTGTCTGTTTTGGACGAAAAATACCACTTTTTTCGGTGGAAACGACATTCTAAGCAAAAAGCCCCAAAAAAGCCCAAAAAGATCGACTTTTACCTGAAAATTCAATTTCGTCCGTTTCGGACGAAAAAAAACTATTTTTTTGCTCGGAAACGGCCTTCAGAGTAAAACGCACCCAAAAAGCCTTAAAAGACTAAGTTTGGCCAAAAAATTCAACTGTGTCCGTTTCGAACGAAAAAAATCACTTTTTTGCATGGAAATGGCCATCCAAGCAAAACGCCCCCAAAAGGAAAAAAAATATCAGGTTTTGCAAGAAAATTCAACTGTGTCCATTTCTTTTGAAAAATACTTTTTCGGGGTGGAAACAGTCTTCTAAGCAAAATGCGCCCAAAAAGCCCAACTTTTACCCAAAAGTTCAACTTCGTCCGTTTCGGACGAAAAATACCATTTTTTTGCTAGGAAACGATCTTTCGAACAAAATGCCTCCAAAAAGCCAAAAAAGACCAAGTTTTGCAAAACAATTCAACTGTGTCTGTTTCGGATGAAAAATGCCACTTTTTTTTTTTTTGTGAAAACGGCCTTCTGGGAAAAACACCCCATAAAGATAAAAAAAAATACCATGTTTTACAAGAAAATTCAAATATGTCTGTTTTGGACGAAAAGTACCACTTTTTAGAGATGGAAATGACATTCTAAGCAAAAAGCCCCCAAAAGGCCTAAAAAGACCAACTTTGACCCAAAAATTGAAGTTCATCTGTTTCGGACGAAAAATACCAATTTTTTGTGTGGAAATGGTCTTTTGAACAAAACGCCTCCAAAAATACTTAAAAGACTAAGTTTAGCAAAAAAATTCAATTGTGTCTATTTCGGATGAAAAATACTATTTTTTTGGGGTGGAAACGGGCTTTTGAGCAAAAATCCCCCAAAATGATAAAAAAAAATTACATGTTTTACAAGAAGATTCAACTATGTCTGCTTCGGACAAAAAGTACTACTTTTTTTTGTGAAAACGGCCTTCTGAGCAAAACGCCCCCAAAAGGGCGAAAAAAACCAACTTTTACCCGAAAATTCAACTTCGTCCGTTTCGGACGAAAAATACCATTTTTTTGCAAGGAAATAGTCTTTTGAACAAAATGCCTCCAAAAAGCCTTAAAATACCAAGTTTGGCCAAAAAATTCAACTGTGTCCGTTTGGGACGAAAAATGCCAACTTTTTTTGTGGAAACGACCTTCTGAGAAAAACACCCCCAAAAGGATAAAAAACACCATGTTTTACAAGAAAATTCAATTGTGTCCGTTTCGGAGGAAAAATACCATTTTTTGGATAGAAACATTCTTCTGAGAAAAACGCTCCCAAAATGCTTGAAAAGACCAACTTTTTCCCAAACATTCAACTTCATCCCTTTCAGAAGAAAAAAAAAATATTTTTTTGCTAGGAAACGGTCTTTTGAACAAAACGCCTCCAAAAAGCCTTAAAAGACCAAATTTGGCAAAAAAAAAAATCAACTGCGTCCGTTTTGGACAAAAATATCACTTTTTCGGGTGGAAACGGCCATATGAGCAAAACGCACCCATAAGGATAAAAAATACCATGTTTTATAAGAAAATTCAACTGTGTCCGTTTCGGAGGAAAAATACCTTTTTTGGGGAGAAAACGTTCTTCTGAGCAAAACGCCCCCGAAATGCCTAAAAAGACCAACTTTTACCCAAAAATTCAACTTCGTCCGTTTCGAACGAAAAATTCCATTTTTTCGCTAGGAAACGGTCTTTTGAACCAAACGCCTCCAAAAAGTCTTAAAAGACCAAGTTTGGCATAAAAATTCAACTGTGTCTGTTTCGGACGAAAAATGCCATTTTTTTTTGTGAAAACGAGCTTCTGAGAAAAACACCCCCAAAAGGATAAAAAAATACCATGTTTTACAAGAAAATTCAACTGTGTCTGTTTCAGACGAAAAGTACCACTTTTTTGAGTGGAAACGACATTCTGAGCAAAAAGCCCCTAAAAAGCCCAAAAAGACCAACTTTTACCCGAAAATTCAATTTCGTCCGTTTCGGATGAAAAAAAAAAAAAACATTCTTTTGCTCAAAAACGGCATTTTGAGCAAAAATGCGCCGAAAATGATAAAAAAAATACCATGTTTTACAAGAAAATTCATCTGTCTCCGTTCCAGACCAAAAATACCATTTTTTGGGTGGAAACGGCCTTCTAAGCAAAACACCTCCCAAAAGCCCTAAATTACCAAGTTTGGCAAACAAATTCACCTATGTCCTTTTCGAACGAAAAATACCATTTTTTTAAGTGGAAACAACCTTCTCAGCAATACTCTCCCAAAAGGATAAAAAATACCATGTTTTACAAGAAAATTCAATTTTATCCGTTTCGGACAAAAAGTTCCACTTTTTTGTTTGGAAATGGCCTTCCGAGCAAAACGCCCACAAAAGGCCAAAAAAGTCCAACTTTTACCAGAAAATTCAACTTTATCCGTTTCGGACGAAAAATACAACTTTCTTGCAAGGAAACGATCTTTTGAACCAAATGCCTCCAAAAAGCCTTAAAAGACCGAGTTTGGGGGGAAAAAAAATCAACTGTGTCCTTTTTCAGACGGAAAATGCCATTTTTTTCGGTGGAAACGGCCTTCAAAGCAAAATGCCCCCAAAAGGATAAACAAATACCATGTTTTACATGAAAATTCAACGGTGTCTGTTCCGGACGAAAAATACATTTTTTGGGTAGAAACGGCCTTCGGAGCAAAACGCCACCAAAAAGACCAACATTGACCCAAAAATTTAAGTTCGTCCGTTTCGGACGAAAAATACGACTATTTTGCTAGGAAACGGTCTTTCGAACAAAACGCCTCCAAAAAGCCAAAAAAAGACCAAGTTTGGCAAAAAAAATCAATTGTGTCCGTTTCAGACGAAAAAAAAAACCATTTTTTTGCTAGGAAATGGTCTTCTGAGCAAAACGCCCCCAAACGGATCAAAAATATCATTTTTCACAAGAAAATTCAACTGTGTCTGTTTCGAACGAATAGTACCACTTTTTTTGTGGAAACGACATTCTGAGCAAAAAGCCCGCAAAAAGCCCAAAAAGACCAACTTTTACCCGAAAATTCAATTTCGTCCGTTTCGGGCGAAAAAAAAACCATTTTTTTGCAAGGAAACTGCCTTCTGAGCAAAACGTGCCCTAAATGGATAAAAAATACCATGTTTTACAAGAAAATTAAACTGTCTCCGTTCCAGACCAAAAATTCCATTTTTTGGGTGGAAACGGCCTTCGAAGAAAAACGCCCCCGAAAGGCCCAAAGAGACAAACTTTGACCCAAAAATTGAACTTCGTCCGTTTCGGACAAAAAATACCACTTTTTTGCTAGGAAACGGTCTTTTAAACCAAACGCCTTCAAAAAGCCATAAAAGACTTGATTTGGCAAAAAAAAAATCAACTATGTCCATTTTGAACGAAAAATTCCACTTTTCGAGGGGAAACGGCCTTCGTAGCAAAACACCCCCAAAAGGATAAAAAATATCATGCTTTACTAGAAAATTCAACTGTGTCCGTTTCGAACGAAAATTACCACTTTTTTGGGTGGAAACGTCCTTCTAAGCAAAACGTCCCCAAAAAGCCAAAAAAGACAAACTTTTACCCAAAAAATCAAGTTCGTCCGTTTCGCACGACAAATACCATTTTTTTCCTAGGAAACGATCTTTAGAACAAAACGCCTCAAAAAAGCCTTAAAAGACTAGGTTTGGCAAAAAAATTAAACTGTGTCCGTTTCAGACGAAAAATTAAATTGTGTCCTTCTGAGCAAAACTCCCCCAAAAGGATAAAAAAATACCAAGTTTTACAAGAAAATTCAATTGTGTCCGTTCGGGACAAAAAGTTCCCCTTTTTTTTGGAAATGGCCTTCTGAACAAAACGCCCACAAAAGGCCAAAAAAGTCTAACTTTTACCGAAAAATTCAACTTCGTCCGATTCGGATGAAAAATACCACTTTTTTGCTAGAAAACGATCTTTTGAACCAAACGCATCCAAAAAGCCGTAAAAGACCAAGTTTGGCAAAAAAAAATCAACTGTGTCCGTTTCGAACGAAAAATGCCATTTTTTTTTGTGAAAACAGTCTTCTGAGAAAAATGCCCCCAAAAAGATAAAAAATACCATGTTTTACAAGAAAATTCGACTGTCTGTTTCGGACGAAAAGTACCACTTTTTTGGGAGGAAACGACATTCTGAGCAAACCCCCCCCCCCCCCCAAAAAGGCCCAAAAAGACTAACTTTTACCCGAAAATTAAATTTCGTCCATTTCGGACGAAAAAAAAACCATTTTTTTGCTAGGAAACGGTCTTATGAGCAAAACGCTCCCAACAAGATAAAAAATACCATGTTTTACAAGAAAATTTAACTGCGTCCGTTTTGAACGAAAAGTTCCACTTTTTTTGGTGAAAACGGCCTTCAGAGCAAAACACCCCCAATAGGATAAAAAATAAAATGTTTTACAAGAAATTTCAATTGTGTCCATTTCGAACGAATAATACCACTTTTGTGGGTGGAAACGTCCATCTAAGCAAAAGGCCCCCAAAAGGCACATAAAGACCAACTTTTATCCAAAAATTCAACTTCATCCATTTCGGACGAAAAAAAAAAACACTTTTTTCCTAGGAAACGGTCTTTTCAACAAAACGCCTCCAAAAAGCCTTAAAAGACCAAGTTTGTGGCACAAAAATTCAACTAAATCCATTTCGGAAGAAAAATACCACTTTTTTGGGTAGAAGCAGCCTTCTGAGCAGAAGGCCCCCAAAAGGATAAGAAAAATACCATGTTTTACAAGAAAATACAACTGCGTCCATTTCGGGCGAAAATTACCACTTTGTTGGGTGGAAACGTCCTTCTCAGCAAAACACTCCCAAAAAGCCCAAAAAGACAAATTTTGACCCAAAAATTGAATTTTGTCCATTTCAAACGAAAAATACCAATTTTTTGCAAGGAAACGGTCTTTTGAACAAAATGCGTCCAAAAAGACTTAAAAGACTAAGTTTGGCAAAAAAAATCAGCTGTGTCTGTTTCGGAAGAAAAATATCACTCTTTTAAGTGGAAACGACTTTTTGACAAAAAATCCCCCAAAAGGATAAAAAAAATACCATGTTTTACAAGAAAATTCAACTGTGCCCGTTTCGGACGAAAAATACAATTCTTTTCGGTGGAAACATCCTTCTGAGCAAAACGCCCCAACAAGGATAAAAAAATACCATGTTTTACAAGAAAATTCAACTGTGTCCGTTTCGGACGAAAAGTACCACTTTTTTAGGTGGAAACGGCATTCTGGGCAAAAAGCCACCAAAAGGCCAAAAAAGACCAATTTTTACCCAAAAATTCAACTTCGTCCATTTATGACGAAAAAAAAAATCATTTTTTTTTCTAGGAAAAGGTCTTTTGAACAAAACGCCTCCAAAATGCCTTAAAAGACCAAATTTGGCAAAAAAAATCAATTGTGTCCGTTTCGGACGAAAATTACCATTTTTTTGGGTGAAAATGTTCTTCTAAGCAAAACGCCCCCAAAAGGCCCAAAAAGACCAACTTTGACCCAAAAATTGAAGTTCGTCCTTTTTGGACAAAAAATACCAATTTTTTGCAAGGAAATGGTCTTTTGAACAAAATGCCTCCAAAAAGACTTAAAAGACTGTCAGTTTGGGGAAAAAATTCAACTTTGTCTATTACGGACAAAAAATATCATTCTTTTGGGTGGAAACGGGCCTTAAGATCAAAAATCCCCCAAAAGGATAAAAAAATACCATGTTTTATAAGAAAATTCAACTGTGTCCATTTCGGACAAAAAGCACAACTTTTTGGGGTTGAAATGGCCTTCAATGCAAAACGCCCCCAAAAGGCTTAAAAAGACCAACTTTTACCCGAAAATTCAACTTCGTCCGTTTCGGACAAAAAATACCATTTTTTTCCTAGGATTGTCTTTTGAACAAAATGCCTTCAAAAAGCCTTAAGAGACCTAGTTTGGCAAAAAAATTCAACTGTGTCTGTTTCGGACGAAAAATGCCATTTTTTTTTTTTGGAAACGGCCTTCTGTGAAAATCGCCCCAAAAGGATAAAAAAAATACCATGTTCTACAAGAAATTTCAATTGTGTCTGTTTCGAACGAAAAGTACCACTTTTTTGGGTGGAAACGATATTCTGAGCAAAAAGCCCCCAAAAGGCCCAAAAAGACCACTTTTACCCAAAAATTCAAATTCGTCCGTTTCGGACGAAAAAAAAAAACTTTTTTGCTAGGAAACAGTCTGTTGAACAAAACACCTCCAAAAAGCCTTAAAAGACCAAGTTTGGCAAAAAAAATCAACTGCGTCCATTTCGAACGAAAAATACCACTTTTTTGGGTAGAAACAACCTTCTGAGCAAAAGGCCCCCAAAAGAATAAAAAAAATACCATGTTTTACAAGAAAATTCAAATGTGTCCGTTTTGAATGAAAATTACCACTTTCATGGGTGGAAACGTCCTTCTAAGCAAAACGCCGTCAAAAGGCCCAAAAAGACAAACTTTGAACCAAAAATTCAAGTTTGTCCGTTTCGGATGAAAAATATCACTTTTTGGTTAGGAAACAATCTTTTGAACGAAACGCCTCCAAAAAGCCTTAAAAGACTAAGTTTTGCAAAAAAAAAATTAACTGTATCCGTTTCAGACAAAAAATATCATTGTTTTGGGTGAAAATAGCCTTCTGCGCAAAACTCCCCCAAAAGGATAAAAAATACCATGTTTTACAAGAAAATTCGATTGTGTCCATTTCGGACGAAAAATTCCAGTTTTTTGGTCGGAAACGTTCTTCTGAGCAAAACGCCCCCAAAATGCCTAAAAAGACCAACTTTTACCCGAAAATTCAACTTCGTCCGTTTCGAACGAAAAATACCACTTTCTTGCTAGGAAACAATCTTTTGAACCAAACGAATCCAAAAAGCCTTAAAAGACCAAGTTTGACAAAAAAATTCAACTATGTCCGTTTCGGACGAAAAATGCCATTTCTTTTTTGTGAAAACAGCCTTTTGAGAAAAATACCCCCAAAAGGATAAAAATATCATATTTTACTAGAAAATTCAACTGTGTCTGTTTCGAACGAAAAGTACCACTTTTTTAGGTGAAAACGACATTCTGAGCAAAAAGCGCCCAAAAGGCCGAAAAAGACCAATTTTTACCCGAAAATTCCATTTCATCTGTTTCAAACGAAAAAAACCACTTTTATGCTAGGAAATGGTCTTTCGAACAAAACGCCTCCAAAAAGCATTAAAAGACCAAGTTTGACAAAAACCAAATCTACTGCGTCCGTTTTGGACGAAAAATACCACTTTTTCGGGGGGAAAGGGCCTGCTGAGCAAAATGCGCCCGAAAGGATAAAAAATACCATGTTTTACAAGAAAATTCAACTGTCTCTGTTCCAGACCAAAAATACCATTTTTTGAGAGAAAATGGCCTTCTAATCAAAGCGCCCCCAAAAGGTCCAAAAAAACAAACTTTGACCCAAAAATTCAAATTCGTCCGTTTCGAGCGAAAATACGACTATTTTGCTAGGAAACAGTCTTTTGAACAAAAAGCCTGAAAAGACTAAGTTTAGCAAAAAAAATCAGCAGTTTCCATTTCGGACGAAAAATACCATTTTTTTGGGAGGAAACGGCCTTCTGATCAAAACTCCCCCAAAAGGATTAAAAATACCATATTTTACAAGAAAATTCAACTGTGTCCATTTCGGACAAAACATACCATTTTTGGCGTGGAAACGGCATTCTGAGCAAAAAGCCACCAAAAAGACCAACTTTTAACCGAAAATTCCACTTTGTCCGTTTTAGACGAAAAAAATCTACTTTTTTTCTAGGAAACGGTCTTTGAACAAAACGCCTCCAAAAACCCTTAAAAGACCAAATTTGGAAAAAAAAATTCAACTGCGTCCGTTTTAAACGAAAAATATCATTTTTTCGGGTGGAAACAGCCTTCTGAGAAAAACGTCCCCAAAAGGCAAAAAAATACCATATTTTACAAGAAAATTCAAGTGTGTCCATTTCGGACGAAAATTACCAATTTTTTGGGTGGAAACGTCCTTCTAAGAAAAATGCTCCCAAAAGTCCCAAAAAGACCAACTTTGACCCAAAAATTGAAGTTCGTCTGTTTCTGACGAAAAATACCAATTTTTTGCAAGGAAACGGTCTTTTGAACAAAACGCCTCCCAAAAAGACTAAGTTTGGCAAAAAAAATTAACTATGTCAATTTCAGACGAAAGACACCACTCTTTTTAGTAGAAACAGCCTTCTGAGCAAAACTGTCAGACCCCCACCCCGGACACCCGTCACCGTGGGGCCGGCGTGACGTCGACATGACATCACTTGACTAACCAACTTAAATGCGACGATATACAAACTTCCAAACACACGTCATATATATATAATAACTTTATACTATAGGAATACATCTATTCCAAAAATAAGAACGACAAAATAAATCTCATAAACCTCCCTTAGGTTCATCCTCTGACAGTTCATCTCAAATTACTCTCGTATAACTCCAACGCTTGACTCGCATAATTCTAACTAGTTCCAGTAGGGGACTAACCGACTCATATCTGCTCCACCTACGAGTGTACTGCCTTCTTAGTAAAAATATTTTATAATAATAATTCATGTCTACAACATCTAAATGGATAAAGTATAAGTATAGAAACAACATGTAAGTAGTAAAACTCTCCATAATATAAGCATTGAAAATAAACTAATAAATATAAGTTTCATTCAAACCTATCTAGTAAAATAATGTCAGTCACCATAGTAAATAATAAATCATCCAATATAAGTAAAACATCACATCTCAAACACCACTCCACCACAACACACACTGACAAGCCATAGTGATCGTTTTAACCTCACGAACGGGAGTTTGCAATGGTACCGTACCATTCGTAGGATATGCCTTCCTACGAACACCCATCACTCCGCCGAAGCGAATAATCACTGCGCAGTATAAACGTCTAACATCACTCTGCCGAAGCAGATAAACATCACTCCACCGAAGCGGATAACCTCACTCTACCGAAATAAATAAATACTATGGTATCGTCAAATCAATAACATCATCAAATCAATATCATCACTCTGTCGAAACAGATAATCATCACTCTGCCGAAGCAGATAAATTCTATAGTATCATCAAATCAATAACGTCGTCATCAAATGACAAATCAATAATATCGTCTAATCAACATCATCAAATCTCAAACATCATCCTCTATTTCCAAAACAGATTTTTAATTCAAAATCATATTTCTCATTTTTCTAAAAAAAAACGTCTGATTTAACCGAAACCTTTTTTTCACCCTTTATTTTTAGAAAATCAGGTATTTTTCACTCTCTTTTAAAACCACCAAATTCAACGAAAATCATTCTCAACTTTCTTTCAAAAACTATCATAATTTCTTACTCACTCACCCAAAAACCTGTTTGATCCATATCGTCTATAAAATCATCTAGTCTCAGTAAGGCCATTTTATACGCATATATATGAAAATAATTTGGTAAAAAGATAGTACACTCACCTGAATATCTGTTTACGAAAGTTCCACCTATTATCTGCTATTGATCCTCTGGAAATCAGGAACCTATTCGTGAGAAGGCCTAAATTAATATTTTATGTAAAAATAACCTAACCATTAAATACAGGCCCTAATTTTCGTAATTTTCTATTTCCCGTTTTCTATATTACTATTTAACGAGTATTGTTCCATTACTGTTTACGATATTGAATTCATTCATGCGAATGGTCTCAATATTTATTATCGTCATTTCGACATTTCGGTGCTAGAGATTAATTTTACAATCACCCACGAGACAATTTAAACACAATTAAATGCATATATTAAAAGTGATAAGAATTTTACCTCTTTCGACTTTTCCATCGGTCGCAAAATTGGATTTTTAATTTTTGTTGGGGTGGTTTGTGGAATTTTTCCCATTTTTTTTCCTTTTTCTTTTTCTTCTTTTCTTCCTGTTTCTTCTTCGTTTTCTGGTCTACGTCCACTTCACTGACCTTCTCTCTTTCTTCCGTCGACTTGCACAGCCCGTGACGGCCATTTTTTTGCTCTTCTTTTTCCTTTTTCTTCTTTTGTTTTTCGTTTGTGTTTCTGGTTCAACCGCCGACACCACTACCGGCCCTCACTACCGGTGACCCACCTCTCTCTCCTTTCTCTGTTTCTGCTTCTGCTTCAACTCAGCCGAGCAGCACCAACACGCCACACACACACAATTGCCTACTTAAACCGAACGGAACACACACCCACAACCCATCAATGATAACGGTAAACGGCACTCCCCAAACCGCAGCGATCGACCACTGCTCCAACCAATCTCCATCTTTCTCTCTCTACCCTCCATTCCGGTGACGACAGCAACCACCATGCACACACAAACACACACTGATCACACACACACACACCACCGTTCACATACCCACAACTAAACACACACATACCCACACACCGCAGGCGCACACACACACACACACACATGGTCATCGGACGAACGGATAACACGCACAACTCACCGCCGGCAACTTCCTTTCTCTCTATTCGATTTCCTATTTTTGGACAATTCTTTCTGATTTCCAATCACTACATCCATGTGTGCAATTTATATGCATGGATCTAGTGGATCGATCATGTTTCCTCTTCAAGCCACGTCGCCACTCTTCTTCTCTCCCTGCCGGCTAGCCGATCGTCACTATTATACTCACATATATATATATATATATATATATATAAATCCTTTTGGGTTAATTTCTCTTTCCTCCCCCCTAATTTCTATAATTTTCCCTTTTTAGTTCAATTTATCACTTATGAGTTTCTTAAATTGTGATTCCACCCAAAAAGTTTTAATTCGAAAGTCAAATGCCAATTTTGGTTTGAATGTTTTCTACATTTGCAAATTGACCCCTAAATGTTTGATTTAAATTTTAATTAATCCAATTTCTCCCCGAATTTTCTCATGCTCTAGAATGCAATTATAAATGACGTACTTGCTAAGTCGGGGTCTTACAAAAACACCCCAAAAAGGATAAAAAAAATACCAAGTTTTACAAGAAAATTCAACTGTGTCCGTTTCTGATGAAAAGTACCACTTTTTTGGGTGGAAAGAGCATTCTAAACAAAAAAGACACCAAAAGGCCCAAAAAGACCAACTTTTAACCGAAAATTCAACTTCGTCCGTTTCGTACAGAAACAAATCACTTTTTTTTTCTAGAAAACGGTCTTTTGAACAAAATGCCTCCAAAAAACCTTAAAAGACCAAATTTGGCAAAAAAACTCAACTACGTCCATTTTGGACGAAAAATACAACTTTTTCGGGTGGAAATGGCCTTCGGAGAAAAACACCCCCAAAAGGCGAAAAAATACTATGTTTGACAAGAAAATTCAACTGTGTCTGTTTCGGACGAAAATTATCACTTTTTTTGGGTGGAAACATCAATATAAGCAAAACGCCCCCAAAAGGCCCAAAGGACCAACTTTCACCCAAAAATTGAAATTCGTCCATTTCGGATGAAAAATACCAATTTTTTGCAAGGAAACGGTCTTTTGAACAAAACGCCTCCAAAAAGACTTAAAATACTAAGTTTGGCAAAAAACTTCAACCATGTCAGTTTCGGATGAAAAATACCACTTTTTTCGGTGGAAACGGCCTTCTGAGCAAAACGCCCCAAAAAGAATAAAAAATACCATGTTTTACAAGAAAATTCATTTGTGTCCGTTTCGGACGAAAACTACCATTTTTTTGGGTAGAAACGGCATTTTGAAACAAAAGCCAATTAAAGGCCCAAAAAGACCAACTTTTACTCGAAAATTCAACTTCATCCGTTACAGACGAAAAAAAAACACTTTTTTTTCTAGGACACAGTCTTTTGAGCAAAACGCCTCCAAAAAGCCTTAAAAGACCAAATTTGGCAAAAAAAATCAACTGTGTCTGTTTCGGACGAAAAATGCCACTTTTTTTTTCTGGAAATAGCCTTCAGAGAAAAACGCCCCAAAAGGATAAAAAATACCATGTTTTACATGAAAATTCAACTGTGTCTATTTCGAACGAAAATTATCATTTTTTTGGGTGGAAACGTCCTTCTAAGTAAAATGCCCCCAAAGGGCCCAAAAAGACAAACTTTGACCCAAAAATTCAAGTTCGTCCATTACGGACGAAAAATACCACTTTAAGAAATGGTCTTTTGAACAAAACGCCTTCAAAAAGCCTTAAAAGACTAAGTTTGGCCAAAAAAATTTGATGTGTCCGTTTCAGATGAAAATACCACTTTTCTGGGTGGCAATGGCCTTCTGAGTAAAACTCCCCCAAAAGGATAAAAAATACCATGTTTTACAAGACAATTCAATTGCGTCCATTTCGGACAAAAAGTTTCACTTTTTTGTTTGGTAAAAAAATTCAACTTTGTCCATTACGGACGTAAAACACCACTTTTTTGGGAGGAAACGGCCTTCTAATCAAAACTCCTCCAAAAGAATTAAAAATACCATATTTTACAAGAAAATTCAACTGTATCCGTTTCGGACGAAAAATACCATTTTTTTTGTGGAAACGATCTTCTGAGCAAAACGCCCCCAAAAGGCCCAAAAAAACCAACTTTGACCCAAAAATTCAAGTTCTTCCATTTCGGACGAAAAATACGACTATTTTGCTAGGAAACGGTCTTTTAAACAAAACGCCTCCAAAAAGCCTTAAAAGACTAAGTTTGGCAAAAATAATTAAACTGTATCCGTTTTGGACAAAATATACCACTTTTTTGGGTGGAAAAGGCTTTCTGAGCAAAACTCCCCCAAAAGGATAAAAAATACCATGTTTTACAAGAAAATTCAATTGTGTCCGTTTCGAACGAAAAGTTCCACCTTTTTGTTTGAAAATGGCCTTCCGAGCAAAACGATCACAAAAGGTCAAAAAAGTCCAACTATTGCCCGAAAATTCAACTTCGTCCGTTTCGGACGAAAAATACCACTTTTTTGCAAGGAAACGATCTTTTGAACCAAGCCCCTCCAAAAACCCTTAAAAGACCAAGTTTGGGACAAAAATTCAACTGTGTCCATTTTGGACGAAAAATGCCATTTTTTTCGGTGGAAACGGCCTTCTGAGCAAAACGCCCCCAAAAAGATAAAAAATACCATGTTTTACAAGAAAATTCAATTGTGTCTGTTTCGGACGAAAAGTTCCACTTTTTTGTTTGGAAATAGCCTTCAGAGCAAAACGCCCACAAAACGCAAAAAAAATCCAACTTTTACAAGAAAATTCAAGTTCGTCCGTTTCGGACAAAAAATACCACTTTTTTGCAAGGAAACGATCTTTTGAACCGAACGCCTCCAAAAAGCCTTAAAAGACCAAGTTTGGGAAAAAAAAAATCAACTGTGTGCGTTTCGGACGAAAAATACCATTTTGTTCGGTAGAAACGGCCTTCTGAGAAAAAATCCCCCAAAAGGATAAAAAAAAATACTATGTTTTACAAGAAAATTCAACTATGTCCGTTTCGGACGAAAAACACCACTTTTTTGGGTGGAATGGCCTTCTGAGCAAAACGCCCCCAAAAAGGACCAAAAAGACCAACTTTTACCCAAAAATTTAACTTCGTCCGTTTCGGACGAAAAATACCATTTTTTTGCTAAAAAACAGTCTTTTGAACAAAATGCCTCCAAAAAGCCTTAAAAGACCAAGTTTGGAAAAAAATTGAACTGTGTCCATTTCGGACGAAAAATGCCAACTTTTTTTGCGAAAACGGCCTTCTGAGAAAAATGCCACCAAAAGGACAAAAAATACCATGTTTTACATGAAAATTCAACTGTGACTGTTTCAGACGAAAAATACCACTTTTTGGGTGGAAACGACAAAAAAAAATCAACTGCGTCCGTTTTGGACGAAAAATTCCCCTTTTTTGGGGAGAAACGCCCTTCTAAGCAAAACGCCCCAAAAGAATAAAAAATACCATGTTTTACTAGAAAATTCAACGGTGTCCGTTTCAGACAAAAATTACTCTTTTTTCGGGGTAGAAACGTCCTTCTAAGCAAAACTCCCCCAAAAGGCCCAAAAAGAAAAATTTTGACCCAAAAATTCACGTTTGTCCATTTCGGACGAAAAATACCACTTTTTGGTTAGGAAATGATCTTTTGAACAAAACGCCTCCAAAAACCCTTAAAAGACAAAGTTTGGCAAAAAAAAATTAAATGTGTCCGTTCCGGACGAAAAATACCACTGTTTTGTGTGGAAACGACCTTCAAGCAAAACTCCTCCAAAAGTATAAAACATACCATGTTTTATAAGAAAATTCAATTGTGTCCATTTTGGACAAAAACTTCCACTTTTTTGTTTGGAAATGTCCTTCCGAGCAAAACGCCCACAAAAGGCCAAAAAAGTCCAACTTCTACCTAGAAATTCAACTTCGTCCGTTTCGGACGAAAAATATCACTTTTTTGAAAAGAAACGATCTTTTGAACCAAACGCCTCCAAAAAGCCTTAAAAGACCAAGTTTGGGGAAAAAAATCAACCGTGTCCGTTTCGGACGAAAAATGCCATTTTTTTCAGTGGAAACGGCCTTCATAGCAAAACGCCTCCAAAATGATAAAAAAAAATACCATAGTTTATAAGAAAATTCAACTGTGTCCGTTCCAGACGAAAAATACCACTTTTTGGGTAGAAACGGTCTTCTGAGCAAAACGCCCCCAAAAGGCCCAAAAAGACCAACTTTGACCCAAAAAATCAACTTCGTCCGTTTCGGAAAAAAAATACTACTATTTTGCTAGGAAACGGACTTTTGAACAAAACGCCTCCAAAAAGTCTAAAAAGACCAAGTTTGGTAAAAAAAATTCAACTGCGTCCATTTCGGACGAAAAATACCACTTTTTTTGCTAGAAACAGCTTTCCAAGCAAAAGGCCCCCAAAAGGATAAAAAAATACCATGTTTTACAAGAAAATTCAACTATGTCCGTTTCGGACGAAAATTACCACTTTGTTGGGTAGAAACGTCCTTCTAAGCAAAACGCCCCTAAATGGGAAAAAAAGACAAACTTTGACCCAAAACTTGAAGTTCGTCCGTTTCAGACGAAAAATACCAATTTTTTGCTAGAAAATGGTCTTTTGAACCAAATGCCTCCAAAAAGTCTTAAAAGACAAAGTTTGGCAAAAAAAAAATCAACTGTGTCCGTTTCGAACGAAAAATACTACTTTTTTTGGGTGAAAATGCCCTTCTGAGCTAAACGCCCCCAAAAGGATAAAAAATACCATATTTTACAAGAAAATTCAACTGTGTCAGTTTCGGAGGAAACATACCATTTTTGGGGGAGAAACGTTCTTCTGAGCAAAAACGCCCCCACAATGCCTAGAAAGACCAACTTTTACCCGAAAATTCAACTTCGTCCGTTTCGGACGAAAAATACCACTTCTTCACTAGGAAACGATCTTTTGAACCAAACGCATCCAAAAAGCCTTAAAAGACCAAGTTTGGCAAAAACGCCCCCACAATGCCTAGAAAGACCAACTTTTACCCGAAAATTCAACTTCACCCATTTCAGACGAAAAAAAAATCACTTTTTTGCTAGGAAACGGTCTTTTGAACAAAACGCCTCCAAAATCCTTAAAAGACGAAATTTCGTAAAAAAAATTAACCGCGTCCGTTTTGGACGAAAAATACCATTTTTTCAGGTGGAAACGACCTTTTGAGAAAAACGGTCACAAAAGGCTAAAAAATACCATGTTTTACAAGAAAAATTAACTGTGCCCGTTTCGGACGAAAATTTCCACTTTTTTGCGTGGAAACGTCCTTCGAAGTAAAACGCCCCCAAAAGGCCCAAAAAGACCAACTTTAACCCAAAAATTCAAGTTCGTTCGTTTCAAACGAAAAATACCAATTTTTTGCTAGAAAACGGTCTTTTGAACAAAACGCCTCCAAAAAGACTTAAAACACTAAGTCTGGCAAAAAAATTCAACTGTGTCTGTTTCGGACAAAAAATACCACTCTTTTGGGTGAAAACGATCTTTTGAGCAAAAATTTCCAAAAAGGATAAAAAAATACCATGTTTTACAAGAAAATTCAACTGTGTTTGTTTCAGACGAAAAGCACTACTTTTTTTGGTGGAAACGGCCTTCTGAGCAAAACGCCCCCAAAAGGCCAAAAAAGACCAACTTTAACCCGAAAATTCAACTTCATCCATTTTGGACAAAAAATACCATTTTTTTGCTAGGAAACGGTCTTTTGAACAAAATGCCTCCAAAAATCCTTAAGAGACCAAGTTTGGCAAAAAAACTCAACTGTTTCTATTTTGGATGAAAAATGTCACTTTTTGTTTTGTGGAAACGACATTCTAAAAAAAAAGCCCCAAAAGGATAAAAAATACCATGTTTTACAAGAAAATTCAATTGTGTCTGTTTCAGACGAAAAGTACCACTTTTTGGGTGGAAACGATATTCTGAGCAAAAAGCCCCCAAAAGGCCTAAAAAGACCAACTTTTACGCGACAATTTAATTTCGTCCGTTTCGGATGAAAAAAAAACAATTTTCTTGCTAGGAAACGGTCTTTTAAACAAAATGCCTCCAAAAAGCTTTAAAAGACCAAGTTTGACAAAACAATTCAACTGTGTCCGTTTCGGACGAAAAATATCACTTTTTTGGGTGGAAACGGCCTTCTGAGCAAAACTCCCACAAAAGGATAAAAATTCCATGTTTTATAAGAAGATTCAATTGTGTCCGTTTCGGACGAAAAGTTCCACTTTTTTGTTTGGAAATGGCCTTCCGAGCAAAACGCCCCCAAAAGGCCAAAAAAGTCCATCTTTTACCCGAAAAATCAACTTCGTCCGTTTCGAATGAAAAATACCACTTTTTTGCATGGAAATGATCTTTTGAACCAAATGCCTCCAGAAAGCCTTAAAAGACCAAGTTTGGGAAAAAAATTCAACTCTATCCGTTTCGAACGAAAAATGCCATTTTTTTCGTTAGAAACGGCCTTCTGAGCAAAACTCTCCAAAAAGGATAAAAAATACCGTGGTTTACAAGAAAATTCAACTGTGTCCTTTTCGAATGAAAAGTACCATTTCTTTGGGTGGCACCGGCATTCTGAGCAAAAAAGCCACCAAAAGGCCCAAAAAAATCAACTTTTACCCGAAAATTCAATTTCTTCCGTTTCGGACGAACAAAAAATTTTTTTTTGCTAGGAAACGGTTTTTGAACAAAATGCCTCCAAAATGCTTTAACAGACCAAATTTGGAAGAAAAAAAATCAACTGCGTCCGTTTTGGACGAAAATACCATTTTTTCGGGTAGAAATGACCTTCTAAGAAAAACACCCCCAAAAGGCAAAAAAATACCATGTTTTACAAGAAAATTCAACTGTGTCCATTTTGAACGAAAATTTCCACTTTTTTGAGTAGAAACGTCCTTCTAAGCAAAATGCCCACAAAAAGCCCAAAAAGACCAACTTTGACCCTAAAATTGAAGTTCGTCCGTTTCGGACGAAAAATACCAATTTTTTGTTAGGAAACGGTCTTTTGAAGAAAACGCCTCCAAAAAGACTTAAAAAACTAAGTTTGGCAAAAAAAAATCAACTGTGTCTGTTTCGAACGAAAAATAGCACTATTTTTTGTGAAAACGGCCTTTTGAGCAAAAATCCCCCAAAAGGATAAAAAATACCATGTTTTACAAGAAAATTCAACTATGTCTGTTTTGGACGAAAAACACTACTTTTTTTTTGTGGAAACGGCCTTCTGAACAAAACGCCCCAAAAGGCCCAAAAAGGCCAACTTTGACCCAAAAATTCAACTTCGTCCGTTTCAGACGAAAAATACCATTTTTTGGCTAAGAAACGGTTATTTGAACAAAACGCCTCCAAAAAGCCATAAGTGACCAAATTTGGAAAAAAAAATCAACTGTGTCTGTTTCGGACCAAAAATGCCTTTTTTTGTGTGGAAACGACCTTCTAAGAAAAATGGTCCAAAAGGAAAAAAAATACCATATTTGACAAGACAATTCAATTATGTCTGTTTTGAACGAAAAATACCACTTTTTTGGGTAGAAACGACATTTTGAGCAAAAAGCCCCCAAAAGGCCAAAAAACACCAACTTTTACCCAAAAATTCAATTTCGTCCGTTTCGGACAAAAAAAAAGTCACATTTTTGCAAGGATGAAAAATACCATATTTTACAAAAAAAATCAACTGTGTCCGTTTCGGACGAAAAATACCATTTTTTCGGTGGAAAAGGCTTTCTGAGCAAAACGCCCCCAAAAGGCCCAAAAAGATCAACTTTGACCCAAAAATTCAAGTTCGTCCGTTTCGGAAGAAAAATACCACTTTTTTCCTAGGAAACTATCTTTTAAACAAAACACCTCCAAAAATCCTTAAAAGACTAAGTTTGGCAAAAAAATTGAACTGTGTCCGTTACGAACGAAAAATACCACTTTTTTGGGTGGACACGGCCTTTTGAGGAAAACTCCCACAAAAGGATAAAAAAATACCATATTTGACAAGAAAATTCAATTGTGTCCGTTTCAGACGAAAAGTTCCACTTTTATGTTTGGAAATGGCCTTCCGAGCAAAACGACCACAAAAGGCCAAAAAAGTCTAACTATTACCCGAAAATTCAATTCCGTCCGTTTCGGACGAAAAATACCACTTTTTTGCAAGGAAACGATCTTTTGAACAAAACGCCTCCAAAAAGCATTAAAAGACCAAGTTTGGGGAAAAAAATCAACTGTGTCCGTTTCGGACGAAAAATGTCATTTTTTTCAGTGGAAACGGCCTTCTGAGCAAAACGTCCCAAAAAGGATAAAAAAATACAATGTTTTACAAGAAAATTTAACTGTGTCCGTTTCGGACGAAAAATACCATTTTTTTGGGTAGAAACGGCATTCTGAACAAAAAGCCACCAAAAGGCCCAAAAAGACCACCTAGGAAACGGTCTTTTGTACAAAACGCCTCCAAAAAGCCATAAAAAAACAAATTTGGCAAAAATATTCAACTGTGTCCATTTTGGACGAAATATACCACTTTTTCGGCTGCAAACGGCCTTCTGAGAAAAACGCCCCCAAAAGGCAAAAAAATACAATGTTTTACAAAAAAATTCAACTGTGTACGTTTCGAACAAAAATTTCCACTTTTTTGGGAGAAAACGTCTTTCTAAGAAAAAGGCCCCCCAAAAGGCCCAAAAAGACCAATTTTGACCTAAAAATTCAAGTTCGTTCGTTTCGGACGAAAAATTCCAATTTTTTGCTAGGAAACGGTCTTTTGAACAAAACATCTCCAAAAAGACTTAAAAGACTAAGTTTGGCAAAAAAATTCAACTATGTCTGTTTCAAAAAAAAAAATACCACTCTTTTGGGTGGAAATGGCATTTTGAGCAAAAATCCCCCAAAAGGATAAAAAATACCATGTTTTACAAGAAAATTTAACTGTGTCCATTTCGAACGAAAAACACTACTTTTTTGGGTGGAAACGGCCTTGTGAGCAGAACACTACCAAAAGGCCCAAGAAGACCCACTTTGACCCAAAAATTCCACTTCGTCCGTTTCGGACGAAAAATACCTTTTTTTTGCAAGGAAACGGTCTTTCAAACCAAATGCCTCCAAAAAGCCTTAAGAGGCCAAGTTTGGCAAAAAAAATTCAACTGTGTCTATTTCGGAATAAAAATGTCACTTTTTTTTTGTGGAAACGGCATTCTGAGAAAAACGCCCAAAAAGGATAAAAAAAATACCATGTTTTACAAGAAGATTCAATTGTGTCCGTTTCGGACGAAAAGTTCAACTTTTTTGTTTGGAAATGGCCTTCTGAGCAAAACGCCCACAAAAGGCCAAAAAAGTCCCAACTTTTACTCGAAAATTCAACTTCGTCCTTTTCGAACGGTCTTTTGAACAAAACGCCTTCAAAATGCCTTAAAAGACCAAGTTTGGCAAAAAAAATCAACTGCGTCCGTTTTGGACGAAAAATTCCACTTTTTCGGAAGAAAACAGCCTTCTGAGCAAAACGTCCCAAAAAGAATAAAAAATACCATGTTTTACTAGAAAAAAAATTCAATTATGTCCATTTCAAACGAAAATTATCATTTTTTTGGGTGGAAACGTCTTTCTAACCAAAACGCCCCTAAAATGCCCAAAAAGACAAACTTTGACCCAAAAATTCAAGTTCGTCCATTTTGGACGAAAAATACCATTTTTTTACTAGGAAACAGTCTTTTGAACAATACGCATCCAAAAAGCCTTAAAAGACTAAGTTTGGCAAAAAAAATCAACTGTGTCCGTTTCAGACGAAAAATACCATTTTTTTTGTGGAAACGGCCTTCTAAGCAAAATGCCCCCGAAAGGATAAAAAATACCATGTTTTACAAAAAAATTCAACTGTGTCCGTTTCGGACGAAAAGTATCATTTTTTTGGGTGGAAACGGCATTCTGAGCAAAACGCTCCAAAAAGACCAACTTTTACCCGAAAAATCAAGTTCGTCCGTTTCGAACGAAAAATACCACTTTTTTGCAAGGAAACGGTCTTTTGAACCAAACGCCTCCAAAAAGCCTTAAAAGACCAAGTTTGGCAAAAAAGAAATCATCTTTGTCCGTTTCGGACGGAATATGCTAATTTTTTGGGGTGGAAACGACCTTCTGAGCAAAATGTCCCGAAAAGGAAAAAAAATACCATGTTTTACAAGAAAATTCTATTGTGTCGGTTTCAGACGAAAAGTAACACTTTTTTGGGTGGAAACAACCTTCTGAGCAAAATGCCCCTAAAAGGATAAAAAATACCATGTTTTACAAGAAAATTCAACTGTATCCATTTCGGACGAAAACTACTTCTTTTTTGGGTGGGAATGACCTTTTGAGCAAAAATCCCCCAAAAGGATAAAAAATGCCATGGTTTACAAGAAAATTCAATTGTGTTTCGTACGAAAAGTACCATTTTTTGGGTGGAAATGGTCTTCTGAGCAAAAGGCCAAAAAATACCAACTTTTTCCCAAAAATTCAACAACGTCTGTTTCGGAAGAAAAATAACGCTTCGTTGCAAGGAAACGGTATTTTGAGCCAAACGCCTCCAAAAAGCCTTAAAAGACCAAGTTTGGCAAAAAAAATCATCTTTATCCGTTTTAGACGGAAAATGCCAATTTTTTTGGGTAGAAACGGCCTTCCGAGGAAAACGTCCTCGAAAGGATAAAAAATACCATGTTTTACAAGAAAATTCTACTGTGTCCGTTTTGGACGAAAAGTACCATTTTTTTGGGTGGAAACGGCATTCTGAGCAAAAAGTCCCCAAAAGGCCAAAAAAGACCAACTTTTACCCGAAAATTCAACTACGTCTGTTACAGATGAAAAAAAAACCACTTTTTTGCTAGGAAATAGTCTTTTGAACAAAACGCCTCCAAAAAGCATTAAAAGACCAAGTTTGGCAAAACAAATCAACTGCGTCCGTTTTTACGAAAAAATACCACTTTTTCGGGTGGAAACGGCCTTCTGAGCAAAACGCCCCCAAAAGGATAAAAAATATCATGTTTTACAAGAAAATTGAACTGTGTCCATTTCGGACGAAAACTACCACTTTTTTTGTGTGGAAACGTCCTTCTACGCAAAACGCCCCCAAAAGCTCCAAAAAGACCAACTTTGACCCAAAACTTCAACTTCGTCTGTTTCGAACGAAAAATACCATTTTTTTGCTAGGAAACGATCTTTTGAACCAAACGCCTCCAAAAAACTTTAAAAGACCAAGTTTGGCAAAAAAATTCAACTGTGTCCGTTACGAAAGAAAATGCTACTTTTTTTTTGGAAACAGCCTTCTGAGCAAAAATCTCCCGAATGGATAAAAAAATACCATATTTTACAAGAAAATTTAACTGTGTCCGTTTCGGACGAAAAGCACCAATTTTTTAGGTGGAAACGGCCTTCTGGGCAAAACGCCTCCAAAAGGCCCAAAAGACCAACTTTTATCCGAAAAATCAACTTTGTCCGTTTCGAACGAAAAATATCATTTTTTCCAAGGTAACGGTCTGTTGAAGAAAACGCCCCCAAAAAGCCTTAAAATACCAAGTTTAGCAAAAAAAATCAACTGTGTTCGTTTCTCGGACGATAAATGCCACTTTTTTTTTTGGAAACGACCATATGAGAAAAAACCCCCCAAAAGGATGAAAAATACCAAATTTTACAAGAAAATTCAACTATGTCCGTTTCGAACAAAAAATACCATTTTTTTGGTGCAAACGGTCTTCTGAGCAAAACACCCCCAAAAGGCTCAAAAAGACCAACTTTGACCCAAAAATTCAAGTTCGTCCGTTTCAGACGAAAAATACAACTTTTTTGCCAGGACACGGTCTTTTGAACAAAATGCCTCCAAAAAGCATTCAAAGACTAAGTTTGGCAAAAAAATTCAACTGTGTCCGTTTCGGACGAAAAATACCACTTTTTTGGGTGAAAACGGCCTTCTGAGAAAAACTTCCCAAAAAGGATAAAAAATATCATGTTTTACAAGAAAATTCAGCTATGTCCATTTCGGATGAAAAGTACGATTTTTTTTAATGAAAACGGCCTTCTGAGCAAAACGCCCCCAAAAGGCACAAAAAGTCCAACTTTTACCTGAAAATTCAGTTTCGTCCCTTTCGGACGAAAAATGTCACTTTTTTGCTAGGAAACGGTCTTTTGAACCAAACGCCTCCAAAAAGCCTTAAAAGACCAAGTTCGGCAAAAAATATCATATGTGTCCGATTTGGAAGAAAAATGCAATTTTTTTGGGTGGAAACGGCCTTCTGAGCAAAACGCCCCCAAAAGGATAAAAAAATATCATATTTTATGAGAAAATTCAACTGTGTGCGTTTCGGACGAAAAATACCACTTTTTTTGGTGAAAACGGCATTCTGAGCAAAACTCCCCAAAAAGGCCAAAAAATACCAACTTTTACCCGAAAATTCAACTTTTTCTGTTTCAGACGAAAAATACCATTTTTTTACAAGGAAATGGTCTTTTGAACCAAACGCCTCCAAAAGGCCTTCAAAGACCAAGTTTGGCAAAAAAATTCATCTTTGTCCGTTTTCGACGGAAAATGCCAAATTTTTTTTGGTGGAAACGGCCTTCTAAGCAAAACGCCCCCAAAAGGGTAAAAAATACCAAGTTTTATAAGAAATTCTACTATGTCCGTTTCGGACGAAAAGTACCATTTTTTTTGGGTGAAAACGGCATTCTGAGCAAAACGCACCCATAAGGCCCAAAAATATCAACTTTTACCCGAAAAATTCTATTTCTTCCATCTCGGACGAAAAAAAAAAACCACTTTTTTGCTAGGAAAAGGTCTTTTGAACCAAACGCCTCCAAAAAGCCTTAAAAGACCAAGTTTGGCAAAAAAAATTAACTGCGTCCATTTCGAACGAAGAATACCACTTTTTTTTGCGGAAACAGCCTTCTGAGCGAAATGCCCCTAAAAGTATAAAAAAAATACCATGTTTTACAAGAAAATTCAACTGTATCCGTTTCGCACGAAAAATACTACTTTTTTGGGTGGGAACGACCTTTTGAACAAAAATCCCCCAAAAGGATAAAAAATACCATGGTTTACAATAAAATTCAATTGTGTCCGTTTCGTACGAAAAATACCATTTTTCTGGTGGAAATGGTATTCTGAGCAAAACGCCCCCAAAAGGCCAAAAAATACCAACTTTTTCCCAAAAATTCAACAAAGTCTGTTTCGGACGAAAAATACCATTTTTTTGCAGGGAAACGGTATTTTGAACCAAACGCCTCCAGAAAGCCTTAAAAGACCAAGTTTGGCAAAAAAAATCATCCTTGTCCGTTTCGGACGGAAAATGCCAATTTTTTTGGTTGCCTTCTGTGGAAAACGTCCCCGAAAGAATAAACAATACCATGTTTTACAAGAAAATTCTACTGTGTCCATTTCGGACGAAAAGTACCATTTTTTTGGGTGGAAACGGCATTCTGTGCAAAAATCCCCCAAAAGGCCCAAAAAGACCAACTTTTACCTGAAAATTCAACTTCGTCCATTATGGATGAAAAAAAAACCACTTTTTTGCTAGGAAACAGTCTTTTGAACAAAACGCCTCCAAAAAGCATTAAAAGACCAAGTTTGGCAAAACAAATCAACTGCGTCCGGTTTTTACAAATAATACCACTTTTTCGGGTGGAAACAGCCTTCTGAGCAAAATGTCCCCAAAAGGATAAAAAATATCATGTTTTACAAGAAAATTCAACTGTGTCCGTTTCAGACGAAAACTACCACATTTTTGTGTGGAAACGTCCTTCTACGCAAAACGCCCCCAAAAGCTCCAAAAAGACCAATTTTGACCCGAAAATTCAACTTCGTCCGTTTCGGACGAAAAATACCAATTTTTTGCTAGGAAACGATCTTTTGAACCAAACGCCCCCAAAAAACCTTAAAAGACCAAGTTTGGCAAAAAAATTCAACTGTGTCCGTTTCAAATGAAAAACGCTACTTTTTTTTGTGGAAACAGCCTTTTGAGCAAAAATCTCCCGAATGGATAAAAAAATACCATGTTTTACAAGAAAATTCAACTGCGTCCGTTTCGGACGAAAAACACCATTTTTTTGGGTGGAAACGGCGTTCTAGGCAAAACGCCTCCAAAAGGCCCAAAAAGACCAACTTTTATCCAAAAATTCAACTTCGTACGTTTCAGACGAAAAATATCATTTTTTTGCAAGGAAATGATCTATTAAAGAAAACACCTTCAAAAAGCCTTAAGAGACCAAGTTTGGCAAAAAAATTCAACTGTGTTCGTTTCGGACGAATAATTCTACTTTTTGTTTTGGAAACGAACTTCTGAGAAAAACACCTCCAAAAGGATGAAAAATACCATATTTTACAAAAAAAATCAACTGTGTCCATTTCGGAAAAAAAAATACCATTTTTTAGGTGGAAACGGTCTTCTGAGCAAAACGCCCCCAAAAGGCCCAGAAAGACCAACTTTGACCCAAAAATTCAAGTTCGTCCGTTTCAGATGAAAAATACAACTTTTTTGCTAGGAAACGGTCTTTTGAACAAAACGCCTCCAAAAAGCATTAACAAACTAAGTTTAGCAAAAAAAATCAACTGTGTCTGTTTCGGACGAAAAATACCAATTTTTTGGGTCGAAACGGCCTTCTGCGCAAAAATCCCCAAAAAATGATAAAAATACCATGTTTTACAAGAAAATTTAATTGTGTCCGTTTCGGACAAAAAGCACCATTTTTTTGGGTGGAAACGGCCTTCTGGGCAAAACGCCCCCAAAAGGCACAAAAAGTCCAACTTTTACCCAAAAATTCAGCTTCGTCCGTTTCGGACGAAAAATATCACTTTTTTGCTAGGAAACAGTCTTTTGAACCAAACGCCTCCAAAAAGCCTTAAAAGACCAAGTTTGGCAAAAAAAATCATCTGTGTCCGTTTCGGACGAAAAATGCAATTTTTTTTTTGTGGAAACGGCCTTCTGAGAAAAACGCCCCCAAAAGGATAAAAAATATCATGTTTTACAAGAAAATTCAACTGTGTCCGTTTCGGATGAAAAATACCACTTTTTTTTGTGGAAACGACATTTTGAGCAAAACGCCCCAAAAAGGTCAAAAAAGACCAACTTTTACCCGAAAATTCAACTTCGTCCATTTCAGATGAAAAATACCATTTTTTTGCTGGGAAACGATCTTTTGAAGCAAACGCCTCCAAAAAGCCTTAAAAGACCAATTTGGCAAAAAAATTCAACAGTGTCTATTTCGGACGAAAAATGCCATTTTTTTTTGTGGAAACAGTCATCTAAGAAAAACGCCCCCAAAAGGATAAAAAATACCATGTTTTACAAGAAAATTCAAATGTGTCTATTTCGGACAAAAAATACCACTTTTTGGGAGGAAACGACATGCTGAGCAAAAATCCCAGGCCCAAAAATACCAACTTTTACCTGAAAATTCAACTTCGTCCGTTTCGGACAAAAAAAAAACCACTTTTTTGTTAGGAAACGATGTTTCGAACCAAATGCCTCCAAAAAGCCTTAAAAAACAAAGTTTGGCAAAAAAATTTAACTGCGTCCATTTCGGACGAAAAATACCACTTTTTGGGTGAAATTAGACTTCTGAGCAAGACACCCCTAAAAGGATAAAACATACAATGTTTTACAAGAAAACTCAACTGTGTTCGTTTCGGACGAAAATTATCACTTTTTTGGATGGAAACGTACTTCTATGCAAAATGCCCCCAAAAGGCCCAAAAAGACCAACTTTGACCCAAAAATTCAAGTTCGTCCGTTTCGGACGAAAAATACGACTTTTTTGCTAGGAAACGGTCTTTTGAATAAAACGCCTCCAAAAACCCTTCAAAGACTAAGTTTGGCAAAAAAAAATCAATTGTGTCCGTTTTGGATGAAAAATACCACTTTTTTGGGTGGAAACGGCCTTCTGAGCAAAACTCCCCCAAAAGGATAAAAAATACCATGTTTTACAAGAAAATTCAATTGTGTCTGTTTCGGACGAAAAATACCCCTTTTCTGTATAGAAACGGCCTTCCGAGCAAAACGCCACCAAAAGGCCAAAAAAGACTAACTTTTACCCAAAAATTCAACTTCGTCTGTTTCAGACGAAAAATACCACTTTTTTACTAGGAAACGGTCTTTTGAACTAAACGCCTCCAAAAAGTCTTAAAAGACCAAGTTTGCCAAAAAAAATCAACTGTATCCGTTTCGGACGAAAAATGCCATTTTTTTTTGTGGAAACGGCCTTCTAAGAAAAACGCCCCCGAAAGGATAAAAAAGACCAAAAAAGACCAACTTTTACTTGAAAATGAGCATTTTTTTCTGAGCAACTTTTTTGGATGGAAACGACATTCTGAGCAAAAAGCCCCCAAAAGGCCAAAAAAGACCAACTTTTACTTGAAAATTCGACTTCGTCCGTTTCGGATGAAAAAAACCCATTTTTTTTCTACGAAACGGTCTTTTGAAAAAAACACTTCCAAAAAGCCTTAAAAGACAAAGTTTGGCAAAAAACTCAACTGCATCCGTTTTGGACAAAAAATACCATTTTTTCGAGTGGAGATGACCTTCTGAGCAAAACACCCCAATAAGGATAAAAAATATCATGTTTTACAAGAAAATTCAACTGTGTCCATTTCGGACGAAAATGACCACTTTTTTGGGTGGAAACGTCTTTCTCAGCAAAACACCCCCAAAAGGCCTAAAAAGACAAACTTTGACGCAAAAATTCAAATTCGTTCGTTTCGGACGAAAAATACCACTCTTTTGCTAGGAAATGGTCTTTTGAACAAAACGCCTCCAAAAAGCCTTAAAAGACTAAGTTTAGCAAAAAAAAATCAACTGTGTCCATTTTGGACGAAAAATACCAATTTTTTGGGTGGAAATGGCCTTATGAGCAAAACTCCCCCAAAAGGATAAAAAAATACCATGTTTTACAAGAAAATTCAACTGTGCCCGTTTCGGACGAAAAACACCATTTTTTGGGTTGAAACGGTCTTCTGAGCAAAACGCCCCCAAAGGGCCAAAAAGACCAACTTTGACCCAAAAAATCAAGTTCGTCCGTTTCAGACAAAAAATACGACTTTTTTTGCTAGAAAATGGTCTTTTGAACAAAACGCCGCCAAAAAGCCTTAAAAGACTCTGTTTAGCAAAAAAATTCAATTGTGTCGGTTTCGGACGAAAAATACCATTTTTTTGGGTGGAAACGACCTTCTGAGCAAAACTCCCCCCAAAGGATAAAAAAAAATGTTTTACAAGAAAATTCAATTGTGTCCGTTTCAGATGAAAAGTACCACTTTTTTATGTGGAAACGGCCTTCCGAGCAAATCGCCCCCAAAAGGCCAAAAAAGTCCAAATTTTACCCAAAAATTCAAGTTCATCCATTTCGGACGAAACATACCACTTTTTTGTTAGGAAACGATCCTTTGAACCAAACGCCTCCAAAAAGCCTTAAAAGACCAAATTTGACAAAAAATATTCAACTGCAACCATTTCGGATGAAAAATATCATTTTTTTGCGTGGAAACGGCCTTCTGGGCAAAACGCCCCCAAAAGGATAAAAAAAAAATCATGTTTTATATGAAAATTCAATTGTGTCCGTTTCTGACAAAAAATACTATTTTTTTTTGTGGAAACGGCATTCTGAGCAAAACGCCCCCAAAAGGCCTAAAAAGACCAACTTTTACCCGAAAATTCAACTTCGGCCATTTCGGACAGAACAAAATCACTTTTTTGCTAGCAAACAGTCTTTTGAACAAAATGCCTCCAAAAAGCCTTAAAAGATCAAGTTTGGCAAAAAAATTCAACTGCGGCCATTGCAGATGAAAAATACCACTTTTTTGGGTGGAAACGGTCTTATGAGCAAAACGCCCCCAAAAGGCCCAAAAAGACCGAGTTTGACAAGAAAAGTCAATCGTGTCCATTTTCGACTAAAAATATGACTTTTTTTTTGTAGAAACGGTCTTCTAAGCAAAATGCCCCCATTAGGCCCAAAAAGACCAAGTTTGACCCAGAATTTCAAGTTCGTCCGTTTCGGACGAAAAATACTATTTTTTTGCTAGAAAATGGTCTTTTGAACGAAACGCCTCCAAAAAGCCATAAAAGATCAATTTTGGCAAAAAAAAATCAATTGTGTCCGTTTCGGACGAAAAATATTACTTTTTTGAATGGAAACGGCCTTCTAAGCAAAACGCCCCCAAAAGGATAAAAAATACCATGTTTTATAAGAAAATTCAACTGTGTCTGTTTCGGACAAAAATTCTCACTTTTTTGGGTGGAAATGTCCTTCTAAGCAAAAGGCCCAAAAAGACCGAGTTTGACAAGAAAAGTCAACTGTGTCCGTTTTCGACCAAAAATGTATCTTTTTTGGGTGGAAACGGCCTTCTGAGCAAAACGCCCCCATTAGGCCCAAAAAGACCAAGTTTGACCGAAAATTCAACAAGACCGTTTTGAATGAAAAATATCATTTTTTTGTGAAAACAACCTTATGAATGAAACGCACCCAAAAGGCCCAAAAAAATCAATTTTGGTCGAAAATTTTAATTGTGTCCATTTTGGGCCAAAAACACGACTTTTTTAGCTACAAATGGTCTTCTAAGCAAAACGCCCATAAAAGGACCAAGTTTAACCAGAAAAGTCAATTGTTTAATTTTTCAACTGAAAATACCGCTTTTTTGGGTGGAAACAAATCTCCGAGAAAAACACCCCCAAAAGGCCTAAAAAGACCATGTCTGACCCAAAAATTCAACTGTTTATGTTTTGATCATAAAATACTAATTTTTTGGGTAGAAATGACTTTATGCGCAAAACACCCCCTAAAGACCCAAAAACCTTGTTTGACCTGAAAAGTCAACTATATCTGTTTTCGACCAAAAATACCACTTTTTTTTGTTAGAAACAGCCTTCTGAGCAAAATTTCCCAATAAGGCCCAAAAAGACCAAATTTGATCAGAAAATTCAACTGTGTCTGTTTTAGATGGAAAAAATCACTCTTTAGGATAGAAACAACCATCTGAGCAAAACGCTCCAAAATGCTCAAAAAAATCAAGTTTGACCAGAAATATCAACAATGTTCGTTTCCACTTTTGGGGTGGAAACGACTTTTTGAGCAAAACGCCCCCCAAAAGGTCCAAAAAGACCAAGTTTGATCAGAAAATTCAACTGCGCCCGTTTTCGACCGAAAATACCACTTTTTGTGTGGAAACGGTCTTCTTAGTGAAACGCCCCAAAAACGCCGAAAAAAATAAAGTTTGATCGGAAAAGTCAATTGTGTTCGTGTTCGACCACAAATACCATTTTTGTTTGTGAAAACGGCATTCGGAGCAAAATACCCCCAAAAGGCCCACAAAGATGTAGTTTCACCTGAAAAATCAACTATGTTTGTTTTCAACCAAAAATACCCCTTTTTCGAGTGGAAACGACCATCTAAGCAAAAGGACCAAGTTTGACCGGAAAATCAATTGTGTCCCTTTTGGATGAAAAATACCATTTTTTTAGAAATGACCTTCTCAGCAAAATGCCACCAAAAGGCCAAAAAAGAACAAGTTTGACCAGAAAATTCAACTGTGTTTATTTTGGACAAAAATTACTACTACTTTTTGGATGAAAACAGCATTCTGATCAAAACGCCACTAAAAGGCCCAAAAAGATAAGTTTGACTAGGAAAGTCAACTATGTCTGTTTTCAACTAAAAAATTACACTTTTTTTTTTGTGAAAATAGCCTTCAGAGCAAAACACCCCAAAAAGACCAAGTTTGACTAGAAAAATCAATTGTGTCCATTTTGGAAGAAAAATATCACTTTTTTTCGGCGAAATGGATTTCTGAACAAAGCGCTCCCAAAAGACCTAAATTAACCAAGTTTGACCAGAAAATTCAACTGTCTCCATTTTGGACGACAAATACCACTTTTTTTTGCTGAAAACGGCCTTTGAGCAAAACACCCCCTAAAGGCCCAAAAATACCAAGTTTTACCAAAAAAATCAATTGTGTCCGTTTTCGATCGAAAATACCATTTTTTTGGATAAAAGGGGCCTTCTGAGCAAAACACTCCCATAAGGCCTAAACAGACCAAGTTTAATAAAAAAAAAAAATCATTTGTATCCGTTTTAGACGAAAAATAGCACTTTTTTTAGGTGGAAACGGCCTTCGAAACAAAATGCACCTAAAAGGCACAAAAAAACCAAGTTTGATCAGAAAAATCAACTATATGTTTTTTCCACAAAAAATACCACTTTTTTTTTCGTTGGAAATAGCTTTCCAAGGAAAACACCCCCAAAGGGCCCTAAAAGACCATGTTTTACTAGAAAATTCAACTGTTTCCGTTTTGGTCCTAAAATACCAATTTTTTGGGTATAAGCGGCCTTCTGTTCAAAATGCCCCCAAAAGGCCCCAAAAAAAAAAAAAAAAAACTTGTTTGACCTAAAAAGTCAACTGTGTCCATTTTTGACCAAAAATACTATTTTTTTGAGTGGAAACGACATTCTCAACAAAACCCCCCCAAAAGGCTCAAAAAGTTCAAGTTTGACCAAAAAATTCAACTATATCTATTTTGGATGAAAAAAAAACCATTTTTAGAGTAGAAACGGCCATCTGAGTAAAATGTCCCCAAAAGGCCCAAAAATACTAAGTTTGATCAGAAAAATCAACTTTGTCCATTTTGGACCAAAAATATCATTTTTTTGGGTGGAAACAGCCTTTTGACCAAAATGCCCCCAAATGGCCCAAAAGACCGAATTCGACGGAAAAATTCAATTGTATCCGTTTTGGACAAAAAATACTACTTCTTTAGGTAAAAACGACATTCTAAGCAAAACGCCCAAAAAAGACAAAATTTGACCAGAAAAATGAATTGTGTCCCTTTTTTTTTTTTTTTTATACCAAAAATACAACTTTTTTGGGTGGAAATGGTCTTCTAAGCAAAACGCTCCCAAAAAACCCAAAAAAATCAAGTTTGACCAGAAAATTCAATTGTGTCCATTTTGAACAAAAATACCATTTTTTGGGGGTGAAAATGGCATTTTGAGCAAAACGCCCCCAAAAGGCCCAAAAATATCAACTTTGACCAAAAAATCAACTATGTATGTTTTCGACAAAAAATGCCAATTTTCAGTATATATATATATGTGGGCTTTTGAGCAAAAATGCTCCCAAAACACCCAAAATGACCAAGTTTGACCGAAAAAGTCAATTGTGTCCGATTTCGACCAAAAATACCATTTTTTTTGTTGAAAACTGCCTTATGAGCAAAACGCCCTCAAAAGACCTAGTTTGACAAAAAAAAGTCAACCGTGTCCATTTTCAACCAAAAATATCATTTTTTTGGGTTGAAACGGCTTTTGAGCAAAATGCCCCCAAAAAGACCAAATTTGACCCGAAAAATCAATTGTATCAATTTTCGATAAAAAAAATAGTACTTTTTGGGTAGAAACGGCATTTAGAGAAAATTGCCTGCAAAAGGCCCAAAAAGGCCAAGTTTGACCAGAAAAGTTTTCTGTGTCTGTTTTCAATCAAAAATATCACCATTTTGGTAGGAAACGGCCTTTTGAACAAAACGCTCCTAAAAGGCCCAAAAAGACTAAGTTTGATTTGAAAAGTCAACTATGTCCGTTTTAGACAAAAAAAAATATCACTTTTTTGGGTAGAAAGGGGTTGGTGAGCAAATTACCCCCAAAAGGCCCAAAAAGACCAAATTTGACCAGAAAAATCAATTGTGTCCATTTTCAACAAAAAAAAATATTTTTTTGGGTGGAAATGGCCTTCTGAGCAAAACGCCCAGCTATTTTTGGAAAATCTTGTGAAAGATGGGATAGTGAATCAAACTTTATCTACTCTGTTGCGTACTATAATTCAAAAGAACTTGAAAAATTGGGAGGAATGTTTGCCGTTCATTGAATTTGCTTATAATCGGAGTGTTTATTCTACTACTGATTTTTCACCATTTGAGATTGTTTATGGTTTTAATCCACTAACTCATTTGGATTTGCTACCTTTGCTAATTAATGAGAAGGCTAGTTTGGACGGATAAAAGAAGGCTGAGATGGTGAAAAAACTCCATGAAATTGCATGGCAACACACAGAGAAAAAAAATGAGCAATATGCAAACAAAGCCAATAAGGGCCGTAGACGAGTCAACTTTGAACCGGGTGATTGGGATTGGGTGTATATGAGAAAAGAAAGATTTTCAGCCCATAGGCAAACACCTTGAGAGGATGGTCCATTTCAAGTCCTTGAGAAGATTAATGACAATGTATACAAGTTGGATTTTCCAAGTGAGTATAACATTAGTGCTACATTTAATATTTCTGATTTTTCTCCGTTTGATTTAGGTAAAGCTTTGAGGTTGAATCCTTTTAAAGAGAGAGGGGATGATGAGAATCAATAAGCACCATCAAAAGACCCGCTGCATGTTCCAGTTAGGTTTATTACTAGGGTAAGATCAAAGAAGCATTTAATGGGCTAATTCAAGAGATTTGAGTTGAGTTTAAAATAATGAAGCCCAAATTAGGCCCAAATGACGATCAAGGCCCAGTCCATCTCATTAAGGCAAACAAATGGGCTTAGGCGTGTGGATCGCAAATTTCAAATCATTTATTTAATTAATTATAGACTTTATTTTCGTAGTGTTTTAATTTTATTATTGATTTGTAAGGCACGAATACCAAATTATTCTTTTCCTTTTTAGATTAGGAATTAGTCATTTCCTTTTTAGATTAAGAGTAGAGTTTCCTATTTCTCTAGGATTCCTCGTTGCTCTAAGGTTTTACTTTGTGGCTGCCTATTTAAGAAGTAATGTAGGCTGCGAATTTGACACTACTTTTGATTAATACAATTGTGAGAGTTTTCTCTTAAGTTCTTCAACGAACTTATCAAGATTTTCTTGTGGCTTTCAAACTCTATACCTTCGGTTTGTGATTCACTTATAATCATTGGGTCAAGGTTTGTTATTCTATACCTTTAGTTCGCGTTTCATTCATAAATGTTGGGTTAAGGTAATCCATCTTTCAATTTCTATATTCTTTTATTTTGTTACAAATTTAAGTTTAGTTCGATCTTTACGAAGAAATTCTAAGTTGGTTTCGGGTCTTACTAATCCTTGTTGAGATTCGCATCACCAAGTAAAGTGTCATGTGAAACACTTTTGAGAAATAAATATTTTTTGAAATCTTGATTTATTTAAAACTGGATTTATCCACTTTAGAAGATGGGGCGTTGTTGCCCACAAAATTTTGAAAGTAAAGGCTTGGAGCCACCACCCAACATTGAATTCCATTGATGTCTTAGGTCATCGGATTTTGGAATAACAATCAATTAGAAATAGTTGCGCATTTTAACTAAAAATTGAGTCATTTTTTGAAAGAAACCTTTTAACTGAAAATGAACGGCCGTGTTCATTACTATTTCAATTCCTACTTGTTATGTAAATCACAAAATAAAGAAAAAAAATATGGGGTGATGAAATTTGGGTTGTTTTCAATTAAAAAAATAAAATAAAAATATCTTGAAAAATAAATAAGAGACAAGTGGAGAATTTTGATATTTGTCTATTGAAGATGGAACAAAGGAGAAATGACGAGTCCCACCTATTTTCAAAATTGTCAAAAATTTCTCCAAAGAATGTATATTTAGATGTTTCCTATTTAAAAATATAATTGCTTATAATGTGTCCCAAAAATATATTTTGAAAGTAAATTTTTTTATTTTATTTTATTATATGGATCACAAATCTTGTATGTAATACTAAAAGTGGAAGCTAAATTTCAGAATGAACCACAATTCATTATTTGTCATCCTTGCAATCCTATTCTCCATTTCAAATGAAGGGCTAAGATTGAACAAAAACTCATAAATATGGTAATAATTATGACCACTACTTATTATATAATAGAGCATTTTCAATAATAATAGCCACAACTGATACCCTTCTGGCTTCCAATAATAACTGAGCACTTTCTATAATTATAATAATAATATATAAAAAAAAAACAGGCACAAGCGATGCGTCGATGCTCTCTCTCTCATTTTCACTCTCAGTTACACGCTCCCTATTTCCCTCTCTAATTATATAATCTAATTTAATACTAATACTTAAAAGTGGAAAGAGAGATAAAATTTTAATAAGTTTGTATAATGTATATTTTAAACTCAATTTCATCATCTTTTTTATTTTAGTTAATTTTTTTTTTCAATTAGTATACAAATATATGATTAAGTTTTCAGATCCACATTTTAAATTATTTTTAAAAAATACCCAAAAATAAATTCGATACGATGTAAATTAATTAAATTAGAATTTGTTAGACTTGCAAAAATTGATAACATTAATCCTAATTTATGGTTATTTATTTGTTATTTTATAGTGTGTTATTAAAAGTTAATTTGTAATATATTATTTGACTTTTATGATTATTTATATAATTTTGAAGAGTGTATTTATTTTCAGTAGCTATAAAAATGTCATTACTTAATAAAATTCATGCATCCGCTCCCTGATATTACTACAAAAGTAACCAAATAATACATATATATTTTATACTTCAATATTAAGAATTTATTATATTTATATATTTTTTTTAAATCCGTCCATCAAGCGCGTCTAAACTAGTATATTAAAAAATAAAAAAAATAAAAAATGAGGTGATGAAATTTGGGCTATTTTAAATTAAAAAATTAAAAAAAAATATAGAGAATTTAAATATTGTCGACTGAAGTTGGTTCAATTTTAAAAAAATAGAAAGCCGAATGAAAAGAAGCAAGAGAAAACAAGTAATTTTTTAAAATTCTAAACAAGATATATATAATTGAAATATTTTTAAAAAAATATGTACAAGCTTTTTTATTTTCGCCTAAATTTACCCTACGAGTATTTGATGGCTCTGGCGTCCACTTGTGTCATCGGCTCACTGCTTCTTAAACCCCTCCTTTCCCAGGGTTTTATGTGCTCCTTAAACTCTTCCTCAATTGTATCTCGCCCTTGGCACCGCCTCTAATCCGTCTTCCTTCCCTTCCTTTTTACAAACCCTAATATCAACAATATTAGGGTTTTTCTCACAGAGAAGCTAAAGATGAGCACCTTATTTCTCTTGAGGAAATCATCAGCATCTCCGTCGTCAAAGCGAGTAACACTCGCCGCCCTCCGATCTCTAGTCAACCACCACGGAAGCACTCTCTCGTCTCCAGCGAACGAACACGTAATTTCTAGAAATGGCATCCCTGGAACCGAGTTTCACTTCAGTACTAATATCAAACACCCGTCCAACCCATTCGAGTGCATCAACGCAGGATTTGGAGGGATAACAAGGAATTTTCATGCTGGTACTGGCGCTGGGTCACAATTGAATTTCAGGGCTTCCACTCAATTACAGGCTGAATATGCTGTGGCTGATCTCCCGGATGAACCAAATGGAGCAAGCGACGAAGGTCTTGACATTTCAAAACTTGGAATTTCTAAGGAGATTGTTTCCGCTTTGGCAGGGAGAGGCATTACTAAGCTATTCCCAATTCAGGTATAACATTCATTTTATAATTTTTTTTGTCTGGACTATTTTTCTGTGATCTATATATATAGTTATGTCCGTATGTGGTTGTATTATAAAATTATGTTTGCATATCTTTTGGTTTTGAGCGTGTTGTCTGATGAATAGCCTCGGGAAAAGAAATGGTTACTACGTTTCATTAGGTTCTATTTCAGCAAATTGCGATGTATGGATTGGAGAGAGAGCACATAGCTGAAAAATGATATATTTTATGGATGGCTATGATTGAAGATATGTTATTGTTTGGGTGGATAGACTTCAATCGAAATCCTGTACATGATTAATATTGCAATATAGAGTTGGAATTGTAGTTTTATACTATTTCTCTAGAATAAAATTTTCCCTTATAGCTGCTTGTCAATTTTTTTTTCAATTTCTTGGAAGAATGTCTCCAATTAGTCTGCTGCTGTTGGATAATCAGCTGGTTGAAAATAATTAATTGCCTTTTGTCCTTGTATTTTTTTTAAAAAAAAAAATTAGCTTTTATATCTCATGTGAAGGTTTTATTCTAGTGTTGTCTAAATTAGTTTTGCCTTCAGTAAAGCATTGTTAGTTGTCTTGACAAAACATGACAATTTTTGAATTAAACATGTTATGATTTGCTACAATTTTCACCTATTTGCACAGAGAGCTGTGCTGGAACCAGCAATGCAGGGGCGTGATATGATAGGTCGCGCTAGAACTGGAACAGGGAAGACACTTGCTTTTGGAATTCCTATATTGGATAAGATCATTCGGTTCAATGCCAAGCATGGGTTTGTTTCTTTTGTTCTTCAATTTTTTTTGGTTCACGGCATTGTTTAGAAGCTATAGAAGGTAGAAATAATTTGTGGGAATATGCAATTCCATTTTTAGTCATTCAAATTATGTGTTTTTAAAAACAAAACTTGTACATTTTAATTCATTTTGTTCATGCTCAATGATACAGACAGGGAAGAAACCCTCTGGCTTTAGTTTTGGCTCCAACAAGAGAACTTGCTCGCCAAGTTGAGAAGGAATTTTGCGAGTCTGCCCCCGTCCTTGACTCACTGTGTGTTTATGGAGGCACACCCATTTCACGCCAAATGAGCACGCTTGACCATGGTGTTGATGTGGTGGTTGGGACACCTGGACGTATTATCGATCTGATTAAAAGGGGCGCTCTGAATTTGTCACAAATTCAGTTTGTTGTTCTAGATGAAGCTGATCAGATGCTTAACGTCGGGTTTGCAGATGATGTTGAGACAATATTAAAAAATTTGCCAACTGACCGTCAGACAATGATGTTCTCAGCAACTATGCCGAATTGGATTGTTAGACTTACCCAGAAGTACTTAAAAAATCCACTAAATATTGACCTTGTGAGTAAAAACATCTTGTTAATTTTGCTGCATGGTACTATATTTGACATTTGTTTTGATTTAATTATCATTATTAATTACAACCCATGATAAAACTATTTCTTGTTATGATTTTATATAATCTCAACAACGAAGTTGATGATGATGTTTTTGTTAGCCTGCTCACTGAAATTGCACTTCAGGTTGGAAATTCTGACCAGAAATTGGCAGAGGGAATTTCCCTGTTTTCAATTGTGTCCGAGTTGCACGAGAAACCAGCGATTCTTGGACCTCTAATTACAGTTAAGTATATGACGTCTGCACGTCTGCCTTTCTAGCTTGATGTTCTGTATTCTGTATTGATTTTACCGTTCACTTAATGTTTCTTCTTGAAATTTCATGTATAAATTTTGTTTTGCTGTGGTGTGTTTCTACTTGATATTCTTTTTTTGACAGCTTTGCTGCTTTTTCCCAGGAACATGCAAAGGGAGGAAAATGTATTGTTTTCACTCAAACTAAACGTGATGCTGATCGGTTAGCTTATGCCATGGCAAAAAACTTTAGAGTCGAAGCTTTGCACGGTGATATCTCACAACAACAGAGAGAAAGAACTCTTTCAGGCTTCCGAAATGGTCATTTTAATACTTTGGTAGCTACTGATGTTGCTGCTCGTGGGCTTGATGTACCCAATGTTGATCTAGTGAGTCCTTTTGTGGCCTTTCCCCTCCTAAAATGGTTATGCTATTACATAAAAGATTATATTTTGGTTACGTGCTGCTATGGCGGAAAAAGTAAAAACAATGTTTTTAGCGTTACCCCGTGCTGCAATTTCCAATCCACAAGTGGGCTTGGCATCCCCCTTCATCCAAGATGGAAACTAGAATTATGTGCCATGTTCGGGACTGCTATTGTGATGTTGTGATGTGCTCTGTCCAGGAATTGATGTTTTCCGGAACTAATCCCCTTAAGTTTTTCTTGTTCTGCGATAACATTTTTAATCGATTTTAGATTCACGTATCGCATATTTACTTAGTGATTGAAACTGAGTTCATTGGACCACACCAGTAATTTGTGATATTCAGTCATCCTTATGGGGAAAAAAAAGTCCTTCTGGCTAACCAATAAGCCACATGGAAGCATCTACAATAATGAGAGACCTACCGGGTGCTTGATTTTCTGTGAAATTAAGTGGTGGAGTATCTTGCCTGAATGAACGACCTCTTTCATTAAACTTACATGGACCAATTTTTATGATGTCATCATGGAAAAAGGAAAAAGAACATTAATATAATTGTCATATCATTATTTTTGAACCATGGAAAGAAGGAATAACTTTGGCGGCATTTCCACTATAGTGAACTAGCAAATTATGAAACTACTGTAGGGGAAAAAAACATAGAAATACTAAAGTTTATTAAGAGTTTAGGCAAGTTTCAAAGCATTCTTCTATGTTGTATAATCATAGTAACGGCTCCTTCATGATATACTCAACTTGTAAAACTTTAGTGCTTAGATTTCCTACTGGTCAACATTGTCACTCACCTATAATATGGTTTAAAATTCTAAGCTCTATATGCTAAATGGGGAACTAGTACCAAATTGCTGTGTTCTTAAAACAGAAACGAGTACTGCACATATTATTGGGTTGGAGCTTTATCATGTTTGTTATTATTGTATAATTTCTGCTTCTGGCTTTTGGTTTATGAGATGTCCATCTAATTTCCTTTGTGTAAAAATGCAATACACATTGACTATTTGAAGTCCTAATCAAACATTCAAAGGGTTATGGCCGTTAGAATATTTCCTTCTTGGTTGTATTGTCCTTTTCCTTATAGAAGGTTTGTCCATTTTTACTTTTGTATTGTTTGATGCTGCTACATGCTTTTGTTTGTTTATGATCATGATTGGTTTTTTTTTACTTATTAGTTTGTTGTCATGACAAAAAATCGATAAATTATAAAACACGTCAAATAGTGTTTGGTTGTATGGAATTGGGGCGTAGTAATTGGAATTAGAAATGAAAGCATGCAAATTTCTAAATTTTTATGTGTGTTTAATTGTTTATTTCTAATTCCAATTTCAAGCCTTTAGTTTTGCACTTACAAATGCTACCTCAGGTTTGTCTTTTCCGTTTCCTTAGTAGTGTGCTTTTTTTGTCATTGTGTGTTCTCATAATAGCCTTTTGTTGATTAGGTGATACATTATGAACTTCCAAACAATTCAGAGATATTTGTTCATCGATCTGGCCGAACTGGACGTGCTGGGAAGAAAGGAAATGCAATTCTCATTTATTCATCACACCAGCGGAGGGATGTGAAGGGCATTGAACGGGAAGTGGGATGCACGTTTACGGAGGTAAAACATAGACTTGTCAATGTGCCTTGTTTTGCCTTACAGCACGAAGTTTTATTTTGATAGGAGAAGGTACAATTGCAGGTCAAGGCATGAACTTGATTCATCATTGAATTGAGACTTGTGTTACATGCAACGATTTTTTAATGAAATAGTTATAAGATATTTTTGGCCCCTGTTTGGTTTACAACTCAAAAAAGTTTTCGAAAATATTTTCCAAAAATAGTTTTTGAAATTTGTGAAAATTTATTTGGTTTGGCCAAAGAAGTCTTAAGGCAGAATTTTGAGTAATAATGTATTGAAAAGTAAATGTATTGAAGTGTTTTGCTTTACAATATGAAGTTCTATTTTGATAAGAGAAAGTATTGATGAAGTAAGAAGAGAATACAAAAAGAATGAGACGACTTGACTATTGTGTTGGTCTCTCCCTCTATTTATAATAGAAATAAGGAAACAATACAAAAATCCTAAACAATATAGGAATGCTAGAACTATCCTTTTAACACTCGTCCTCAAGTTAGAGTATATATATTTTATGTTCTTAACTTGTTAAAACTTTACTTTATCCTCGAGCCTCTTAATAGTTTAGTAAATAAATCAGTTGACTGATCAACTGAATTCACATGTTTATTCTCAATCAGCGTTTGCAACAGTTGTTCTCGTATGAAGTAATAATCGACTTCAATACATTTTATGGAAGAATGGATTGAATGCAATGTGGAGTGCTGCTTGATTATCATATATTAGGTCCATTGGTGAAGAGTGTTCAAATCCAAATTCTTGCAACAAATGTTTCAACTAAAATAGCTCACAAGAAGTATGGGCCATTTCCCTGTATTCTGATTCTGCACTTGACCAAGCCACTACCCTTTGTTTTTTACTCTTCCAAGAGACGAGATTACCTCTAGCAGACACATAATACCCCGTAGCAGACTTCCTATTCGAGGATGATCTAGCCCATTCTGCATCTGTATATCTTTTTTATTTGAGTGTGACCGAAGTTATAATACAACAAACCACAACCAAGAGAACTTTTCAAATATTTGAGGATACGAATCATTGCATCCCAGTGACAAGTCGTGGGACGATCCATGAACGAGCTGATAACACCAACAACAAATGAGATATTTGTTCTGTAACAGTCAAGTAGTTCTATTTCCCAACTAACCGTCTATATTGAGTGAATATGTCATTAGTACTCCCTAATTTGCCAACAGTTTTGTGTTTGGATCAATAGACAAGTCAATCAGTTTAACTCAAATCAAGGACACTGGACATATTTTCTCTGAGACAGGCAAATGCCACGACTCAATCGAGCAACTTCAATACCCAAAAATTTCAAATACTTCAAGTAACCTAAATCTTTTGTTTTAAACGTACTATGCAAAAAAAATTTGAGTTCTTGAATACTACTATAGTTGTCTTTGGTAATTATGATGTCATCCACATACACAATCAACAATATTTTTCCGACTTCACTATGCCTGTACAACACTGAATTGTAGACTCCACAATGCAGAAGACAAAACAAAAGTTGCACAGTTTTAGCAGGAGAGAAGGTAAGGAGGCACACGGGAAGCAAGCTTTCTACCCAACAATTAAGCAAGCATCAAGGAAGTATTGTGCCTTATCAAGATCAAATGCAACCTCAAAGCACAAAGAGCATGATACCTATCTACCACCGCCATCTTGAACATTTTATTATCTTATGACCTCTTTGAAGCAGATAAGTCAACTGTGACAATTTTCGACAAAAATAAAACTTCTTTGGGTGGAATGGCCTTTTGGGCAAAACGCCCCCAAAAGGCCCAAAAAGACCAAGTTTGACCTGAAAAGTCAACTGTGTTTGTTTTCAACAAAAGATACCACTTCTTTGGGTGGGATGCCCCTAAAAGGCCCCAAAAGACCGAGTTTGAGAGATACCTATCACCTGTTGGGAGGACATGAAACGTTAGCTAAAAGAAAATTATCTCCCGACATGTTATATTCAACAACTAATGAACCAATGGCTCAACCCTAAATAGTTGTCCTCTATCGTATCTGATTATGTAGCCCGATTTGAGGAATTGATGTTGAGATGTGATATTGATGAGGCATCATGGGTTCATGTCACCAAATTCATTAATGGGTTAATGCTTGATATTCAAAGAGAAAGCTCTCTCCATTTGCCAAGATTGTATGCTTGAGAATAACCTTTGGCAACTAAACGAGTTCGGAGTTGATCAATTGTGCCATCTTGATGAACTTTGACAATGTTTTCCGATTTACATCCAACTACCGTCTTGTTAAAGGAAAGCAAGACGTGGTCACAAGTACCATTTTGATGTTAGGCTAACATTTCCTTTTCTATTGCAGTGGTCCAACCAGGGTGAGAGAGAGCCTTTGAGACAAAGAAGAATAGAAGCAGAGGACAAAAAAACAGCAATGGAAGAGTATGATGGAGATAGTTGTACATATGAAACTAAGTTAAAAATAGGATGGTCAGTACATGAGCGCTTACACTATCGGACGGCAATGGACATGTCCAAGTTAGAAGTGGATGGATGAACTAGAGATGAATTTGAGAACATATAGATGATGCACATAGTGGCGGAAGTGACCTTCTGGCGATAAGAGTTTACCTACAAAGTAGATAGAGAACTGTTGGGCAGGACATGTTCTAGAGAGGATGGAGATGGGGTAGGGGTTGAAAAATTCGGCAAAGGAAGTGTGACATTCAGATCATCCTAAGAGGAGGGTGTAGAAAAGTAAGGGGTGAACTCAAATGAGGTAATAGTTGCACACACAAATGAGCAACGTAAAGATAGATTATAACAACGATAGCCCTTTTGTGTGCGAGAATAACCGAGGAAGACTTTAAGGTACAACGCTCTAACTTATCCTTACTGGGAGTTGAACAAAACAGAAACATCCAAATATACAAGGAGGTAAACCAAATAAGGTGGACGGAGAAAAAGAATAGAATGGGGAACCTTGCCATTGAGGGTAGAGGACGACATCCTATTGATCAATAAGCAAGCTGCAAGAACTGCATCACCCCAAAAGTGTTTGGGAACATTCATCTCAAAAAGTAGAGTACGAGCCACTTCCAAGAGATGTCAATTCTTACGCTCAACTACTCTATTTTGTTGCGGTATGTGAGGACAAGATGACTGATGCAGGATACCGGATTATGACATGAGGGAAGTAAAAAGTTGAGAAAAATATTCTTGAGTATTATGACTTCAAAGTAAACGCAGTAACACATTAAATTGAGTTTTAATTTAAGCACAAAAGACATAAAAATGAACGCACGTTAAGAACGATTTTTTATTAAATAAAGCCATGTAACTCTTGAAAAATGATCTTCTAATATGACAAAATAATGAAAACTTAATATTAGAGGCAACACGAGAATGACCTCAAACATTCGAATGAACTAAACTAAAGGACTCGATACTCGAACATGGGTTGGGGAAGCAAATGAACTAAAGATGATGCTTGTTCAGCTGACAAGTCTCACAATCTAAATAAGACAAATGACATGAATTAGGAACAAGTAACTTGAGATTTGCAAGGCATGGATGACCCATGCGACAATGAATCTGGTCAGCGAACACAATAGGTGGGATAGCTGGACTCTTGTCGTGATCGTCGAAGTGATAAATGTCATTTTCCTCACATCTTGTGCCAATCATCTTTCACGTCCTCAAATCCTGGATAATGACAAAGTTAGAAAAAAAAAATGAAACAGAACAATCGAGATGTTTAAGAAGATTAATGACTGACATCACATTAAAAGAAAAATGAAGGAATATACAAGACACAGGACAAAGAGGAGGTTGAAGGTTCCACAGTGCCGGTGCCACGAATATGGAAAGTGGACCCGTCAACCCTAGATGACTGAACATGTGATCAGTGGTAGCATAATCAATTACCTAGGGTGTGGGAGGGGAAGGTCGAATTGAAAGACAAATGGTAAAAGTACCTCGTTGAGCTAAAGAAGCAATGGGGAGAAGGGCCTGCTGAGATGCCTTACACTGAAGGAATTGGGCATAATCCTCATCAGAGATGTCCTTGGCCGCTTGAGACTCTAGCTTTAGAATTAGAGCAGGAACAATTAGATCACATGTCATAGCGTTGGCGAATTTGGGTGGACGATAAATTAATTCCCAACATATTTCTTTGATCTCCTTACCATAGAACGAGCACCAACAATGGGGCCACGACCATTGTGTCCACCCCGAGGGCCACCATGAGAGGGACCACTAGGTTGATTACCACAACCTCATGGAGGAATCGGTGTAACATGAGCTGAATGCTCAGACGGCACAAATGAACGGGAGCTAGAAATATTTTCTTTGTTTGTGCTACGCGAAACTCGTGAATATGTTTCGATGATAGAGGGAAGAATAGCATTGGTAAGGATTTGAGATCAGATAGGCTCAAATTTTGGGCGTAATCTGGCTAAGAATTTCAAGATGGGATGTTACTTGTGCTTTTCTTTCATATCATTAAGTCATAAGTAAAATAATATCTAAGTCATCATGAAGCTCGTCGAATATAGCAAAATAATCCTCAACAAATTGCATGGTTTGATGGAGTTGGAAATACTCAACCGACAAGTCATACAACCAGGTAAGATTAGTGGAATACAACACACGAAGATATTCTCCAAATTGTTTTGCATGTAGCCAAATGAGTACGCATATCAGCAAGCCGAGGCTCCATTGAATTCCAAAACATCAATACAATCTGCGCATCACCTAGAATCCATTCCTCATACTTCTTGTCATCTTATGCCGCGAGATGACGATGTTTCCCTTGTCCGGTAAGGGCACTTTCACTGCTTTGGACCAATTTAAATAGTTGGTCCGATTTAACTTGTGAGTTGTTAATGGTTAGGGTGAAATCGTCAACATGAGTGCTTGCCAATATGACTAACGATAAAAAAAAATAGACAAGGAAACAAACGGACAAACAAGAACAAGTGTAGAGCTTTAAACGGAAGATACTTTTTTCTCTCTTTTTGGTTAGTTACAGACTTGGGCTGCGGAAGCGCACTATTGCACTGTCTGGGGGCGGAGAAAGGCAGAACAAAGCTGCCGAGGCAAGATGTGGGCTGAAGGACAGCAGTGGAGCAAGAGATGATCAGAGCAGAGCGGCGAAGGTCGGAACAGCTGTGGCAAAGTAGGATCTGTCTTGGACAGTGTTGGATCTGAGTTGCACGTAGGCAGCGTTGGGGTTTGTGGGTTGTGAGGGTCTGGTCGAATAGATTTGAGCTTGATCTGTTGAGTTTGTGGGCTGTGGCGGTGAGTGGACGTCGGGATCTAGGGTTTCAACCCCCCTTTTTTTGTCTATACGGGAGGTGAGAAATGAAGGAGATAAAAAAAAATAAAAAAATAATGGTTGAACAGAACTATGGGTTAGTGCCCCATAATCTGCTCTGAATACCATGATAAAACAAGAAAAGAATACAAAAAGAATGATATGGTTTGACTAATGTGTCAGCCTCTCTCACTATTTATAATAAGAATGACAGAACTACCCTTCTAACAGGTACAATTGATAATCTATGAAGTTCTGGACATATTTTTCCAATGGCAATGAACTTGTATTAAGGCTTGGCTGAACACGAATTAAGTTGCTACTAAGGTCGCCCGGGGCCTAATGGTGAATTGTGAGGCAAGGCATGAACTCAATTCATCATTGAATTGAGACTTGTGTTACATGCAATCATATTTTTTAATGAAATATTTATAAGTTATTTTGTCCTGTTTGGGTACAACTCCAAAAACAGTTTTTGAAAACATTTTCCAAGAATAGTTTTTGAAATTTGTGAGAACTTATTTAGTTTGGCCAAAAGAAGTTTTGAAAGCAGAATGTTTATTAGTAATGTATTGAAAAACTGATTGAAATTTTTCAGAATATAGGAGGGGGAGGGAGTTTCACTGAATGACACTGTAGTTTGCTGTACTGCTATATAACTTCCATTGAATTCAAATTTGGGTAGTCGAATCTTGTATAAGAGTTTAATTTGAGATAATACATTTACCCTTTACGTTTCACTCGATGATATTAGCCACCTAATATTGATATGCTTGAATCCTGTAGGGATTCTAATCAGAATCCTTTACTTAGTTGGTGGGAGGCCATAATAATGACACCAAATTAGTAAAAACTCTTGAACCAAATTAGTATTTTAGTTTCAATCCCACCTATGAGATTTCATGGAAACCCTAATCTTCCTATTAGGGTTGTGTTGCCAACCATCGCTCCACAACCGTTGGCCACCAAACTCTGTTCATCAATCGCCGCAAATCTAGTCACTGGTCGTCGGAATTTATTTAGTTACATTCAAGTTTCAACTAATAAGTAACATATTTTTAATATATTTTTTAGTTACATTTAGCTAATTTTTTGGTTGCCGGTCGTTGGAAAATTACATGTAACTAAAAATACACTAGAAAAAATAGTTACATTGTTATTAAGAAATACACAAAAAAATAGTTATACATAACTAAAAAAATTCCAACAGCCAGTCGCTGGACTTTGGCGACCAGAGGCCTAATGTCTGGCAGCGGCCGATGATTCAAACCTTAATTGGATATATAATGGAGCATTGACCAAGAGACTAATATACAAGGGAAAACATAATTAAGAGATTTATAATTAACTTAAAATTAAAATAGGATAAATTATAGATGATTCTCTAATTGGGACTACTGACCAATTATAATTGAAATTTTATGGGTTAAAGGTTGTTATCTTAGTAATGTGTATGCCTAGTTAATATTGAAGTCTTTGGTCACTTGTTAGCCATGTTTATTTGTTCAATTTGTTGTAGTTGTATAGTTCAATGTTGCAAAAGGCATTTTTTAGTCGAGCCCAGAGGCGGGGGTAGAAATGCACTAGAGCTATAGGTGCGGCAAATGCTTTTTGGGCGTATGTACCAAGCTTCTGCGCAGAGCTCTGGCCGTAAAAATTGTGCAAAGCTCAGGACTTGGGGCGTAAGCCCAATGTGTCCTTTCATTTTTTTATTTCAATACGTAATGTTAATTAAAATTAAATTATTTTAAGGTTTTAACTAAAGTTAGCATTTGACATAACTCAAGTTACTATTAGAAAATAATACCAGAGTATGGTAAAAACTTTTTCATTTTCCCTTAGTTTTCCTATTGGATGATCAAATAGTAAAAACTCTTCATTTTCCCTTATCTTCCTATTGGTGATCAATAGATTACTTCTAGGGAGGATTAAACTTTCATATTTGCTTATTTTCATTCCATTATCCTTTAGACATTTCCATTGTTTTACTTAGTAACCTAGGCATAAGTTTTTTTATATATGTTAGCCGTTATGTTTTTTGCCATCTTATATTTTTTCAATCTTATTATATTTCAAAAATATTAAAAATTCATATTTCATGGAGCTCGCCCCCTTCCGAGACATATTAAAACGCTCTGTCTCGCTACTATGCCTATCACGACACTGGTATATAGGTCAATGAACCATAAGATTGATGAAAAAGTCTTATAATTAATAGTTCTTTTCAAGGATAATTTCAGATGCATGTTAGCCTATTCGCCTCACTCAAAATTGTTTTATAACCGAGAACTTAAATGGTGCTTATAATTTGTATGCATACATACACATACCTCTTCACGTACTTCTTCTTATGGCTTGCTTCTTTTACTGCTAATTGTTCTCTCTTTCCTTTTCTGATGCACACACAAAGGCACAGGGAGTTCTCCCTCCCCCAATTTCTCTTTAATTCGCTTCAGTTATATCAGGCTCCATTTGGATGGATGGATTTGAAATCAAGGAATTTGAGCATTTTCATTGTAATTAAAAAAAAAATCATCAAAGTAAATAGTATTACATGTGAGTATGCGACTGTAAAAGCAAATTTGGAGGGAACAAACTTACTACAAGATCTGAAGTTAATGGATGGATTTTAAATAACCTTTTTAAGTCATTTTCAAATCCTTCCAAATGACTTCTATTCAGTATGTTTTAGTTTATTGACACATGCTATAATTTTCAATTATAAATCCAGTCATTTCAAATCCATCAATTTAAATTTTTTTCTTTTGTTGTTTTTTGACAAACCCGTAATTTGCCTACGGAAAGCTACCTAGTATTGCTGTGGAGGGTGGATCAAGAGATATGTTCAGTGACTTGGGTACTCGTGGTAGCCGTTTTGGCTCTTTTGGAGATAATTCTCGTGGTCGCACTGGAAACTATGGTTCATTTGGTAGTGGTGGACGCAATGGTTATAGTGGTTCATCATACGGTCGAAGTGGTTTTGGTGATTCTTCAGCCCGATCTGGTAATTTTGGATCCCGTCGTTCAAGTAGTTTCGGTGATTCGGTTGATTCGGATAGTTCATTTGGGTTTGGAAAGTTTGGCTCTAATCGGTCCAGTTCTGGCGAATCTAGTCATACTCCTAGCCGTTTTGGCGACTTCGGTCAGAGTTCCGGGAGAAGATCTTTTTAATTCTCTATCCAGCAGTAAGTTTTTTATCATCCCTTTTGCTATAATAAATTGCCAATACAATTTCATTTGGCTTTTGCTAGTTTTTGCAGATCCACAACCACCACCTCACATATTCATCTTCTTCTCTCCTCTCTCCTCTCCTCTCTCTCTCTCTCTCTCTCTCTCTCTCTATCACTATCACACACACACACATATATATAAAACGATCCAACTTTAGTTGTAACCAAACACGTTTTTCGTTTTGTTTTTGTCCTGAGAAATTATAAAAACATTTTAAAAATAATTAACGTTACCAACGTGATTCTATACAAAGAATACTCTAGAACGAAAACAAAATTCTCATCCCCATTTTATTGGGAGTAGAAACAGAAAAGCAGAAGGTTTATCAAACGACACCTAATGGGCCTGCTTGACACTGAAGTGTTGGAAACTTGTACGTGCTAAAAACTTATACGATTTATTAATTGCTACATATATTAAGTATTTATTTCTTTAATACTTTTTTTTTAAAAATCATCTCTGGAAATTTTTTTCTTTTAAATATTCTATCTATTTTTTTTTCTTAATACAGTACTTTCTCTATCTATAATTGTTTATATATATATATATATATATATATATATATATATATATTTTTGTAAGATTTTATACTATTGATGTTGAATAGTGGTTGTGGTAGATAGATGCTTAATGGTTTTCAGTGAGAAGTGCTAAAAAAAATAAGTGAAACACACACAACTTAAAATTTTGAAACATTTTTAAGTGGTATTTTAAAATGGTTGTTTTATTTTCTTCTCAAACACACTTTTGATAATTTCTTAATGCATTCAATTTTGAGTGCTGAATGTGTTATCAAACATGCTTTAATCCCCTGTTTGTTTAGTGTTTCTGTTTCCAAATTTGTCTGTTCATGGAACAAACATGGAAACATGAGAAGGAAAAATAATTATGTTTTTTTTCTGCTCCCAGATATTTAGAACATTTTTTTTTGCGAATGGAATAGAATTATTCCCAGATTTCTGTCTGTTCCAAGAAAACTAGGAATATTAGACCATCTATTTTGGTTCTGCTCCAAGTTTTTGGGACAAATATATGGGGACAAAACAGAACTTTTCCAGAGTTCTGTCTCTGTTCCAAGCTTCCCTGAGTCCTGTTTCTGTTACAAGTTTTGTGGAAATAAAAACAGGAATCTGGGAATAGAAACAGTATAAAGTGCCACATTGTTTCTGTTTTTCTGTTTCTGTTCCTGTTCCAAGTTTTCCTAGAAGGGAAACAGAAAAACTCACCAATTGGCAACTAAACAAACGCCACCTAACATGTACATCTGCTCTTTATATTTTATTTTTATTTTATTTATTGTGTACTTGTAGGTAAGAAAAAGGAATGGGCAATATAGGATTTCATGAAGTAGTGAAGGTGATTTTGTACCCAGCTCTATTTCTAGGTGAAACTATAAGATCATATATTTTGCTATTTGTAATGTTTAGGCGCTTGGTTATTTTATATGAAAACGACGGATTATGAATAATCTTACTCCCTCCATTATGTAATCTATTTTAACTTTTAAGCGGTGAGGCTTATTTTCTTTTTGGGTATTCATTATTTATTGATTTCAGTTTGAAGTTGTTATTTACTAGTGCGGCGAAATCTTGATACATGATTCTGGGAATGCCTCTGTCTGTGTATTCTATTTTCTTTTTGTAAGACTTGCCTCAAGTAATGTGATAGGGTTTGCATGTTTATGTTCGGAGTACGTATTTGTTTGGGATGAGTGTTGTTCTGCTCTTCGATTTTTTCTTTATTTTGGTGTTCTGTGTCATGCAAAATAATGCTTAAAATAATGAGGTGCATGTCCTATTCCTTCCCTAGTAGCAATTCATTTTAATACGGTATTGGAGTTTGTTGGGTGTTCGGTAACCGTACGATTTAGGTTTTTCTTTTAATTGCTCTATAATAAAATTGGTCGGTTTATACACACATGCTGTCATTTTGTCCAAGTATAAAACGGAGTTTTACCACTATCTGTCACCTCATTTTGCTTAAAATCATTAACACCCTTATTTAAAAAAATAAAAAATAAAAAATTGCCCAAAATTATTTTTACCTCCCATCCCTAGCCCACAGGCCACACCCACATAACCCCCACCTTATTGTCAGGCACCCCATACTCCCCACAACTCTAATTCTTCTTCCTTAATTGTCTCTCTCTTTCTCTCTCCCCTGTAGGTCCACTGCACAACACCGAATTTGTGATCAGATAGAGGGGTGTAATTCTTTTGTTTTCATTTTTCTTGTTCTCCATATCACGTTTCTCTACATTCTGATTGTTTGCCATTGGAATTCTCTCTCTCTCCCTCTGTCTTCCTCCATTTTCATAGATTTAGCAAAATAGCATTGCCACGCATGGAAAAATCCACAAGTTGAATCAACATGAAGAAGATAAATCATTTTTATCAACTTTCAATACTGTTGGAGGTGTGGTTAGTCAACTTGATGATCGATTTCACCAAAAAACTTAATTTTCGATCTCGAATGATAGAGGGGGATAAGGGAGAGGGATTGTTTGATTGGCTGGCGGGGTGGTTGAGTGGGCGTGGGCTTGTGTTCTTCGTGTAGATGAATTGGATGGAGGTTGGATAAGAATTATAAAATGTTTTTGAAGCAAAAATTAATATATATTAAATAGGGATGTTGGTGTAAAAAGATAAAGGAGAAAAATGTTAAAAAAATACTTAATGGGATATTTACGTATTATAAATTTTAATTATTATTAAATTTTTAAGGATAAAATTTCCATTACAATTAAAATTTCAGTAATTATTTATTTAGCAGGAACTAAATAGTATTTAACCAAAATCATAAAAAATTGACTAGTATTTTAAAAATAATAGAAAATGTTTGCGATTTTAGATAAAATGACGAAGGAGATAAGTGGCAATACAATTCCAAAAAAATCCCTTTATATTTGATAATAAGGAGCTTCTATCTGTATACCTTCCTTTTGTTAGCTGCATATCTCTTTAAAAAGATTTTACCCTTTATATTATGAATACATATAACTATTAGTTTGAGATAAGCTTATAGACAATTCTAGGTGTCTTTAGTTCCAGTAATAATCTCAAGTAGATGATAAAAAAAGTATTTTGACATTATTATCTAATTATATCAATGTTGTTGTAGATGTTGAGTAGAATGTTTGACTATTTAATACGATTAAATTGGAGAAGACCAAAGACATTTGGTAGCTCGATATTCTAAATTGTTCCTAGTCGGTATTGAATAGTTGAAAAGGGTCTTCAACAATTTAGGCTAGTTTGATCCAATGTTTTTTTTAGAATTACGAGTCTCAATCAATTAATAGAAGTTACTAGAACATCTACAAGGGGATTTATTAATCGTAGTAAGAGACCGAACGTGATCATCCTTGATATCCTAAATGATAGTTTTGCCCGAGTCAAAATAGGATATATGAGGTGTGATTATATTCTGTTTGGACTTTAGGTACTGTATATTATATGTATCAGTTGCTATATTTTGATAATATCAAATATTGTTATCTAACCACGAGCCTTCAAATGTATTAATTTGGTATAGTTGGATATAATGTCAATATACGAATATGCAAGAAAGTATCTATCACTCTTAGCGAAAAGAGACATGATCCATGTGATTCAGTTTAATATACACCCAAGCCTCTAGCCAAAACAATGTGATAATTAGGATAGATTTCCAGTTGGTTTCATAAAGAATTATATTATCAATCAAATACATATGATTGGTTTAGGGTTTATGACTTAACTATACCTTTTTGATCTTTTCGGGTACACAGCTAGAGAGATCGTGAAATATGCTTATCATACCTGAGGAGGTTCTCTTGGTTAAATTCCTGCCAACTAAACATGATTGTGATATGTGAATAGGCGAGACTCGTAGTCAGATGAAATATTTTAAAGGAAGAAAACTGCTTTCCTCTAGAAAGGAAAAATTATAATTATTCTAATTTTATTGATTAATTGATTAGTAAATTAATTAATTAATTAATTCATCCAGTTTTTGGTATTAACCTAATGGGTCATATATAATAGACAATTAATGGTAGAAGAGTCCTTGAAAAAGAAGCAGGTAGTAATCCTGAACTTAAAAAAGTTTGGGAACAAAGTGACAATACAAAAAAGAAGGGGTCCAAGATTATGAACCCTGGACAATATTTATAAGGTGGAAGACCCCTTAAGGCTACCCACCTCATAATTTTGGCCATCCCTTATAATTTTCGGCCATAGAATTTTTGGTCTATGTCTTTGAGATTTCGTTATCATGTTCACTTATTAATTTGAATAATACTACACCCTAAATTCAAATAAGAACTATCGTAGAGTCTTGGGATTAGATCTAATCATTAGTAATCCCAATAATACATTTCTTTCGGAGATCCTCTGCGTGGATACTGTTAGAGGTAAGACATATGTTTCATTTCTGAGAGAATCGAACCTTCAATACCGGTTTTGTTCATGTTCAGAGCTCTCAGAAGAGCCTAATCAAATCACGTCTGGGAACTACCAACTTTAAGGATGAAGTGCTAGAAGAGATAACAATTATATGAAATGTGATTTAATATTGCCTGCTTTATTGTTTTAATGGTTAATATGGTTAGATACAGTTTTAAGGAATTAGATACTAAATTGTATTTTAATTTTTATATTTCATTGCGTAATCGGTTGTTTTTTAATATCCAATCCCTTCATCCTTAAGTTTTTAAAATGTTACACTTTTATCCCATCACCTTCTTCATCCCTCCACTTTTTTCTCTAGCGACTGTCGTCATAAGCATGACTGTCACTACAAGCGTGACCATTGGCACGACCGTTTGCCTCGAATTTCTTTCTTTCTTTCTCTGTCCCCTTCTATACCATCAACCTTGCATCGTCCAACCCCCATTCCAAGCTCCACCATCCCCGGCCCCTACCTTCTCTACCCCGCCATCCCAGCCTTTGCCATCTTCCTCCCCCTCCTTCTCGCTTCCATCTCTATCTCCCCTTCTCCATAGATAATAGAGAGAGCGCGTGCGCACACACACACAGAAGTGGGATTGAGAATAAAGGAGGTAGGAACGACGGGGGCATGGGTGAGAGGACGATGGCATAGCTGGGGGACAGCAGGGCTGGGGGGGGACCATTTGCTTGGGGGATAGGACAGCGAGCAGTTGAGCTGGGGGTTTAGTTTATATTTTAAAAAATTTATGGGTAAAAACAAAAAACAAAAAAAAAAAAAGTTATATTAGTAAGGGTAAAAAATAATTTTAAAACTATTTTGATTTATTTTTCAAATTAGAGTGTAAAGATCTACATATAGAGTTTACCCTTGATAATATATCAGGAACAACTTTTAAAAAGTTATATGGTTAAAGGACTATTATACTCTTATAAGATAACTACTACGATCTAAAAAATACGATTGAACAACTGATAAGAAAGGGTTAATTGAAAAGGTTTACCACCGAGGGAGCAAGATAGCTAACGTCTCGATGAAGAAAATAGACTCTTGAAGTTCAAGGAGACATCCATACGATCCATGGTGGTTTGTCTCTGGAGGATTAACCACATTCGATCACAAGAAAAACACGCCTAAAGGGACAAACATCGACTCGAGGATTACGTATTCTAGGTGTTTAAAGGAGCCGTTGCAAAAAAGAGAATCTATCACCTTTACTAAGGGGACCTACGTCATGTTCATATACCCCAAGATGACACTTTGGTAGTCACCTTATAAATTGCAAACTACAATGTGGGATGAGTATTGGTCGATAGTAGTAGCTCGGTGAAAATAATCTACCTGGTCGCGTTCAACAAGATAGAAATCGATCGTGACCAGTTGAAGCCGATGATGACCCCTGGTTGAATTTGGAGGAGACAATAAAACCTTTAGGTTGGATCATTCTCCAACTCATGGCAGGTACGGAGCCCAAGCACTCAACGGTTGACCCATGATTCATGGTAGTGGATTGTATTAGCCTATAATGCCATTATCGGAAGACTGTGCTTAAATGTGTTAAGAGCTATAATGTTAATGTACAACTTGATGGGAAATTCCCAACCAATAATAGGATCGGTGAAGTATGGAGCAGCAGCCATAAGGTAGCTCAAGAATGCTTCATCACTGAGATGCAAATTGTCACACCCCACTCCGAGCATCCGTCACTCGAGGCCGAGCGTGACGTCGACTTGACGTTACTCGACCAATCCACGAGTATCCAATCAGACATATATATATACCCACTCATGCTACTGTAAAATATATGATACCTAACCCGAAAATCCACAACCAAAACTACTAAAATACCTTAACCTTCCACGATTTACATCCGACCGACTCACCTCCAACACGACTACTATCTTCGGACTCTCCCTAGTGCCAGTAGTAAACCAACTCCTAGCCACGGTACCTGAAACCCAAAAAAATTATTAGTGTATTGTCTTCATAATAAAAATATTTTGTATGGATCAAGTATAAGAATTTAAATACCACAGTTCAAAATCAATAAATAATAAACATCATATTTTGAAATATAATATAATTATATACCCAATTCCACTGCCACCAATGAAATGAAATAGTATAACAATAATACCATATATCATAGTTGGGACCAATTTTCAACTACCACCACTGTAGAGAAATACTGTATTTAAACCACCCAACTCTAATAGAATATAATAAACATATACCACACGGAAAACTCCGTTTTCCTGTCACCACAGAAATAAACTCACTTATTCATAACATCCCAACCAAACAGTAAAATTCTACCAGAATACTATATCTATCCAAATAGTGTAAAACAACCAAAATAATAAATACACTAATCCATCCAATCCAATATAAAGTAATATATATAAATTTATCCAACCAGTTCATCGTTTACAACAAAACACCCCACCACCCTTTGACTAGCCATATGATTGTTTTAACCTCACGATTGGGAGTTGCAATGGTACCGTACCACCCGCTGGGTTTGCATCCCAAACGAGTCAAATAACTTTCTGCCGGACTAACCCTCCGGATAGGACATAAAATCAATAACCTCCTGTCGAACTAACCCTCCGGCCAGGACATAATATCAATAACCTTTTGCCGGACTAACCCTTTGGACATGACATAATATCAATAACCTTCTGCTGGACTAACTCTCCGGACATGACCTAATATCAATAACCTCCTGCCGGACTAACCCTCCGGACATGACATAATATCAATAACCTCCTGCCGGACTAACCTTTCGGATAGGACGTAAGCTATGACATAGTCCAATCAATAAAAACACCCTTTATCTCCAAAACCAATTTAATCCAAATATCATTTTTTTCACACTTTTTGTAAAAACCAACATAATCCACAATTTCACAGCACCCAAAATCGCTTGATCCATATAAGTTACAAATTTGTCCAGTTTTAATTAAACACATTTTTTCATAATATAAATAAAAATAGATTTTGTAATTTACTAGAAGACAGTATACTCACCTAGTTATCTGCGCCGCAAAACTTTCACCGACTACCTGCTACCGAGACTCTGGTGCCTGCGAACCTAATAGTGATAGGGTCTAAATTACTAATCTATTTTAAAATAGCCTAACGTGCAATGTAGGCCCTAAATTTCATATTTTCCCATTTTCCGAATTTAATTATGCAAAATTGCCATTTCATTCATCTCGCTACGTTAGTATTCACTATACAATATTATTAAAATTAATGGTTATGAAATTATCGTAACGATTACAGAATTTAATACTAATAATTTAATTTGAAAAAAAATGATGATTAACAATTAAAATATTAACCAACGGAATCATTACTTGTTCCGAATCGTCCACCGGCCGTGACTTGGGTTTTTTTGCATTTTATTGGGGCGGTTTATGTAAATTTTTGTTTTTTTTTCCTTTTTCTTTATCTTTTGCTGTTTTCCCGCTTCTTTTTCGTTCTGCGTTTGCATTCGATTTTGGGGATCAACCGCCGATTACTGCTCCGACCACTGGACACCCACAACCTCACACCACCGGACCTCAGAACAAAACACACACATACATACACACACACACACACACGATCACCGCCACCACCGTCGGCTAAACTCACGTTGTCGCCTGTACCCACACACACACATACTGAGTCACGCACACATACACACACAACGCCACAGCGGCGACGGCTGAATGACCAACAAGAACAACACATACACCCCGAAAAACCCACACATACACGCATCCGAACCACTGCAACCCACGAAATCGATGACGTCCACCGGCCGAAGACACCCTATATCTCTACTCTCTACTCCGGCGACCACCATCTGAACAAACAGAGAACTTACACACATACACACAGAACACACCCACATACTCACCATCGGCTTCACCCAACTCCACCACTGTCACCATCGTCAGACCAACTTACTGACCAAACCTACTACTCATGCACCTGCCAACAACGGAGGAATACACACACACCATCAACGGCACACACACAGAGAAATACGCACACGCTCACAACTTTGAACAACTCACACTCGCCGAACGACAGCGATGCCACACCTCCGATCCCACCCATACGTTTTGATCAAATCCACACACACAATGATCGACACCCACCCACGCCGATCATTCCCACCGGATGAGTAGAACACTGTTGGCAACCCACACGATCGGCGACGAACACACACACTCTCTCCCTAAACACTGCCGGCAACACATACACACACATACCCACTTCTTTTTCTCACCATCTTTCACTTACCGCCGGCCCAATTAACCGACAGTGACACACACACACACACTCCAAATCACATATACACACAACAATTGAATCAACTACACACACATATTCATAACAATCACTCACACACACCCAGAACACACAAACACAGACAAACCCACATCCGCCGGAAGAACACACCGCCGGCCACCCTCCGATTATCTCTCTCTCTCTCTCTAGATTTCTGAACTGGTTTCTCGATTTTTCTTGAGATTTCCTGATTACTACTGCATGAAGGCTATATATAGATAAGAAGAATTGGCCGCGTGTCCTCCGTCGTTGCATAATTTTCTTCCAAGTATATCAGTGTATATATATATATATATATATATATATATATATATATATAGCCATTGACCTACTGAAGGTGAGATGAAGTCATTTTTATTTTATTTTTATTGATAATTTTTTTAAATTACATGAGTGGCTCAACGTTTGTTAAGTGTTCATTTTAACCCAATTCAAGATTTTAATATTTTAAAAATTATAATTTGACCCCTAAACTTTTAAATCGAATAATAAATAACGCTATCCACCCCGTTATTTTCGAAATATTTCAAAATACGACTTAAATTATGCGTATATAAAAAAATTAGGGTCTTACACAAATCCCCAAATAGCAATTAAAGGACGAGAAAGTAGATAAGGGCTTCCAGCCTAGGAAATCCCCAAATAGAAATTAAAGGTCGAGAAAGTCGATGAGGACTTCCTGCCCGAGGATATGGTTGAACACCCTGGAAAAATGGGACATCATGGATCTCTGGGTTGAGAATCTTCGCCAACTTATTTATTTTATTTTGAAAGTACAATTAATTAATTTCATAAAATTTATTTTTTGTTAAAATAATATTACGACGTACCTTTACGTATGGGTAATTACTAATACATTATATATTAAGTATGTAAAACACGATTATAGTTGTTAAAGGCATGCGTAGACCAATGAGACTCAGGTCGTGTGCCTTGCCTAGCTTTAGGCACGCACCTTGCCAAAGGGGTGTGCCTATGGCCTTCAGGCATTATGCGCAAGGTGCCCCTAAGTCGCACCTGCCTTTACCGTTTTCTTCAATGCTTCTTTTTTCTTCTTTTTCTCTGTTCTGTTTTTTTTTTTCTTCATCTTTTTCTATTTAGCAAGGCCTGCAGGGCAGGCTGCTTGCCTTGTCTTTGCTCTTGCCCTTGCCTTGTTTTTTCTTTTTCTTTTGTTTTTTTTTCTTTATTCGCCAAATTATGTCAAATTATCTATTTATTAGAATTCAAATTAAATTTTCTATTTTAGGAATCAACATAAATGACACTCTTTTATTTTTATTAATTGAAATTCACTTCAAGTTTCACACTTTTACTTCTTGGGTTGTCTTGCGTCTAGGTGCGCCTAGAGCCTTTAATAACTCTGAACATGATATATTGTATCAAATCTTGTTGGACCACTCTTCCAATCACTTCCAAAAAATTAATGGACGTTTGTCGGCCATCAATGATTGACAATTAAGTTGTATGCGACCTCCATCACAACATCGGTCAACACTAGAGACTGTCGACCACCTTCATCACCTTTTCACCAATGAATATAGGATCCATATGAGAAAACAACTACTGAAAGTGAACTTACAAGCCACACAAAGTAGAATCCATTCGTACAATTCATTATGCCATTTGTGGTTAATTCTCGCAAGCTCCTTGGAGAGTGGGGCTGAGGTAAACACCTATCAATCTCAGGATTCTAGAGATGTTGTGGATTAGAGAATGAAACAAGTGCATGCACCTCCCCGCATAAGGGGACGTTTGTCAACAGGTAGGGTTGACTTGACATCAAACATAAATAAATAATATTTTTTAATTTATTTATGGTAATTAATTATAGCATTTAATTATCATTATAAGAGTTTTGGTTGGAACAATTAGGTTTTCCTACTCAGAGTGGTGGAAAGGGAAGATTGGTGAGGTGACTCTGAAATTGTCAACTATCGTCATATATTTAGAGTTGGGCTTATCTTGCAACTTTGTTTTCTATGTTGTCAATACACAAAGGCCCCCGTCAATTCCTTTGAGTTTCAAACTTGCGAATCTAATGATAAATAATCGATTTTGGAAATCGTTTGAATGACAACATTAAGACATAAGAAAGAGAGAAAGTTCTCATCAAACTTTCTATTAAGTAAACATTTAGTCTCAAGTATGATGTCACAACCAATTTTGATAATTGTGCAACCAATCCCTCTCTCTCTCTTCTTTAACGTCCTCTGTACATCTATTAAATGATCTTTTTATACCTTCTAATTGTCAGCATGGATCAGAGAGAGCGTCTAACATGATCAGGCGAGCTTAGTGCAAGTTTTTTTTTTATAAGAAGCGTCAAATAGTGAGTCTGGTGTTGGAGCATTCCATTTTAGAAAGATCCAACAAGTACGATTTAACCTGTTACATACATCAGTTGGTCCTTGCTTTATTATAACAAGAATGACAGAATGTGGCTTTACGCAAATTCAAATTGTGAATTTAGTTTGAATAATCTTAAGAATATTATACTAATGCGTTAATATTCGGATCTAGGTTGAATTACTTGGTTACAATGTATAGGTTCAAATCTTGAGAGCATGTTCACATAATGAGTAAGTATATTTTTGTTGAGGTACAATGAATAAGTTTATCATGTTAGTATACAACTATCCATTATGCATGCTTGTTATGCATTTCTCCAAATACAACTATCATGTTAGTATTTGAATCTATTGTTTTCTATTGGTAAGCCCTTAAGGTACGGGCGAAACTTTGGGTGATGGGCGCTATGTACATGGACCGCCTCCGGTTAGGTAATATTTTTTTCCCACTAGGTGTTCATTTTACACGCACACGTTGAGTGTCGAATCTGCACCTCCTATGTGTAATTGAGGTATGTTCACCATTTGGGCGACCCACAGAACCTCATGCAACTGACCAATTTTAACTAATGTAAAATTAAATTTTGCTTAAAAAACACCTAGGTTGCATTTGCATTGACGATTTTGAAATGAATGGATTTACAATTGAAAATTACGACTTGAATTTTAAATCTATGCTAGACATGAATATCAACAAACTAGCAACATATATATATATATATATAATATATATATATATATATATGAGTCTAAATCGAAGATTTTGAAATGAGTGGGTTACAAAAATTATTTGAAATCCATCATATACTTATCTTATAATATTTTTTCCCTCAAAACTTGTTTTTAAGGTTGTACTTGATATTTACTTTAATGAGTATTATTTTCCTGCAAACAAAAACTCTTAAATTTCTTCATTTCAAATTATCAATATCATTATTCAAATAGAGTCCTAGAGTAAGTGTTACATTTACCTTTTGCATAATTTGCTATAGCAAATATTCTCTTTGATGAACCAAAAGGTTGCTATTATTTTTTACAACGAGCATTCAAGCAACAATTGAGATCTAGTGTCTTAAATGAATAGAGTAAGGAATTTTCTTTAAAAATCAAATAAAACAGAATTCTTCAACACTACACTATAAAATACCGAATGCATAATAATAAGCTAGTAGCAATTCGCTAATCTTAGTAAGTTAACTTATTTTTATTTCCATGTTGTTTTATACAAATAGCATACTTTATATATTACATATTCATATTTAGTCAATCTCACTAAATTTTATTCCTTTTGGACCGAAAGTTCATTTTAGGCCATAAATTTTTTTGCGATGAATGACTAAATGTTCATTTTGGGCCATAGGTAGTTATTCTTTTTTGTCATTTGGAAATAAATTCTAGGTCTGATTATATGTTTTTTCCCTCTAGTCTGTACACGAAGCACTTTATTCCCATGCACAAATAATTTTGGCACTTAACCCCTTAAGCTTCACAACTAAATGCAAATGCACGGAAGTTGTCTTAGTTTATAGCGCTTCACTTTCACCCAAAATTTTGGTGCATGAAAATGCGTTTGCCACTCAAATTACTATTACCATTACTATTACTATTATTGTTATTATTATTCCCATTTTTCCATCCTATAGGGGCTAAATTGAAATAAACATATTTTTTAGGAAAGACAGGTGCAACTTCGTCATTTGTGATCTACATCTCCTTGTTCACGATCACTAAAAGCCCTAGACTTGCTACCATGCACTCTCATCACACTCCAAAACCACTATTACCATCGTCACAACCCTCAAAACCATCATGGCTGCAATTAAACAAAAATCGTTGTTATTAAGGGTCGATTTGGTTTTGTAATGTTTGTTGCGAAAGATAAGATGAATTGTATAATCCCTTTTTTACGCACTCCACAAATTTCCTTGGCCTTTGTCCTCTTCATCTATCTCACAAAGTAATTGTTGTTGCAAACACAGTGATCCAGTCTTTTCAATTTTGTCTAATAAATTAGAGCATAAATCTGAACCAAATCCGCGAACCATCGCAGAACCAATTTCGATGAAGAACAGATTTGTAATTGTTCAATGGTTCTACAATGTTTGTGGTAGCGATTTTTATTTCGTCGCTACGATACCGTAAGTGTACGGGTCAAGTTTAATAGAATAGAAAAAATAGGGGTTGTCGTATCCACATGAATTGATCTAGATTGTCGCTAAGTACCACGATTGCCGTAACTCAACTTTATCTAGACAATCAAATTTTGGGTTTTTAAAATTAAAATAACTAAAATAAATATAAATACAAAAGTAAAATAAAATAAGAATTATCTATGCAAAAATGTTTTAGGGGTTTGATTTCATCTCGTTATTCCCGTGTTTTCCTATTCAATAATTATTAGTTAATTCTGTTCATTCATTAATCAAAGTCCTCGTGCTATTGCTCTCTCATTATCTCTCTCGAGCGTCAAGTGAGAGAATATGGAATCACTTCAATACCGATATTCCGATCCCATATTTAGATGAAAACATTCGCTATATTTGACCTTATAGATTACGCAAGCTTTAAATATCTCCCGATCAATTAAAGGTTACGCTATGTTTAACCTAAGTCTGAACCTGAGATTACCTCTCTCGAGTGTTAAATCCCAAGTTCTCAATTCAACCAAAATATCATGTGAAAGCGTACATTAGAAACATTATAACGATAAACATAATTGAATGATAATTCTAATTAATAAATCTAGAACTTGATTACCTTCCGGTTTCACAAAAACCTAAATTCTCAACTCGAATACTTAGGTGTTGATTTCTTCATGGATTTACAACAACCTAAGTTATGCACTTCCAATTTCGGTTACGAATTCAACCTCTCTCGAGTATAAAATTTGTAACCTAAACTCGTTTAACTCATTGGCCACATGAATCAAACACATTAGGCCTAGGGAATGCACAAAATGGAATTAAATCTAATAATTGCCAAAATGTTCACAACACGGTTCAAACGAGATTACGTCAAGCCCTAGATCTAGATTACGAATACAATATAGATAGATTCATAGCTAATCTTCTCAATAAATTCATAAATGTAGTATGTGCAATACAATATTACAAGTACAAACTTAAAACAAAAGATTAGGGAAAGAGAAGGGAAGAGAAAATGCTTATTGTGGGTTTAGGCTCCGGATATTCAACTACACGTGCCACCAATGATGTTTTCTTCTTCGATCTCGTATCAAAACGCCATCACCATGTGTTTTCTCACCCAAAATCGTCTCTCCTCTGTTCCCTTTCGTCTCTCTCTCCACTTTGGTCAAAATGTACTTAAATACCCTATTTTAGGGTTTAGATGCGATAGATGATGTGGTAGCGCACTACAGTGCGACAAGGGTAGAAACCAATTGACGGGAGCGCGCTGCAGCACGCGTTTTCGCGCTGCAGCACGCGTTTTCGCGCTGCAGTACAGACCACTATTTCATATTTTTTCCGTAACTTTTTCGTACGAACTCTGATTGAGGTAATTCAAAAACCTATGAAAATGTAAGACATAGATATACAACTTCCATGTTTTGATATTTTCCAAAATAGGATTGAATCATGGTAAAAAATGGCCTTAAAGTTACAAAACCTGCACTGATTTTGCACATTTTCTCCCATTTATTTATATTCCTACCAAACAACACAAAAACATATTAAACTAACAAAAATACTTCAAAACACACAAATATTTGAGATCAATTTGCAAAGAATAGATCCGCAATTATGCGATTGTTTAAAAAAATGTTTCTCCCTTGTCTAATTTTCTGACCTGCAGGGGTGGCCGGAGGGTGGGGGTTGCTTGGTGAAAAAGAAAGAGAGAAGAAGTAAAAAAGAAAAAAAAGAAAACTATGAAAACAATAAAAAAACATACATAAAAATAAAAATTTACTAATTAACCCCCACTTATATATCTAATTTAACAACTAAATTAGACGGAAGGACTAATTAAAACCACGATTGAAGATACATGATTCAAAGTGCAATGCACCAAATTTATCGGACCACATAGAAATTGGCCAATAGTTAGAGGGTCAAAAATTGAATTGTCCCTATTTATTAAAAGCTCTAGGCTGACCGAGGCACAAAGGTTCCCTCGAGCTAGGTGCATGGCGAGACGCTACCCTTACCGACGTAACGCATACAACATAAAAAAAACATAGAGAATAATTAATAGTATTGTTAGTTGGAAATTTACACTCAAAAGTGAAACTATGAACTAAATTTCAATTATTAAAAATAAAATACACTTGCATACGGGGCATTAAATAAAATGGAACAACTAATAAAATTTCCAAATAAGTTCAAGCATAAAGCACTCCATTCCAAAATCAAAATAAAAGTTTGTAAACAACCATAAAAAAATAAAAGTTTGTAAACAACCATAAAAAAAGATTCAAATAAATATACGTTAATGATAAGTCAAGAATCAAATAGCATCCTGCTCATCCAACAAAGCAAAGTTGTCTTAATCATTTGAGACATGGTTCTCCCATTCACACTATTCCTCTTCAGTCTCCTCTCAATTTGCATTTTCTTCAACTATAAGGTTAATTGGAGTAGAAAAGAGTTTCCTCCTTTCTTATTTATAGAATCCACCATTGGAGTCGAAAACTACCTTGAATTATATCGATTATCTCCCAGTCTAACAACAACAACGATATCTCCCCATGTCAATCCATCTTCATCATCATAGCTATTGCTATCGCCATTGTCATTGCCATTGCCATTGGAATCTCCATCAACTTGACCATTAACCCTTCATTGCTTTCATCAATATCAAGCAATGAGATAGTATTAATGGTATCACGTGCTTGATATCGATAAATCGATGATCTATTATACTTCACAAACACCAAATCGTTTAGCCGAGATTGAGCTAACCTATTTCTCTTTTTCTTGTGATGCTTTAACAATCCATTCGCAATAAGATTAATATTTACTTAAATTTTAATTGTTCATGTATATAATAAATTCAATATAATTAAAATATTTACCTGTTAAAAAACACTCCAATTCTGCTGAAAGTCAGATGCACTACATATAAGACTAAGAATTTTATCGCAAACTTCTACAAGTTAGGTGTTAAACCACCATATAACGACCACCATTTGGCTGTAAAATATAGTTAATTAGGAATCCTTAAATTAAATATAGATAAATAAGTAGATAACGAAAAACAAAAAGTTAAAAATTACCCGTCGCCCTTTTGTTTCTCTGTCTAATGGCAATATGTATCCCTAAAATGCCCTAAGCTTTCTTATACTTGCCCAATTTCGCCCCAATTAGATCTTATGCTTCAAGATTTGGAACTGACCTTGAACTACAAAAGCCTTCCACCGCCTCCTAATCTTGCTCAATATTGGGGTTTACATAAAAGTATTCCGAATTCAAAAAGTTTCCTACTGCACGCAAAATATGATGAAGTTGATATTCCTTCGATGATCGATAGTTTGAATTCTTCTCTATATTCTCCTCATTCTCTTTTAATGATCTAGTAATGACTTCTTTGGTTCTATCCGTAGCCTCATAGATTTATATCATGGGATGTTTTTCTCCCCACAACCAAAGAAAATACTTGAACAAAAGGACCTAACACCTTAAGGCCAATGATGACGTTGTTCCAAAATGATGTCAGTAGTACAATTTCTTTCTCCCTTTAACCTTGTTGCACATTTGCTTATTTGCTAGTAGTCTATTCATTGAGTCAACATCTTCCTCAAGTTAATTTTTTGTTGAAAAAGTTTTGACAACATGATAAAAGTCGTAGGAAACTAGGTTTTCACAGGCCTTAGCATTTCTTTTGGTAAGAGTGTCTTCTCATCATATTAACCATAATAGGGCAGTTGTATATATAATCATTTAATACACAAATCTTTGAAATGATCTATTTATATTTGGTGGCTTGAAAATGTTTTCTAACACCCAATACAAACAGTGGCGCGCTACTACCAGAAAAGTAACAATACTATAATCACACAAGGAACCATACTATAGGTTAACCTGTGAATTCTTACTTCTCCCCTAAAACTCGGTAGGCGGTAACTATAATTGTTCTGTTCTTTCTGGCATCATAAACTTTCAGAATGGAATACATAACCTAGAAAGGGCTAACTCAACATATAGCGTAGAGCTACAAGTATACTTGAAGCAACAAATAACTAAGAGCTAAGTAGTATCAACACTAAACCTATCTCAATCAAAAGTCTCATCTAGCATCCAATGGTAGTGAACACGACAAGCTATAGCATTTTTGAAAGATTTCCATTTATTTAGGACTCCAGCAAATTCTTTTTTGAAAGAACTATTCTCAGCCCAGAGGAATGAAAGTAATGCATCTCAACCGAAGCCAAACCGAAATCCAAATTAGCCTATAGTGAAATAGGAAGACCCAGCGGAGCAAGATCTTTTTTTTAGTTCCTCATGGAAGTAGGAACGAACGGATCCTAATTTAGTTCGCGTTGGTCTTCTTTGGAAGGTTCGACTTGTTTTCTAAATCCTATACCACGTAGCCATTACATTAGCTGAGGCACTATCAATAACCACTTACCTCACATGAGATTCACCAATTTTATCCACACATTTGCTAATTAAGATTTTTCTCTACACTCTTCTCATAAGAGGAAGCACCAATGGATTCAATAAACATGCTTCCTTGAGGATTATTGACCAAGAGCTTAATTAAAGTCCTCCCTTGCTCGGATGACAATGATCCTTCATAGAAAGTTCGCTTGGATGACAATTAGTTAAAACATGTTTATTGAATCCATCCATGCGTCTTATACCCTAAGCTATGCTAGTTTACACCTTGCGCCCAGGATGCGTGCCCATGCTCGCTTTTCACAGCATTTCAGTTTGATCTTAAGATTGAATCCACAATGGCAAATTGCGACTTAGAGCAAATCTCTTTTGATCGAGCATTGTGCGTGAAAGTGAGTGGCATGGTGTGAAGTAAATAAAAAAGTTTTTTAGGTGTAGAAACAAGTAAAAAGAAAAGGAAAAACAAAGAGAAAAAAAAAAAAAAAAAAGAATTAAAAAAAGAAGAAAAAAATAAAGAAGGTAATGTTAGGTATTGTATTTTTTTAACTTACACTTAGAGTATTTATTTGTATTATGATTGGGATGCAAATAAAATTTTTGAAGTTTTAATAGCATTTCCTCTTGAATTACTCTTAATGGCACCTGCTATTAAGGATATTTCTGTCGTTTAGGTTTTAGAACAACGTCTGTTCAAAATGTGATTAACCCTGATTTTTATTGGTTGTGCGGGTTAAGTGCCAACTTCAAAGGGCTATTTTTGCTTTGGACTTTTTAGATCAATTGTATGCGATTTTTTGCTTGATACAACTTGACTTTTACCAAACCTCACCTCTTAAACCTAATCATTGTCCTCATCCTCATTTTTAAATTCATCAATGTCCGATAGTCCGGAATTAAACTTTTGCTCTTTCTTTCTTCTTTTTGGACATGTATTCTTCAATTTTTTACACATGAGATGGACATTTTTTTTTTTTTGCAAACAGTAAGATTCCTATTTTCGCCAACAACGGAGTTTTTAGCTTGAAATATGCCGCCTTCGATGACTTTTGCACAAAAAATGCACATCACATAACTTTTGTCTTGTGAGTTTGCCAAAATGTATATTTCCACACAAGATCTTTTAATCTTTCACTGACCATTTAATTTATGCCCTAAAAGATATTTTAGCATAAAATAATAATTGATCTACAATTATAACAAAAAAAAAGAGAAAAATCTTTAGAAATGATGTCATAAATAAATGGAAAATGATTTTTTTTTTCTAGAATGTAAAATGGGAAAAAAGAAAAGAAAAGGGAAAAATCAGGGAAGAAGAAGCAGACGACAAAAACAAAAATGAAAGTAGAATCTTAAAAGAAGAAGAAAGGGCTACTCAAAAGAAAAAGAAAAAAGAGTAGCACAGAAGAGAGAGAAGAAGCAAACAAAAATCAGGGACGAAGAAGAAGAACAAGAAGCAACACAGCAGAAGAAGAAAATGCAAAGAATATGAAGAGCAAGTGGAGAAGAAGAATAGACGCAGAAGCAACAGCAGCAGAGCAGAAGCGACAGTGAAGAAGAGAGATGCCCATTAATATTTTTCAATTTTTTTTTATTTTTTTATTTTTATTTGTCTGATAAAATGTTTAGTGTCCAAAATCAAATATATTAACTAGGCCAATATATATTCAATAAAAGAAATAATTATAATAGACCGCCCGGGCCAAAAACTGAGTATGAATCGGAAATAATCGTTTCGGGCATTGAAGTATCAAATATGCCTCTATTACAGGCCGGCCCACAGGCCAGAGCACATGATCGCAGCGACCATCCAGAATATAGCCGTTGTTTCCTGTTTGCGCAAGCATGACAATCGTGCCCATTCCGGTCTATACTAAAATCTCGTAACCCCCCACCCTTCCTCCTCTTCTTAGGCGACGAGTGGAGTGCAACAATCGCATTCTTGAGGGTTTTCTTGAGGGCGGTTTCCGTTTGTGTGTGTGTGTGTGTGGGGGGGGGGGGGTTCTTAGGGTTTGGAATCGCATTCTTGTTTTTCGATTGCTGCTCTTGTTTAATGCAATCTGAAATTCCGTTAGAGTGATCTTCTTTCAAGATTTTGTTGTTCGATTTTTGACCTACGGAGATGATGAATTCTCTCTTGAATTTGTTCGAAGGTCGGATGAGAATTGGAGTTACAAGGGATGCATGCGGTAAATTTTTTCGTTCGAATTTTAAAATTTGTTTCTATATCTGTAGATTTCCGCTTACTAATCTTTGTCTTTAATCTTGTATTCAAATCTCTCCTAATCTCCCGTTCTATTCTCTCTCTCAAATCCCAATTTCGAAAACATTTCGTCATTCCTGTTTTATGACTACTGTTCAACAGAGTAGATTGTAAGACTTTGAGGTCAGTGCGGTACTGGCCAATCATCGTTTTCTCTTTACTTAAAGTATCCTTGGGTGATGCAAACGAATTAATGTTCATTTCATCGAGCAGATGTCTCACATGGAGGAGTTGGCAAAAGAAAAACGACAGCTTGTTTCGACGTTACGGGAGAAGTTGCAGGTCATTTTTCTTTTTCAGGTAATTCAATATTAAATAATTGGGATTCCATTTGTATCATGCCATGGCTTTCAATTCTTTTGGTATATTTCGTGTTGATCATTTTTCCATTCCTTTTCCTTTTGAACGTTTGTTCTTTTGCTGAAAGCTGGTTGATGATGGCAGAATTTGGAGGGTGCATTGAGAGCTGCAAAGAAGGTCAGCCTTCAGATGCAATTAGCGAAGTTTGTTGAATGATTATTCTGTGGCGCTATTTATGAATTCAACTGTTATTTTTTTTAACCGTACATTCAGGTGGTTTGATTGTAAGACATTACCATCTGTAAAACAAACTTGTACTTCTAGTGAAAAAAACTAGTAACTTTTGGTAGAAAATTGTAACTATACTTGTGTTATTTCTTTACTTTGTTACAATTTTTATATCAAAAGTAACAACTTTATTAAAGTTACAAGTTTTTTAGTAATAATTATAATGATTGTAAGGTACACTCAAAGCAATTCAAAACTACTTATCGTACCGTAGTCTTTATATATTTGGTAGTTATGCTCTTTAACATCATGCAGCTGCACAAATGTTATCTGCAAGTCAAAGAACATGGCGACAGACTGAAAAACTGTGAAGATGAACTCCAGGTTGATCTTTCTTCTCTCTTTCGTTTTTGATCATATTACTTGGTACAACAGGCATGGGTAGGATTTTACTGTCGTGAACATCTTTCAAGTCAAGGCAGATTTTGGATTTTCATTGAGAGCTAGTGTCTTAAATGAATAGAGTAAGAATTTTTCTTTAAAAAATCAAATAAAGCGGAATTCTTCAACACTATACTGTAAAATAACAAATGACCAATAATAAGCTAGTCGCAATTCACTAATCCTAATAAGTTAACTTATTCTTTTTTCCTTTTTTTTTTTTTTTACAAAATAGCATACTTTATATATTACATATTCATATTTAGTCAATCTCACTAAAATTTGTTCCTTTTTTACCGAAAGTTCATTTTGGGCCGTAGATTCTTCTTTGATGAATGACTAATTACTAAATGCTCCTTTTGGGCCATAGGTAGTCATTCGTTTCAATCATTTGGTAATAAATTCTAGGGTTGATTAAATTTTGTCCCTCTTATATACACAAAGCACTTTATATTAAACCTCCATCAGTTACACCACTTCCATCAGTTACACCTCCATCAGTTACAAATCTATATATTCATTTTATATCAGTTACAAATATGTATTTTATGTATTTAGGATTAATTATTTAGGAATAGTTACAACATTACTCTAGTCTTGTATAAATATGACCATTGTTTAGAATGAAAAACATGTTGAATTTGATTACTTACATGGTATCAGCCTAATCGTTTCATTCTTCTTAGTAGTTTTGTTTTGAGATCTGCGATTTCTAAACTGAGAAATCGCTCTCTAGAGGCCAGATTCCCATGTCGTTTCACTCGTGGTTGATTCGCTTCTCCCCTTTTAGCCGCTAACCCCTCTCTCTCGATCTCAAAGTTGCTGAAATTTGCCACCACAGGCTGCCGTTGTTGGTTTGAATCCCTAGATCCAGCGGCGCTGTTTGTCGTCGACTGATCTGCTGTTGCCAGTGCCATACAATGCTTCGCTGACGGTTAGATCCATTTCTCTCGTTGTTGCCGCTGCTTCATTTACGAACCCTAGCCGTCGTTGCTTTGCTGACTCCATCTCTTCTTCATCAACCCTTGCTGCCTCCGGCAAATCTGACCGAGCTCTATTCTCTCTGGCCGTTGCTTGCTGCCTCGAGCATCTCCTCTTCTTTGCCCTAATTTCATCGCAAAGTGTTTCATTCCCAGAATCCCTAATTTCATCGCAAAGGTTTGTAGAATAAGTTTCTTATGCTATAAATTACAGAAACTACCCCTGTGGTTTTTAAAACTCATTGACTTCCCCAAAGTTTATCAAAATAGCCCCATATTTTCCAGCATTTAATGATATTTCCCAATAACTTTCTGTAAGTTCCTATTTACGCCCAAGACTTTTCACAAATTACAAATTTAATTGTCCCATATCAAGTATGTCTACAAATGCCAATAGCGCCTCCAACATCTCTCTTGAGCCCAAAACCTTACCATTCCCACTATCACCAACCTTATCACTGTCAAGCTTACCGATGACAACTTTCTTATGTGGTCTTACCAAATGGAGGCTTTTCTTTATGGCTAAAACTTTCTTAAGTTTGTTGATGGTTCCTACACTTGTCCTAATGATGAACCTCATTGGTCTATTTGGCTTCGAGCCGACAAAATCCTTGTTAGTGTCATTTTTGCAACACTATCTGAACCTATATTAGCCTCTATGGTTGGGTGTCAGTCCTCTGTTGCCATTTGGACACTCATTCAAGATCATTTCTCTCAGAAATCTGTTGCTAACTCATCCCTTTACAAGAAACGACTCACCACCCTCGAGCGTGGCACTCGATTTGTATCTGAATATCTATAGGAAGCCAAATCTATTTCTGATGCCCTTTCTGCTATAGTTGAGTCTGTCTCCAATAAAGATCTAGTTAATTCCGTTCTCAACGGCCTTGGTTCTGAGTTTGACATGCTAGTCACCACAATTGGGAGTTTGGACTCACTACCAATATTCACTAATCTGCGTGCTCGACTACCCAGCACAAAATCGCTTCATCTCCTTCACCTTTTGCCTTTCTTGCATCTCAGACTAATTCTGGTGCCACTTCGCGCAATAATTTTCGCCACAATGGCAGCAAAAACAATGGTCGTCCATCCACAAATCATGTCAATCCCTCGGGTATTCTTGGCCCTACTCTAAAATCCATGTCTCAATGTCAATTATGCTTTGGGATTGGTCATTTTGTCTACAATTGCAACTGCCTCTCTTCGTTTGCACAACCATCTGTGCCTCCATCGCTGAACTTTGCATTTGCAGGCCTACAGATTGGTCCACCTTAGGTGCATCAGACTAAACAAATTTCACAGTGGTCGTACGATGATCCCATTTGGTATCCTGATACTGGAGTTTCTACCTATATGATGGACAACCCTACTCTCCTGTAGCAGTCCACACCATACAGTGGACCTGATATAATTCAACTTGGCAATGGTGATCACCTACCAATATCTTATACGGGTAATGTGGCACTCTAACTTGGCTCCTCTTCCTTTCTTCTTAATAAGGTCTATGTCGTTCCTTTGATGCGTAAAAATTTACTCTCTATTGCTCAATTTTGCACTGATAATAATGTTCTTTATGCTTTTGATGCTCACCACTTCTATATCTTTGATCTCACCTCTAGTTCTCTCCTCTATCATGGCCTATGTAAGAATGGTCTCTACAAGTTACTTGTCATCTCTCCCCACCTACACGCTTTATTAGCCTTGGTCACCTCGTCCACGCTTTGGCACAATCGGCTAGGTCATCCATCTGCTAAAGTCATGTCTTATTTGGGTTCAAATAATTTGTTATCTTCTCCCTTTAAATTTAAATCCTCTTTCTGCTCCGGGTGTGCTTTGGGTAAATCCACGCATCTCCTGTTTCCGAGTTCACATGAAATAAAAACTTCCTTTCCTTTTACTTTAAGTCATTCTGATATATGGCAATCTCCTGTGCTTTCTGTTTCTGGTTATAAATATCATTTGTTATTCACTGACGAATGCACCCGTTTCACTTGATTATACTTCATGAAACAAAAATTTGAAGTTCTCCAACATTTAAAAAACTTTTTAGCCTATGTTCAAAATCAATTTGCCACACAAGACCAACAATTTCAGAGTGATGGTGGTGGGGAATATGATAATGGTCCCTTTAAATCTCTTTGTTCCTCCCTAGGTATTCATCATAGACTCTCTTGTCCTCCCACTCCCGAACAAAATGGCATTGACAAACGAAAACACGACCATATTGCTGTCATGGTTCGTACCTTCCTTCTCACAAGTCATGTTCCTCTCCGTCACTGGCCCGAAGCAGTCTCCACTGCTATTCATCTAATCAGTCGTCTCATCTCCTCTAAACTTCAATGGTCTTCACCATTCTTCCGTTTTTATGGTCATACTCCTTCCTACTTTGAGCTACGTGTGTTTGATTGTGCATGTTATCCGTATTTAGGTGCTTACTTAACTAATAAACTTTTGCCAATAACTGTTGAATGTGTGTTTTTAGGCTACAACTTGCAGCACAAGGGTTATCGTTGTTTGGACCGCACAACCGACAGAGGGTATGAATGAAAAAGTAGAGAAAAAAATGAAGGCACCATTTGAAAACGCTTTTTAAAGTACTTTTTAAAATGAAAGAAATCATTTTGACAAAAAATACTTATATGACTTATTTGACATTGTAGAAATATATCTTGGTATTATCCCTGTAAGTGATCTCTGATTTCAAAAATGTTCATACATGATTGAAAACAAATGTGTAGATAGGTCATAGTCTATCGTTTTCATCTCCCTCTATCCCAATATTATTGCCACATTTGACTTTGTATAAAGTTTTAGGTAGTGTTTGAATATTTTTTACTTACCATATTACCCTTATTGGAAATGGTGTTAAATTGATAATTTCTTTTTGAAATTTGAATGTGTGGTTGAGAATATGGTTACTTTGGGAAAAGTGATAAAATATATTTTTTAGAGGTTTTTGGACTTTGTACCTCTTAAGTTTCAGAGAAATCTCACTTTAGTCATCGTCCTTTTAATTTGAAGTTTTGAACACATTGAACCTTGAAGTATTCAAATCATGTTAAGACAGTCCTTCAATCATTTTTTATAATAGAATTCACCTACGTCGGTGATTTTTTGTTTGACATATGTGGCTTATTTCCGTCACAAAAATGACGAAGTTATCGATTTGGACTTACTTGGCACGGTTTGAAAATTTCATGGTTTAATATATTCAAATTGAAAGTACAAGTGCTAGAGTTGGATTTCTCCGAAATTTCAGGAGTACAAAGTGTAAAAACCTCTATTTTTTTCAAAAAATATGACAATAAATTTGGGACGGAGGAAGTATCTTGTATAGTATAAAAATTGACAAAACAAAGAAGTTTTTTTGTCTTTACTTTTCGGGAAAAATAATTAAATTCATATTTTTATTTTATTTTGATATTTAAAAATAAAATTAAGTGCAAAATAGACGTTACTTTTCAAATTACTTAAAATAAAAAATAATTAAAAAAAGTTATCAAACGGTGTCAAAAATATTATTTTTATTAAAATCAATCCCGTGTGTATTACATTCATCAGGTTGTCCATCTCTGATCGTGAAGGAATCTCCATCTGTGATCGATTGCATATTTTGTCGAGCTCAACCTGTTTCTTAAGGAAAAGCTCCTTCATTTTGCTTGGTTTTAATTGATTCAGTCTCTTGGCATTAGTCTCAGCCTTGTAAAATGGTTTGAAAAAACATGAAGTATGGCGAAGATGAGTCAAAATGAAGTATAGACGGTTATGCAGACGGGAGTTTGCAGATATTGGGTCATTAGCAATGCTGATTTTTTTCAATTGTTAAGAGGTTCCACCTTGAAACCATAGTGGAGTAACTCCTTTCATATACACAGATTCGATGTGGGATTCTATCAGTAATGACGTTTGATTTATAGATTTAATGACCTTGTTGTATTATGTCTTGAGTGAGGTTTCTTGAAGTAGAAATTTCAGGTGATGAAATTGATAGCTAGCTGGCGACATGCGAAAATAGTCAGTCTTTATAAGGAGATAGGGAGTGTCCATGAGATTCCACCGGTTGTTTAGTGCCTGACCGAGATGTTTAAGCTAGAAAAGTGAAGAAGGTCATGAAGGGTAATTTACTTTTGTTGATGCTTTATTTTAAGATGTTAGGGACCGTTTGGTAATGCTTTATTTATTTACTTTTTAAAAATAAAAAAATAATATATTTCAAGATTGTGTTTGTTTTGCATTTAAGAAATGTACTTCTAAAAATAGATAAGAGTGTATTTTTGTAGAAACCTAATGGGTCGAACTCGCTCTTTAAAGACGTCTTGTAAGAGGAGAATTACCGTAGGCTTTTCATATAATTTTGGATCTGGTAACACAAGCGAATTGGGATTCAATATGCTCTCTCACGCTCAGGGTGGACTTTGACAAATCACTACGAATGGATATCTAGGTGCCCAACATCAATGATGGATTCGACAAGGTCCGTTACAGACTCACTCCTTGGGTGGACTTTGACAAACTACTGTAAATGGATATCAGGTGGCCTAATATTGATGTGAGATTCAACACGCCCAAACATCTGACAAAAGACCTGATACTGATAACATGTAGGAACCCAATAGATCTAACTCGCTTTCAAAAGACAAAGAAGATTACCCTAGGCTTTATATATAGCTCAAATCAAGTAACTCAAGCAATGTTGGATTCAACAATTTTAACTACATTCAATGAAAAGTAAAAAAATGTTGTTTTTCTCCTTTGATTTGTATATTTTGAGAGATAAATATGTGGGACCTCTCTTCCAAAATTCACTCCACTCTTAGAAATTCTCTCTATATTTTATATTACTTTTTTTTGCAATTACTTTTTATTATTACTATTATAAAAAGTAGTTAAAGCAAGCATTACCTAACCGTGCCTTATGGTTTTTTTTGACGTTAATGTTTCTTGCCAAATATATATATTTAGCAGTACCGCACGTGTATATGTTTTTATACATTGATCCAATGGCAAATCCAGAAAATTGTTTGGGGGAGATTCATGTAAAATGTAAGGGGTCTTATTTGACTTTTTTTCTTCTAAAATTGCAGGGACAAAAGTGTTTTCTTCCGAAAGCTGTTTATGTGTTTTTTTGTTTTGGGGGGGGAGGGGGAGGCGTTGGGGGTGTCTGCTAACCTTCTCAAGTGGCCACATTCTTTTTTCTGCTTCAAGAGACTCCACAGTGCTGTTGAGTTGATCCAAAATGGCAGTGCTTATGTTCTTTGACAGGCCAGACAACTCATTCAAACTCGGGTGAACCATTGTAACGTTCATGGAGGAATCCATTTCCAATGTGACTGTTAGCTTCTGAATTGTGCTTATATATATTTTTCCACACTCTGGAATCTTTTATTCTTCAATGTCAATCAGAGGGAACACAGCAGAGAAACATCAAGGTAAACACCATTGATGTTTATAATATTTGCAAAAAAAGAAAAAAAATCCTATTTATTGGTCTTATATCAATTTTTTTTTTAATATTTTTATTCTGTTTTAGACTACAACAACGGTAACAACAACTAAACCTTTGTCCCACTTAAATAGGGTCGGCTACATGAATCCGTTTGTACCATAATGATTGATCAATAGTCATCCCCTCAGTCAGGTTTAATGTTATTAGATAAATTCTAATAGTATCATCCCAGGTCTTCTTGGACCTACCTTTCCCTCTAGTTGATGCGAATCTCACCAAGAATTAGTGAGACTTGAAACCAACTTAGTTTTTTTTGCAAAGGATCAAGCTAAATTCATATTCATAACGACACGAAAAACACAAGAAAATACAGAATATTGATAGATTATTTTGACCTAACGTTTATGATTGAAACGCGAACCAAAGGTATAAGAAATGATCCTTGACTCAATGATTATAAGAGAATCATGAGCCAAAAATGTACCTTTCCCTCTAGTTGATGCGAATCTCACCAAGAATTAGTGAGACTTGAAACCAACTTAGTTTTTTTTGCAAAGGATCAAGCTAAATTCATATTCATAACGACACGAAGAACACAAGAAAATACAGAATATTGATAGATTATTTTGACCCAACGTTTATGATTGAAACGCGAACCAAAGGTATAAGAAATGATCCTTGACTCAATGATTATAAGAGAATCATGAGCCAAAGATGTAAAGTTTGAACGCCACAAGAAATTTTAATAAATTCATAAAAGTTGTCTAAAGAACTTAAGAGAAAAACCCTATCAAATTATATTAATCAATGTAAAAATTGTGTTTTCTCTAGCCTACATTGCCTCTTAAATAGGTGGCCAAGAGAACAAATAACCCTAGCTAAAAAGTGGCGGCCAAGACAACTAAAACCCTACATGTCTTGTGAAAATCCGCGGCCAAAAGTACAATGAATATGAACCCTAGTGTCTCTCTTACTACAAGATAAAACAACAAAAGGAAAAGACTGATTGACAATTAGGCCTTACAAATAAACAATTGATGACCTAACTGGCGCTTTAAAAATCCTTCTCTTCTTAAATTTATTTATTATTTAATATTCTTTTCCTCTTCGGAAAATCGGGGTGCGTCAGTATCCTTATTTTGGTAACATGCTTGTCACTGTACAAGCCCAAACCGCTCCCTTGAGCTTGCGATTGCGTGGTTAAAGCCACATTCCAATCTTCAAAACATGCAGCTATGCCCTGAGACCGAGTTTCTTTTAAAAATTCAGGTAAGAAACTTTCTTGCTTGAGCCAATTGGCCTGTTTTTCCTTGGACTGATTGTAGCCAAAGCGGTTGATTTTCGCAGGTCAGCTGCTGTTCTGTTAACCCTGGTTTGATGGGAGTTGTGGGGATCCAAGAACTCCCAATCTGCCCATCAATCAATCTCTCTCTTCTAAAATCCATCCGGAAGTGCAATTTTTCTCTGTTTTTCTGACTCAAAGGGATATAGCATTGAGATTGCTCACCAGCAACTCCAGTTGCAGCCAATTTTCAAAGGTGAGTGGGAGATTTTTGTTAAAAAAATAATATAAAATTAAATATTTTATTTTTTATAAATTATATTATTTTATTTAATAAATTTATTATTAATATATATTTAGAATGGTTATAATTATGTGTTTAAATTACATGTTTATTACACATTATTATTGTGAATAACTTATAAATTTATCAAAATAACTTTATGAATTCTATTATAAATATATATGTTACAATAGTTTTTATGTGTATAATTAGTGATTTTATTAATTATAATATTACGAGTACTTATTATTATACTAAGAGTTACATTATTTATGCACTATATATAGGTTTATGAAGATGAAAGAAAATATATATAGAGATATAGAAGAAAATAGGGTGATGTAGAGAAATTAAAGAAAATAGTGTGATACTATATGATGGCAGTATATGAAATAATATGTTTTTATTGAGACATAAAAATAGAGTAAAATTATATTTTGTGATATCTCGTATATTATTTGATGAGTTACGAGCAATAGGGTTCACGATCGACAATATGGGGATGTCCAGCTTGCACCTTGACTCCCTGGATTGTTGTATCTTGGGAAGGGCTCGCCATTCAACTTTATGTATAGAGGGGATGTATCTTTTCTTAGGACACTGTTTACACGCCTTGTTCTACCAGATATGTATTTTCTCTCTATATTCTATTCTTTATTTTATTTATTTAATTATTGATGTTCTTATATTTAAAGAGATTAAAATTGCTTGTGATATTTATTTATTTGAATTTATATAATTATATGAAATTTCTCCAACAATTTAAGAAGAGATATAATATTTTTGTGAAAGTTTAATTTTGCTTGAATTTGTTTCTAATATAATTTATTGTATTTGACGATTGATACATTTTTATTTTAATCTCAAATTTATGAAAGATACGAGAAATTAATTTTTTGTATTTTTATGATAATATTTTTATTTAATCTTATTTTGTTTCTTTCTATTGAAATAATCTTAGGAAAAGTTATTTTTATAAATTTTCTTTGTTTTATGAATTTGCATAAATTGATCTATATTTGATTTTGATATTTTTATATGCAAATTTATTTTATTAATTATCATTCTAAGTGTATTTGTTGCTATTGGCATTAATATTTTTTTTTTTTGTCTTGGAATGAGATAATTTGAAAATTTGGGGATTATGTATGGATATATATTTAGAGAAAAAAATAATAATTTATTTTTATTTTCGTTTCAAAAATAAATTTATTATTATAGTTTGTTTATATGATAAAAATCAAATGTTTCTATTTTTGAAATGTGATAGCATTTGTTATACAAATAAAATGTTAGAGATTCTTAAATATTATTTTAATATTTGCTATGCATCAAACTAAAATAAATTTTAAGAATTTATAAGATTTATAAATTAAGGGTGTTTATATAATATTGAATTTTTGGAATTTAATTATTTGAGAATAAAATATTTTGACCCTTTTAATATAATTTATAAATTAATTATTTTTTGCTGTTTAGTTTTAAAAAAACTAAATATTTTTATTTTGTGAAGACATACAAAGTTATTTATTTTAGAGTTAAAAAAAAATGTATATGTTATTGATTTTAAAAAAGAAAAACATGAACGGTTTTTATTATTTGTGAAAAGAGAAAAAACATGAAATGTTTTTATTATTTGAATTCCTTTAGAGCCGCTTCAAATTGACAGGTTCCATAGTAATAAATATTTTTTCTATTAAACTTTTTCGAAACAACTCATTATTATTAAAAGTTTCAATTTTTTTAAGCAGTTTTTGGTTTATTAAGGCTTCAGTCTTATAGTCTCCTTTTTCTTCAGCGGATTCAATAAAGAAATCAGTACTTGTACTCACCTCCTGATTCGTCACTTATTTCTTCTAGATAATAAAATTCTTCTTCCCAAGGTTTTAAATATCGGCCGTTACGTACCGTAACGGCCGATTCGTATCGGAAATCGAACCCTCCGATACCGTTACACAGCCGATTCCGGAGTCTAGGGACGATTCGCACCGTATCGGGCCGTTACGGACCGATACGGTGCTGTAACGGCCGTTACTGAGGCCGTTACGGCCGTTACAGCCGTTACGGTCTATACAGCTCTATTTTCAGGTCCGACACCCATGTGAGCTCTAGTTTTTCAGCTTTCTTCAGAGAATCTTCCATATAATTGAGCAGAGGTAAAGAAAAAAATAGTAGAAGACAAAAAAAAACTTACCAATTAGCAGAAAATCAAAGAGCTCCTCGCCAAAAGTTGAGATATCAATCGCGGTGTCGCCAAACCCTAACAAAAACAACTCGTCGCCAAACATAGCTCTTGTCGTTGCCGGAGACGTCACAGTCGCAGCTCTCTCCGTCGCGTCACAGCTCCTCGTCTTCGCCTCACTCCGTTCGTCTCTCTCTCCGTTCGTCTCTCTCTCCATCTCATTTGGGCGTGTGAGTGAGTGTGTCGGTTGATTTGGGTGGGTCATGAGTGTGTTTGGTTGATAATTAGGGGGGGTTTGGAAATAATATTGATTTATAAAATGATAAATGGCTTGTTTACAATTTAGTCCTAAAATTTTCTAACTTTTATTTTTATAGCATTTTTTTTTGTCATTATTATTTATGACATTATATGTATAACTATATATATAATGGTTAATTTAGTGTTAATTAACTTTAATTATGATTTTAGTAAATAGTATGAATTATGCCGACGCCGACTATGAAGAGCCTGAGCGCAATTCGTTTTGGTATTGATAATCTTATATGAGTGTATTGTTTTTGTAATATGATGTAAAAGTACAATTTACTCTTTTATTATGTTTGTGTAATATATTTTTATTAAGTATTGTAAGCATCATCTTATTCTTTTAAGATTGTTAAGTACGACAATTTTTCGTCTTTTTTTTGTTTTTATTGTGTTGTATATAATCCTAAAATGTCATAATATCTATTATAATGCGTTTATTAAAGGTTAAATGAGTAATTTACTCTTATTGAGTTTTTGAGGATGTTCTGGTGATTTTAATAAATTCATGACCGTTATGGCCGATTCCCGTTACGGACAAGCCGATACTCCCGATACCGTTACACCGCGACAGTTACCGTTACGTAACCCGATGCCGCGATTTAAAACCTTGCTTCTTCCGAATCAATCGTAGAAATACATTTAGTTTCGCTAATGTCAGACTCGTCTTTTTCAAGAAACATTTTTATTTTAGCACTTCCTTTATTTTTAATATTAGGACACTCATTAAAATAGTGGCCTATTTCATTGCATGCCCAACATCGACATTTTTTAGCAGTTTTTCCTTGAGCAGTTTTAACCTGTCAGGGTTTTTTAGCAAATTTCTTTTTCCTAAAAAATCTTTTTGTTTTAAAAGGTTTTCTTGGTTTGAAATTTCTTTTAAAAGTCCTTTTTAATTTATACTTATTTTTTTAGCAGTATTTTTACTAGGGTATATGTCGGCACATCCAAATTACTTAGGAGCTTCATTTTGATTATCACAGCAAAGTCATAGTTGATGATCTTTTCTATATAATTCAGTATTTTTAGCAGCAGCGCACTATACTCCAACTTATCTTTGAGCATATTCTATTCGAGCACCCATAGAATTAATCTCTTGCCAATTAGGTGTAGATTTATATCCTATCATTAGCTCTCTTGCATATTGAGAAGGTAGTTTTCTAAAATATATATCAAGATAAACTTGTTTTCTGATTCGTTAAAATCAGGTTTATAATAATGTTTAACAAATTCATTAGTATATGGCTCAAAGTAGCACATATTACAAATACTTATATTTATCAAATGATTAATTGCATTAACTCTAGTTTTACTTTGAATTTCTTCAGCATTTTTATTCCAGAATTGTCCTATGAATTCTTTTCTAATAGCTTCTTCAAATCTTCCAATTAATTTTTGAGTATTATGTTCAGAGAGACAGGCGTCAGGATCTGAAGTCCAAATACCTGTCTTAATCTTATTCTTAGCTAGTAAAGAAAGATTAGTCTATCAGTTACTAATGTTTCCCATAAACGTCATAGGAATCCATCTTGTAAAAACATTTTCAGTTATTTCATCTGCTCCTAAAACATTTTTAAATATAGCAACAATATATAAAGATTTTATCCATTTTGATACAATTTTTTCAAGAGCTGAAGTATTTCCTATGTACTTATCTATATTTAGATATATCCTACTTTCAGAAATGTTTTCAGTTCTTGGTTCGCTAAACTTTTGTTTCATCAATTTTTTATTGGCTTCATCTATTCCTATTCTCGAATCTCTAAAAGCAGTGTTCGTATTAATATTATCAGGGAATGTCTCAAAAATTGTGGGAGTAGTAAAGTTCGAAGGATCTCTCAAAAAATTACTAGTTTCTATAGTTCGTGATCTCGGAGGCGGAATACTAGCACTTGTAGTAGCCTGTTCAGCTGGTTGTATTGTTTGAGCACTTTGCTCGGCTGTTTGCGTATCTACAGGTTGTCTGACACCACTAGCTTCTGTATTCATTAAAACATTTAATTCTTCTAGAATTTCTATATTATCTTTACTATTTAAAGAAGCAGTTTCATTATCAACGACATTTATCATATAAGCTCTTCTATATGAAGGCATAAGCATTTCTCTAATCCCTATCCTTTTAGGCCTAAGATTTTCAATTAAAACTTTGTTGTTGTTAACAGCATTCATAATTTTTTCTTGATTAGCTGTAATTATAGCAAGTCCTTTTCGTAACTCTGTATTTTCATCAATTTTTTCAATTGACATATTTAGCGGGGATTTTTAATCAGAGTGATAGGATGTAGATCCATCATCAAAAAGTATAAACAGTTCTTTCTTTTTGACAAAGATTTATTTTAGCAAAATGATTATTCAAATCGTTTAATACGATCCATTTTATTTTTTGTTTTATTTCAGGTAACAAGTTAGATTCACTAAGAGCAAAATTAACTAAACGAATAAACTTGTATACATCTTTAGGATTTTCTCTTAACCAGTGTATTGAATGATATTCAACAATAGAGGTAGCGGGCATATAAACATCACGTATTTTAGGCATTCCTGCACTATTTAATTCTTTATCACTTTTTTCATAAGAAACTTCTTCATAGAAATCGGTAATTTTGATTTTAAATGTTTTGATTATTAGATCTTCAATGTTTTTATCAGTCATATTATAAATAATATGTTTTTTCTTCATGAATAGTCCAGAGCAACTTGGCTTTGATACCACTCTCGAGGGGTTAGAGTAGCTAATAGTGGTAAATTCAACAAACAATTCTTTTTTAGCACGATTTGGATCATTTGGATCACATCTTCAATAACAATCGATGAAAATGTTTCTTAAAAAGTGGCGAATAGAATATAGTAATTCGAGTTTTCTAAAATCACTTAAATCTTTTTTCTACAAAAGCATTATTAATAAACCGACTTTCATGAATAGCATAATCCATATTCATCATTCTTTGCATACCATTTATTGCAGAATTTATTTGGTCATAAAATATATAAACATCCTCTTCGGATCCAATAATAATTTCATCAAAAACAGATATAAATTTGTCCAAAAAACTTTGGTCATTCATTTTGAGAAGTGTTATAAGACTGACTAACTCTAGGAACCATTCTTTTATTTTGTTGTCTTCTAGCAGCATCCTCAGCATGAATGAGATTATTTTCAGAGAAATCATTTTTAATTATTTTTTCAAGACATCTTTTAATAGCAGTAAGGCACTCAACTTTTCTTCTATCACTTTGTCTCTGTCTATTATAAAACTAGGTTTCAATATAGGTCATATGAGAGTTAGGTTGTGGATATTCATTTATAATTCTAGTATAAGCAATTTCCAAAGCACTAATTTTGTCAAGAAATTTATAAACATTTTGAAGTGAACCAAGTTCTATATCATCCAATATAGATAAGAAGTTTCTTATAAAATTTTGTCTATTCATGGTGTGGAGAGCTGTGTGTAGAGAATAGGGTACTCATTAGTAATATTACTCATAAAATGTGAAGTTTAGTGATAAGTACTCTTGTCTTTACCAAAATTTACCTTATACCTCTTAAGGGTCCACCACGTCTTCTCTTGACTGAATCAACTATTGTATCCTTCTCCAAGGAACGCTTCAGACCTCCGGTTCCAATCCGAATCGCCAAACACCTTCACAAATGGCTTACGGCTGCAGGACTCCAGGAACAAGTCTAAGCTTAGGTCGCTCCAGATTCGTAAAAGAACACATGATTAAACACTTAATAGTGATTTGGGTAAACATGCTAAAGAACACGAGACACTTATTTTTTAAACTCTCAAAACATTTTATTCATAGTATACTAACTTTCCAAAGAAAGTTTTATACACACGGGAGGTTAAACATCTGGTAGGTCCTCCCAGTCTGTCTGCAGATGAGCCGTTTATATAGGCACGGACTCAAATATTACAATTCATTCTGATTATAAAAGCAAACAGTAAAAGATTACATTTTCAAAAGGTGACCAATAAAAAGCGAACAGTAAGATTCTTTGCTGACGCTTTTGGACAAGCGAACATTAGTTGATAGCTGATAGAAGACATCTTGTGGGTCTTTCCATTATTTCGACGGAATATTGTCGATGCAAAATGACAAGCAATCTTTTTTTATCAGCAGTGGACTCGGGTCACGGGTTTTTACATCGTGCCGGTTGGTCCTTTTTTCCTGGTGATGTTCTTTTTTAGAGCATTAGAAATGTATCGCTGTCATCATCACTGATTTTATCTCCCCACTTGATTTTAATCTTATTACTACTGTCTCTACAGTATCGGCAACTCCCTGGTTCGTGCTTTGTCAATCTGCAAACGCTTTTCTTAACTTTTTCACTAGTAGCAAAATTTGAAGTATTGATTTTTTGAAGCAGGCTTCCAGCGCTTTGCTTAGCAACACCATAGAATTCCCTACATTCAGTTATAAGGATTAGCAGTCCTTCAGTGCTCATGGGACAGACATATCCTTTGTCCCATGTAAGGAATTTTTTCAGCTTCTTTTCTAGGACAAAAAATCCAAGACTTCGTCTGGAGATTACAAATTCTTCAATTTGATTAGCGTTCTCAAGGGTAGGATAGTCTTTGTAAATTTGATAAGATTTGAATATAGGAATCGTCTGAGGACGATTTCTCGAAAGAGTGATAATGTGATAAGCTTCATATCCCTTTTCAAGAGCAGCAGCGAAACATTTAACAATAACCGTCTTAATACTTCTTTGTTATCTAAAACTTTTAATAGCTTCTTGCGCCATTTTTGGGAGTCCTTTTTCAGCATTGGTATTAGGATCAGTTATTAAAGTATCAAGGAATCCAAAATCAATTTTTTTTCTAATCGACTCAGCAGATGTTTCTGTCATGCAAGCCATCCTTGGGTATCTTCCCTCGTGGAATGGGAAAATGTTGGCATCTTCGTCAAGAACATGAATTTCATAAGCGAATTTAAGGTGTTTTAGATATTCAGCATGAAAGTCTTCAGCAAGGAATTTGATCATTGAATTACGAAAATCGGAGGAAGGAGAAGTGAGTTAAGAGAATTTTTTTTCTGGTGTAACAAGTTTTGAAGGAGTTTTTGCTAAAGGAACAAGCTTTGGAATAGAGGAGGAAGGAGTCGTAAGGATCTCCTGGGCTTTCATCATTTGGTCAATGAATTGATTTCGAGAGTGAATAAGAGTAGCGTTTTGCAGATCATTGACAATCTAACTCTTCTGAGCATTTGAATTCTCAGTTTTCATGGCATTAGAAGCCTCATCGTTATTTGAGAAAGCGTATTTTTTATCAGTACTGGATGAAATATCATCCTTTTTATTAGCACTAGAAGGCTCAGCTTCTCTTTTAGCACCACTGATTTCATGTTTGTATATCAGCTCTTCTACAACACTTAAGAAATAATGTCCCTGAGAACAATACTTCTTAATTGATTCAATAACACTTTTAGGAATTAAAACTGAATCTTTATCAGCTTCCATGTCCTTCTCTGGATAAAAAATTAGTCAATATATTATTTTTACCGGCTCGGTGAATAATATCAAAATTATAATGCTGAAAAAACGTTTGCCATCCATTAATTTTATTATATTCTGAGTTTGAGGGTAATTTGTCAAAGATTAATCCTTTAACCCGAGTATTATCGGTAATAACTTTAAATTTTTTTGGAATAAGAAAACATCTAAATTTCTCAATTCCCTTTTTGATAGCAAGTAATTCTTTAAGATTATTATGATACTGTTGTTGTGTATCAGTAAACGTTCCGCTAGCATATCTGCAAATTTTCCCAGTAGCGGTTTTAAGAATAGCATACCCCAGTATGAGTTTGAAGCACCCGTTTCTAAAATTAAATCATCATCGTTTGTTGGCAATGTTAACCTGGGTAAATGAGCAGTAAGACTTTTAATTTCTCTAATTTTATTGGAAAGTTCTTCTGTCCAGGTAAACTTAACACCTTTTTTAAGTAATTTTTGAAAAGGTTGCCTATGTTTGGCTAATCCTTCAATAAATGTTTTAGCGTAATTTAAGACTCTTAAGAGTTTTTGAACTTGTTTTTTATCCTCAAGTACATCTAGGAAAGCAGTTATTTTTTCACAAATATGAGGCTGCATTTCAATTCCTGTAGCATCAATTATTAGTCCTAAAAATTCTATTTTTTGTTTTCCTATTTCAACCTTTTTTCTGGAAAGCACAATTCTGATAACCTACTAAATACCTTATTCATCCTTCTTTGAAATATTTGAGGAGTGTTTTTTTTAATCCAAAGGGCATCACTAACTATTCATAATGACCATTGGGTGTACTAAAAACAGTTAATGGAATAGATTCCTTGGTCAATTTTATTTGCCAAAATCCACTTTTGCAATCAAATTTAGAAAACATTCTTTTCCTTTTAGTTCTATTAATCAAGCTTTCTTTATGAGGCAAAAAGTATCCATTAAACTTAGTTGTTTCATTAAGTTATTTATATTAACAACCATTCTTGCCTTTCCACGTTTTATTTTTGAATGATTTTTTACCATAATAGCAGGGCTTGAGTGAGGGCTTTTACTTTCTTGAATCAATTTTAAATTAAGCAATTCTTGAATTTGTGTGTCAAATTCTTTGATATCTTTTTCAGAATATCTCATCGGTCTTACCCTTATAATGTCAGTAGGTATTAGCATAAGTCTTATCAATATCCCATAGAGCAGTTGGATTTTCTCCAAAATTATTATTAAGCTTCTGAACAATTTCCTCAGCAATGTTAGTGATCTAACTTTATTCCTACTTCAAATATAATAGGGCTTCTCATATTATTCGTGGAACATATATTTGTTTTTCCCCTATGGTAAGCATAATGGTATCATATGTAATATTATATAGAAAGCAATAATCTAGAAAGTTATTTCCAAGCAATAATTCCATTTTTTCATCTTTATCAACATGTATTGAAAATATCAATTCTTTATTTCCAATAATCAAAGGAATATCAGCTGTTTGTATAATAGTATGTTTGAATACATTAAGGTCTTTATAAACATATGGCTCATCAAGTTCCTTTCTAGGTATTTGTATTGATAGCTTGTTAGGAGAAATATGACTAATCGATGCACCGGTATCAATTAAAGCTTCAACCTCTTTTAATTCGTTTCCGTCGAAATATTTAACTTTAATTTTATATGTAGGAACATCTGTTTTCTTTTCTATCATTCTCCTATCGATAGAACATTCTCCTATTTTTCCACCAGTTTTTTTCAAAGAAGATATTCTCTTGATACTGGTTAGTCTATAGCATTTGATAATTTAGCAACATTTAATTCTGGCTTTTTATTGATGTCTAATTTCCAATTAGTAGGTAAATCAATTTCTTCGACCATCTGTGGTCTATAAATATTAGCAAGTAGTTCAAATACTTTATCAATTTCAATAAATTCGTGTTTAGCGAATTTGTCACTATGATGACTGTTACTAAGAAAGTAACCAACATGATATGTTATGGAGTAAGGGAATCTTCATTCTTCCATGAAATCGTTTCTAGCACATTCATGAGCAAGACTAAAAACTTCATTGATTTTAGGTTCTTTTAAACTAACAGCGTATTTTGGGTATACTCTTATCCCCAAAATTCCTTGCCTAAGATTTCCATGAACAACTCCTAACAAAGTATCTGTTTTGTTTCTTATTCTGTTATCAATAGTAGCAAAGCTTTATTATGGATCATGTTAGTAGTTTGGAGTTATGGGGTTGGTTTAATTTTTGACTTTGGATTTCTTTATCACTGTAGTTTTTCCCACATCTGGGACTAGAATTGATTGCTGGAATATATATTCGTATTTAAGCACAAAATATTCTTATATAAAGCACTTAGTAAGGGTCTTGAACTACAGGGATTGAATTATAATTATTAATTCTATCTTATTTTGTGTGAAATAAACAAAATTAGTTTTTTGATTTTTAACAATGAAATTGCCGAAAATTCTTTAATTAAAATTTAATAGATGAATCGACCAATTAATTGGCATGAATATCTTCATGATTCAATTCCTACTTTAACTAATCTAATGTGACTTAATTGTTTAGCTTAATCCATCCAGTTAAGTTGTATCATTTCTCAAGAAACTGGGTTGTATAACGGGGGGATCTAAACCACATGTCTTTTATATAACATCATAAATACAAACAAACTCAGATTTAACCTTTACATGATAATTAGAACATAAATCTATTGAGGAAAAATACTTAAAGCCACGAATCCTTGTTATACAACCTTAGAGACATAAGAAATAGAAAAAGATGAAATTTATATGGATGAATTTGAAATAATTACATTCCTAACCTGATTTAGGTGTCTTGTCGCTCATGGAATTGCTAAATGCAGTTGTTTCATTTTTCTTCTTTGCCGAAAGCTTCAAAATCATCAATTGGGTGAAAGAATAATTGAAAAATAGTCTAGATCTGGTTGACCCAAGCAAATTTGAGACGAGACAATTAGGAATGGTTTTGAATTTTAAAAAAATGGTTCACTCTAGAATGTTCTTTTTGACTTAAGTGAGTTCAAGTAGTCATCTCTGTTTAGGTGTGAGAGATGCTTTGTTGTTTTTTATTATATGTTTGCGATTTGCGATACCGATATTTTTGTTCTGTCATTACTTAACTAAATAATTACGGTTAACTGGAAGGTTTGAACTGCATTCACACCTGCTCATCTACTAGGCATAATTTTTGGGGTTAAAAATGTCTTATCAGCACAATGCAATTTCTTTCACTTCATGCTTAATAACTATTTTTAATTGCAGATTTTTGATAGCTTCATTAATAATTTATTTTTGTCATGGATTTTATGTTTTCACTGATTTTTGTTATTCTTTGCTTTGAAGGCTTATTCTTTTTGGGTCATTCAGCTAAAGAAACTTAGACGTTGAAATTATCGGGTTACAAAAGCTTATGGTACATTAGGTTATAGTTTGTCCTTATTTTGGTAATATGCTTCTGCTTAAAGTATGATAACTTTTGTAGTTCTAGTTTTCCATCTATTATATAGTTTGTTTAACTATGTTTTATTTAATGTGGCCTCATAAGGTTCAGGGAGAAAGGTCGCTGTTGGTTATACTGGTAAGTTCACAAACCGGAGGGTTTTATATATCTTACTCAATTATTCTTGATGTTATTATTGAACAATATATTCCTTGGTTGGTGAATTAGGTATTGATATGCAATACATATAGCTTTTTTAGGGTTGCATGTTCATTGGCATTGTTTTCCCTAGTTATATATTTGGTATTGTATATGCGTCCTTGCGTTGCTATCTTTTATAATGAATTCTATTTTTCAACCCATACAGGAGGCTTAATTAACCATTCTTTGAATTCTTTTGTGTTTATAATTTGTAATGGTGAGTTGATCATACATAACGGTGATTGCTAGTAAGGAGAGGTCGTTTAGTTTCATGTTCCAAGATCAAGTTTCATGGTAATCTTATGATGGCACCTCGTTGAATTTCTCTCTCTTTGTAGTTCAATCGCTTTTCTTTTCTCTCATTGTATTTGTTGTATCTCATAATTTTGACTTTTTTCTTTCCATGCTTTTCTGAGGGCTACCCTAGATTAACATATTTAAGATGGATTACTGTGGAATGTGCCATTTGATTATGGCTTGAGCATTGTTGATGAAAATTGGACGAGATGCGAAGAATAGATTGTTTGAGTGACTTTATAATCCTATGGTTTGAAGATTGAGAGAATTAAGACAAATAGTACATGCATTTCAATTTTAGTAATATTAGGAGAGGTGATGATACGATGTAATTGGAAATCAAGTGATCCTTAGAACTGCTGATCAATTTTAAATACTTACTCTACATAATTGATGAGTAATCAAGAAGGATATTGTCCATACTCATAAAGATCTGCCTACGTTTTGACCTACAGAGATTATGAACTCCTCTGGTCGAAATTGGGTTGATGCATTGGAGTCACACCAGATGCGGTAAATTCTTATGTGTGAATTCTAAAATTTGTTTTGATACCTGTAGGACCTGAAATCTGAAGGATGCTGTAGTTTACATTATTTCTACACTATGGATCTTTCTTTTTTCGCACATGTGGCTATTGATTGGTAATCTCCTGCCTTTTTCGAATTTGTGGACTTCATCCCTATTTGTATGATAATTTGTTCTTTCCTTTATTGTTTCTGTTTTAGTTGTTTAGTTTGGCTTGTTGCATGTTCCTCTTCACGTGGTCTTAAATTGTTAGGAGAAGCATTTACTTTGGCAATGCAGGGTGTAGTTTTCATCTTGTGATCCTTCTGGATAGGTTTTTCCTCACTGCTGGTGGAGATTTTTTTCTCATGGTAAGTATTTTTATTTATTTTCTTACAAACATCTAATTCATAATTTTGGGGTACATATATCTTGAGGTTCTTAGGTTAATTTATATTTTTTCAAGAATTCGTTTGAAATATGGGTTCTGTACACCAGATGTGCACCATCTTTATTCCACATGCACTGTCTTTATTCCGGCTCACTGCTGGAGGAGATTTTTTCTTATGGTTTATTTTTATTTATTTTCCAACAAACATCTAATCATACTTTTGGCGTATATCTTGTTGCTTCTCTATAGTGTTAAGTTGTATGACATGAAGGAACATGATGAGTTGTCTCCTTCGTGTACCATTAGAATGTAGATTTTGAAGCATCCATAACCATAACCTATCTTGCTGCTTCTTGATTGCCTACATGATGAGAACCAACAAACACCATCAAAGGATCCGCTGCATGTTCCCGTTGGGCCAATTATTAGGGCAAGATCCAAGAAGATCGAAGAAGCACTCAATGAGTTAATTCAAGAGATTTGGGTTGAGTCTAAGATGGTGAAGCCCAAATTAGGCCCAAATGACGATCAAGACCTAGTCCATCTCATCAAGGCAGGCGAATAGGCTTAGGCTTGAACTTGAATGGGTTTAAGCATGAGAGCCATGAAATTCTCAGTATATTTATTTTATTTATTACTCTTTTAATTTTAATTTAGGTTATTTATTTGATAATTTGTAAGGCATGATTGCCAATTAGCCTTTTTCATTTTTGATTAGGAATTATTTCTTTCCTTTTTAGATTAGGAGGAGGGTTTCCTTGTAGGATTCCTTGTTCTTCTAGGGTTTTCTCTTATTTTTTATTGTGGTCGCACTGTTCACGAGGTACTGTTCATGGCTGCACTATTCATTAGCCTAGGGTTTTCTTTTATTGTTGGCTATCTATTTAAGAAACTTGTATCACATGGGAAAAACATATTACTTTTTGATTAATATTAATACAATTGTGAGAGCTTTCTCTTAAGTTCTTCAACGAACTTTTCCTGAACTTATCAAAAATTTCTTGTGGCGTTCGAATTCTATACCTTCGGTTCATGATTCACTTATAATCATTGGGTCGAGGTTTGTTCTTTTTATACCTTCAATTCGCGTTTCATTTATAAACGTTGGGTTAAGGTAATCTATCTTCCAATTTTTGTATTTTTAGTTCGTTATAAATCTGAATTTAGTTCGATCCTTCGTGAAGAAACCCTAAGTTGATTTCGGGTCTCACTAATCCTTGGTGAGATTCGCATCACTGTGTCATGGGAGGAGTTAGAGCTTCCAAAGCCAAATGTACATTCTTTTTGATCCAGAAATTCTGCCAATTTTTCATCTCAACTGCACAGTTTTTCTAAATCTTTATGTGCACAGAGGTTCTTAAGCTGCTGATTCTTCACGTACTGGCAAGGTTTTAAATATCGGCCGTTACGTACCGTAACGGCCGATTCGTATCGGAAATCGAACCCTCCGATACCGTTACACGGCCGATTCCGGAGTCTAGGGACGATTCGCACCGTATCGGGCCGTTACGGACCGATACGGTGCTGTAACGGCCGTTACTGAGGATGTTACGGCCGTTACAGCCGTTACGGCCTATACAGCTCTATTTTCAGGTCCGACACCCATGTGAGCTCTAGTTTTTCAGCTTTCTTCAGAGAATCTTCCATATAATTGAGCAGAGGTAAAGAAAAAAATAGCAGAAGACAAAAAAAAACTTACCAATTAGCAGAAAATCAAAGAGCTCCTCGCCAAAAGTTGAGATATCAATCGCGGTGTCGCCAAACCCTAACAAAAACAACTCGTCGCCAAACATAGCTCTCGTCGTTGCCGGAGACGTCACAGTCGCAGCTCTCTCCGTCGCGTCACAGCTCCTCGTCTTCGCCTCACTCCGTTCGTCTCTCTCTCCGTTCGTCTCTCTCTCCATCTCATTTGGGTGTGTGAGTGAGTGTGTCGGTTGATTTGGGTGGGTCATGAGTGTGTTTGGTTGATAATTAGGGGGGGTTTGGAAATAATATTGATTTATAAAATGATAAATGGCTTGTTTACAATTTAGTCCTAAAATTTTCTAACTTTTATTTTTATAGCATTTTTTTTGTCATTATTATTTATGACATTATATGTATAACTATATATATAATGGTTAATTTAGTGTTAATTAACTTTAATTATGATTTTAGTAAATAGTATGAATTATGCCGACGCCGACTATGAAGAGCCTGAGCGCAATTCGTTTTGGTATTGATAATCTTATATGAGTGTATTGTTTTTGTAATATGATGTAAAAGTACAATTTACTCTTTTATTATGTTTGTGTAATATATTTTTATTAAGTATTGTAAGCATCATCTTATTCTTTTAAGATTGTTAAGTACGACAATTTTTCGTCTTTTTTTTGTTTTTATTGTGTTGTATATAATCCTAAAATGTCATAATATCTATTATAATGCGTTTATTAAAGGTTAAATGAGTAAAACAATTACTCTTATTGAGTTTTTGAGGATGTTCTGGTGATTTTAATAAATTCATGACCGTTATGGCCGATTCCCGTTACGGACAAGCCGATACTCCCGATACCGTTACACCGCGACAGTTACCGTTACGTAACCCGATACCGCGATTTAAAACCTTGCGTACTGGTGATGCAACAACGTTGCCCTAACTTGGTTTTTTCGTGGAAACAGGCACCAAACCATGGCATACAGCTGAAGGAACACATGTCATGAAGTGTGTCAACCGAGTCCTGCTCACATGAGGATACCTTGGATTATGGTGCTCGAGAAGTCTGTGCAAATAGGGTTTCCATGAAAGCTGCCATGGTTGAAGCAAAGCTAGATGAGGGGAACATTCATGAGGAAGAATCTGCACTACGTGAGCGTTTATCCCTCAATTTTGAGGAAGCACAGGCTCTTCTTGGGAGATTAGAATGTCGAAGAGGTAATGTAGAGGGTGCTCTTCATGTGTTTGATGCTATTGATCCTCAAGCTGCTATCCAACGGATGCAGCCTTCCATTGCCGAGAAACAACCTTCTAAGAAGGGTCGCGCTTGCACTGAATCGTTGCAAGCAGCTACACAAACATCCTGCCAGGCTGGTGCTTCAGGCTATATATTTGAAAGCCAAATCTCTTCAAAAGCTTGGAAGGTTAAATGAGGTTGCTCAGGAGTGTCAAAGCATGCTTGATGCGGTGGGAAATTTTTTCAATCATGGCATATCTGGTGTGTTGGTAGACAGTAGGTTGCAAGAGACAGTTAGTCATGCTGTGGAGCAATATCGTCCTATAGTCGTGCCCTTCGTGCCCTTCTTAGTCAGTGGAACCTTGACAATGACTGTTGTGCGAGGAATCAGAAAGGGTTTGCAGTGTTTTTGCTGTATAGTGGAGTGGAGGCTGGCCCACCGAGTTTAGCTTCCCAAATTGATGGTTCATACGTGCCTAGAAACAAGTCTTGAAGAAGCTATTTTACTTTCGATGATTCTTGTGAGAAAATTTTACCTTGGTAAGATTAAGTGGGATTCCACGGTGATCAATCGCCTCACATATGCTCTGTCTCTATGTAGCCAAAATCTGTCTTGGCAAAGCAATTTGTAGAGGTCGTGCCCGGAGTCTTCCATCGTGTTAACTGCTGGAAAACCTTAGCACTTGGCAATGATGGAGCCGGACAAAACAATTCTGCATTAAATCTTCTGAATAAATCTCTACACACACATGAAAATCCAGATGATACGATGACACTGTTATTGGCTGCCAAAATCTGCAGCAAGGATATCCTTCTTGCTGGTGAGGGGGTTAAATATGCACAGAGGGCCATTGCTTGTGCTCAGGGAGAACATATACATTAAAAAGGTGTGTTTGGGGAAGCAAGCCGAAGTTTCTACTTCGGATCACGCCTTCAGTTTGAAGCATTAAAATTGTTAGATGGTGCAATTTTTCAGAAAGCAACAATTCAAATCTGTTCTTTGAGCTAGGGGTTCAATGTGCCGAGCACAAGAATTTGAATTCAGCTTTGCACTATGCCAAGCAGTATATTGATGCAACAGGTGGATCTGTGCTGAGAGGTTGGAGATTGCTTTCTCTGGTTTTATTGACTCAACAGCGATTTTCGGAGGCCCAAGTGGTAATAGATGCTTCTTTGGATGAGACCTCAAAATGGGATCAAGAACCATTACTTCGGATGCTGCATATTTTAATGCTCTTCTACTAGAACCGAAGTATGTACTGTGCAAGGTATTGGTTGTGCAACACTGTGGAAGAAGGTCTCCAAAATGTTGCCAGTAGCAAGAGCTTTACTCTCTGATGCACTGGGGTTCGAACCCACAAATCGTATGGCATGGTATTACTTGGGATTGGTTCACAGGGAGGATGGACAGCTAGCTGATGCTGCAGACTGTTTTCAGGCAGCCGCAATGCTTGAAAATTCAGATCCTTTTGAAAGCTTCACTTCCATTCTTTGACTGATTCCACCACTATATAACAGGTTCAATGTTCATTCTTTTATTCTTTATTTTTATGCTGTTTCATGTGTATAATGTTCAAATAGTCAGTATCTTTAGCATTTTTGTAGCTTTTTATTGACTGTCATTTATCTATCTCTCGAGTCTTGAATTGGTTGCTATAGAATGAACAACAAAAACTAAAAAAAAAAGATTGAGTGTGTCATGGGCAATTGTATCCATGGGAACAAATGTTAAGTCAGGTTGTTTTGCATGATTATATTTGTAATACTCTATCTTAAATCTTTTCAGACCATAAGCCATCTTATATCTTTACTGATTGCCAGATTCAAGGGTAATTGTGTCTGTGGGCACAAACGTCAAATCAGGTTGTTTTAAATGGTTATAATTGTGATATATATATATATATATATATATATATCTACTAAAAAAATTGTTGCATCTTGTGTGTTATACTTTTGTATTGGTATAGATTGATATGGCTGTTGGATATTCCTTGGAGGTCCCCATAGGAGTTGTATTCTTGGAGATAAAGGTGGAATCAGATTGTCTGTGTGATTATTACTATAAGGCTCTCTTTCATAATTGAATGAATTTTTTGAATTGTGTGTTTAACTATTCTATTTGTAGATGGACAGTTAAAAGGTCTTCACGTGAGTGCATCCATGAACACGAATGTGAATTCAGGTTGAGGGCATCATTATTGTCCCAACACTCTTTTGTGATTCAAATTAATTTTTATTGTTATTTTGTTTGTTCAACTTTCACATTGGCTCTTGGTTATACATGATAAAATTCGATTGGAGCGTGGAGATTGTTTCTTTGCTTGATGTTCCCCATTTTTTATTCGTGCGTTGTTTGCTCTAGTCTAGCTGAGAAACTAGTCTTTGAAGGTGGCATCAGACTCTCTTGGGGTCTATGCTTTTTCAAAATTGAGCTGATCTTATAGGATGTCATATAATGGTGTTTCTTTCTCTTCATGCTTTAGATAGATTGTTGTGGCAGGCGATGGAAAAATTCTTCAAGGTATGTAAAACCATTCTCGTGAATTGTTGCTAAATAGGAAGCTTTATTTTAGTTAGATATAGAACTTTTTGGGTCTTCTAAATTTTTGATACATTAGATTAAGTTTATTGCAGCGACCTTCTTTAATGCAGATTTATATCTTGACATGGTATAGATTTGTTGCTTGGCTGTGTAGCATTATTTTTCATAACGGATATTGCCCTTGGCATGCCGTATTTAGATTTCCTTACTGATGGAGAAGATATCCTTTTGAATTTGTATTGTCGTATTAATTTTCTATTCAATTGCTATTTTATCTAAGGTTGCTAAAGTTTTAATTTCCAAGTTTCGAAAATTTGTTTTATTGTTCTTCCTGCTTTTCTTGAATAATTTTTTTTTTTCTTGCGTTGTGAACTTTCTTACTATCATCAATGGGACTCGTAGGAACCCTCTTTCATACTTTAGCCCACAGCTACTATGTATCTCAAAGTTTTTGCTCCGTAGCTTTATTATGGATTATGTTAGTGGTCTGGAGTTTTGGAGTTGCTCCAATTTTTTACCCCGGATTTTTTTTTCACTGTAGGTTTTCCCACATCAGGGACCAGCTTTAGTAATACTTTGTGGGAATATGCAATTCCATTTTTAGTCATTCACATTATGCGTTTGTAAAAACAAAACTTGTCCATTTTACTTCATTTTGTTCATGCTCAATGATACAGACAGGGAAGAAACACTCTGGCCTTAGTTTTGGCTCCAACAAAAAAACTTGCTCACTAAGTTGAGAAGGAATTTTGTGAGTCTGCCCCTGCCCTTGATTCACTGTGTGTTTATGGAGGCACACCCATTTCACTCCAAATGAGCACGCTTGACCAAGGTGTTGATGTGGTTGTTGGGACACCTGGACGTATTATCGATCTGATTAAAAGGGGCGCTTTGAATTCGTCACAAATTCAGTTTTTTGTTCCAGATGAAGCCGATCAGATGCTTAACGTTGGGTTTGCAGATGATGTTGAGACAATTAAAAAATTTGCCAACAGACCGTCAGACAATGATGTTCTCAACAACTATGCTGAATTGGATTGTTAGACTTACCCAGAAGTACTTAAAAAATCCACTAAATACTGACCGTGTGAGTAAAAACATCTTGTTAATTTTGCTGCATGGTACCATATTTGACATTTGTTATGATTTATTTATCATTATTAATTACAACCCATGATAAAACTATATCTTGTTATGATTTTGTATAATCTCAACAACCAAGTTGATGATGATGTTTCAGTTAGCCTGCTCACTGAAATTCCACTGCAAGTTGGAAATTCTGACCAGAAATTGGCAGAGGGAATTTCCCTGTTTTCAATTGTGTCCGAGTTGCACGAGAAACCAGCGATTCTTGGACCTCTAATTACAGTTTAGTATATGACATCTGCACTTGCCTTTATAGCTTGATGTTCTGTATTCTGTGTTGATTTTTGTGACTGTTCGCTTAATGTTTCTTCTTGAAATTTCATGTATAAATTTTGTTTTGCTGTGGTGTGTTTCTACTTGATATTCTTTCTTTGACAGCTTCGCTGCTTTTTCCCAGGAACATGCAAAGGGAGGAAAATGTATAGTTTTCAGTCAAACTAAATGTGATGCTGATCGTTTGGCTTATGCCATGGCAAAAAACATTAGAGTTGAAGCTTTGCACGGTGATATCTCACAACAGCAGAGAGAAATAACTCTTTCAGGCTTCCGAAATGGTCATTTCAATACTTTAGTAGCAATTGATGTTGCTGCTCGTGGGCTTGATGTACCCAATGTTGATTTTGTGAGTCCATTTGTGGCCCTTCCCCCCCTAAAATGGTTATGCTGTTACATAAAAGAATATATTTTGGTTACATGATGCTATGGCGGGAAAAGTAAAATCAATGTATTTGGTGTTACCTTGTGCTGCAATTTCCAATCCACAAGTCGGCCAATAAATCCCTTCATCTAAGATGGAAACTAGAATTATGTGCCATGTTCTAGGCTGCTACTGCGATGCTGTGATGTGCTCTGTCCAAGAATTGATGTTTTCCGGCACTAATCCCGTTAAGTTTTTCTAGTTCTACGAAAATGTTTTTAATCAATTTGAGATTCACATATCACATATTTACTTCGTGATTGAAATTGAGTTCGTTGGACCACCGGTAATTTGTGATATTCGGTCATCCTTGGGGGGAAAAAGGTCCTGGCTAACTACAAGTTATTAAACCTCTCTTAATTTCATTATCAATTACAAATCATAATTCATTTCATCAGTTACAAATCATAATTCATTTCACAATCAGTTACAAATCTATATTTTAGGTATTTAGAAATTATTTCATATCATTTATTAAATCTGTAATTTAGGAACAATTACTACACAATTGTTGTATAAATAGGGGCATTGTCTATAATGAAAAGTATGTTGAATTTGATTACTTACATAAGCCACATGGAAGCATCTACAATGGGGAGGGACCTACTGTGTGCTGGATTTTTTGTGAAGTTAAGTGGTGGAGTATCTTGCTTGCATAAACGACCTCTTACATTAAACTTACATGGATCAATTTTTATGATGTCATCATGGAAAAAGGAAAAAGAACAGTAATATAATTGTCGGATCATTATTTCTGAACCATGGAAAGAAGGAATAACTTTGGTGGCATTTCCATTATAGCAAACTAGAAAATCATGAAACTACTGTAGGGGAAAAAAGAGGGAAATACTAGGGTTTATTTTAGTTTTGCTTCAGAGTTTAGGTAAGTTTCAAAGCATTCTTCTATGTTGTATAATCATAGTAACAACTCCTTCATGATATACCTGACTTGTAAAACTTTAGTGCTTAGATTTCCTAGCATTGTCACTCATCTATAATATGGTTTAAAATTATGAGCTCTATATACTAAATGGGGAACTAGTACCAAATTGCTATGTTCTTAAAACGGAGTAGAGTACTGCACATATTATTGGGTTGGAGCTTTATCATGTTTGTTATTATTGTATAATTTCTGCTTCTGGCTTTTGGTTTATGAGATGTCCTAATTTCCTTTGCGTAAAAATGCATGGCACATTGGCTATGTGAAGTCCTAATCAAACATTCGAAGGGTTTTGGCCATTAGAAAACTTCTTTCTTGGTTGTATTGTGTTATTTATTTATTTATTTTTTTATAGAAATTTTGTCCATTTTTACTTTTGTATTGTTTGATGCTGCTACATGCTTTTGTTTGTTTATGATCATGATTGGTTTCTTTTACTTATTAGTTTGCTGTTGGAATTGGTGTCGAGAAAAATAAGGAAATTAGGAATAAAGAAATTAGTTTTTTTGGAAAGTCTATTAACAGTTGTAAATTCCTGTCATAGGCTGATTCATTGTATTTCTAGAATAATCCCTTGATTAGGGGAGTTTGATTTATTTTCCTTTTTTTTTTTGTAGCTAGGGTTGTGTATATTAACTCATTGTTGTATAAATCAAAATCAATGAAGAATTTCTTATTCTCTCAGTCCCTTTTCTTCTACATGCTACCAGAACTGTAAGGCTCGATCCTCTGCTTTTCCTTTGGCCTTAATCAACCCTTCTCTGTTTTTACCTTTGGCCTTAATTGCCATATAAATCTGGTTCTTCAGATCTTCCATCCCACTTAATCTTCAAATATTTCATGATAATCTTCAACCACAGTAATTCACAAACTCCTTGAGCCATTGCTCGAAATTCTGCTTCTGCACTAGATCTTGCTACCACGTTTTGTTTCTTACTTTTCCAAGTTATAAGATTTCCTCCAAGAAAGGTGCAATAGCCTGAGGTCGATCTTCTGTCAATTATTGATCCAACATAATTAGTCTCTGTATAAATTTTAAGTATAATTCCATCACCCCTCTTAAACAAAATTCCCTTCCTAGGACTTCCTTTTAGGTACTGTAGCACTCTATCGATCGCTTGCAAATGAGTCTCCTTTGGATTGTGCATGCATTGACTAATCACACTAACAGCATAGGCTATATCAGGCCTAGTGTGAGAGAGATATATGAGCTTTCCTACAAGGCGTTGATAGATTTCTCTATTCACTACAATATCTTCTTCAGCCTCCCTAAGTTTATGATTAGGCTCTATTGGTGTACTCACGGGTTTGCACGCCAATTTCCCTGTCTCTTTAAGCAAATTTGTAATGTACTTCTATTGAGAGATGACGATCCCTTGTTTGGAATGTGAAATCTCAATTCCAAGGAAGTAATTCAACTTCCCTAGATCTTTGATCTCAAATTCGCTTAATAACCGTAGTCTAAGAGCCGGTCTTTCCTTCTCATCATTTCCTGTCACAATGGTGTCGTCAACATATACTAGGAGTGCAATAACTCCCTCTGAACTTTGAGTGTTTGACAAACAAGGTATGATCTCCTTTTGTTTATATCCCATACAATCACTCTTCCGAACCTTCTAAACCATGCCCTCGGGGACTACTTAAGCCCATACAAGACTTTCTTCAATTTACAGACCCGGTTCTTCTCTAGATTCCTACCATATCTAAGTGGGATTTTCATGTAGATTTCTTCTTTAAGGTCTCCATCTAAGAATGCATTTTTTTACATCAAACTGTTGCAAATCCCAACCATAATTTGCCGCCAAAGACCATAAGACTGAATGTATTCATTTTAGCAACTGAAGCAAATGTTTCTTGATAATCCACACCATATGTCTGTGTATACCCTTTGGCCACTAATCTCGCTTTATACCTCTCCAAAGTACCATCTGCTTTATATTTCACTGTGTCGACCCACTTGGACCCTACTGGTTTCTTTCCTGCAGGCAAATCTACTATCTCCCAGGTTTTATTCTTTTCCAAAGCTTCTATCTCTACATTCATAGCTTGTTACCATTTTTCATTAGATAATGCTTCAGATAAGGTGGTAGGAATGAGAATACCGTTTAAGCTTATCAGGCAGCTTCTGTTAAATGGTGAGAATCTTCTAAATGTGACAACATGAGACAGTGGGTAACGGGGATGTTTGGTGCATTCTCTAGTTCCCTTTCGAAGGGCAAATCTCGATCTGGGTTACTACTGAAGTGAGGTTCAGGCTCATTTAATGAAGGAGAATTAAAAGAAGGATTGAGATTATAAACTGTTACCTCGATTCCAGAATTCGGTTTTGACTCTTGGGCCTATACAAGTTTAGGGATCGGAGGTGCTATCCGCCTTATATATACTTGACCAAATAATCTCTTGTTACCTCGGGCAAGACTAGACTCAGGATTCGTAGTAATGGGGTTAGACTCTGACGTGGAGGGCACAGGGCTTGATAAGAAAGGAAGAACAATGAGATCCTCCTTATCTTCCATTACTAAATTCTCCCCCTGAAGATAAGGGGTGATGAAGTATGACTGACTCTCATGAAATGTAACATTTGTTGAGACAAAGAATTTTTTTGAAGGAGGATGATGAAATTTATAACCTTTTTGGGTAGAGGAGTACTCTACAAAGACACATTTGATTGCTCTGGGATCTAACTTTCTCTTGTTTTGACTCTGAGAGCACTTCTTTAGGACTTTTGTAACCTAGGACTCGATGCGTTGCTATTAAAACAACCTCCCCCCAATAAGATTTAGGCACATTGTTTTGGAACAAAAAGGCTCGGGTTATAATATCAAGTAAATGACCATTTTTCATCTCAGCAATTCCATTTTGTTGTGGAGTGCTAACATAAGAAGATTCATGAATTATCTCTTGTTGTTGAAAGTATGGGGTTAAAATCTGATTGAAATAATCTCTAGCATTGTTAGACCTAAACCATTTGATTTTTACTCCAAATTGATTTTGAACCATGGCATGAAAATTTGGAAGAACAATACTCACATCAGACTTATTCTTGAGCAGAAAGATTCAACATGCTCTACTATAATTATCAATGAATGAGACAAACCAATGTGCTCCAGAAATATTAGGAATAGTAGAGGTACCGCAAATGTCACTATGGATTAAATAAAAAGGAACTGAACTTCTTTTATTATTAGTTGGAAAAGGTACACGCTTGTGTTTTGCAAACTCATAGACATCACATCGAAAGAACTCAATATTTAATCCCTCAAACAGACTAGGAAACAATATTTTGAGAGTCTTAAATGACAAATGTCCAAATCTGCGATGATGGAGCCAAAGTTTTTCTTTATTTGATGAATAACACTCAGATGAAATGACATAATTGACTTGCCCTTAGAGAAACTGATATCACTTGGTGTTTCAAGGTAGTATAGTCCGTCCCCTTCCTTAGCATGTCCAATCGTCCTCCCCGCAGCCTAGTCCTGAAATACACAGTAGGTAGGATAAAAAATTATATTGCAAGACATATATCTTGATTCAGTTTTTTTATAGAGACCAGATTCGTGGATAGTTTTGGTACATGAAATACATTTTTCAATGTGAGTGATGGATTATATCTCCTATTCCTGCTACAGTGATTAATGAACCATTGGAACTAGCAATTTTTCTAGTACTAGGACAATGGGGTATAGGTGCTGAATTTATGTGATGAATGTGTCATGCGATCAGTTGCTCATGAGTCTATGATCCTGCTATTCCTACTACAGTGATTAATGAACCATCAACAGTGGCAATTTTCCTAGTACTAGGACAATGGGGTATAGGTGCTGAATTTGTGTGATGAATGTGTCATGTGATCAGTTGCTCCTGACATTTTGATCCATGAGTTGACAAAGGTTTTGTCTGAAGCATTAAATCGAATGGAAATAGGAAATTTACCTGAATGTACCAAAGAGCAAGTACCTGAGGGCTTCTCAAGAGTTCCTAGCAGGGCTCTCAACTTCTCAATTTCACTTCTATTGAATTCTCCTTGAGTTGTATGCTCACCATTCGGCAGTCATATGTGCTTTCCCACTACTTTGGTGTTGTCCTCCTTTATTTCCCTAGTCCTTACTAGGAGGCTTGCCATTAATTTTCCAACAACACTCTCGATTATGCCTCGATTTTTTGCAATAGGTATACCAAAGGTTGTCCTTGTTGTCTCGGATCGGAGCTTTTGACAATTCTGCCTTCCTATTTTTTGGAATTATTGGTTGCTCTAAGGTTGCCTTTGGTTCACTGCTTTTGTTAGCCACCATAGTCGAGCCTTCCAAGTTCTGGGGTTTCAACATAACCACCCCTCTCTTGATTTCCTTTGCTCGAATTAAGGAAATCACCTCATTCAGAGAAGAAGCTTCACCCTTCCCAAGGATTTGAACTCGGACTTTGATCAAACTTAACGTTGAGTCCCACAAGAAAATCATAAACTCGATCTTGTTTTATGAAATTCTTTAAAATTGTTGCATCCTCTGGACATTTTGTTTCAAAGCACCTATAGTAATCCATCTCTTGCCATAGATTCTTGAGTGTATTGCATATTCCGTGACAATTTTGTTCTCTTGAACTTTCATGCTGGTTTGAACCTTTATCTCATATACTTATGCCAAGTCACCTTTCTTTGAATACGTTTGTCGAATAGTTTCCTAAATATCATTTGCGGTTGTCAATAACTTACACGTGTCACTGATTTGAAGCGTCATGGAATTCCACAGCCAAGCCAGGCAAGCGTTCAATCGAGGATCTCCTTTCTTGGGCCCTGTTCCAAGCAGATGGCTTATTTTTCTTTTTCCTTTCAACGTGGTGCGAACAAGCTGTGACCACTTAAAGTAGTTTTTTTCCATTCAATCACTATGCTGATTGAATTTGTTGCAATTCCAAAGTTGCTGGATGTGGTGGTACTTCTTCAATTCTACCAGCAGTGTTAGTGATTTTGGATGTCTCTGACAGCCCATTTTCTCTCTCTAGCCTCGAATCTTCTTCCAAGGCTCGCAGTGAGCAGTGATTCGTAGTCATTTTTACTTCGAAGACTCTCAGACTCTCTCCTCTCTCACTTCGCCTCCGGCAGGTGCCCAGTAATCCGGTCTTCGTCTCACAGAAACGTCGCAAGACCTGCCATTTAAACCATGTCAAAGATATTCGAAATCACCAACACTATTGGCAAAATTGAAGAAGTAGTACCACATTTAGCAGCTGAGGAATTGCAACAAATTTAATTAGCATACCGATTGAATGGAAAAAACTATTTGAAGTAGTCACAGCTTGTTCACACCATGTTGAAGGGAAAAGGAAAAATAAGCCATCTGCTTGGAACGGGGCCTAAGAACGGAGATCCTTGATTTGACACTTGGGACGAGGAAGATTCACTTGTCATGGCTTGGCTATGGAATTCTTTGACGCCTAAAATTAGTGACACGTGTATGTTCTTGACAACCGCAAATGATATTTGAAAAACTGTTCGACAAATGTACTCAAAGAAAGGTGACGCGGCACAAGTATATGAGATAAATGTTCAAATCGGCATGACAGTTCAAGAGAACAAAACTGTCACGGAATATGCCAATACACTCAAGAATCTATGGCAAGAGTTGGATTACTATAGGTGCTTCGAAACAAAGTGTACAGAGGATGCAAAATTTTTAAAGAATTTCATAGAACAAGATTGAGTTTATGATTTCCTTGTGGGACTCAATGTTGAGTTTGATCAAGTCAGAGTTCAAATCCTTGGGAAGGGTGAAGTTCCTTCTCTGAATGAGGTGATTTCTTTAATTCGAGCAGAGGAAAGCAGGAGAGGGGTTATGTTGAAACCCCAGAACTTTGAAGGCAGAATTGTCAAAAGTTTCGATCCGAGACAACAAGGACAACCTTTAGTGTACCTATTGCAAAAAATTGTGGCATACTCGAGAGCGTTGTTGGAAGCTTCACGGCAAGCCTCCTAGTAAGGATAGGGGAAATAAAGAAGGACAACACCGAAGTAGTGGCAAACACATGTGACTACTTTGTCGAATGGTGAACATACAACTCAAGAAGAATTCAATAGGCGTGAAATTGAGAAGTTGAGAGCCTTGTTAGGAAACTCTTGAGAAGCCCTCAGGTACTTGCTCTTTGGTATATTCAGGTAAATTTCCTATTTCCATTGGATTTAATATTAGCTTTAGACAAAACCTTTGTTAGCACTCCACAACAAAATGAAGTTGCCGAGAGGAAAAATTGTCATTTACTTGATACAACCCGAGTCTTTTTGTTCCAAAATAATATGATTAAATCTTATTGGGGGGAGGCTGTTTTAACAGTAACAGATTTCATAAACCGTCTGCCTTCTAGAGTTCTAGGTTATAAAAGTCCTATGGAGGTGCTCTCAGAGTCATATCCCAATCTCCAAATTACCAACCACTTGACACCAAGAATATTCGGTTGTATGTCCTTCGTTCATGTTCCCAGTCAAAACAGGGGGAAGTTGGATCTCAGAGCAAGCAAGTGTCTTTGTAGGGTACTCCTCTGCCCAAAATTCTTTGTCTCCTACCTTTCACGAGAGTCAGTTATACTTTACCACCCCTTATCTTCAGGGGGAGAATTTAGTAATGGAAGATAAGAAGGATCCCATTGTTCTTCCTTATGCCCTGTCGGAGTCCAACCCAGTAGTCACTACGAATCCTGAGTCTACTCCTGCCCGAGGTAACAAGAGATTATTTGGTCAAGTATATTCAAGGCGGATAGCACTTCCAATCCTTGAACCTGTGCAGGCCCAAGAGTAAGAACCGAATTTTGGAATCGAGATAACAATTTCTAATCCCAATCCTTTTTTTGATTCTCCTTCATTAAATAAGCCTGAACCTCACTTCAGTATTGACCCAGATTGAGATTTGCCCATTGCTCTTCGAAAGGGAACAAGAGAATGCACCAAACATCCCCGTTACCCTCTCTCTCATCTTGTCACATTTAGAAGATTCTCACAATCTCGTAGAAGCTTCCTGATAAGCTTAAACAATATTCCTATTCCTACCACCTTGTCTGAAGTATTATCTAATGAAAAATGGGAACAAGCTATGAATGTAGAGATAAAAGCTTTGGAAAAGAATAAAACCTGGGAGATAATAGATTTACCTGCAGGAAAGAAACCGCATGGGTGCAAGTGGGTCTACACAGTGAAATATAAAGTAGATGTTACTTTGGAGAGGTATAAAGCAGGATTAGTGGCCAAAGGGTATACGCAGACATGTGTGGATTATCAAGAAACATTTGCACTAGTTGCTAAAATGAATACATTCAAAGTCTTGTTGTCTTTGGTGGCCAATTATGATTGGGTTTTGCAATAGTTTGATGTAAAAAGTGCATTCTTACATGGAGACCTTGAAAAAGAAATCTACATAGAAATCCCACCTGGATATGACAGGAATCTAGGGAAGAACCGGATTTGTAGATTGAAGAAAGTCTTGTTTGGGCTTAAGTAGTCCCCGGGGGCATGGTTTGAAAGGTTCGGAAGTGTGATGGTGTCGATGGGATATAAACAAAGCCAAGGAGATCGTACCTTGTTTGTCAAACACTCAAGTTCATGGGGAGTTATTTCACTCCTAGTATCCGTTGACGACATCATTGTGATAGGAAATAATGAGAAGAAAAGACAAGCTCTTAGACTATGGTTAGCAAGCGAATTTGAGATCAAAGATCTAGGGAAGTTGCAATACTTCCTTGGAATTGAGATTACACATTCCAAACAAAGGATATTCAAACCGGTGAGTACACCAGTAGAGCCTAATTAGTGTTGTAAAAGGCAGGGGCATTGGATAGGGCGTTTTGGCCTGTCTACCCCGCAGGCATGAATTTTTTATAGTTTAAAAATATTATATATTGTTAAAAAATACCAAAAAAATAATTTAAAAAGATATATATGAATTATATGAATTATAAAGAATAAATATAGACAATAACATCATAAGATGATAAAAAAATAATATAACGAATAATATAAAGAAAGAATTGAAAGTGTAACTAAATCTAAAAGTCAAAAACGAGAAACCAACAAAGTGTTAACTAATCAATTCTTGCTCAAAAACCAACAAAGGTCAAATACATTTCACTCCAAAAATTCATCCATTTCATCATCATCAATATCCAAATCATCATCTAAGTCTGGTATTCTTCCTCTAGGGTTTTCCAAATCTTCTCTGTCTTCATCACTTAAAGCTTGGCTCGGTAGTACTTTTTTTTCTTTGCCTTTTCCTTTGTCTTTTCCTTTATTTGTCCCTGTTAAAAGGGTATTTCTGTCTTTCCTGTATTATTTAGGGTTTCCAGTACGGTTTAGGGTTTACTGTATTGTTTCTTCGTTTTCTATATAAATAGAGGGAGAGGCTACCACAATGGTTTAAACCTTCTCATTCTTTAACATAGTATCCAAAGTAGATTATGGGAGATTGATTCCGTGGATTTGTTCAAACCATTTTTTTTTTTCCCTTGCCTACTGTTCATACGAAATATAAAAAAAAAAAAAAAAAAAACAAAAAAAAAACAACAAAATTGAAACCCTAGCAGCCCACAAGCCCCTCCTGCCGCCGCTGCCCTTTGACCACACAGATCTGCCGTCGTCTAGGCCATTCCGAGCCTCCGTTGTCCCCAAAATCGAGCTGTACCATCATCGCGAACCAGATCTCCTACTCACTATCCACCATCGACGTTGTCCACGTCATCGCCGTCTCCTCTGCTGTTGCCAACCATCACCGGCGCTTCGTTGAGGCTCGCCGGACCTTCGTCGGCCGTTGATTGCTCTGGCTGGAGCCTCACGGCCTTCGGGACCTCACTGGATAAAAGTGATACACTGTATTCCTGCCTTGTCTCAAACACAGTAACATTGAGGAGCTGTAACATTGGTTACCACAAGGGTTATTGAGTATGAGAATGTCCATCTTTTCGTGAGTACTGTTCTGATTCTAGTGTTTTTCATTTAAGCCCTACAGTTTGTGTTGTTGGTTTGTTTCCCTTGTGCACGTTTGTTAGTTGCTGTATTGATGAGTACACATGTCAATGACTACATCTCAATCGTTAACAACTCGTAAGTTGAACAGAACCAATTATTTAAAATTGGTTTAAGGTTGTGAAAATAGCCTTTACCGGACAAGGGAAATACTGTCATCTCACGGAATCCGCCCTGACAGAGAATGATAAAAAGTATGAGGAAATGATTCAAGCTGATGCGCAGATAGTAGCGTCGTTGTGGAATTCGATGAAGCCTCAAATTGCTGATCTCTGTACACATCTAGATATGTGCAAAGCCATATGGGAGTATCTTCGTGTGTTATATTCCAGTAATCTCACCAGGATGTATAATTTATTGATAAAGTACTTCCAACTTCAGTAAGACACGCAATTCGTTACAGATTATTTTGCCACATTCAACAGCTTCTATGAGGAGTTGAATACTATCCTACCGATGACTATCAATCTGAAAGAAATGCAAAAGCAACGTGGGCAGATGGCTGTCATGAAGTTCTTGGTTGGATTACGTCCAAAATTTGAATCAGTCCGATCTCAGATTCTTTCCAATGCTACTCTCCCCCACTATCACTGGAATGTATTATCGCGTCTCGCATAGCACTACTAAGGAGAATGTTTTTGGCTTGAGTTCGTCTGCGTCGTCTGACCATTCGGCGCTTGTTACTCAGATTCCTACACGAGATTGTGGTGCTCAACTCAATGGTGGTCGTGCTGGTTTCTCTCGTGGTGGCCCTCGGGGTGGACGTAGTGGTCGTGGTTGTGGCTCACATCGACAGTGCTCCTTTTTGTGGAAAAGAGAATCATACTCTAGAAACATGTTGGGATTTAGTTGGCTGTCCACCCAAATTCGCCAATACAGTAACATCTGATCCAAATACTCCTACTATTTCAAAATCTCAGGCGACCAAGAACATCTCTGATGATGAATATGCTTAATTCTTTCAGTATAAGGCATCCCAGCAGGCATCTCTTCCCATTGCTTCTTTAGCTCAACGAGGTACTTCTACTGCTTGTCTTTCTATTCGCCCTTCCCCTCCCACACCCTGGGTCATAGATTTTGCTGCCTCTAATCACATGTCAGATACTTCTTCCCTCTTTACACATATTCAGTCATCTACTTCGTTGCCTCCTGTTACAGTTATTGATGGTTCCACTGTCCCTATTCGTGACATTGGCAAGTGGAACCCTCACCCTTCTTATCTCTGTCATCTGTCTTGTATATTCTTTCATTTTCTTTTAATTTGATGTCAGACAGTAAACTTACTAAACACTTTAATTGTTATGTTTCATTTTTTCCTGATTCTGTCATTCTCCAAGATTTGAGGACGCGGAAGACGATTGACACCGGGTGTGAGGAAAATGGCCTATATTACTTTGATGACCATGATGAGAGTTCTGCTATCCTACCTACTGCCTGCCTTGCTATTGCCTCCGCTCACCAGATCTATTGTCGCCTTGGTCATCCCTGCCTTGGCAACCTCAAGTTACTTGTTCCTAATTTGAGTCATTTGTCTTTATTAGTGTGAGTTTTGTCAATTGGGTAAGCTTAATCGTATTTCATTTGCTTCCCCAGCTCATGTTCGAGCATTGAGTCCATTTAGTTTAGTTCATTCAGATGTTTGGGGTCCTTCTCGTGTTATTTCTACATTAGGTTTTCATTATTTTGTGACATTTGTGGATGACTTTTTCAGAGTTACTTGATTTTATTTAATGAAAGATCGTTTAAAATTATTCTCTATTTTTTGTGCTTTTTGTGCTGAAATTAAAACTCAATTTAATGTACCAGTTTATATTCTTCGAAGTGATCAGGCTCGAGAATACTTTTCTCAGCCATTTACTTCTTTTATGTCACACTCTGGTATCTTGCATCAATCTTCTTGTTCTCACACGCCGCAACAAAATGGAGTTGTTGAGCATAAGAATTGACATCTCCTAGAAGTGGCTCGTACTCTTCTTTTTGAGATGAACGTTCCCGAACACTTCTGGGACGATGCGGTTCTTACCGCCTGCTTCTTAATCAACAGGATGCCGTCTTCTACCCTTAATGGCAAGGTTTCTCATTCCATTCTTTTTCCTCGTTCTCACTTATTTAGTTTACCTCCTCGAATATTTGGGTGTGTTTGTTTTGTTTATCAATTGACTCCTGGCAGGGACAAGTTAGATTCCCGTGCTTTAAAATGTGTCTTCCTCGGCTATTCTCGCACACAAAAGGGTTATCGTTGTTATAGTTCATCATTACATCGCTCGTTTGTGTGTGCGGATGTTACATTCTTTGAGTCTACCCCTTCCTTTTCTACCCCTTCCTCTCGAAACGATCTGGATGTTACGCTTCCCTTGCCGAGTGTACTAAACCCTATACTATCTTCCTCTACTCCAGATCCTATCTCGCCTAATTGTTCTTCAGCTCATTTGCAGGTCTAATCTCGTCGCCAGAAGGCCCCCTCCGTTGTCGCGCCCATCGACTCTGTGTCAGATTCTTCTCCAGCCGACCCATCCATCTCTGACCTGGACATGCCCATTGCCATCCGGAAAGGTAAGCGCACATGTACTACCCATCCTATTTCTAACTTTGTTTCGTATGCTCACCTATCTCTTTCGTACTCCTCTTTTGTTACTTCTCTGTCCTCTGTTTTTATTCCTAAGTCTGTTTCAGAGGCCCTCACTCACCCTGGTTGGGCAAAAGCAATGGAAGAAGAAATGCTTGCCTTACATCAGAATAACACTTGGGATCTCGTCTCACTTCCGCCTGACAAAACAATAGTTGGATGTAAATGGGTGTACATTGTCAAGGTTCATCCGAATGGCACCATTGATCGACTCAAGGCTCGCTTAGTTGCTAAAGGCTATACTCAGATATACGGCCTTGATTACTCTGAGACCTTCTCTCCGGTTGCCAAATTCGCTTCTGTTCATTTGTTTATCTCTTTGGCTGCCATTTTTCGTTGGCCATTACATCAGCTTTATTATTTGGTACTTACTTGAAGAACAATCCGCCGTTTGTTGTTTCTTTGGTGGTAGACCTAGAGGCTCAGAAGGTGGATTAATGTCAAGCACAAGAAGTCTACCAACGTTTGGTTCATCAATAGGTATGGGCACTGTCTTAACCGCGGTAACATCAAATAACTTTTCATCATAAATCTAAGATGCATTTGTTGGGAAAACATGATATTCTTTCTCAGCAATCCACTCATCATCAGAATCAATCACATCAACTAAAATTAGATCAATTTTATGTTTTCTTCTAATACTTTTTTCTCTAAGCCGCGTGTTGTATATCACATAAACGAGAGCATTTAATCCTTTATGCTCCAGCCTATTTCTCTTTTTTGTATGAATCTGTCATTTTTGTTAGAGAAAGTTAAGAGAAGAATTAAAAAAAAAAAAAGAATGATCAATTAATAAAAAATTTGGAGAAAAAACAAAATATACCGCCTGGAAAGTGCTCCAATTTCTTTAACAACCCGAGGCACTGCATGTCAGGCTTAAGACACAAATTGCAAATTTCATTAGCTCGGGTGTTTTACCTCTAAACCGTATCCACCATGTCAGCTACTTGATCAAAAGATGAAAAGATTTTTTTTTACAAAAGATGAAAATATAAAAGTAAATCAAATATGAATTACCTGGAGAACGCAATTTTCTAGAATCCATTGCTACACGAGTACCGAAGTCTCCCCTTGGATTATCATATATGTCTAGCTGAATGTCTGCTTTAAGCCGATCATCATAATTCAACATCCGATCCATGCACTCGAATAACCCTTGTCTCACTTCCTCATCATTAGAAAAGCTTTCTGCGTAACGTAATTGAGGATTGAGATAATATCCAGCTGCATGCAATGGTTGATGGACTTGCAGAGTCCATCTATCATCAATTCGTTTCCAAATTGATAGATATTTTCTTGCATTTCTTCCACAATTATATGTGATCTTCTCCTTTGCCAAGTCCATCAACTCATATATAAATCCCATTGCAGGTCTTTCCTCTGAATCAACCTCTCTTAGCACACTAACTAGAGGAATTGTGCTTTTAGTACAATAAGCAACGTGAGACCAAAATGTTGAATCAAATAATACAATAGCTCATACTTTCACGCCATCCACTTTCTTGGCATAAGGTGAGTTGGCCCACATTTCAAAAGAAAACATAGAAATTAGAGCTTGTTTTTGCTTGTGAATGCTCTGAAGAGTAAGATAAGAGGTAGCAAATCGTGTAACAGCAGGACGGAGAAGTTCAATATTCTTTGTAAAAGACCTCATCATATCTGAAACCAAAGTATGCCCATAAATGTTCAATATTCTTTGTAAAAGACCTCATCATATCTGAAACCAAAGTATGCCCATAAATGTACTTAACCACTTGTTTGGATTTTGTAACTGCATCTTGATGAACCTTTTACTTGCCTATGTCCTCCAACACTAGATCAATACAGTGAGTTGCACAAGGAGTCCAATATAATTTTGTTCTTTTCTCCATTAATCTCTTCCCCGTGTTCACATAATTCGTAGCATTATCTGTGATAACTTGCACCACATTTTCTTCTCCAATTTCTTCTACAACATCATCAAGATACTTGAATAACAACCCTCCAGTTTTAATAGAAGCGGATGCGTCGATGGACTTAAAAAACCATATACTAGCAAGACTATTCACAAGAAAATTGCTAAGGCATCTATTTTTTCCATCCGTCCAACCATCAGATATTATTAAGCATCAATATTGTGCCCAAGCTCTCTCGTATTCTTTTCAGCTCGAATTGATGTTTGTAACTTCATCTCTCAAGATCCATGTCTTCAGCTCATGCATCGTAGGGGGAACAAATCCCGGCGCATATTTAGCAATTCCATCACGTATTGGCACAAAGTATGGGTCATTAATCTTATTGAATGCTAATCCACTTGAGGAAAAAAAAAGCGTCCAATTAGTCAACAAACCTCTTTTCTTTCTTCTTTCTTCCATTTCGAGTTGAGAGTGGCTTGTCGAGCTTGGCTACTAACAAAAGTGTCCATTGGACCCCTAGCTTTTGGTTGCAACATCAGACCACTACTCTCGCTTTCCAAGTCCACTGGATCTTGATAATTCCCACTTCTACTCTTACATGTCTCTTGAAGCTCTAAATTTCGTTGCATTTTAACTTTCTGAGAATCTTCCAATGCCTTCTTACATTCCTCCACAACATTTTCAGGATCAGAAGGACATGCTTTTATCCTTTTGTATGTCCTAGCCAAATGTTGTTTAAGCCTATTAATAGTGCCACTATTTTGATGATTACAAAATTGGCACCTATGATATTTCTCTCCCGTAACTTGTATTGCGTACTTCCAAGCAAAATCTTTCTTCTGTTCTCCTTCTCTTTCTTCAGGTGCGACTTCAGAATTATTATCCATGAGAAGACTGAAAAATTATGTAAATTCATCAATAAAATCCGAAGTTCCAACAAAGGAAAAACAAATAACACAGAAAATTAATCCCAATTCCCAATGAAATAGAATAAATCCCAAGTGCCAATTAATACAGAATTACAGATTTATTCACATAATTAAAAAACAGAGGAAATTAATTCAGAAAAAAAAACAGAAATTAAAACAGAGGAAAGAGTTATGTGTATTTATTTAATTATGAAATAGAATAAATCCCAAGTGCCAACAAAGGGAAAACAAATAACAGAGGAAATTAATCTCCATTCCCAATGAAATAGAATAAGTCCCAAGTCCCAATTAATACAGAATTACAGATTTATTCACATGATTAAAAAACAAAGGAAATTAATTCAGAAAAATAAAAAAAGCGAAAATTAGTAGAAAAATCTGGAAAAAAAAAGGGAGCAATATGAAGAAAACAACAGAGATTAAGATAAGATAATCCAAAGAATATAAAAAAACACAGAAATTCATAGAAAAAATAAATTACAGAGGAAAATGAACAAAATAAAACAGAGCACTATAAGAAAAAAGTCAAAAAACAGAAGACGAATACCTGGTTTTGGAAAACAGAGCAATGGACTACAGGATATGTTCTGGTTTTCTCTCTCTCTGCTCTAAAAGACTTGTAGATGAATTCAGAGACTTGCTGAAGAGTTTTTGAGAATGAGAGAGAGCTTGAAACAAAATTCCTGAGTATTTGGATTTGCATGCTGAAGAGATTCTGTACAGAATATTTCTCTTGTAGCGCATAGGCTATGTAGCCGTTTCCCCTGTTCTATTTTTAACATTCTGGTGCAGATTCTCTACCTTGTTTTTTTTTTTTTTTTGAAATGATGTGGGCCTAGCCCAGAACCAGTCAACATTAAAAAGATAAAAATAAAACAAGACCTAATGAGGACATATGCCCAGTTCACATGCGCCCTGGGTGTTGCCTAGCGATGCCCAACATTGCAGGGCGTACACCCAGCGAGACTTGCGCCCCCCCCTCCCCGTGCACAGGGGCACTTTCGCTGTGCCTCGCCCCTGTTTGCGCCCCACGTGCGCCCTTTACAACACTAAGCCTAATCATAAACTTGGGGAGGCTGAAGAAGATATTGTGCAGTGAATTGAGAGATGTATCCACGTCTTGTAGGAAGACTCATTTATCTCTCTCACACTAGGGCTGACATAGCTTATGCTGTTAGTGTGATCAGTCAGTTTATGCACAATCCAAAAGAGACTCATTTGCAAGTGGTCGATTGTGCTACAGTACCCAAAAGGAAGTCCTGGGAAGGGAATTTTGTTTAAAACGGGTGATGGAATGATACTTAAAACTTATACAAATGCTGATTATGCCGGATCAGTAATTGACAGAAGATCGGCCTTATGCTATTGCACCTTTCTTGGAGAAAATCTTGTAACTTGGAGAAGTAAGAAACAAAACGTGGTAGCAAGATCTAGTGCAGAAGCAGAATTTTGAGCAATGGCTCAAGGAGTTTGTGAATTACTGTGGTTGAAGATTATCTTGGAAGATTTGAAGATTAGGTGGGAGGGACCGATGAGACTTTATTGCGACAACAAATCAACAATTAGTATCGTGCATAACTCGGTACAACATGATCGAACAAAGTAAATTGAGGTCGACAGACCTTCATTAAGGAGAAATTGGAAAGTGGCTTGATTTGCACACCATATGTCTCTACTGACTGTCAACTAGCAGATGTGCTCACTAAGGCGATTAAGTGGCCCTGTGTTTCAAGAGATTATATCCAAGCTGGGAATGGAAAACATTTATTCTCCTGCTTGAGGGGAGTGTCGAGAAAAATAAGAAAATTAGGAATAAGGAAATTAGTTTTTTTTGGAAAGTCTATTAACAACTGGTAATTCCCAGGATAGGCTGATTCATTTTATTTCTAGAATAATCCCTTGATTAGGGGAGTTTGTTTTTTTTTTTTTTTTTGCAACTAGGGTTGGTTATATTAACCCACTGTTGTACAGATCAAAATCAATGAGGAATTTCTTCTACTCTTAGTCCCATTTCTTCTACAATTGGAATTAGAAATGAGCGCGTGCAAATTTCTTAATTTTTATGTGTGTTTAATTGTTTATTTCTAATTCCAATTTCAAGCCCTTGCACTTCCAACTTCTACCTCAGGTCTGTCTTTCCCGTTTCCTTAGTTGTGTGATTTTGTTGTCATTATGTGTTCTGTTAATAGCCTTTTGTTGATTAGGTGATACATTATGAACTTCCAAACAGTTCAGAGATATTTGTTCATCGATCAGGCCGAACTGGACGTGCTGGGAAGAAAGGAAGTGCAATTCTCATTTATTCGTCACACCAGCTGAGGGATGTGAATGGCATTGAACGGGAAGTGGGATGCATGTTTATGGAGGTAAAACATAGACTTGTCAATATGCCTTCTTTTGCTTTACAACATGAAGTTCTATTTTGATAGGAGAAGGTACAATTGCAAGGTAAGGCATGGACTTGATTCATCATTGAATTGAGACTCGTGTTACATGCAACAATTTTTTAATGAAATATTTATAAAGATATTTTTGGCCCTCGTTTAGTTTACAACTCAAAAAGGTTTTTGAAAACATTTTCCAAAACTAGTTTTTGAAATTTGTGAAAACTTATATTAAAAAATTAATGTATTGAAGTGTTTTACTTTACAGTGTGAAGTTTTATTTTGATAGGAGAAAGTATTGATAAAGTAAGAAGAGAATACAAAAAAAGAATGAGACAACTTGACAATGTGTCGGCCTTTCCCTCTTAATATAGGAATGGTAGAACTATCCTTTTAACACTCTCCCTTAAGCTTAAGTTGGAGCATATATATTATATGTTTTTAGCTTGTTACAACTGTACTATATTCTCGAGCCCTCTAATAGTTTAGTAAATAAAGCAGTTAATTGATCAACTGAATTCACATGTTTAATCTCAATTGACGTTTGAAACAGTTGTTCTCGTATGAAGTGACAATTGACTTCAATACGTTTCGTTCACTATATATTGTATGTCATATATGATGAACTTTCGATTGGAAGGGGAGACTGTTTCTTTGCTTGAAGTCCCCCATTTTCATGCGTGCGTTGTTGGTTCTAGTCTAGCTAAGAAACTAGTTTTTGAAGGTGGTGTCTTGCTCTCTAAGAGTCTATGCCTTTATAAAATTGAGCCGATCTTACATGATGCCATATAATGGTGATTTCTTTCTCCTCTTGCTTAGGTAGATTGTTGTGGCAGGGGCTGGAAAAATTCTCAGAGATATGTAAAAAGCCATTCTCGCGAATGTAGTATTACTTTTTTTAAAAAATATTTTCTTTGGCATGTGGTATCTAGATTTCCTTAGTGATTATTTTTGGAGGAGATATCCTTGTTATATGTTCCTTTTGATGTGGTTTTAACTTGGTAGGAGATGCATTTGCTTTGGCAATGCGTGGTGCAGCTTTCATCTTGAGATCCTTCTGGCTAGATTTTTTTTTTCATTGTAGGAGGAGATTATTTCTCATGGTAAGTGTTTTTTATTTATTTTCTCATGTTTAGTATTTTTATTTATTTTTCCACTAACATTTGATTCGTACTTTTGGTGTATATCTTGTTGCTTCTATGATGTTTGGTTGTATGACATGAAGGAACATGATGAGTTGTCTCTTTTGTGTACCATTAGAATGTCGATTTTGAAGCATCCATAACCAGAACCTATCTTACTGCTTATTGATTGCCTGTGTCATGGGCAATTGTGTCCATGAGAACGAACGTCAAATCAGGTTGTTTTACATTATTATAATTGTGATACTCTATCTTAAATTTTCTCAGACCATAACCTATCTTATATCTTTACTTATTGCCAGTCTCAAGGGTGATTGTGTCCATGGGCACAAATGTTAAATTAGGTTGATTTAAATGATTATAATTGTGATACATATCCACTAAAAAATATTGTTGCATCTTGTGCGGTATACTTTTGTATTGGTACAAATTGATTGAATTTTTTAATTGTCTGTTCGATTTTTCTATTGGTAGATGGACGGTTGGATACTTCTAAGAGGTCTTCTCATGAGTGCATCTATGAAAACGAATGTGAATTCTGATTGAGGGCATCATTATTGTCCTAACACTCTTTTGTGATCTAAATTAATTTTCATTTTTATTTTGTGTTCTACTTTTATATTGGCACTTGGTTATACTCTCTTGAGGTCATACATGATGAACTTCGATTGGAAGGTGGAGATCGTTTCTTTGTTTGAAGTGCCCCCTTTTTTTTATGCGTGCGTTGTTGGCTCCAATTCACCTAAGATCTTTGAAGGTGGTGTCTAGCTATCTTGGGTTCTATGCCTTTGGAAAATTGACCCAATCTTACAAGATGCCATATAATTGTGATTTATTTCTCTTTGTACTTAGGTAGATTGTTGTGGCCAGTAATGGAAAAATTGTTTGAGGTATGTAAAATCATTCTCGCTAATTATTGCTAAATAGGAAGCGTTATTTTAGTTAGATATTGAACTTTTTTAGGCTTCAGAATTTCTGATACATTAGCTTAAGTTTGTTGCAGCGACCTTCTTTAACGTAGATTTATTTCTCGACATGGTACACATTTGTTACTTGGCAGTGTAGCATTCTTTTTCCTATTAGGTTATTGCCTTTGGCTTGCGGCATTTAGATTTCCTTATTGATGGAGGAGATATCCTTTCGAATTTGTATTATCGTATTAATTTCCTATTCAATTGCATTTTTATCTATGGTTGTTCAGGTTTTAATTTCCAAGTTTTGGAAGTTTGTTTTATTATTGTCCTGCTTTTTCTGAATTAGTGTTTTTTTTTTTTGAACTTTCTTACGATTATCATCATTGGAAGTTATAGGGAGTCTGTTTCATACATTTAGCCTACAACAATTACGTATCTCAAGGTTTTTTCTCCGTAGCTTTATTATGGATCTTGTAAGTGGTCTGGAGTTGTGGAGTTGCTCTAGTTTTTGCATTTACTTGTGCACTATACTAGAATATTTTGAGTTTAAATACAGTTATATTTTCGAGCGATGAATTACTAGTTCCTGATGTGGGAATGGTACAGTGATAAAGAAACACGGAGTAAAAAATTGGAGCAAACCCACAACTCTGGATTGCTGACATGATCCATAATAAAGCTACAGAGCTAAGACTTTGAGATATGTAGTAGCTGTGGGCTAAGTATGAAAGAGACTCCCTATGAGCCTCGGTTATGATAATAGCAAGAAAGTTCTAACCAAAAAAAAAAAAAAAAACATTAAGGTTGCGTTTGGGTAAGAGATTTGATAAATCCAAGGGATTTGTGAAATGAAGGGATTTCAAAATCCTGGATTTTGAAATCCCTTCATTTCACAAATCCGTTATTTGAATAATTGTTTGAAGTGAAGTATTTAAAATATATATATATTTATTTATTTATTTATTTTTTTCTTTCTATTTTTATCACTTCTGAAAAGGGGGGAAAAAAAAAAAAATTAACACAGAAGCTTCGAACAGAAGAAAAGAACGAGGAAGAAAGATATTCGAATCCAAGCAGAAGAACAAAGAACGACAAACCCAAATCGATTTCGAACCTTTTTTGTATTTCGATTTCGAAATCCAAATCGAAACCCAAATCGGTTTCAGTTTCGAATCGAAGCAGAAGAACAACGAACGACGAAGAATCCAAATCGATTTCGAACCTTTTTTTGATTTCGATTTCGAAATCTAAATCGAAAACCAAATCGATTTCGAATCCAAGCAGAAGAACAATGAACGACGAAGAACCCAAATCGATTTCGAACCCTTTTTTGATTTCGATTTCGAAATCTAAATCGAAACCCAAATTGATTTCGATTTCGAATCGAAGCAGAAGAACAATGAACGACGAAGAACCCAAATCGCAATTTCGAAATCCAAATCGATCGATTTCGAATCGAAGCAGAACAACAAAGAACGACAGTGAAATGAAGGAGCAGAAACAGAAGCAGAAGAACGAAGGTTGATGCGTCGATGAAGAAGAAGAAGAAGAACGAAACGGGCGAACGTCGATGAAGAAGAAGAAGAAGAACGAAATTGAACTATACTGTCATCGCCAAACACACAGAGCTTCAATCGAACCTGTTGTTCGATTTCGATTTCGAAACCAAATTGAAAGGGTTTTGATTGATTTCGATTTCATTTTCGAAATCAATCAAAACCCTATTTTGAAGAAGCAGTCGATGGCCACGTTCGGTAGCTGGAAGCACACGATGAAGACGATGAAGAAACGTTGAAAAAAAAAAAAGGGAAAAAAAGAGAAAGGAAGGATTTCTCAAATTCAACCTCTCCCAAAATCATTTCAAAATCTTTCCATTCACTCAAAAAAGAATTTGATAAATCTTTTCTCATATTACCCAAATAAGGGATTTGACAAAAGAGGATTTCAAAATCTCCCAACCAAATGAAATCTTTCCTACAAATCCTCTATCCAAACACAACCTAATTTTTTTTTGGAATTTTTTATTCTGAACAATAAAGATATGTTATATTTCTTTTTGGAATTTGTTTGAAATGTGGTTTCTGTACACCAGGTGTGCACCGTTTTTATTCCACATGCAACTCTTTATTTTAGGTCAGTGTTGGAGGAGATTTTTCCACATGGCTAGTATTTTTATTTATTTTCCCGTAAACATCTTATTTATACTTTTGGTGTATATCTTGTTGCTTCCATGGTGTTTGGCTTTATGGAATGAAGGAACATGATGAGTTGTTTACTTCATGTACCATTAGAATGTAGATTTCAAAGCATCCATAACCATCACCTATCTAACTTCTTAAGGATTTCCAATGTCATGTGTGAGTGTATCCATGGGAACAAACGTCAAATCAAGTTGTTTCACATTATTATAACTGTAATATTCTATCGTAAATCTTTTTAGGCCATGACCTATCTCATACTGATTGTGAGTCGCATGGGTGATTGTCTCCATGAGAAACAACGTCAAATCAGGTTGTTTGACACGATTATAATTGTGATGCATGTCTACTAAAAAATTAAGTTTCATCATATGCGTTATACTTTTGTATTAGTGCAGAGTGATATGGCTGTTGGATACTCCTTGGAGATCCACAAAGGAGTTGTATTCATGGAGATGAAGGTGGAATTAGGTTATCTGTATGATTATTACTGTAAAGCTCTATTTCATATTTGAATGGAATTTTGAATTTTTTGCTCAACTTTTCTATTGGTAGATGGACGGTTAGATACTCCTAAGAGGTTTCACATGAGTGCATCCTTGAGAACGAATGTGAATTTAAGTTGAGGGTATCAGTACACGCTTAACACTCTTTTGTGATATAAATAAATTTTTATTTTTATCTTGTGTGTTCATCTTTCATATTGACACTTGGTTGTACTGTCGGGAGGTCATACATGATAAATTCGATTGGAAGGTAGAGATAGTTTCTTGGCTTGAAGTCCCACTGTTTATGTATTTTTTGTTGGCTGCAGTACAGCAAAAAAACTAGTCTTTGATGGTGGCGTCTGGTTCTCGTAGGGTTTATGCCTTTTCAAAATTGACCCGATCTTATAGGATGTCATATAATGGTGATATCTTTCTCTTCATGCTTAGATTAGATAGATTGTTGTGCCATGTGATGGGAAAATTCTTTGAGGTATGTAAAACCATTCTCGTGAATTATTGTTGAATAAGGAAGCATTCTTTTAGTTAGATATAGAACTTTGTGGGTCTTCTGTATTTCTGATACATTTGACCGCCTTTAACTCAGATTTATTTCTTTACATTTTACACATTTGTTACTCGACAGTGTAGCATTACTTTTTTTTAGCAAATATTTCCTTTGGCATACGGTATTTGGATTTCCTTATTGATTATTGTTGGAAGAGATATCCTTTTGAATTTGAATTGAATAAATTTCCTATGGAATAGCATTTTTGTCTATGGTTACTGAATTTTTAATTTCCAAGTTTCAGAAGTTTGTTTTATTGTTGTTCCTCCTTTTCTAGAATTAGATTTTTTTTTTTTCAACTTTCTTGCTATTATCATCACCAGAACTCATAGAGAGCTTGTTTCATACTTTTAGCCAACAACTACTAGATTTTTGCTTCATAGATTTATTATGGATCGTGTTAGTGGTCTGAAGTTATGGAGTTGCTCCACTTTTTGTGCTTACTAAGTTCACTATACTAGAATATTTTGCTTTTAAGTACGAGTATATTTTCGAGCGATGAATTACTTGTTCTTAATGTGGGAAAACTTACAGTGGTAAAGAAACCTGGAGTAAGAAATTGGAGCGACCCCACAACTCTATACCACTAACATGATCAATAATAAAGCTATGGAGCAAAAACCTTGACCTTGAGATATGTAGTAGTTGTGGGCTAAAAGTATAAAAGAGGGTCCCTATGAGTCCTGGTGATGGTAATAATAGTAAAAAAGTTCTGAACAAGAAAAAAAAACTAATTTTTTCGGGAAATTGTTATTTAGAACAATAACGATAGGCTATATGTTTTCACGAATATATTTGAAATGTGGTTTTTGGACATCAAGTGTGCGCTGTCTCTATTCCACATGCGTCGTCTTTATTCAAGCTCTAGGCTTGAGAATTTTCTTCTCATGGTTAGTATTTTTATCTATTTTCCCACAAACATTTAATTCATACTTTTGGTGTATATCTTGTTGCTTCTATGGTGTTTGGTTGTATGGCATGAAGTAACATGATAAGTTGTCTCCTTCGTGTACCATTAGAATATAGATTTTGAAGCATCCATAACCATAACTTATCTAACTGCTTACTGATTGGAAGGTGCAGATTGTTTCTTGGCTTTACGTCCGTCTTTTTTTATGCGTGGGTTGTTGGTTGCAGTCCAACTAAGTAACTAGTCTTTGAAGGTGGTGTCTGGTTCTCTCAGGGTCTATACCTTTTCGACATTGACCCAATCTTACAGTATGTTATGGTGATTTCTTTTTCGTAAAGCTTGGATAGATTGTTGTGGCAGGTGATGGAAAATTCTTTGAGGTATGTAAAACCATTTTCGAGAATTATTGCTAAATAGGAACCGTTATTTTAGTTAGATACAAACTTTTTGCGTCTTCTGAATTTCTGATACATCAACTTAAGTTTGTTGCAACGACCTTCTTTAATGTTGATTTATTTCTTGACGTGGTACACATTTGTTACTCAACAATGTAGCATTACTTTATTTAACAAATATTTCCTTTGACATGCGGTATTTAGATTTCCTTATTGATTATTGATGGAAGGGATATCCTTTTGAATTTGTATTGTTGTATTGATTTCCTATTCAATTGCTTTTTTTGTCTAAGGTTGCTGTAGTTTTAATTTCCAACTTCTGAAAGTTTGTTTTATTGTTGTTCCTACTTTTCTTGATTTTTTTTTTTGTTATTAACTTTCTTACTATTGTCATCACTGGAACTCATATAGAGTTTGTTTCATACTCTTAGCCAACAGCTATTACGTATTTCTAGGTTTTTGCTCCGTAGTTTTTTTATGGATCATCTTAGTGGTCTGGAGTTGTGGCGTTGCTCCAGTTTTTGGGCTTACTATGTGCACTATTCTAGAATACTTTGCGTTTAAATACTCGTATATTTTCGGGTGATGAGTTAGTTGTTCCTGATGGGAAAACCTACAGTGATAAAGAAACCTAGAGTCAAAAATTGGAGCCACGCGTCAAATCCAGATCGCTAACATAATCCATAATAAAACTACGGAGCTAAAACCTTGAGATACATAGTAGCTGTGCGCTAAAAGTATGAAAGAGGGTCCCTATGAGTCCCGGTGATGATAATAATTGTACGAATGTTTTGAACAACAACAAAAAAAACTAATGTTTTCTGAAATTTGTTATTCAGAACAATAAAGATAGGTTATATTTTTTCAGGAATTTATTTGAAATGTGGTTTCTGTACACCAGGTGTGCATCGTCTTTATTCCACGTGCATCCTCTTTATTCTAGCTCAGTGGTGGAGTTTTTTTTTTTCTTTTTTTCTCATGGTTTGTATTATTACTTATTTTTCCACAAACATCTAATTCATACTTTTGGTGTATATCTTGTTGCTTTTATGGTGTTGGTTGTATGGCTTAAAGGAATATGATGAGTTGTCTCCTTCGTGTACCATTAGAATATAGATTTCGAAGCATTTATATCCATAACCTATCTAACTGCTTATTGATTGTCGGTGTCATGGCAATTCTATTTGTGGGAACGAACGTAAAATCTGGTTGTTTTATATGATTATAATTGTAATACTTTACCGTAAGTCTTCTTAGACTATAACCTATCTCATATCTTTATAGATTGCGAGTCTCATGGGTGATTGTGTCCATGGGAACGAATGTCAAATCAGGCTTTTTACAAGATTATAATTGTGATACATATTTACTAAAAACAATTAAGTTGCATCTTGTGAGTTATACTTTTGTATTAGTATAGAGTGATATGGTTGTTGGATACTACTTGGGGATCCACAAAGGAGTTGTATTCATGGAGATGAAGGTGGAATCAGGTTGTCTATATGATTATTACTATAAAGCTCTATTTCATATTGGAATGGAATTTTGAATATTCAGCTTAACTTTTCTATTGGCAGATGGACGGTTGGACACTCCTAAGAGTATTCACATGAGTGCATCCTTGAAAACAAATGTGAATTCAAATTGAGGGCATCATAACTGTTTTAACACTCGTTTGTGATCTAAATAAAGTTTTATTTCTATCTTATGTGTTCATCTTTCATATTGGGACTTGGTTGTACTCTCGGGAGGTCATACCTGATGAATTCGATTGGAAGGTGGAGGTCGTTGTTTCTTGGCTTGAAGTCCCTCTTTTTTTGGTGTGGGTTGTTGGCTGCAATCTAGCTTAAGAAACTAGCCTTTGAAGGTGGCGTTTGGTTCTCGTAGGGTCTATGCCTTTTCAAAATTGAGGTATGTAAAACCATTCTCGCAATTTTTTTTAGTCAGATATAGAACTTTTTGGGTCTTCTGAATTTCTGATGCATTAGCTTAAGTTTGTTGCAGCAACCTTCTCAAACGCATATTTATTTCTTGACATGGTACACATTTGTTACTCAATAGTGTAGCATTACTTTGTTTAACGAATGTTTCCTTTGGCATATATGGTATTTAGATTTCCTTATTGTTGGTGGAGATATCATTTTGAATTTGTACTGTCGTATTAATTTCCTATTTAATTGCCTTTTTGTTTAAGGTTGTTGAAGCTTTAATTTCCAAGTTTTGAAAGTTTGTTTTATTATTGTTCCTGGTTTTCTGTAATTAGTTTTTCTTTTTTGTTCTACACTTTCTTACTATTATCATCATTTGAACTCATAGGGAGTCTCTTTCATACTTTTAGCCAACTACTACTACGTATCTCAAGGTTTTTGCTCCGTAGCATTGTTATGGATCATGTTAGTGATCTAGAATTTTGGGGTTGCTTTGGTTATTGACACCAGTTTTTTTTTTTTTTTTCTTTTTTTAATCATTGTAGGTTTTCCCACATCAGAGACTACTAAATGATCGCTCGAAAATGTGCCCTTATTTAAGTGCAAAATATTCTAGCATAGTGCACTTAGTAAGGGTCTCTAACTATAGGGATGGAATTATAGTTATTAATTTTATCATATTTTTCGAGTGAAATGAACAAAATTGTTTTTTTTGAGTTTTAATAATGAAATTGCAGAAAGTTCTTTAACTAAAATTTAATAAATGAATTGACCACATAATTGACATAAATGTACTTCACGATTCAATTCCTACTTTAACTAATCTAATGTGACTTAATCGTTTAGCGTAATTCATCTAATTAAGTTGTATCTATTCTTTAGAAGCCAGGTTGTAGAACGGTTGAATCTAAATCACAGGTGTTCGATTTAACACCATAAATACAAATGCTTGTTATGTAACCTTGGACACATAAGAAGTAGAAAAGAGATGCAATGGAGCAACGCATATTCATATATGCGGCGGAAAGAGGCTGGAGAAAGAAAAGGCAAATCCCTGGGTTGCCAGTGGAATCCCCCGAATCGGGAATGGAAGTGTCATCATCCCTTCTGAAATCTCTTATCGAGGGATCGAATCGGTCGATCATTGATAGACCGATTTGTTTTGAGCCCTCTTATTGAATTGCTCATTCAATGAGCATTCTCAAAATTATGCTGATAAAGTAAAAAAGTGATATGAAAAGAACGAGAAGGCTTATTCCATTGTGGTAGCCTATCCCTCTATTTATATAGAAAACGAAGAAACAATACAACCAACCCTAAACCTTACTCGAAATCCTAAATAATACAAGAAAGACAGAAATTCTCTTTTAACATTCTCCATCAAGCTGGAGCATATATATTGTATGCTCCTAGTTTGTTACAAATGTACTTTATCCTTGAGCCCCCCAACGGTTTAGTGAACAAATCAGCTAACTGATCAACTGACTTTACATATTTAGTTTCAATCTGCTTCTGCAATACTTTTTCTCGAATGAAATGACAATCAACTTCAATATGTTTTGTCCTCTCATGGAAGATTGGGTTGGATACAATGTGAAGTGCCGCTTGATTATCACATATCAGATCCATCGGTGAAGAGTGTTCGAATCTGAGTTCTTCCAACAAATGTTTCAACCAAGTTAGCTCACAAGTAGTGTAGGTCATCGCCCTGTATTCCGATTCTGCACTTGATCGCGCCACAACTGTCTACTTTTTACTTTTCCAAGAAATGAGATTACCTCCAACAAATACACAATACCAAGTAGTGGACTTCCTATCCAAGGTAGATCCGGCCCAATCTTCATCTGTATATCCCTTAATTTGAGTGTGACCGAAGTTCTAGTACAACAAATCACATCCTGGAGAACCTTTCAGATATCGAAGAATACGAATTACTGCATCCCAGTGATACGTCGTGGGACGATCCAACAACTGGCTGATAACACTCACAGCAAATGAAATATCTGGTCTAGTAACTGTCAAGTAGTTCAATTACCCAACTAACCGTCTGTATTGTGCTGAATCTATCAATGATACACCTTGATCTGCTAATAGTTTGCTTTTTGAATCCATAGGTGAATCAATCGGTTTAGCTCCTAGCATTCCTGTTTCACTTAACAGATCAAGAACATATTTTCTCTGATACAGGTTAATACCTTGACTTGATTGAGCAACATCAATCCCCAAGAAATACTTCAATTGACCCAAATTTTTAATTTGAAACTTGCCATGCAAAAACATTTTGAGTTTCTGAATACCCTGGTGGTCGTCCCTGGTAACCACGATATTATCCACATACACAATCAATAATATTCTCCCGACTTTACTCTGCCTGTAAAACACAGAATGATTGACTCCACAACGACGAAGACCAAATTCAGTGACCACTTCACTAAATCTCCAAAACCATGCTCGAGGAGACTGCTTGAGGTCATAAATGAATTTTTTCAAGCAACATACCAAACCAGACTCCCCTTGAGCAACAAACCCAGGAGGTTGCTCCATGAACACTTCCTCAGTCAAATCACCATTTAAGAATGCATTCTTGATATCAAGTTGATACAACGACCAACGAAAGGTGGCAGCCAAAGAGATGAACAAGCGAACAGAAGCGAGTTTGGCAACTGGAGAAAAGGTGAGTGTAACCTTTGGCAACTAAACGAGTCTTGAATCGATCAATGGTGTCATCCGGATGAACTTTTACTGTGTACACCCATTTACATCCAATTATTGTTTTGTCAAGCGGAAGCGAGACAAGATCCCAAGTACCATTCAGATGTAAAGCTAGCATTTTCTTTTTCTTTGCGGTCGTCCAACGAGGGTGACGGATAGCCTCTGTGATAGACTTAGGAATAGAAACAGATGATAGAGAAGCAACAAAAGAGGAATATGAAAGAGATAGATGTGCATACGAGATAAAATTAGAAATAGGATGTTGAGTACATGTACGCTTACCCTTTCGAACAACAATGGGTATGTCCAAGTCAGACACGAATTCATGAACGGGAGATGAATTTGAAGGCACAGAGACGATTGGCTCAACGGCGGGAACTACCTTCTGGCGACGAGTGTATACATGTAAAAGCGGTGAACGACGATGAAGCGGGACAAGCTCGGAAGCGGAAGGAGATGGTGTCGGGTCTGGGAGGCTTGGTAAAGGAAGGGTAACATCCAGATCATCCCGAGAGGGTAGGTCAGAAAAGTAAGGGGTAGACTCAAAGAAAGTGACATCTGCACAGATGAAAGAGCGACATAAAGAATGACTATAACACCGATAACCCTTTTGTGTGCAAGAATAACCAAGGAATACACATTTTATGGCACGAGGATCTAACTTATCGTTGCCAGAAGTCAACTGGTAGACAAAACAGACACCTCCAAAGATACGGGGAGGTAAAGCAAACCAGGGTGATCGGGGAAAAAGAATAGAATGAGGGACTTTGCCATTCAGGTTAGAAGGCGACATTCTATTGATCAAGAAGTAAGCTGTATGAACTGCGTCCGCCTAGAAGTGTTTGAGAACATTCATCTCAAACATCAGAGTTCGAGCCACTTCTAGGAGAAGTTGATTCTTACACTTAGCGACTCCATTTTGCTGCGGTGTGTGAGGACAAGAAGACTGATGCAGTATACCAAACTGTGACATGAATGAAGTAAAGGGTTGAGAAAAATATTCTCGAGCATTGTTACTACGAAGTATACGCGCGGACACATTAAATTGAGTTTTAATTTCAGCACAGAAGGCAGAAAAAATGGAGAACAATTCAGAACGATCTTTCATTAGATAGAGCCATGTATCCTGAGAGAAATCATCGACAAACGTGACAAAATAACGAAATCCAAGTGTAGAGGCAATACGAGAAGGACCCCAAACGTCTGAATGAACTATAAACTGAAAGGACTCGATGCGCAAAACTGAGCGGGGGAAGTAAATGAAGTGCGATAGTATTTTCCCAACTGACAAGACTCACAATCTAAGGAGGGCAAATGACGTAAACTAGGAACAAGTACTTTTAAATTGGCAAGACAGGGATGACCTAAGCGATAATGAATTTGGTGGGCAGATGCAACGGCAGGGCAGGCAGTGGGCAGGATAACAAGTGTCTCAGCGTGATTGTGGAAGTAATAAAGGCCATTTTTCTCACGTCCTACGCCAATCGTCTTCTGTGTTTTCAAATCCTGGATAATGACAGAATCAGAAAAGAAGCAAACAGAACACTGAAGTTATTGAGTAAGCTTACTAACTGATATCAAATTCAAAGAAAATGAGGGAATATACAACACAGAGGATAAAAAGAAAGATGGTGAAAGTTCCACAGTGCCAATACCACGAATAGGGACACTGGAACTATCAACAACAGTAACAGGGGACAATGAGGGAGATGACTAAATATGCGTAAATAGAGAAGATGTACCTGACATGTGATCGGTGGCAGCGGAGTCTATGATCCAAGGTATAGAAGTGGAAGGATGAAAAGAAAGACATGAAATAGGGTTATCTCGTTGAGCTAGCGAAGTAATGGGGGTAGATGTCTGCTTGGACAACTTAAACTAGAGGAACTGAACATACTCATCATCAGAAATTGTCTTGGGAGTTGAAGAGTTGGATGCGGAAACGGGAGCAACTTGATTATTAGTTGCCACATGAACATACTTAGGAGAACGACTAACTTTGTACCAACAAGTATCGTGGGTATGGTTTTCCTTGCCACAAAATGAGCACCGATGATGTTGACTACAACAATGGCCACCTCGGCCACCCCAAAATTCATTACTATGACTTCCTGGGTTACCTCGTTTCTCTTGATCGGGAAAAACTTGTACAACTTTAGACCATTGTAAATGATTGGTCTCATGCAACTTGTAGGCTGTTAACGATTGGGGGGTAGCCATTGATGTTAGTTCCCGCCAATACAACAACAAATACGAAACAACTTGTCAAGAGAAATAAACCAACAACACAAACAACTATAGAGTTTAAACGAAGAACATGAGACTTAGAACAAACTCATGAACATCTGTAGGGCTGGCTTATGAACAGTAAGTAGAAGCATAACTAGAAGTCTCAAGTCCTACGAACAGTAACCGCATAACCTGAAGCCTTGACGAACAGTAATCAGCAAAAGTCAGCGCGCGTGAAGTCCGGCGAAGGTCCGGTGAGGGCTGGAGAGGTCCGGCGAAGGTCGACAAAGGTGACGTGGACGACGTCGATGGTGGATGGCAGCTCCGAATGTTCTGGGTGACGGTTGGCGAGGCTCGGAATAGCCTGGGCGACGGCGGCGAGGCATGGATTTGAGTGTGTTAAGCGGCGGCGGCGAGGGCGAGGGCTTGGCTGCTAGGGTTTCAGTTTTTTTTTTTCGTATGAACAGTAGGCAGAGAAGAAAAAAAAGATTTTTTTTTTTGGTTTTAACAGATTTATGGAATCAATCTTCCATAACCTGCTATTGATACCATGATAAAGTAAAAAGGTGATATGAAAAGAATGAGAAAGTTTATTCCATTGTAGTAGCCTATCCCTCTATTTATATAAAAAACAAAGAAATAATACAGCCAACCCTAAACTGTACTTGAAACCCTAAATAATACAAGAAAGACAGAAATACCCTTTTTACATATGCCTTGAAGAGGACTCGAACCTCCACGCTCTTTAGCCCGAGAGTTTGAGTCTCACGTGTCTACTATTTCACCACTAAGGCATCTTGAAAGTGAATTGTATTCCATGAATATGATATCTATCTAGTGTGATGGACAGAATATATGCCAAAGGTTGGGCTATTGGAGTATTTGTACGTCCTTCCTTCTTTGCTCTATCTTTGCTTCCTGCTCTTTTTCCTCTATTTTCATCTATGCGGTATGCTCTTTTTTGTCCTCATTTTTTTTTCTCTGTTTGTTCTTCTGTATAATTCACATGGTTGGATTCTTCCCCTTTTCCCATCCACTGTTTTAAAAAAGGTTTTATCATTTCAGAGATATCATCAATCGGATCAATTTGTCCAAAAAATCGTCCGGGTCGAAATATAACTTAAAGTAAATACGAAATTTGTGCCCCATAAATGCTCATCAAATGTTTCGAGAGACACAAATGTGAGTCCAACAATGAGAAAGAGCCACGATAATCTCAAATGTCAAAATATAGTAGCGATGCTCTGTGCCTAGAGGGACTAATATCATTAGTAAAAGGCACGAATATCATTTGTAGTGATATAAATTTTGATTTTTTCTTGTTAATTTAAGAATCTCGTCAAAACTAATTATACCACGCATAGTAAACTCTGCTTTATAAATATAGTTCTCATATTGCGCTAAAATTTATCAAAAGCTTTTTAAAATCTTTTCCCAAAAAATTCTTAATTTACACAATTAAAATCAATTACATTATTGCATTAACATTAAAATATATGGAATAAATTAAAAAAATCAAACTAATATCATATTCATGGTTTTTTTAATGAAGTAAAATACTAAATTTGTCTTCCGTAAATTTTTGTAAGTTGTCTCGAGAGACACAAATGTGAGTCCACCAACGAGGAAGGGCACAATATTCTGAAATGTCAAAATAAATATATTAGCAAAAGGTTGTATTTTATCAAATCAGTTAAATAGATTTTAAATCAAGATTAATGACTATTAACATAGAAAATACCCAAAAATTAATAAACAACAATCACGCAATTACATTCTCGAAGTTGGTGTTCACGAAATTAAGATTTCCAAAAAAAATTGTTACAGTAAAGCATATAAAAATTACTCAGTACAAATGTGCTATAAATACAAATAAATTTGTGCGAAAATTAATCATAGCTAAAATTACAATTTTGCACGGTTCACAAAGATGAAGCTCAAAGGCTTTCTTTAAATAAACGATACTAAAAATAGAGCAAACAAACGATACAAATGATACTAATTGATCTCGTTCATATTTTGGCTTCTTAAATTATTCAGAGTTCACAAACACTTAATTCATGTTTGTGCATAAACACCACTCTTCATATTTAGCGAAATCATCTACACCGCCATCACGGAACTGAAAATAAGTATTACACTGAGCTCGCATTTATTTCTAACTTGAAGAATATGGACGAGCACATTGTATTGTTTAGTTGGTTAATGAGTGATGGCAATCTTGAAGCGGCAATGGTCGAGATTCTTAATGATGCCTGGCTTCCTAGGATTGATCCTCAAGGTGCTCATTTTTGTATTCTAGCCTAAATTATATGGGAGCTAATTCATTTCTTTTATTTATTTATTTTCATTTTACTAGCTTTACCCTTCCTATGCATTATTTTGGTATTTTTACTTGGTTGTGCGGGTAGTAAAATTCTGTTTCAATCAGATTGAAGTGGTTGAACATTTGAAACCAACATGACTAGCAAGTAAAATAATGGAAATCCATTGCCTATATGAAACAAATTTGATGTAGGCACAACGTCCAAATACCAACAAATTTCTAGATTTGTTATTAAAATTGCCCTTCTAGTTATCTGAACAATGAAAAACTCTCTGATTTGATAGAGACGTTCCTGCTTGGAGCATTGCTAGGAATTTCTCTCTCTCTCTCTCTCCGTCTTTTAACTACCGGTATTGATGCCTTTAGGGGTACCTTAATGGCAACTTATCATCCTCAAATTTTTGGATGTAAGAGGAAATTATATTCATCTTTCTTGAAACAATGGGTATTAGACCAAAGTCGTAACCAAATTTTGGACTTTGCTTAGATAAAACTATGATGGCTAGTAAAATCATATAATTGATTACACCTAGTGATCATGTAAAGTTTTGACACCTATGAGCCCATCTTATCATATTGGGAGGACAACAACCCACCAAATCCCTAAAACATCACGGCATTTACCACAATTCTCGGCAATGGAAAATATCAAAAACCATAATCAAGAGAAAGAGCCACAAACATGTCTACAATGAGTGCCAATAGTTTCAGCCTGCCTTCAAACACATAATGCATGTACTAGGCATCTGAAATTGTCTCCTCAACCATGACTCCATGAGATTCCTTACACTTTCCTTATGACGTCTTTCAATGGGAGAATGCAGTATGCTAATATTCTCCCGTTATAGATTAAAGGGGTTCTTTCCTTGGTTGTCTTCATTTTTTGAATTGAGGATTCCTTTGCCTCTTCTATGGATTTTTTTGTCTTCAAATTTTTCTGTCAAAAATTGTTGTTAGATTTTACGTTATAGAGCCTGCTATGGTCCATGTGTATGTGGAGGCATCCTTTCCCTTTTGTGTTTGTGTACTCTGTGTACAGGGATTGTGCCCGCTTCTGTCCACTTTCTGAGTTTAAGTTATGTTAATCAAATTCAAAAAACTTGTTGATTCTCTCTCTGTTAGTGGTAAGAAGTGTGATCTGGGGTCGATTGAAATGTTGCTTGACTCTCTCCTATTTAAGTAGTTAGAACCATGGTGTGTGGCCTATCCAAATGTTACTGTTGTTTAGTGGAACTAATTGGATGGTTCTACTATGGAATTTTATTTTTCTCTCTGGAGAATATCTATGTAGATGAATACCCCCTTTCAAAAAAAAAAATAAATAAAATAAAATAAAATTCTCATCGGTTTGCATGATATGTTTTTTTTAGTATGTTGTTATCATATTTCTCTCCCTTTATTTACGCTAGAAATTTCTGATTATAAGAAGAATGAAATCTTTCTGATTATAAGGAATCATATTTCTCTAACAACAATTCATGGGTCAGGTAATGGTGATGATAATTTGATCTTGGGTCTCTGTATAGATAAGGTTTCCCATGATGAGAAAGTTAAGTTCATGCTTGGTAAATAAGAGAGAAGTTTCACCATGTTGTGTTCTTTTGTGTTACTGCTGATGAAAAACTAACCATGTTCCACTTTGCCGGGTGAATATGCATAATTCCATTTTTTTGTTTCTCTTGCTTGCTTTTGCTCTCTCTATTTTCATCAACTTTGTTAGCTTGCATGACATTTAAGTTTTTCCAAGCTTATATATATGACCTTCAATCAACTTCTTGTGCAGCGTGATGGGTGATTCAGTTCAATTAACAGAAGTATCTACCATTTCTGATGAGGAAGAAGACATTTCTCTTGCGCGTCCTTCAGAAAATACGATTCAAGTGCAGGGAAAAACAAAGTTGAAATAGATGTTTTCAGGTGGAAATCCAAGGAACCAGAATAAAAGAAATTTATCAAAGAAACTGGTGATGAGGTTAATATTAAAGATAATAAGCAACCTGCTGCAATTGAGAAGTCTTTAAGAGTTGCTCCCATGCTAGCAGAAAGTACGATTAGAAACCAAGGGTTGAGACCTGTTGTACAGACAGTATAAGGTAATGATCAAGTTCATGTTGTAAAGCTGACTGAAGATAGAGGGTCGACAATCACCTATTACCCAGCATTCAAACTCATTGCAGGAAAAATTAACTAATTTGTCAGCTAATCAAGTTTCGGAGACTCGCGAAAAGTTTTTGGTAAGGAATTGCAGGGGAAATTTGGACCTACCAGCTGTCTCAACTCTTCCAGCCTCCTCTAAGTGTCTGAAGACTCCTCCAATGTCCTCAAAGCGTCTGAAGTTCCAGGTTTATCTCTCTCCTTTTCTCTGATTTCGTTCTAAGTTTGAACCTAGGTTTCTCTCTCTCCTCTCTATTTCGTTCCAAGTTCGAACTGAGTTTTCTCTCTCTCGGGTGTCAGTGCTGATTTTATTTTCTAGAGGAGTTGAAATCTCTGGAGTTCTGTTTATGCATGGCTTGCTGTGTTGCATCATCTTAATGGTATCTTTTACTTCACCTAAAAAAATAAAATTGGGTGTACATGTCTAATCCATGTTAGAAAATAGGTTGTCTTATCCAAGGGCTTATGTAGTTAACTTCCAATTTCTGTGTATTTAACTCATCCAGCTTCTAATGTTATTTTTAATCTAAAAGATAAACTCTTAATGGAGGCATACGAATTACTTTCTAGTTTCTTCCATTTTATTAACTTCTACTCTTTATTGTGTGATTTGTACTTTCAAGATTTTATTTTCTGTTTTTATTTAATTGAAAATATATTATTTTCTGTTGGAGGGATACTTTTGATCAAATGGATGATATTGGTCTTTTTTCGGTTGTCGATTTGTCCCGTTACGAACCGGATGTAATTTTTTTCCTTTTTTTTGCATTTATTTATAAGAATATTTTTAGCTTAAGCCTTAATGGTTTTTGTTAAATGAATTTACTTAATGACAATATATATTTCGTAAATTAAACTAATATATATAAAATTATATATTTATTTATTGACGTGTCCAAGCCGCGTCCGTGTCGGGGTTTTTGGAAATTTTCCGTGTCCGTGTTGTGTCATGTCCGTGTCCGTGCTTCTTAGACGAGAAACCAACGATCTTTGGACCTCTAATTACAGTTAAGTATATGACATATTTGCACTTCTGCTTTTCTAGCTTGATGTTCTGTATTCTGTGTTGATTTTTATGACTGTTCACTTAATGTTTCTTCTTGAAATTTCATTTATAAATTTTGTTTTGCTGTGGTGTGTTTCTACTTGATATTCTTTCTTTGACATCTTTGCTGCTTTTTCCCAGGAAAATGTTTTGTTTTCACTCAAACTAAACGTAATGCTGATCGTTTAGCTTATGCCATGGCAAAAAACTTTAAGAGTTGAAGCTTTGCACGGTGATATCTCACAACAACAGAGAGAGAACTGTTTCAGGCTTCCGAAATGGTCATTTCAATACTTTGGTAGCTACTGATGTTGCTGCTCGTGGGCTTGATGTACCCAATGTTGATCTAGTGAGTCCTTTTGTGGCCTTTCCCTCCCTAAAATGGTTATGCTATTACATAAAAGATTATATTTTGGTTACATGATCCTATGGCAGAAAAAATAATTTGAAAAATAGTTGAAATTGGTGAAATTTTATAAAATTAAAGGGTAAAAAATGATACTAACTATATTCAAAGTGATATTCTATGAAAATATACTTCTAATTTAATCAATTTGGCCCCCAATTGACTTTTAGAAATTTCAATTTTGGCTTGAAATTGTAAAGTAATTTATGAAAATGGTGAGGAATCGGTATTTAATACCAAATGATTACAATGGAATCCAAGCTTTCAAGAGGCTTGGGATCTCTCCAAAGATGAGCTAGGCTCAATACAAAATGATCTGATACCCCTCCTAATTCTTATATTCTCACCAACCTCTCTTCCTAACAGAATTGTAAACAACTTCTTAACAGAAATTGTCTAACGGAATGTCTAACAACCATTAATCTACTCTATCCAATTTGCCCTTGCACCTAGGACTTGTGGCCTAACATTAAGCTTTCTTGAATACCAATTCAGTTTCCTGAAAATCAATTCAGAAAACTGAAGTATGTTACTTTTTGTCGTTGGTAGCTCTTGGGATCCCACACCATTCTTTTAGACTGACCATAGTGATCTTTGTGAGTTTTGAACCGTGCACTGCAAGAAGGAAAGCAAGGATTACAATTGTATACTGTTTTAGAATCATCCAAGGTCAATCGAGTAAATGTCCCATATTGTGAAAAACAACTCATATTGCAAGAATTAGAACTATCCATGGCGTGGCCCAAGTGTTTTCTTCTATCTTCTGGGCCAACGAAGGAGTTAACAACTTGAAAATTTTCTTCTATTGGCGGAATTATTGGAATTGGGCTAGAAAGAAGTGCTGAAATTATTGGGCCAGAAAGAATTATTGGAGCTGAAAGATTGGGCTGCCAAAAATTTCTCCTCTATTTTATGGGCCAATTCCATGGCCCGACCCAAATTATTAGGCTCCAATACCTTTAGTTCAGCCCGAATTTCTAGTTTCAAGTCCTGAATGAAATTTCCCAAAGCCACTTCATTTGAAACATCATCTAGAGGTGTCGACAACTCAATGAATCGCCGATGATACTCTCTAACGCTGTTCTCCTGCTCCAGAGCAAGCCATTGCTTGTGGAGTGATCCATCTAAGGAAGAGCGAAATTGCTTCAAAAGTAAGATCTTCATCACCTTCCACAGCACGATTGATCTCTTCTTGTTTTTCCACTAGTACCACAGTAGGGCATTTCCCTCGAAGTTAATGATTGCCACCTCGATCTTCTCCTCATTCGTGAATCGATGGAGAGTAAAGAATCGTTTTGCCTTCAAGATCCAACCGTTGGGATTTGTGCCGTCAAACATTGGCATCTCCACCTTCCGAAGTCGGAAATCAGGGCGTGAACAGGGAAGATTGGTATTACCTTCAATTGCATGCGATCCTCCCACCATCGAACTAAGTACCATAGCCTTCATCACTCTATCAGACGATGACGACGAAGCATTTCGGGCTAAATCTTCATGGAGCTTAAGAAGGTAGTCCAGTCACTTGTTCATGTTCTGCATCTCCTCATTCGAAGTACGAATTTCTCAGTGGAACTCCTTTTGCACAGTGCTGACCACCTCCTCCATCGTATGCATACATTGAGCAACATTTTTTGTTGCCATCTACCTTGATACGTGCTCTAGAGGAACAATACAGATCTGAATTGATGATCGGTCCCACACTCGATTGTAATCGATAAACAGAAACGACATCATGATCTGAAACGAAGAGCTATCCTCATTCAACGACATCAACAATCGATGGCGACGACGAAGCAAACATCGATCAATAAACAAAAAACGATGATCCGGAGCTCAATCGTCAATCATGAATGAAGAACAGAATAAGAGATTCAGATCTCAATTGAAGATCTGTAAAATGAATCGATGATCGGCAAATCAAGAACGAAAATCAAAAAGCGAGATTCGATCGAAGTGAATTGAATCGAAACTGTAATCGAAAATCACTTCAATCCGAATCAATTTGAACTTGAACGGAATTGAATCGATGAGAAGATGACGATGAAGAGCATGAGCGATGAGAAGAATAATCAATTGATGAACATCTGTTGTCAATGATGAAAACGATACTGAACAGATCAATGATTGAACAACAATCGTCAATTGAGAAGAAGTATGTTAATCATTTGATGCCATCCACCCAGATATTGAATAGCTCTGATACCAATTGATAGGTATCAGTTCTGTTGTAAAGTAATTTATGAAAAGGGTGAGGAACAGGTATTCAATACTAAATGATTGCAATGGATTCCAAGCTTTTGAGAGGCTTGGGATCTCTCCAAAGATGAGCTAGGCTCAGTACAAAATGATCTGATAACCCTTCTAATTCCTATACCCTCCTTATATTCTCACCAACCTCTCTCCCTAACAGAATTGTATACAAATTCTTAACAGAAACTATCTAACAGAATGTCTAACAACCATTAATATGCTCTACCCAATTTGCCCTTGCACCTAGGACATGTGGCCTAATAGAATTCATCTCTCTAAACATAGTTTAAAGTTTGTCTGAACTTACGCAGACCAGACACTTTTATAAGATGCGAAAACAGGCAGGACAAAATGCGATGTTTACAAGTATGAATCACATATTATTAATCATTTAATAATCATATATGTTTGATGGGGACTAAAGTTTTGTGTAGGATTATAAAGTTCACTTGTTTATTTTTTTCATCGTGTATTGTGGTGAAAAAAAAAGGCACAAACATTGATTGTTCTTGTACTATACTTAAATTATAAGAGTCCTACCAATAAACTCTATTATTACCTTCCAACATTTTATAAGTTTTGTTGCCCAAAGATCTATTCAAGAAGGGAGGTGAATTGGATAATTAAAAATTGAACAAATAATTTATCAAATCACTTCAATTTCCATAACTAGTTATTATCTTGATATTTAGCGGAAATGTGTTTTAACCAAGTGCACAACCAAACAAATAAAGATAGAGAAATTGACACCAAGATTTATAGAGGTTCGACAAGCTACTATTGCCTTTATCTTCTCCTCTAAGTTCCCGCAATGAATTTGCAATCCACTAATCGTGATCCCTTTTCTAGGTAGGATCCAAATCTTTACACGATCCTTTTCATAGGTGCAGGATTAACCTAATTTTTTTTTTCCAGACTAAAAATCAATCCTATCATTTTTCCATACTCAGAATTAACCTTGATTAGGCAACATTCGTTTATGTCTAATCCACTCACTGAGGTCAGCCACGTTTAGGTCTAAGCTACAACTCATAAATACGAAAGATTATCAAGTTCCTTTTTACATGAGTTTCTACCACTTCAATTCAAAATAATTTTTATTAATGACATGATAGGCTAGTAATAGAATTGCGTGAGATAGCAAATCTTATTTTTCAACAATTAAAGCACAAATATTTTCTTGATCAGATTTTCAGGAAAAATCGTTGAGTTTGTTTGTTTGTTTTTTTTATTAAAAAGATTTTTAGTGATAAAAATGATTTTCATATAAAACATATAACAAGCTCAAGTAAATCACAGTAACTTGGGAAAGTAAATAAGATTGATCTCACCGGGATTTCATCAAGAAGATTGAAAGCAAAAGTCAACCTTGCTATATGCAAAACTAACCCTTTCTTCGATCAAGAATGTTTCACAAATTTTTCTCTCAAAAATATTTTACAAAAAATATACTCACAATTTTAGAAATTTAAAATAATATGTAATCTCTGCAAGTCTATATATAGGGATTTTAAATCATGCCTATAACATCTATATTTTGAAAGATATGCTAAAAAATGGCATATATAAACCCATATAAAATAGATTTAAATCAAAATTCTATCCCAATATTTTACTCTATATTTCAACAAAAATACAATCAAAATTCTTCTATAGTTATATAAACTCCTTTTGATTTTTATAATTTTTTTATCCCAATATTTAATTAAATTCAATTAAAATTCTAAAAACTTATATATATTTTTTTTTAACTTTTATGAATCTTGTATTAAGTTATGATGAATAAAATGTTTTACCCACATATCTTATTAAACATTCAATTAAAATCTTTAATTTTTATATGATCCCTCCTAAGTTTAATCTAGTGTTATATTTTAAAGAATTTTTATTGAACTTTCATTAAAATAGGTTCTCCATTAATTATGAGATATATTAATGCAAATACATATTTAGGGAAAAATAAATTTTTACAGTTAAAAGGAGAGAGAGAGAGAGAGAGAGGCGCAATTTTTTTTTTTTTATAAAAATACCCTCAAATTAATGGAATCTCTCCAATTTTTTAAACAAAAAAATTGATTGGTCCCAAACAAAGATGAATTACAATACAAGGGACCAAATGTGTCACCTCTAAAAATCTCATGATTCATTTAAAAGTCCACCCAAACTTAAAGGAGGAAAATCGAAAAATAAAATAAAATATCCCTATATACTAATGGCAGTTTCATCCGATTTCATTAACGGAATTTGCATTTGGGTTAAGATTGAAACAAAAATGAAACTTGAGGAACTAAATTTGTAACTTTGTAAACCTCTAAAAATATTTTACTATTAATATTAAATTTAATGAGGGTTTCCGTAAATAGACCTTAAAATGTGTAGCTAAAATGTGTTAGGTAAATATATCTCGTCCTGTTTTAAAATATACTAGCATATAACCCGTGCTTAAAGGCACGTGTTTTAATTTTTTTATTGTTAAATTAATATTTAATTTAATATAGAAAATGGCAATTGATTGAGCACAAATGAACAATACAATGGAGAAGAAATCAACAAAATTTACATTTATGAATTTACAAATCAGAAGCACAAAACAGATATAGAGAATACTAGATAATTTAAAAAAAAATTATATTGACAAAATTCAATTTATTTATATAACTTTATCAATTTATCGAGTCATATTTTCGAATAACTGCAACCAATAATCAAAATAACCAATAATTGACAATTGTTTTCAAATGAATAATAATTTGGTAAAAGATACATGGTAATTTTTTTTTAAAAAGACTTATTTATTTATAAGTCTCAAATTCAAACCTTATAGTTTAGAATAAAGACAATAACAATACAATTAATAATGATACTATTTCTAAATGGACACTAAAAAATAATTAAGGATGCATGGTAAAATATTTTTAAAGAAAATTGACGAAACCACATTTGTTCTTACAACATTCTCAAATATCACGTTTTCAAATGCACATAGTTCAAATACCATGTTTTCAAATACAAACAACAATAACCAACACAACGTATAAACTTAATAAAATCAATCAATAACATACTGACATGCACAACCAAAAATAAAAAATTAACGACGGCATTAGAGCCCATTGCCCAGAAGAAAATATTATATGTTTTTTTGACACTTTTGTTTCCACATTGGGGAATATATATATATATATGACTGAATTTGGAAATATCACATTGCATGATAGGATTTCACATCGCATGATTTTCAAATGAACTTAAATACGCAATGTATCTCTTAATCTAAGAACAAAAAATAAATAAATTTCACTGACTTATTCTCAAAATTTAATTCTAAAATAAACTTGAAATTCCAACATTTCCATTGCTTGTTCTCCCATAAAATAGTTCTACGAATCTGGAATGGAACAAAAATAAAATTTTAAGCAATAATGGCCCATGGATAACATTAAATTTTAGAGACATAAGAGTCGCACTTGTTTCTTACTAGGAAAGTGACAGAAAATTAAAAAGAGCTTTTCAAAATTCAACCTCAGTGAATTGAAATCAAAATATCAATCACCATTTTCACAAACATCCATTGATTATGTTGAATAGGCCAACCTCTTTTCACTGTTATACCTGTGATCAAGAACATAAATATTTATCTTTTTCTGCGCCATAAAAAAATAAAAAAAATAAAAGAGAGAGATTCAATCGGTAAATCATAGCCTGCCAATTTCAAGAAGAAAAAAAAAAAAGGATTTGAAAAATAATATTTATTTATTTTTTTAAAAAAATCAAAGCCACCAAAAACACAAAAAAATAAACTCAAATATATAAAAAATGAAGGTGTAATTAAATTGAACAATACATATCAAATCCCCTTCTTCTGCAAAAAAATTGAACCTCTTGGAGGTAATTTTTTTTCTCTATCAAACATTTACACCGATCTCTTCAACTATTCCAATCAACATAATAAAAAAAATGCATAAATTAATTTTCCGCGATATCTAATTATGTTTCAAGTTTTCTTTAAAAAAATCCGAAGCCTGAGAATAAAAATATCAATAATTTAAAGTAATTTATTTATCTGTTAAAAAAAAACTTTGAAATTATATAATATTGTTTTTAAATAATAGAATCTAGTATCTATATAAGAAACTAAAATTGAAAGACTTCAATTGAATCACAAAACTTCTTTTCTTGATTCTCCTAAATTTCTCTCTTTAATTTTTTTTTTTTTATTTAAATGAGTTTTAAATATTGTATGTACCGTTAATATAGTTATTTTAGTGAATTTAATTTTCATTTAATATTAATATAGTGGGTTTCATGATTTTTTTTTTTTATATTTAAAATAGTAAAAATTTCCTTTTAAATAAAAGATAATTTTTTAAAATAAACAATAAAAAACTATACTAGACTTTTTAATATTTTTTTTTTTATATTCTTTGTTTCTAAGTGTTGATAGAAATAATGAAAAAAAATCAAATTATTATTATTATTATTATTATTATTTTTTTTTTTTATGTAACTAATTTCATATACGAAATCTATATCTATATGGGAAATTTATTATATTACTATTAAGAGATATATAAATAAAAAAATGAACCTCAACTACCTTAATAAAAATTTTAATTCTTAGAGATTTTAAAAAAACGGTCCTCTATTCTTTGACTGTCTTTTTTTTTTCATTATTTACGTACAATACCATTATATTAATAAATGAAAATGTGAACATCCATATTGTTGGTCCAGTGAACTACCCAAGAGGGGGGGGGGGGGGTGAATTGGGTAGATAAAAAATTATCAGAGAAAATATTTCAAAAATTCAAATAATTAATTTTAATCCTAAATTAATTATTATCTTTATATCACAGTGGAAATATAAAATCAACTAGGTCACACCAAACAACAAAAATAAATAATGTAAAGATAATAGCATACCATAAATTTATATTGGTTCACCAAGTTACTTTTGGCTAATCCAGTCCTCCGAGCCCCACGAAGAGTCGCACCCACTAAACTCAAGATTCCTTTAAAGGTAGGAACCAAACCCTCACAAGGATTATTTTACAGGTTCAGAATCAACCTTTACAAAAAAAAATTCACAAGCTTAAGAATAACCTCTACTTTTTACAGGTTCAAGAATAACCTAATTTTTTTTTAAACTAAGGCTAAAGAATTAAAATCTCACAAACACTCCAAATATCCTTTTACCTTATAAGGATTGAACCATTACAAAATTGCTCACAAATCAATTCAATTCAGGAAGAATTACTACCTCAATCTCTTTACAGGAAGAGACTGAAACCAGCTACCCTTAGATTAAATACTTTCAACAGTATTCAATCTGTCACTCAATTTACCAATTAAAAATTGATAAATGATTTTTCTCACTCAGAACTTCTACTTCTCCAGATAAATTAGAACTCAATTAATATCTTAAAACTAGTGATAGAAAAGTGAGATATTCAAAATCTGATTTTAAACAAAAAAAAATGGGTAGCACGTAATTGAGTACGCAATCAGATTTATTCAAGAAATTGTTTCAAAAATTTTTTTCAATAAAAAATTAAAAAATAATTTCTAAAGATCAAATTCCAAATATAATCAGGTAGTACTAAATAGAAAGTAATTTGGAAATATCTCACCCGAAATTTACCGAAAGAATAATGATAGCAATGTCACTTCAGATTCGGTAGCAGCAATGATTCACAACAAATAATTCTCAAGAATAACTCTCAGAAAAGCTCTCACAATTCTCAATATGATTTCTCTTAGAAAAACTCAGTATAATACTCTTGATCTCTCTCTCTAATATGAAATTTCAGGTCTATATAAATGGGAGTAAAATAAGCTTTCTAACGGCTAATTTTCATTTGTTATGATATTTAATTGCTCTTATAGATCCCTTATATCATTAAAACTTCATCCTGGTTCAAATCACTTAATTATAGCTTTTAAACTTCTCAATTAAGTTTCGCAAATATTTATCAATTACAATTAAATAGGATAGAAAAAATTATATATACCAAATTGAGAAATATTCAAACTTAATGAACTAAATCTATAGGGATATCAAAATATATGTTGCATATTTGAAATAACATTAAATCCCTAGTATATCTCGTGAATCCTAACCATAAAACGGCTATTAACGGTTACTTTTAGAATAAAATCCGGAATTCCACAAAATCCTGAAATAGTGCCATAAGTCGACTTACCAATGACCACCGGTCGACCACTAGATTCAGGATGTGGCCAAGCCAAAAATTCATAGCCCATCGGTCGACCTATCTGTCGACCTAGAGATTCAAAGAGTTACATTTTTTATCACAAGTCGACCGCTCTGTCGACTTATCGATATAGAGAGTTCATATTTAAGCACAGGTCAACCTACCTGTCGACCAATAGATATAGAGACTTTTCCTTTTATGATCCGGTCGACTTACCTGTCGATTTACTAATGCTGTAACATTTCTCTCAATTCGTTTTTAATCAATTTTCATTGACGTTTTCGCCCTTTTAACCGATTTCTTTTCTCGGTTAGCTCCACTAAATACTTAACTTCAATTTTAATCAATTATTAATATTTCTTTTTAAATTACACATAGGAGCAAATAATTTAACTAATTAGGATCCTATAAAAAATATACATATTTATAAAAATCATTTTGTGTCTTGTGTGATTCTAATTGGAATATTAATAGTTGAAATTTTAACTTGAATTGTTTTCTCTAAATTCTTCAAATTCTGCAACCTATTAATCATTCATGATATTTGTCATCATCTTTTAGCATCTATTCATTACTTGTCATCAAATCTTCATTATTTGAACTAATAAACTGAAACACTTAATCAAACCATCAGTTCTACCAAAAATATCAACCTTTAATTGTTCATCAAAATCTTAGAATTATCACATATTTTCATTCTGATATTTTTAAACATTTGGATATATTTTAACTTTGATTCTAATGCTGTGAATGTTAATTGTTCTTTCATGAATAAATCAACAAAATACAATCACGATTTGAACTTTTATCAAAACCACCAAAAATTTAAAACAAAATTGAAAAAAAACATTAGATCAACAAAAAACAAATATGTGTGAACATTTCATCAAACGACATGAGTGGGTGAAAACACCACGAACAACAAATCAAACACATCGAAAAACTCCTAAGATCAACAAAACAAAATCGGTATGAACATTCACCAACCATAAATGACACATTCATCTTGAAAACTAAATCAACATAGATCTAAAATCTCGTACGAACATTCATAAAAAACAAATCAAAAAATCTGAAAGAAACCTAAAATAAACAGAAAAAAAAAATATTTACCTAAATAAATAAAAAAAACTTTACAAAAATCAATCCAGACAAATGAAAATCCATCAAACCATGCTAGGAATGAACATTCAGATCTGAATTTTTTACATTAACATTTGATATGAACATGCAACTAGATCTGAATATTTAAGATGAACATTCACCCACCATAAATAACACATTCATCCCTAAAAATAAATCAAAATAAATCTGAAATCCGTGCGAACATTCACTAAAACAAATAAAAAAAATGTGAGAGAAAATCAATGAAATAAGTGAATAAATTGCAACTATTAAATCCCATATCTGAAATTCACCAAATCGAAGATCAAACATTCATCGTCGTGCGAGCGGTGGACGAATGGGAGTATCAGTGGTAGCGGCGAGTACAACGAGACTCGACTGTGCGAGCGGTGGACGAATGGGTTGTGGACAATGGTGGTGGACCTATGGACTGTAGACAACAGCAGTGGACTAGCGGGTTGTTGACAACAGTGGTGGCCACTGTCAAGCTGCCGTCGGATCTCTACCACCACACCACCGTTCACAGCCGGATCTTCAGATTTGAAGAAACGCGCGAGAGAGATTTAAGGTTATCGACAACGAAGATTCTAGAACATTGTTGGTGGTTGAGATGCTACAACATTTGTCGGTGGGTGAGAGATAGGAATAAATATATAGTGAGAGAGGAATGCTATGGAAAAAGCGAGAAGAAGAGTGGCTATGAGATTATTTAGGGTTTCATATAAAACATATGATATAGATTATTTAGGGTTTAACGGTGTGGCTTGATAGGAATAGATTGTTTTGGGTTTGACAGTATGGCTTCATAGGAATAGATTGTTTAGGGTTTCATATAAAACATATTTATATGGGGGTAAAGATTGTTCCTTCACTATTATTTTCAACTGTCAAAGGACTAAATACTAAGAAGAAGATTAAAAAATAATATTTTTGCCTAAATACTCTCATTTTCATTGTCAAAATATCAATCCTTTAATGCCACTCATATGCATTAATGGTCCTAATCAAAACCCACCATTGCCAAACCACACTCCTCCATTTATTTGCTCTATTCAATTTCCACAATACCTTGCATTTATTTCTTGTCCACCATTGCAAAACCTTCCCTCCTCCTCTATTTATTTGCTCCTATTCACCAAAACCCTCAATTAGACCCTCCTCCTCTATTTGTTTGCTCCTATACACCAAAATCCTCAATTAGTAACCCATTGTTGCCAGAATTCTTTGTACCTTGTCCATCTCCGGAAATCTATTGGAAAACAAATCATGGAAAACGATACAACACCAGGTTAATTTTTGTTATGTTCAATCATTCTCTTTTCCTAACAATTGAAGGAAGTAGATGTATATGTCTCTGCATTTAGTTCAGACAATTATGCTCTTAGTGTTTTATTATGTGTTCTGTCTTGGTGCTTTATAAGTATAATTTTGATTTACAATATTCTGTTCTAAACCAAGTTGAAAACTAACGAACTAAAAATTATTCAAAGAACTAAAATAAAGAGAAAAAATTGAAAAAATATATAGATTAATTTTAAAGATAACCTACAAATCTTCCCAACAAAAAAATATTAATTTTGGAATACAATAAACATATATATATATATATATGTATTAGGATGGGAGGAGCAAAAGGCTGACTAAATATTTTTGTTTTGTTTTTAGATTTATTAATTAAAAATAGATAAAAACGATATGTTGATTTATTCTAAGAATAATTGATTTATTTTTTAAATATAAAATTAAAATTAGAAAGGGATTCTTAGTATATGATTCTCAACCTTCTTTTTTTTTTTTAATTGAGAAACTAAAATTTAATTGTCAAAATAAATAAACATAATTTGAACAATAAAATCAAAATAATTAAGGGAAAGAAACATATTTGTGTGATAGAAATATTTACAAAATAAAAAATAATTAATCGGTAATCACACTTAATTTTTTAATTTTTTAAAATGGTAAAAAAAGAAAAAGAAAAATAGGAGGCACCAACTCTTTGACCATCACAATGCATGCCCATACTTATTACAATCTATTATCTTTCTCAATTAAGCCAGAGATAGCTCCAAAAATGCACTATTTAATATGAAAAGAAAACCATATACAGATTGAACCCCAAAAAATGCACTATTTTACGATTCTTCATAATTGTTTTCACTTTTAATGATTTACAAATATTGTACTCACTTTTTCATCAACTATTTTTTCTCCACATAATTATAACGTTATGCATTTTGTTGTTTAATTTTTCAACAAAATCATGCAATAAATATAAATACACAACATCAAAGTTGACAACTAAACATTTCTTAAAAGAAATCATAAAAAAAAAAAAAAAAGAAGCAAAATTCAATATTAAACACCATCAGATACAATATCATTTTCTAACACTTTATAATAATATTACTTAAAAAAAATGAAAACCAACTACAACAAAATATATGATAAATAAGATAAAATAAAAAATACATTTTGAACAAATAAATATTTCCAACCCTGCAAATAATACAAAATTCACAAAAAAAAAAAAAAAAAAAAAAAAAAAATAATAATAATAATAATAATAATAATAATAATAAAAAACCCAATACAAACTACAATAACTAATACAAAAAATAAAAAAATAAAAGAAAAAATCTCTCAAACACAATAAATGCAAAATTAATTTAAATAATCAAATAAAAAATCCATAAAATTATTTCAAACCTAAAACTAGTTTAAGATTAGTTTAAAGCTCACCTCTTTTTAATGAGTGTTAAATACAAAATGCCCTTCTTCTCCCATGTCTTATTTTTTGAATGGTCTATACATCTCATTAGTTCTTGACTTTTCATATTTTCTTTAGTTTAAAACTTCAATTAACCTCTGTTTTTTATGAGTGTTAAAGGAAAAATGCCCTCATTTGTTCTCAACTCTTCATCCCCTCTACCATTTAAAACTTCAATTCATTGAAAGCACAATTTATGCAGTGGATGTCTTATAAATAACAAAGTGTTGATGGATTTCCATCAACCATTGTTGCCTCCTCATCCAAACCCAACACTGTATATTGAAAGCTTATCTAGATTTTGATTTGACTTTTCAATCTTATTTTGATTTATTCTGAGGGATGTGAATTTCGATCTTATTTTGATTTTGATATGAAGTTTAAATGCAATTTATTCTTTATGTTTATTTATTATTCCGTATTATTGCAGATCAATTTAGACTTAGTAAATCATTTGAAATAAAAGAACAAAGATAAATTCCGTATTATTTACTTTGTTTTTTTTTTCCCCCAAAAAATACAAAAAGTAGATAGATAAAGGAAAAGAAAAAAGAATGAAAATTTGAAATAAAAGAAAAAAAGGGTTTAAAATTAGAAAAAGGAAAGAATGGGGAGTTAAGTCGAAAATGAATGAGAAAGAGAGAGATAATAGGAGAGAGAGAGAGAGAGAAAGGGGTAGGGCCACCCTTAGTCACACCAAAAGATAGAGAGAGACAGATAGAGAGGAAAGGTGAAAGAGAAGAGAAAAGAAAGAGAGAGAGAGTAGGCGAGAAAGAGAGAGAACCGAGAGGAGGGAGAAAGAATAAAGTGGGGGCCCCACTGCCCTTTTGACAACCGACAGAGATAGAGAAAAGAGAAAGATAGAGAGAGAAAAAAAAAGGCGACGGGGCCCACATGTTGCCTTGGTTAGCAGCATAAGAAAGAGAGAGAAGGATTGCCACGTCAGCCGGCTGAAAGGTGGTGGAATAGGCGAGTAAATTCACACACCCGCAACCCTAGAACGCCTTTTTTGCCTTTTTTTTTTCTTCTCAATATTACCCTTTCCCAGTCTAACTTGGACTAGGCTTTAGCGGTCAGAACTAGTTTTTAGGATTTTCTCGTATTTTTCACGCCCCATCATTTCCTAAGAATATGGTCCTCCTCCTCCTATTTTATTTATTCAAAAATTGAGATGAGCCACCCCTAGAAGAATAATTCTCAAAGTCTTTTTAGGAAGCCGTCTGCGAGAGAGAAAAACCCAAGCATCGAGATTCTTGGTCTAGAACATATATGTTTTCGTTTATCTTTAATATTTCAACTTATTTTATTTTCTTCGCAATTTAAATTCTTGTAAGTTTTAGTTGTCCGATGACTCGATGAAAAACGTCGGGATAAGGTTCTCCATTCTCAATATGAACCTTTGAGCGTTTATTTTATTTTTGCATTCTTCTTTTTTTATTTGTTTACAATTCATAAAAAGAAAAACTAAAAAAAAAAAAAAGTCGTTCGATAATCTGATTAAAACGTCGGGGTGAGTTTCTCGTGCTTAAACTTAATTTCCGAAAATTAAGTGAATGATGTTTTCATTATTTATTTTTCTATATTTTATTTATTTTAGTTTTATTCTTGTTATCAAAATCTTAAAAAATATAAAATATAAAATTCAAAAAAATAATAAAATTTTAGTTGTTAGGAATTAATCCTTACAAACCATAAGATGAATCTAACGATTCGATAAACCGTGGGAGAGTTTTCTATGACCTCGTTTCTAGTCCGCAACTAGAGTAGAATTTAGAAACGACTGGTTTTAAGAAATCTCTTCACTCAGTAAACATTTTCATGAGATTCCACTTAAGTTTTGAAAAGATTAATTCCAACAAAATTGTTTATGCGATTTCTTTGAGGGAATATTCATAGAATTTGAGGGAATTTCAAATCGAGATTTCTTTAAATTAATTGGGCAAACTAAAAATAGACATTATTTGCATCTCTCTCCTATATTTATTTCTTGTATCATTTGGACGGCATATGACACTTTCACCACTTACACTTTATATTTCATACATATAGGTTTTTTTATTTTATAATTCATACTACTTCTTCTCATTTAGTCACGACACGTACACTACTTGCATTTTTTATATTAAATAATTAAATCCTTGCCACGCATGATCACATAGTGTTCCCTGATTAATGCCCGTATCCATATCATTTTGCATCGACATGTTTAAATTAAACCCATTCTTACATAAAAATCACATAAGTAGTTTTTAAGTCACTTTTGCATAAATAAAATAGAATTCATATCATGTTAGTTTTTGCATTTATATTTTGATACTTATTCACTTATTTTATTTTGCCCATTTAAATTAAAAAAAAAATCTCGAAGACATATATAAATACCCCTAGGGACCATTCTTGTTGAATGCTTAATATTTGATAAGAGGTCATACTGGGGAGAACATTCCAAAAAATACAAAAACTTGTCCCACCTTATTTTTGAAAATACCAAAAACAATTCATAAGAAGGAAATGATTTTAAAATAAAATAAAGCATTTGGACTAAACTAATTGGACTTAAATGGATATAAGATATCATTTTCGGATGGACGTCTTGGGGTGCCTAACACCTTCGCCGAGCGTAATTGACCCCCGAGCTCTTAAATGAATATTTGGTTTGACTGTGTGTTTGAAGTCAATTTTTATTTAGGTATTTTAAATTTGTTTTTAAAATTCGGTGACCTAGCACACCATTAAAATTCAATGCTAGGTGGCGACTCCTTATTTTTAAAGCGGTTTAAGTATTTTTTTAAGAAAACCAAAACTTAAAAAAAAAAACTCTTTACGCTATTTATTATTTAACATATTTTTCCTTTTCAGAAAATTGGGGTACTGAAATGTAAAACACACACCAAAACAGACAGTACGAAAACATACCCGCGCAAAGGCACATCAATGTTTATGGGAAACCCAACCTTGTATTGTAACTCAGGAAACAAGGAATAAGATTACAACTTTCGGTATGAAATTGACAGGAACATACTCACTGCTTAAAACAGACTACAACATGATTATATATAGAGAAATACAACAGTTTGACAACCCCAACTGTATAGGTAATCAACAGACACTTGTCTGAACATGTCCAGTCTACAAGAGGTAGTTTTTCAGTCTGAAAACTGCCTAAAATTGCCACAAAAATTGGCCAGAACTGTACCCACGTGCCTTGCACATGCTTGGTAACTTTCAGTCCTTCAGCTTACCACGAGTTAGACTTCATTTCAGTGTTTTTGTATCGTGCCAATATCTTGTCACGTTGCCATCTCGTTCCTTTATTCATTGCGATGTTTGCCAACTCCTCGCCATGCCGCATGCATGGCCAGAACGCATCTTGTGCTCACGTTCTATCTCGTTGCGGCCCAACGACTTCCTAACGCCGTATACATTTTCCACACCAAAATGCACCGTCGTTCCCAATAGTTTGTCATGCCGTGCAAATGACATTATTCACAACATAACGTTGTGTCTACGTTGTGCCACCTTGTCTCAGTACCGCACCAAGGTCTTTCCCACTACCCAGCACCCGCTAGTGTTCTACCATAATACTACTGCCCATCGACATGCACCATGTTGGTGCCTTCGTTGCCAATGAGTCATTTGTGCCGCATGCACCATGTCCAGTAGCAAAGTACACCAAGTTGGTGTTGTTTGGTCTTCTAGCATTGATAGGAGCTAACAAACTACCCCCACCAAAAAAATCCAATATCCTCTTCGGATTGATCCCAGCGAGACTCACTGGTTTTGGCATCCACCTATGCCAACGGTACTGCCACAGTCTTCTCAATCTGCCCGCAGTTTTGTTTCCAGAATGTTGCAATGCCTTGCAATGATTTCGTCACAGATCGTATCTATAATCAAATTGACCACTAGTCTGTTGCTCCCATAGCAACCTCGTTTGGAAACCCATGATAACCAGTCGCCTCTGGTTATATTTCAGCATGGGACATAGGATCGTTTCTAGTATCCTACGCCCTAAGTCAGGTTCATCACTTACCCGATTTTTTACCGCACCCGGTTTGTCCGTTGTCCACCAACAATATCGTGTTGACATGTGCCATATCCTCGGTTCAGAGCCTTTATCATTTGATTCCTCCCGAACTAGTGCCGTTAGCTTGTCCTTTTTTGGATAATCCTTTGCTTGGTGAGGACTGTCGCATATAAAACAACCTCGACTCTTACCTGCAGCCTCGTTGGTTGTGATTTTGAACATGAACCCTTGGGAACGTTGGCCTCCCAATCTTTGTTCTTCCATTCCTTCGTGCCCTCGTTCATCTTTTCTTTGCCTTTTCTACCTGCCTTTCGGTCAGAACCTCTGTCTTCCTTAGTCAGGTTGTAGTTGGTCAAGCTATTTGTCGTCACCATGACAGTTTACAGGTCTCGCACACCCCGCCGTCTCAATTCTACTTGCACCCATGCTTGCAAGCCCGAGGTAAAATTGAACAGCTTGTTGTCATCCAACATGTTCTTCACATCTAACATCAAGGACGTGAATTCTTTCACATACTCACGCTCCGAATCCGTGTGCTTGAGTCTCCGCAATTGATCCAGAGCCACCCAACTCAAGTTCATCAGTAGAGAATTGCTCCCTCAGTTCCTTCTTCGAAACAACCCACGTCGTTATTGTTAGACGTGTAGTATTTTCCACACGCGTTCGCCACCACATCTTCGCGTCACCAACTATGTACATACTCGACATGGACACCTGTTCATCATCGAGAACATGAGGAATCAAAAAATATTGTTCCATGTCCCATAAGACTGCAATTCCTTAGTACTCCGCATAGCAGAAAATGCCTTCGGGTCCGACACTTTCATCCATGCTGGTTCGTTCCGCGACATGCTTTGCCCAGCAACGATCTTCTTCAAAACAACTTTTTCCTCAACATCTTTGAGGTTGCCTTCCAAGACAACGTCTTTAGCCGTTGTGTCACTGCAAAATTCTTCGAAAGAGACTTGAAGATTCTCAATGTTGACCCTTAGTTCAGCGTTCTAGACAGACAGGTTCACTTTGCTGCCTGTCGGTGCCACGCTGACGTAATATTCCAACACTTCCAGTCGACTGCTTACACTCATTTGTGCCACATAAACTATGTTCGGTAGCAAAGTGCACCAAGTTAGTGGTGTTTGGTATTCCAGTGTTGTTAGGGGCTAACAGATAGCCTCTATGAAAGTAGAAATAAATGTTATTCAACATGATAAGACTTCAGACTTGGTTACTCTTTCAACTGGTGAGCAACCAGCTGGCTGTAAGTGAATGTTTAGTGTGAAATACATGGAAAATGGCTCCATTGATAGATATGATGCTCGACCCACTTCCGAATAATTCACTCTGATATCCTGCAAGGACATCGATGCAACTTTTTTTCCCCTGTTGCAAAGTTGACTATAGTTTGCCTTCTTGTCTCCTTAGTTGTTTTTCATTCTAATGCGTCCATTAATGACGGCTTATATAGAATTATCTATATAGATCCTCCACTAAGTTTTTGGGCTAAAGGAGAGTATTATGGGAAAGTATATTACCTTCAAAAGTCCCTAAGCAATCCCAATGGACTTTATTCGGTTGTTTCAACAACCTTACCATGGGATTGACCCAACGTCACTCAAATCATACATGGTTTATATGTCGTCATTTTCAAGGTTAATGTATCATAGTCTCCGTCTATGTGGAAGACATAATTACTCGAGATGATGCCTTAGGTATTATTTGGGTGAAGAGTGATCTCATAAAAATCTTTAACATTAAGGAGTTACTTCTTCTCGATACTTTCTCGGGATTGAAGTTGCTCGATCTCGCTGAGGTATATCTTTATCTCAGTGAAAGTATGCTCTCACTTTTAATTTAGGATACAAGTTTGATCAGATGCAGATCTGCCTCAACCCCAATGAATCCAAACCTTAAGTTGATATATGAATTAGAAGAAATATTACCAAAGCCTTTGGTTTGTCAGAGACTTATGGGCCGTCTCATCTACTTGGCCAAGATGAGGTCGAGTCTTATGCAATGAGTGTTGTAAGCTAGTTTATGCATCATATCTCACTTATTATCTGGATGGAGTTTACCACATCCTCCAGCACCTTAAAATTTGTCTAGGCCTTGGTGGTCTCTACTATGTGGCTGGAGCATAGGAAGAGCACTCCTACTTTACAAATGTCGATTGTACATGGTCTAATAGTGATAGGCATTCCACATGAGTATAATGCACCTTCTGGGATAGTTATCTCATTTGGTGGAAAAAGAAAAAAGCATGCAATCGTCTCCCAGTCCTCCGCTAAAGCCGAGCATCAAGCTATGGCTCAGGGGACGAGCGAACTCTTTTGACTTTGCTCCCTTTTGATTGAGTTAAGATTTTCTATGATGAATTCATCTATGCTATTTTGTGATGATAAATCCACCATCATGCTATTCTTTGTCTCAGTCTTTCATGAGAGAATGAAATACATCAAAGTCTATTCACTTTATTCGAGAGGAAGTTTGCTCGAGAGTTATTTCAATTAATTTCATCCTCTAAGTAGATCGCCGATATGTTTAACAAATCCGTTGACTCATCTTTCCTTTAGTCAACTCTTTTCAAATTAGGCCTTCGAAACATGTTTGCCTCAACTTAAGAGAGAGTGTTGGAATCTTTAGTATATTTATTTAATATATTTACATTAGTATATTGTTTAGTATCTAAAACATATTTCTTATTTTAGTCATGTTGACTGATTTGATACTCTCTCTTATTCTATGAATCATAGCCAATTACAAGTTATTATGGGTGATTTCTTTTCTTATTTAGGTTAATGTTGAGCTATATAAACATGAGATAATAGTCTCAAAGTAATATACAATTTTTTTCTTTCTTTAATCTATATATTTTTACTTTGCCAAGTATGCTCTTATGGTGAGTTTGGTTGGACGGAATGGGATGAAATAAAATCGCAATTCCACATTTGATTCCCATTTTTTTGTTTGGAATTAAAATGGATGCAGTTGAATTTCGTACTTCATGAGGCAAAATTGGATTTCATTATTCATGGTAGGGTTTCTTGGAGTTATATATAAAATATCTTACCTCATTTTGTCCTATAATTCTCAATTTGATAATGACTTTGATATTTCCTATAAATTAATTTTATCAATTTATTCCTATATTAATTTGAATAAAAAAATAAAAAAATATTATTAATTAAATGGTAAAAACAAAATATTTTGTTCTCAATATTATATTTTGATTTTGAAAAGAAAATAGATTTTTTTTTTTTGGTTATAGAAATAAAATTTTTGTTTATGTTTTCTAAAAAAAATATTATCTTGTTCACAAATTTATATTTCAAACAAAAATAAAATTTTGATCAAAAACACCGATTCATGTCACCGAATTTAAAACATAATTTGAAAACAAAAAATATTTACCAAAGCAAAAACAAAAATCTGAGAACAAAAAAATTATTTATTTTCTTGAATCAAAAATAGAAATTTGAGAACTAGGAAAAAAAAAAAAAAATATAGGAAATGGAAGTGAAAATTTGAGAAATATGTTTCTATTCCTAAACAAAAATAAATATTTAAAAAAAAAATCTATTTACGCTCTCAAAACAAAAATTTAAGAACTAGACAATTTTAGTTGGTAGATTTTTAATATGTTTCACATGAGATATTACTCATATTTTTAGGCATTTTTTAAAAATAAATTATTATTAGATATATACTATGAATGAATTGGATTTGATATGTAAAAGTGCATTATTTTATTTTATTTTTTTAAGCATACAATTACAACCAAATAAGAAATAATAATTTTATTGATAAATCAATTCCATTTTTTTTTTTTCATTTCATTACTTCTCATTTCATTCTATTAAAGGTGCAGTTAGTTTTATTTTTGCAGAGATAAATATTAGTTTTATTTTTAGCAGACATAAATATAAATAAAAGAAGTTGCTAGAAATGTGTGAAAAGCAAACAAGATCATTGCTTAAAGAGAAAAGCTGCATCATCGACAATTCAGATGATGCCTAAAGAGCATAGCTGCTAGTAATATGATCAATATATTCATTGTACCTCATAAAAAGAGAAGTATTTATTTTCCCTTTAACAGAAGGCATATAACATCACCAAACATTAGAACTTTGAAGTTGAGAGCTAGGACAGAGCTTGACTCATGATGGAACGATGAGATAGCTGCTGCTCATAAAGTTCGCGGAAAATGCGATACTTAGCGTCATGGTACTTCTGCACTCTCGGGTCTTTAGATGGATAGAAAACCTGAGCATGCAAAAATCAGCAAATGAAATAAAGACCCAGCCCTTCATTCATATTTATTTTAGGAATCAAAACGGATTCTCTTTTTCCTATCATTTTATTATACTAATTTCATATTATATTGTCAAACATAAAAAGCACCATGTCAAATAAGATGGTTAAAGATGGACTCTTGGCCTTTTTTGTTTGAAATTAAACCCAATACAGGAAGAAATTTAAAAAATATATAAAAAACTTACAAATTTGTCCGAAAATCGAGAAATCTCGTTGTTTTGATTAAGAAATCCTGCTAGAAATGATTGGATCTAGCCAAAAATAGAGTGGAGGGCTTAGTTTTGGCCGAGACGAGAGTGGAAGAGAGTTTGACAACCTGGATTTGACCGAAACTTGGATGGCTGGGTTGGAGGAGGAATGGGAAAAGGCCGGGTTGGAGGAGAAAAATAAGCAAAAAGAGTTGTTTGGACACAAATATGTATAATTGACTGTAACGAACCATAAAGACCGTTACACTTAACGCGTAACAACCATTAGTCCTGTTTTGGGTATAGGAGATGGAGGTATACTAGAATCCAAGGAAGATGTAGGCAGAGGATCGGGAGCACATGGACGACGGGAGTAGACCTATAGTGGGACAAAGAAAGAATCAGTTGGCGTGGACTCACTACAGGATGATGTCGTGGTCGATGGAGATATCTCAAGAATAAGGACAAAGTGTAGAAGCAGGGGAGCATCCTCTTTGGAATGCACGATTCTGGCTAGAGGGCAAGGACTGGGAAAATAAGGCACAATCTCAAGGAATGTGACATCCAAAAAGATCAAGGAATGTGACATCCAAAAAGATTTGGGACACGTATACCACGTAGGAGGCCTTGAATGACAGACATAACATGACGATTCCTACGTTCCGCCACACCATTTTGTTCTAAGAGTGTAAGGACATATAAGTTATTGAAGGATGCCTCGTTTGTTGAATTCTGCCCTAAAATCATTTTATATATTCCCTACCATTATCATACTCGATATTACACAAAACAACTTCATAATAATTTGAAGAAACTCACCACGTGGACCCAATTTAAGATACAAAATATTGTTTTGTACCTACAGTTTTGCGTTAGACCAAATAATCTTGTTGACAAACTTTTTAAACAAAATAATCCCATTTTTAAATTTTTTGAATTTTGCATGACAAAAATGTCCACTAATTTTCGAGATTGACATGTGATTAAGATTAATAAAATGGAATTTTAACATTTAGTCCTCAAAATATATAGAAATCAGAAAATAGACATCCAACTACTGTAATAAAGTTTTAAGTCCCCAGAGAGTTTTTAGAAAATAGTTCTCTCTTCGTTGACCTTCTTTCCTCATAATTTACATAAAATGTCATTCTGTAAAATATAACAAGACGTGAACATTCACAATTTTATTTGTTAGTTATAAATATTTAATACATTTATGTCTAATTGTGTTTTGCTTTAATGTTCACAATTTTTATGTGAACACATACGTTATTTATTATGTTCACACATTATTCTATTTTATGGTCTTTTGTTATCTTTACAAAAATTATAGTGATGAGAACCGATAAGCACTATCAAAGAATCCACTGTATGTTCCAGTTGGGCCTATTACTAGGTACAATCCAAGAAGATCAAAGAAACACTTAATGTGCTAATTCAAAAAATTGGGGCCGAGTCTAAAATGGTGAAACCCAAATTAGGCCCAAATGACGATCATGACCTAATCCATCTCATCAAGACAAGCGAATGAGCTTAGGCTTGAACTTAAATGGGTATAAGCATGAGAGCCACGAAATTTTCAACTAATTTATTTTATTTATTAGTCTTTTAATTTTAATTTAGATTATTTATTTGATAATTTGTAAGTCATGATTACCAATTTATCTTTTCCTCTTTAGACTAGGAGTGTAAGGTAAGATAAAGAAACTTCCTTATTCTTTCTTTTTGTCTTGTAGTATGAAACACTAAGGTTTTATTATATTTTTTTTTATTGTGGCCGCCATTATTCACGGGATACTATTCACAACTACGGTTCACGCGCAATATTCACGGCTAGGGTTTTCTAGTATTCCTTGGCTGCCTATTTAAAAACGAGATGTGAGGATGACAACATTACTTTTTGCTTAATATACTTGTGAGAGTTTTCTCTTAAGTTCTGCAGAGAACGTATCCTGAATTTATTGAGAATTTCTTGTGGCGTAACTCTATACTTTCGATTCGTGATTTATTTATAATCATTGGGTCAAAGTTTGTTACTTTATTTCTTTGGTTCGCGTTTCAGTCATAAATGATTGGGTCAAGGTAATCTATCAAACTATTTTGTATTTTCGTGTTCTTCCTTTTTCGTTTGTAAATCTGAATTTAATTCGATCCTCGCAAAGAAACTCTAAATTAGTTTCGGATCTCACTGATCCTTGGCGAGGTTCACATCATTTAGTAATCAGAGTAAGGTCCAAATTATGTTTTATCTATCATTTTCTTTTTCGTTCATTTATTCATTCCTAATTTTTTTTCTTAACCAAATTATACGTCAAATCTGGTCCGACTTTGTTCAAAGTACTGTGCGTTTTTTTCGTTCTATTCAAATCTAATCAGATTTTTATAAAAAACGCAGTGCACCTTTGTTTAAGTCAAATCTCATTTTTTAAAGGTTGCTGAATTTCTAGTCAGATTTTTATCAAAAACGCGGTGCACCTTCATTCAAGTCAAATCTCGTTTTTTAAAGGTTGTTGAATTTTATTATTTCAAAAAAAAAAAAAAAAAAACAGGGAAAACGAAAAGTCCAGCAACCATGTTGAGATTTAAATTCTACTTGTTCTATTCTATAAGCTTATCTTTTATGTTCCTCTTGTTCACTTTGCTTTTGTCCTACATCTCATTCTTAGTGAATCGAATAATAGAGTTTGGATTGTCACAAAAAATTTCTAATTGACGTTGGTTAAGTTTAATAAAAAACTAAAAGAGTGAACTAAAAAAAAGAAAAATGCAAGAGAGTGTAAAATCATAATAAGAGAGTAAAAGCTAGATTTGAGTAAAACACAAGTGTGAGTGCCCTCAATCTTGAGGAAAACACGTGACAGAGTGTTCGTGAGGTTTACTGACTTTGTTTTGTAGGTTATTAAACATATCTCAAAAAACATACAAAGGATCATCCTTTGAAGCACCGGAAAAGATGGACTTCATGGACGCCAAACCTTTCTACAAGGCCTTGGAGCAAAAGTTTGAACGGATGAACTCGCGGTTTGATGAAGTGCATGACCAACTAGAAAAAAAAGTCGAGTCTAGTTCACGAAAGGGGCAACCACCTAAAGCTCCTATTGTACAATGAAGAGAGGAATCCGCCTCGATATGAATATGAAGATGATGATGGGGATAATCTAGATGAAAATGATCGCATCTCTAATACGAGCTTGGACAGATTTGGGCGTGGCTATGAGAATAGAGGAGATAAATATGGGGAGCGGATTGATAATAACTTGGAAAACATCAATGTGAAGATACCGTCGTTCCAAGGAAAAAATGACCCTGAAGTATACTTAGAATGAGAGAAGAAGGTGGAGTTGATCTTTGAGTGCTATAACTACTCCGAGGAGAAAAAGGTAAACTCGTTGTAATTGAATTTATTGACTATGCTATAATATGGTAGGATCAACTTGTGATAACTAGGAGGAAAAACTATGAGAGACCTATCGAGACGTGGGTGAAAATGAAGGCCATCATGAGGAGTCGGTTTGTCCCTAGTCACTACTATAAGGACTTGTATCAGAAATAACAAAGCCTCACGTAAGGCTATCGGAGCGTGAATGATTACTACAAGGAGATGGAGATCGCTATGATCCGGGCTAATGTCGAGGAAGATAGAGAAGCTACCATGGAAAGGTTTTTAAATGGGCTAAATCGGGACATTGCCAACGTGGTGGAGTTGCAACATTGCGTGAAGTTGGAGAACATGGTTTACATAGCCATAAAGGTGGAAAGGCAACTTAAAAGGAAAGAAACTCGATCATTTTAAAATCTGAATTTCTCTACTTCACGGAAGCCGAATGGGAGAAAAAAGGAAGGGATGTTTCAAAGTCCAAAATCGAACTACCAAAAAGAAGAGACAATGTGCCCAATGTCAACAAAGGTAAAACAGAAACCCAAACTCGTAACCGTGATATTAAATGTTTTCGTTGTTTGGGAGTAGGTCACATAGCATCACAATGCCCAAATAAGAGGACCATGATAGCACGTGTTGATGAAGAGATGGAAACCGAAAGTGAGCGTGATGATAACCAAATGCTACCACTTGAGGATGCTTGTAATGATGATGTGGAGTATCCGGTGGAAGGAGAGTCACTTGTGGCAAGGCGTTCTCTAAGTGCTCAAGTTGCGGAGAATGACATGGAACAATAAAGAGAGAATATTTTTCATATTAGGTGCCATGTCAACAACAAAATATGTAGTATGATCATTGATGAGAGAAATTGCACTAATGTGGCTAACACTACTTTAATAGAGAAACTGAATTTACCTACCTTGAAATACCCTAGACCGTATAAATCGCAGTGGTTGAATGATTGTAGGGAGGTTCGGGCAAACAAACAAGTGTTAGTTTCATTTTCAATTGGGAAGTACATTAATGAAGTATTTTGTGATGTTGTTCCAATGCATCCGGATCATATACTGTTGGGCAGACTGTGGCAATTTGACAAGAAGATTACTCATGACGGGTTTAAGAATAGGCACTTATTTTTCAAAAATAATAAAACTGTTACTCTTGTGTCATTGACTTCAAGACAAATGTATGATGATCAAATGAAATTGAAAAGAGATAATGAGTTGAAAAAAATCTGTGAGACCGAGAGTTCAAAAAAATATGAGAAAAGAGAGTGAAAATAGAAAAAGAGAGTGAAAAAAAGAAAAATATAAAAACAAGTAAAACTTTATGCTAAGGCGAGTAATTTCAAGATTGTTTTTTATGCAAACCAACCGATATTTATACTATTGTACACGGAGACGTGTTTTAGTACTAACGAACTTGATGAATCTTTGCCTACTGTTGTTGTTTCATTGTTGCAGGAATTTGAGGACATGTTCCTTGATGACGTGCCTAGTGGATGGCAACCTATTCGAGGCATAGAGCATCAAATTAACTTTGTACTAAGTGCAACAATTCCTAACCGACCAACCTATAGGAGTAATCCAGAGGAGACGACTGAGCTTCAAAGGTAAGTAGAGGAGTTGCTAGCCAAATGACATGTAAGAGAGAGTATGAGTCCGTTTGCGATACCAGTACTACTTGTTCCTAAAAATGATGGAACGTGGCATATATGTGTTGATTGTTGAGCTATTAACAACATTATGGTAAAGTATCGGCATCCCATTCTTAGATTAGATGACATGTTAGATGAGTTGTATGTGTCATGTATTTCACTAAAATTGATTTGAAAAGTGAGTTTCACCAAATTAGGATGAAAGCGGGTGATGAATGAAGAATTGCATTTAAAACTAAATATGGATTATATGAGTGGTTTGTAATGCCTTTTGGGTTAACTAATGCACCAAGTACATTCATGAGGTTAATAAATCATGCATTGCGTGCATTTATTGGCAAGTTTGTTGTGGTTTATTTTGATGATATTTTGATGTATAATAAGAGCTTAAATAAACATATTGATCATTTGCATTGTGTTCTTGATATTCAGAGAAAAGAAAAACTATATGCAATTTTTTTGAAGAAATGTTCGTTTTTCTTGGACAAAGTTCTGTTTCTTGGCTATGTTGTTAGCGCGAAAGGGATTGCGGTGGATGAGGAAAATGTGAAGGCTATCAAAGAATGACCCATACCTAAGTCAATCACGAAGGTAAAAAGGTTTCATGGTTTAACTAGTTTTTACCGTCGATTTGTTAAAGATTTTAGTACACTAGCCGCATCACTTCCTGAAATTGTAAAAAAAAATCGGAAGTTTTAAATGTGGTATTGAGCAAGAGCGTGTATTAATGAGATTAAAGAATCGTTATGTGGTACTTCTTTATTAGCATTACCTGATTTTTCTAAAACATTTGAAATTGAGTGTGATGCTTCAGGAACAGGTATTGGAGTTGTTTTGATGCAAGAAAAGTGACCAATAGCGTACTTTAGCAAAAAACTAAATGGGGCAGCATTGAATTATCTGACATATGACAAGGAGCTTTTTGCGTTGGTGAAAACATTGGAAACTTGGCAACATTACCTATGGCTGAGAGAATTTGTCATACATACCGACCATGAGTCTTTGAAGCACTTGAAAGGACAAGGTAAGTTGAATAGAAGGCCTGCCAAGCGGATGGAATTCAGTGAAACCTACCCTTATGTAATCAAATACAAACAAGGTAAGAAAAATATTGTGGTTGATGCACCATGTCGAAGGGACGCCCTTGTCTCTACTTTAAATGCAAAGTTATTGGGGTTTGAATATGTTAAAGAGTTGTATGCTAATGATGATGACTTTGATAGTGCGTATAGGGCATGTGAGAAGACGGCGTTAGGTAAATTCTATAGAATGAATGGTTACTTGTTTAGAGATAATAGACTTTGCGTGCCTATGCATGAGTTGCTTGTGCGTGAAGCACATGAGGGTGCTTTGATGGGTCATTTTGGTATGAAAAAGACTTTAGACGTATTACATGAACATTGTTTTGGCCAAAGATGAAGCGTGATGTGAAAACAGTTTGTGCTATATGTGTTACGTGTCGACAGGCAAGATTTAGAAGCTTACCACATGAATTATATATTGCTTTGCCCGTACCTCATTCGCCTTCTGTGGATATTTTCATGGACTTTGTTTTTGGCCTACCAAGATCAAGGAAAGGTAGGGATTCAATTTTTGTTGTTATTAATAGATTTTCTAAGATGACACATTTTATATCTTGTAATAAAATCGATGATGCAACCCACCTTGCTGACTGGTTCTTTAGAGAGATAGTACGTCTTCATGGCATTTCGAGAAGTGTCGTATCTGATCGTGATATTAAATTCCTTAGCTATTTTTGGAAAGTCTTGTGGGGGAAAGTTGGGAACTAATTATTGTTTTCAACTACTTGTCACCCCTAAACGGATGCATAAACCGAGGTAGTAAATCAAATTTTATCTACTTTGTTGCGTACTATAGTTCAAAAGAACTTGAAAAATTGGGAAGATTATTTGTTGTTCACTGAATTTGTTTATAATCGAAGTGTTCATTCTATTACTAATTTTTCACCATTTGAGATTGTTTATGGTTTTAATTCACTAACACCTTTGCATTTGCTGCCTTTGCTAATTAATGCGACAACTAATTTGGATGGACAAAAGAAAGCTGAGATGATGAAAAAAATCATTGAAAGTGTGCAACAACACATAGAGAAGAAAAATGAGCAATATGCGATCAAAGCCAACAAGAGTCGTACACGAGTCATCTTTGAACCGGATGATTGGGTTTAGGTGCATATGAGGAAAGAATGATTTCCAGCTCGTTGGCGGTCCAAACTACATCCTAGAGGGGATGGCCCATTTCAAATCCTTGAGAGGATCAATAATAATGCGTATAAGTTGGATCTTCCAGGTAAGTATAACGTTAGTGCTACATTTAATGTTTCTGATCTTTCTTCGTTCAATGTAGGTGAAGATTCGAGGTCGAATACTTTTGAAGAGAGGGAAAATGACGAGAACCAATAAGCACTATCAAAAGATCCGTTGTAGGTTCTAATTGGGCATATTACTAGGGCACGATCCAAGAAGATTAAAGAAGCATTCAATGGGCTAATTTGGACTGAGTCTAAAATGGTGAAGTCTAAATTAGGCCCAAATGACGATAAATGTTTATCCATCTCATCAAGGCAAACGAATGGACTTAGGCTTGAACTTGAATGGGCCTAAGCATGAGAGCCACAAAATTTTCAGTTTATTTATTTTATTTATTAGTTTTCTAATTTTAATTTAGGTTATTTATTTGATAATTTGTAAAGCATGATTGCCAATTTATTTTTTATTTCTTAAACTAGAAGTGTAAGGTAAGATAAGGAAGCTTCCTTATTCTTTCTTTTTTGTCTTGTAGTGTGAGACACTAGGGTTTTATTGTATTTTTTTATTGTGGCCGCTACTATTCATGGGATACTGTTCACGAATACGTTTCACGTGCACTATTCACAGCTAAAGTTTTCTTGTATTCCTTGGTCGCCTATTTAAATAAGAGATGTAAGGAAGACAACATTGTTTTTTGATTAATATACTTGTGAGAATTTTCTCTTAAGTTGTGCAGAGAACTTTTCCTGAACTTATCAAGATTTTGTGGAATTCAACCTCTATATCTTCGGTTCGTGATTCATTTATAATTATTAGGTCAAGGTTTGTTACTTTATACCTTTGGTTTACATTTCATTCATGTTTGATTGGGTTAAGGTAATCTATCAAACTTTTTAGTATTTTTGTGTTCTTCCTTTTTCGCTTGTAAGTCTAAATTTAGTTCAATCTTTGTGAAGAAACTCTAAATTGGTTTCGAGTCTCACTAATCTTTGGTGAAATTTACATCATATAGTCTTTTGTTACGTTCACCAATCACAATGAACATTCATAGAAAAAAAAAAACCGGTGTGATCGTTCATCAAACTACAACGAACATTCATAAAAAAATGCACCGATGTGAACATTCACAAAGAACAAACAAAATTAACAAAGAAGATTCACAATGAATAACAAAAAACTCTACCAAAATCAACAAATCAAAACAAATCTGAATTGGCAAAATGCATTTCCCAATATGGAATTTTCCAGATCTGAAAAATTCAAGAGGTACAATCAACAACAAAAAATCAAAACATTTAAAAAAAAAAAAAAAAAAAAAAAAAAAAAAAAAACACTAAGATCAACAAAAACAAATCGGTGCGAACATTCACCCAGCACAAATAAACATTTACCAAAATAAACACCGGTCTGAACATTCACAAAAACAAGATTTGGAAATGAACATTCAATCTAAAAAACACACATCTAGAAAACAAACATCGGTGGAAATGAACATTCAATATGAACGTTTAATCTGGAAATGAACATTCAAATGAACAATCACCCTTACATTCGAAAAATTTCAATTCTGAAATTTTCTAGAGTTGAACCAAATCTGGGAAAGAGAGAGAGAGAAAGAGAGAAATAGAGGCGATGGTTCAAAGAGAAAGCGAAGCGAACACCGTCGCCAATGTCGAAGCCAACCGAACCACCATTCGAAAAATTTCAATTCTGAAATTTTCTAGAGTTGAACCAAATCTGGGAAAGAGAGAGAGAGAAAGAGAGAAATAGAGGCGATGGTTCAAAGAGAAAGCGAAGCGAACACCGTCGCCAATGTCGAAGCCAACCGAACCACTGCCGCTGATGTCGAAGCCAAGCAAAAACACACACTGTAAATGAACAATCATTAAGATTTAGAAAATTCTAGATCTGAAATTTTCAGATTTGGGGAAGATAGAGAGAGAAAAGAGAGAGAAGGGGTAACAGTTCACAAAGAGAGGGAAGCGAACGCCGCCGCAAATGTCGAAACCAAGCGAACCATCACAGCTGATGTCGAAGCCAAGTGAACGCCACCGTTTGCCTTTCGTGACGGTTCCAAATCTGGACATTCTCTGCCCGTCGTTCGCTTGGCTTCGTCGTTCGTCAAAGTAATGATGGACGATGTTTGGAGCTCGTAATTTCAATTCCGATTCAACTAATGAAGAAGAACTTGCGTATGGTTACCGAAAGAGGGTGGCAGAGCAATTATTTTCACAAAAAGATTCACCTTTTGACGAAAAAGGGCGGCTGAATAAGAGAAATGAGTGAGAGAGTTTAGAGATGAGGGTTAAGTTTTCTTAAATTTATATAGGGGTATAAACCCGTTTATTTATTATATCTTTTAACTGCCAAATGACTAAATACTAAGAGAGAGATTAAATAATAATCTTTTTGTTTAAAAGGCTCATTGAGGAAAGAGAATACCAAAATTAGGGCAAAACAATAAAAACCCAAAAATAAAGATAGCAGAGATATTCCCAAAATATCTATTCCCAAAAAAAGAACATTTACCATAATTAATTATACTAAAACTCTTTCTAGTAATCATGTAATAAATCAATATTTTCTTGTTCTTTACATAATTAAATTACACAGCTATGATCGTCTGTTTTAAAGCTTAAAAATGGCATCTCAATCCAAATTTTTACATGGAAGAAATATAATTCATGTTTAATTCAACACGTTACATTATTTATGAAATTTAAAAATTAATTCAACGGTGTGTTGAATTTAATAATCTAAGTAAAATTCAACATGATCAGTTAATTAGAAAATTTGATTACTAAGATTCGAAGTTTGTGTTAACGTCAACATAGAAATTATTACGGTGTTGAATTCAAATGTTCACTTAATTAGGAAAGTTTGTCATGATTTAATAACGTGACATGCTCTAGATAAATATTAAACATGTACCGAAAATATTTTCTGCTAATAAGGGAGAATCACCAATTATAATTTCATTAACCATCTCTTAATATAATCATAAATAATTACATTTTAATTACTTTTTTTTTTCTTGATTTGATCACAAAACTATTCGTCTAAATAATAGTTCCAAAATGACATATCCATTCACGTTGAATTCAACAAGTCAATTATACTTTTCATGAGTTGAATTCAACATAGCCATGAATGACGACTCTTCGATTTTTACAGTAACTTTAACGTGTTGAATTCAACATAGATTATATTATTTTGATACAAAAAATACAATTGAAGTGTCATTTGAAGCTCTACAAGCGGTAATAACTATATAATTTAATCAACAAAATAACAAAACAAACTTGATTAATCATTTGATTATTTAAAGAGTTTTTGCTTCAATTAAATGTGGTATTGGCTCCTTAATTTTCAGAATAGATATTTTTGGGAAAATTTTTGAATGCTCAATATAAAATATAACGGTAATGAGGGAAAATTTGTTTGTATCTTGCAATAGGTTCAGAGTGTTCATTAAAAAGCATCAGGATCGTTTGGTAGTTTTGGTATCATTTTAGGATCCCTCGATAAGTTTTTTATTGTATTGTCATTGTTGAATTCCACATCGCTTGTGTTATATGATCCTAAGTTATATATAAGTGATGAGTGATTTATTTACCAACAAATCAAGTACTTTTATGTTCAAATATTTGTATGTTTTCAAGCATTTTTGTTAATTTGATGTATTTTTGTTGGCTTTTGTAGAATTACAAATAAATGGGAGAAACGTTGCAAAATACTTACAGGTACTGTAACTTCAAGGCCGATTTTGGCCAAGATGAAATCCGATTTTGGAAAAACTCAAAACATGAAAGTTGTAGATCTATGTCTTAACTTTCCATAGTCTTTTGAATCACTCTATGTCCAACACGCGCTGCAGTGCGCTTGTGTCAGTTTTTTTAGCCATAGAGTGTTGTAGTGCGGTAAAACGTGCACTGCAGTACCGACAGTCAGATTTGAAACATTAAAAGGGCATTTAGGGTTCATTTTGCACAGGAGGAGAGAGAAATCAGAAAGGAAGACAAGAGATCGAAGAGAGAGCGACAATGGAGCAAGGAGAGGGCGCGAGATTGAAGATCTGGAGCAAACTTCTCTACAAATCAGATTTGATTTATTCTCCTCCCTAGTATTACTTGAATCTTGTATTTGGGATATTGTATTGAACACATGTTTTCATCTATGAAGTTCTTGATAGTATTAGTTATGAATTTGTCTATGTTGAGCATTAATCTAGATCTAGGGTTTGATGTAGTCTCGTTTTGAACCATGTTTAGACTATTTTGTTGATTGTTAGTTTTAATTCCATTTTATGCATCTCCTACGCTTAATGTGTATGATTCATGTGGCCAATGAGTTAAACAATGTTAGGTCATGAATTTTATACTTGCGAGAAGTTGAATTCGTAACCGGAATTGAAAGTGCATAATTTGGGTTATTGTGAGTCCGGGAGAAAATCAACACCTAGCTATTCGAGTTGGGAATTTAGGATTTTGTGAAACCGAGAGGTAATCGAGTTATAGATTTATCAATTAGAATCGCCATTCAATTGTGTTTATTTTTATAATGCTTCCAATGTATACTTTCACATGATATTTTGGTTGAATTGAGAACTTGGGATTTTACACTCAGGAGAAGTGATCTCAGGTTTGGACTTAGGTTAAGCACAACGTGAACTTTAATAAATCGGAAGATATTTAGAGCTTGCGTTATCTATAAGGTCGGGTTTAACGAATGTTTTCACCTAAATACTAGATAAAGATATCAATATTGAAGTGTTTACATATTCTCTCACTTGACGCTCAAGAGAAGTAGTAAGAGAGCAATAGCACGAAGACCTTGATTATTGAATAAGCAGAATTGACTAATAATTTACTTAATAGAACAACATGGGAATAACGAGATGAAATCAAGCCCCTAGAACATTTGTGCATAGATAATCCATATTTTATTTTATTTTTGTATTTATATTTGTTTTAGTTATTTTTAGTTTTAAAAAACCCAAAATTTGGACGCCTAGATAAAGTTAGGTTACGATAATTGCGGCACTTAATGACAATCTAAACTAATTCTTATGGATACGACAACCTTACTCACTTTCTATACTATTAAAACTTAACCCGTACACTTGCGGTATTGTAACAACAAATAAATCGTTACCAATAAGTCTAGGGGTAATCATTCTCTTTCAAGGCGTTTTTTGAGAGTGAGTTAAGCCCATTGGTTTACTACATGGTATCAGAGTTAAGCTTTTGTCTAATGTTGGACATGCTGAATCCCACATCAATGATGGGTTTCTCAATATCCGTTCACAGTGGTTTGTCAAAATCCACCCTACGTGTGAGAGAGTGTGTTGAATCCCACATTGCCTGTGCTATTTGATCCTGAGTTATATATAAGTTTAGGGGTAATCCTCCTCTCTTAAGGCGTCTTTTGAGAGTGAGTTAAGCCCATTGGTTTACTACAGTGATGTTACAATAGAGCTTTATACTCTCCATTATATAGACAAAATAAGAGACTACATTAGGAAGGATATTATCCTAATTAATAGGTCAATAAACGAAGTAAGAAAACTACCAAGAAAAATGTAAGCATGACCTGGAAACAAAATCAAACAGTAACTTAGAAGGAAAATAAATATTTCAACAAATACAGACACACGAGCGATATAGCGAGATACATACAGAATATGCATCGGAGTAACCTTGAGAATAAAAAATTTAAATTTAAGTCAGATACGTCTGAGATATGCCTGGACATATTAACGGGATACGACGGGGTAAGATTTAGTATGTTAAAAATAAAGTGATTCTATGGGTACTGAGTGAGTGTAAAAGCTAATTGGCGCACAAAATTTAATAGATATAATAATAATATATTGCAGTGTCTCAGTTGTACCCATATCCTCATTTTTTGAAAGTTATCGTATTCACATATCGGATACGATTCGTGTATCCACATCGTTGCTTTCTAGCACCAACCTAAATTTGAGGTTTTCCCAATTAGAAAAGTGAAAAAAAAAAAAAAATTGGGTTTGAGGGTCATTCGTCTTTACCATTACATCAAAAGGCATATCATGAAAAGGTATTGGTTGTTAGACTAGGGCATAATTACCCATTTAGTTTTGTCCAACACGAACGTACAAGAGATTTACAAGTTTTTTAAATCTGAAAGTAAGATTGACCACAAGAAATAATTCGGATGATGGTATTTAAGTAAAAGCTAAGCATGAATTGAATTTAGTTGGTAGAAAAATAAGTTGACATCAGATTTGCGGACTTCCATCACTACGGATGGGAATATGACCATAATTGCTCATTATGTTGATGACTATCAGTTTTTACAGACGCGGGTTCTGAATTTCCGTCATATTCCCCTTTCCTCACAATGGTCTTGTGTTGGCTGAAAAGTAATTAATTTCTTGAAAGAATGGGAACTTGAGAAAAATGAAGGAAACTTGAAGCACAAACAGAGGTATTATTTTAAAAAAGAATAAACTGTCTTCCTTTTTCTTTTCTTTTTTTTGGTATTTATTTCTTATTGAAGGAACATGTAGGGGTTTAACCTAGGCCCATTTTCAAATGACTAGAGAGGGTCACTGAAGAATGGATAGAGCATAAGAGGGTCACCGGAGGTCTGAGTAATTTCAACAAGAGTTTTTAACCACTAGGAAAGATGGCTGAATATCAGAATGGCACTCGTGACGGCCGATCTGGGATGTACAAACAAGGCTGACAGAGGTCAGCAAAAATGGAGAAGAGTATCTCGGGGATGAAGATGGTTCATCGAGGTTCAAAGAGCTCAAATCTGCAGGGGTGAGGTTGAAAAATGTGCGATGGGGTTGGACGAGGTAAGAGACTCGCGGCAAAGGCTTGAAGAGTTCCTTTCAGATGCGATCTAGGCTGGACGAAACGAGATTTGCAATCTTGGAGGGTAAGCAGTTGGTAACTGCTGCAAAGATCACCACAAAACTAGGTTTTGTGCCTTTTTCTTTCTGTTTTAAAAGGGGGCTGTTTGTAGCGGAGGGAGGTAAAAAAAAATTGAAAGGACAGAACTAAGGTATTAATTTCTCATTAGAACATTTCTCTTGATACTATGTTGCAGGAGAAAAAAAGGGAATTAATGAGACGGCTTGACTTGAATGGCCAACTTCTCTCTCTATTTACAATAAAACACTAAAACTCAAATATAAAGACAATGACTGAATTAACCTCTTTAACAATTATATACCTGACCAACTGCATTTAGTGCCTTCATAGCCTCCTTAAGACCATAATATCTCTTTGAAGCAATTGCACCGAGGATGGCAGCACCCAAAAGCACTGTCTCACTTTCTCTTGGAAGAATTATTGGGTAGCCTGTGCAAATCATGAAAACCCTTATATTTGAAAATGCTTCTAGAGCAGCGGAGTTATCAAAAAGGTTCACATAACCAAGTAGTTAGAAATAAAGTGTGGTGAGACTGCGGGAGAAAGGACCCCATCCTAAAATCAACTTTGGTTGAGTAGGCTTGTTTAGTTCATTGCTTTTATATCTTTACATATTGGAAGGACAACTTCCCCCCCCCCCCCCACCTACCCCAACACCCAGTTTCTTCCTGCTTTTTCCCAGGAAGAAGAATTTATCATGTTCATGTTCTAAATACATGCATAATTGTACACGTTTAATAATAATCTACTGCCAATTCTCAGGCAATGCAAACACAGTAGGCACTTTTTATTTCTAATTTTCATTAAGTGGAGTTGTCATGTTGCCCCTCTTCTTGGATTCATTTATTTTACCGATAAATTTCCTTTTACAAACATGCATCCATTCTCATGTCTGCAAATGTACACATACACGCACCATACACACATGCACACAAACCTATGATATCTGCATGCTCCTGAATAAACAAAGGGTTCTTAGCAAGCCCCCCACACGCTAGTAATGTGTCAATCTGCAGAAAGAAACACAAACTTAAATGAGGATGAGACATAAATGAGGATGAGACAAGGACAGAGTTGGTCATGACAACAAAACAAGAAAGCAAACAAACTAGATGTGCTGGGTAGTTCAAAGCTACATATAATTTTGGGAAAATTACATTTTAAACCCTCTAGATATTGACACTTTTCTATATAGTCCCTCTTCGTTTGTGCGTTTCATTTTAAACCTTCTACGTATCAGCATGTTTTTAAATGGTCATTCTGTCAAAAACTCCGTCAAATCTAATGGAATAGAGGGATAAAATAGTCTTTTTACACTTTTTTTTTTTAATGATTTTTTTTTATTTTCTTTCCTAATCTCTTCTCTCTCACGCTCAACTCTATTTCTTCCTCCTCCCCTCTCTCCCTCTTTCTCTCTCCCACTCTCTCTCTCTCTTCCTCCCTGGTGTGAACACCCCTGGTGTTTTCACCCCCAAAACAGGGGGTGTAACACCCAGGGGTGTAATTACACCACCTTAACAGCGGGTGAATTCCCCCCTGTGAAAAACAGGGGGTGTTACACCCCCTGTTACGTTGATTGTGATAGGGGAAGGAGGGAGATAGGGGAGGGATTTGAGCGGGAGAGAGAGAGAGAGTTGAGCGGGAGAGAGAGCATGAGAGATATCAAAGAAGAAAAAAAAATTAATAATAATAATAAAAAATTGATGAAAAAATGTAAAATGACAAATTTGTCCTAAAAATTCAGTTAGCTTGGACGGAATTTTTGACAGAAGGACCAAATAAAAACATACTTATACCTATAGGGTTTAAAATGAAATACTCAAACGGAAATAGACCAATTAGAAAAGTGTCGATACCTGAAGGGTTTAAAATGTAATTTTCCCTATAATTTAGATATATGTCTGGCTTGTTGGTTCATGATGGGAAAATAAAATGAAAATCAAGCCATAATGGATGATTCCTGTTATGAGGTTCCCAACCTACAACCGTATGGCAATTAGTGGAGCTGCTCATTTCATATATATTTGTTAAAGGGTACTTCTGCCAATTGCTTATATTTAGAATTTCTAAACTGTTGCTGACAAAATTATCAAGTAGTCTCATTCGTTTCCTACCTTTCTTTAACTTTAACATGGTATCAAAAGTTGGTTCTATTGGGCAATTAATCCTGTAGTTTTGTTCTTCTCATTTTCCTTTTTCACAAATCAAGAAAAAAAAAAAATCATCACAACCCAGAATCCAAGCCGACGCCCACCAAAACCCAACCATCGTCTAATCAAAACCCTAGTTAGCCGTCACTTCCCTTCTCCAGAGACTTATTGCACCGTACTTGCACTCGCGGAGCCATTGCACTTGCATTAGATCTAAGTCGACTAGTCCATAACTTCTCCCACATAGTAGCTTTACTTTATGTCAAAATCAGATATTTGAGCTATGATTATTCTTGTGATCTTTTCATTTGAAGTATTGTGTTTTATATGTATAGGTTGTTATAATTTGATAATACTGTGTGTTATATTCTAACTACGAAATTTCATAGGTATTCAATCAGTATAATGAAACATATATGTGAATAAACAAGTATGCAAAATAGGACCTATCAATCTTTACAAAGAGAGACATGTCCAATATAATTAGAATTAATATAATTCAACCAAGACTCTGGTTAGAGCAATGTGACGATTGGGATGAGATTCCAATTATTGTCACGAGGGAATTATATTATCAATTAATATACATATGATTGGACTAGGGGGTTTTGACTTTATCTATACCTTGTTGGTTCTTTTGAGAGCACAAGATAGAAAGCTCATATGGTACGAAAATCATAACTGATGGGTTCTCTTGGTTAAATTCCTATCAGAATTATATGGCTATGTTATGCATGTAGATGTGACTCATAGTGAAGAAATTATTGTTTCTCTACAGGGGAAAACTTGAAATTGTTCCAATTTCAATTGATTAATTAAGTTTCAACCGTTTAACTTTTTATATGAGTCTAATGGGTCACTGGTCACACACAATGGGAAACAAAAGTTCAGAAAGTCCTTTGAAAGGAGCGGGTAGTAATGTTGAACTGTTTAGAAGATCAGGGACCAAAGTGAAATTAAGGAAATATAGGGTCTAGAGTTTTGAACCCTGGACAGTGTCTATATAAGGGGAAGCCACACAATGGTAACCCCCTATGTGAAGTTTCGGCCAAGCAAGATTTCGGTCACCTCCTTCTCTATTTCGTTGTTCTATGTGGGCAAACATAACTCACAGTTGGAGGAAAATGCTTTAAAGGAAGAAAAATCTTTTCTTCCGGAAAGGAAAAGTGGAATTGTTCTATTTTGTATGGATTAATTGATTAGTAAATTAATTAAGTAATTAAAATAAATAATTTTTCCATCCAACTTTTAATATGAACTTTGTTAAAAGGGTATTTCTGTCTTTCTTGTATTATTTAAGGTTTGGAGTACAGTTTAGAGTTTGTTGTATTATTTCTTCGTTTTCTATATAAATAGAGGGATAGGCTATCACAATGGATTAAGCCTTCTCGTTCTTTTCACATCACCATTTTACTTTAACATGGTATCTAAAGCAGATTATGGGAGATTGATTCCATAAATCTGTTCAAACTATTTTTTTTTTCTCTTCTTTTCCCCTACCTATTGTTCATAAGCGAAAAAAAAATAAAAAATAAAAAAAAAAAAAAATTGAAACCCTAGCAGCCCACAAGCCCTCGCCGCCGCCGCTCAACACTTAGATCCGCGCCTCACCACAATCGCCCAGGCTATTTCGAGCCTCGCCGACCGTCGCCCAGGCCATTCCAAGCCATCATCGTTGTCGAACCCACCTTTCCCAGCCACCGCAACCCTAGCACGCAGTTCCTAAACCTCGCCAACCATCATCGGCACTTCGTCGCAATTCGCCGACCCTCATCGGACCTTTGCCGACCCTTGCCGGGCCTTCGCGGACCTTTGCCGGCCGTCGATTTCTCTGTCTTCAGACTCAGGGCCTTCGCCCCTTCGCCGCTGCTGCTTCTGTCGAGCTCCTACGGGTGCCCAATGGTTCTGTTCGTGAATTTGTTCGTTTTTCCAGCTTTACAACAGTATTCTGGACTAAATCTAATGTCCCGGATATTCGTGAGTATTGTTTTGCTTATAATGGTCTTCATTTAAGCCCAACAGTTGTTCGTGTTGTTGGTTTGCTTCCCTTGACAAGTTGTTTCGTATTTGTTGTTGTATTGGAGGGAACTAACGTCGATGGCTACCCCCCAATCGTTAACAACCAGCAAGTTGATGAAGACCAATCATTTACTATGGTTCAAAGTTGTACAAGTTCTTCCCGATCAAGGAAAACAAGGTGACTGAGGAAGTCGTAGTAATGAATTTCGGGGTGGCCGAGATGGCCATTATCGTAGTCAACATCATCGGTTGCTCATTTTGTGGCAAGGAAAACCATACCCAAGATACTTGTTGGTACAAAGTTGGTCGTTCTCCTAAGTATGTTCATGTGGCCACTAATAATCAAGTTGCTCCCGTTTCCGCATCCAACTCTTCAACTCCCAAGACAATTTCTGATGATGAGTATGTTCAGTTCCTCCAGTTTAAGTCGTCCAAGTAGACATCTACCCCCATTACTTCGCTAGCTCAACGAGATAACCCTATTGCATGTCTTTCTTTTCATCATTCCACTTCTATACCTTGGATCATAGACTCCGTTGCCACCGATCACATGTTACGTACATCTTCTCTATTTACGCATATTCAGTCATCTCTCTCATTGTCTCCTATTACTGTTGTTGATGGTTCCACTATCTCTGTTCGTGGTATTGACACTGTGGAACTTTTACCATCTTTTTCTTTATCCTCTGTGTTGTATATTCCCTCATTTACTTCTAATTTGATATCAGTTAGTAAGCTTACTCAACAACTTCAGTGTTCTGTTTGTTTCTTTCTTGATTCTTTTATTATCCAGGATTTGAAAATACAGAAGACAATTGGCGTAGGGCGTGAGAAAAATGACCTTTATTACTTCCACAATCACGCCGAGACACCTGTTATCCCGCCCACTACCTGCCCTGCCATTGCATCTGCCCACCAAATTCATTGTTGCCTAGGCCATCCCTGTCTTGCCAATCTAAAGATACTTGTTCCTAGGTTACGTCATTTGTCCTCCTTAGATTGTGAGTCTTGTCAGTTGGGAAAACATCATCGCACTTCATTTACTTCCCCCACTTAGTTTCGTGCATCGAGTCTTTTCAGTTTAGTTCATTCAGACGTTTGGGGTCCTTCTCGTATTGCCTCTACACTTGGCTTCCATTATTTTGTCACGTTTGTCGATGATTTCTCTCGGGTTACATGACTCTATTTAATGAAAGATCGTTCTGAATTGTTCTCCATTTTTCTGCCTTTTGTGCTGAAATTAAAACTCAATTTAATGTACCCGTGCGTATACTTCGTAGTGACAATATTCGAGAATATTTTTCTCAACCCTTTACTTTATTCATGTCACAGTCTAGTATACTGCATCAGTCTTCTTGTCCTGACACACCGCAGCAAAATGGAGTCGCTGAGCGCAAGAATCGACATCTCTTAGAAGTGGCTCGAACTCTGATATTTGAGATGAATGTTCCCAAACACTTCTGGGCAGATGCAGTTCTTACAGCTTACTTCTTGATTAATAGAATGCCATCTTCTACCCTTGGGACGTCCCTCATTCTATTCTTTTTCTCCGATCACCCTAGTTTGCTTTACCTCCCCGTATCTTTGGATGTGTCTGTTTTGTCCACCAGTTGACTCATGGCAAGGATAAGTTAGATCCTCGTGCCATAAAATGTGTTTTCCTTGGTTATTCTCGCACACAAAAGGGTTATCGATGTTATAATCCTTCTTTACGTCGCTCTTTCATCTGTGCAGATGTCACATTTTTTGAGTCCAGCCCTTACTTTTCTGACCTATCCTCTCGGGATGATCTGGATGTCACCCTTCCTTTACCAAGCCTCCCAGACCTGACACCATCTTCTTTCGCTCCCGAACTTGTCCCGCCTAATCGTCGTTCACCGCCTTTACATGTATACACTCGTCGCCAGAAGGTAGTTCCCGCCGTTGAGCCAATCGTCTCTGTGTCTTCAGATTCTTCTCCAGTTCATGAATCCGTGTCTAACTTGGACATACCCATTGGTGTTCGGAAGGGTAAGCGCACTTGTACTCAACATCCTATCTTCTTTAATTTTGTCTCGTATGCACATTTATCTCCTTCATATTCCTCTTTTGTTACTTCTCTATCATCTGTTTCTATTCCTAAGTCTGTCACAGAGGCTCTCCATCACCCTGGTTGGACGACCACAATAGAAGAGGAAATGCTAGCTTTACATCAGAATGGTAGTTGGGATCTTGTCTCGCTTCCGCCTGACAAAACAATAATTGGATGTAAATGGGTATACACAGTCAAAGTTCATCCGGATGGCACCATTGATCGACTCAAGGCTCGTTTAGTTGACAAAAGTTACACTCAGGTATATGGTCTTGATTATTCTGAGACCTTTTCTCCCGTTGCCAAACTTGCTTCTGTTCGCTTGTTCATCTCTTTGGCTGCCACTTTTCGTTGGCCATTGCATCAACATGATATCAAGAATGCATTCTTAAATGACGATTTGACTGAGGAAATGTTCATGGAGCAACCTCCTGGATTTGTTGCTCAGGGGGAGTCTGGTTTGGTATGTCGCTTGAAGAAATTCATTTATGACCTCAAACAATCTCCTCGAGCATGGTTTGGGAGATTTAGTGAAGTGGTCACTGAATTTGGTCTTTGTCGTTGTGGAGTCGATCATTTTGTGTTTTACAGGCACAGTAAAGTCGGGAGAATATTATTAATTGTGTATGTGGATGACATCGTGATTACCGGGGACGACCACCAGGATATTCAAAAACTCAAAACGTTTTTGCATGACAAGTTTCAAACTAAAGATTTTGGTCAATTGAAGTATTTCTTGGGGATTGAAGCTGCTCGATCAAGTCAAGGTATTTACCTGTGTCAGAGGAAATATGTTCTTGATTTGTTAAGTGAAATAGGAATGCTAAGAGCTAAACCAATTGATTCACATATGGATCCAAACAGTAAACTATTAGCAAATTAAGGTGTACCATTGACAGATTCAGGACAAGACAAATGGTTAATTGGGAAGTTGAACTATTTGACAGTTACTAGACTAGATATTTCCTTTATTGTGAGCGTTATCAGCCTGTTCTTCGATCGTCCCACGACGTATCACTGGATGCAGTAATTCGTATTCTTCGATATCTGAAAGGTTCTCACGGATGTGGTTTGTTGTACCAAAACTTCGGTCATGCTCAAATTAAGGGATATACAGATGCAGATTGGGCCGAATCTCCCCAGGATAGAAAGTCCACTACTGGGTATTGTGTATTTGTTGGAGGTAATCTCGTTTCTTGGAAGAGTAAAAAACAGACAGTTGTGGTGCGGTTAAGTGCAGAATCGGAATACAGGGCGAAGCCCCACACTACTTGTGAGCTAACTTGGTTGAAACATTTGTTGGAAGAACTCGGATTCGAACACTCTTCACCAATGGATCTGGAATGTGATAATCAAGCGGTACTTCACATTACATCCAACCCCGTCTTCCATGAGAGGACAAAACATATTGAAGTTGATTGTCACTTCATTCGAGAAAAAGTATTGTAGAAGCAGATTGAGACAAAATATGTAAAGTCAGTTGATCAGTTTGCTGATTTGTTTACTAAACCGCTGGGGAGCTCAAGGATAAAGTACATTTGTAACAAGTTAGGAGCATACAATATATATGCTCCAACTTGAGGGGGAGTGTTAAAAGGGTATTTTTGTCTTTCCTGCATTATTTCAGGTTTCGAGTACGGTTTAAGATTTGCTGTATTATTTCTTCGTTTTCTATATAATAGAGGGATAGGCTACCACAATGGTTAAGCCTTCTCGTTCTTTTTATATCACTCTTTTACTTTAACAAACTTAATGAGTTATACACAATAGAGAATTTATGTTACAAAAGTCCTTGAAAAAGAAATAGGTAATAAATTTGAACTTAAGAAGTTCGGGGGTCAAAGTGCAAATACGAAAAATATAGTTGAACTTAAGAAGTTCAAGGTTTTGAACCCTGAACAATCTTTATAAGGTGGAACACCCCATATGGCCGCCCACCTTGTGAATTTTGGCTCCCCCTTTTAATTTTCAGCCATAGCCAATTTTTGGTTGTGTTAGTGAGTTTTTGTTTTCCTCATACATTTACTGATATGAATCTTACTATCTCCTATATTCAAATCAGAGTTATTCTAGAGTCTTGGGAATAGATCACATCTTAAAAATCTCAACACTTTTCTTTCAGAGATGCTCTGTGTGAATATTCTTAAAGGTGAGACATTTGTATTACTCTTGAGAGAATCAAATCTCTTGTGACGATAATTTTCGTGTTCGGACGCTCTCAAAAGAGTCTACTTAGATCACGTCTCGGGAACTACCAGATTCGATGCTGAACGTCGGAATAGGTAACTATTATATTAAATGCAATTTAATATTTTCTTTGTTTATCGTTTTAATGTTAATACAGTTATATCCATAGTTGTCAAAGTCGCGCCCAGGTGCTCGCCTAGTTGCAAGGCTCCTCAAGTCGCAGGTCCTGCGCTTCGCTCAGGTCTAGGCGATGAAGGTACAAGAAGCGATCGCTTTTACTGCCTGGGCGAGAGTCGCTTGCGTCGCCGGAGGTGCGCCTGTGGTGGGCAAGGCATTTTTTTCCATCGTGGCCTTGATGGACTCTCGAATTAGTCCTAGCGGCCCTAGCCCAAGTCCCCAATAAATACCCAGAGCCCTTACTTGAGCACAATCGGCCTTGATTGAGACTTGAACAGAATCACATCGATTTCCAAAATAGAATCGCACTTCGATTTCCTTCTATTTCCTTCGATTTCTCCTTCGATTTTGTCGCTCATTGTTGTTGCTGCTCCTTCGACTGCTGCAGCTCGTTGCTTCCTCGTCGATTTCTCCTTTGCTGCTGCTCCGATTGCTACTCCTTCGTCGATTTCTCCTTCGCTGTTCGATTTCTCCTCCGGCTGCTGCTGCTACTTCGTTTTCTCCTTTGCTGTTCGTCGTCTAGGTCAGTCGTTGGAGCAGAGGTAATGTTTATTTATTTATTTATTTACTATTTTACTTAATTAATTAATTATTTAATTATTTATGGTTTATTTATTTTATTTATATAATTACTTAATTAGTTATTTTATTTATTATTTGTCTGTTTGTTTTATGTTTCATCTGTAAAATCTGTTCTAATTTTCTGTTTCTGATTTTTGATGATCTATGTTTATGTTTATGTTAATTGTTTATAAAATAATTGTTTAATTATTCATTTAGTTTATTTTTGTTATTATTTGTTCGTTTAATTGTTTGTTAGGAGTTAAGGACAAATTAAATGGCTAGTGAGGGATCAAGGGACCCCGCGTGGAGCCATGCGTATTTGGCGAATCCACAAGACAAAAATGCGGTCACATGCAATTATTGTAAAAAAGTGACGAAATGAGGTATATATCGGGCTAAACAACACATCGTTGGTGGATATAGAAATGTCACCGCTTGCAAAAAATGTCCATCTCACGTGAGAGATGAAATCCAAGACTACATGTCCAAGAAGAAGAAGGAAAAAGATCAAGTTAATTTGCTTCCGGATTTTGATGACTACGAGGCCGGAAGTGAGGATGAGGATGAGGATGATGTTCGAGATGTGACATCCCTGAAAAGACAAACACATTCGGGCAGAAATTCAAATACATTCGTTCCAAAAAGGCCAAAGCAAAAACGACCTTTGGATTTGTATTACACTCCCAATCCAGAAACGGTTGTGAAAAAACGAAAGGGGAAAGGGAAGCAGACTAAATTGGATGATAATGATCTTGCGAAGAAAGAGTTAAGGTCCAGAGCATGTACACTCATTTTGAGATGTACGATGCGGGAATTTCATTTAATGCAGTCAAATATGATAGTTTTCAAGCGATGATTGAGGGTATCGGACAATATGGTCCCGGTATGAAAGCGCCTTTTCATACCATGAGGTTAGAGTTCCTCTATTAAAGAAGGAGGTGCAGAAGACAAACGAACTGCTTGAAAAGCACAAGGAAGAACGTGAAACCCATGGATGCTCGATTATGGTGAATGGTTGGAAAGACAAGCGAGAGAGGACTCTCATTAATTTCTTGGTTAATAGTCCTCGAGGAAGTGTTTTTATTGAATCCGTTGATGTTTCCGCTTATGCGAAGACTAGAGAGAAGATGTTTGAGCTACTTAGTGCCTCTTCTAATGTCATGGTCGGTAAGTTTAAATATTAATTTCTAATAATTATATTTTAATTAGAATATATATTTTTCGAATTTATTAGCAATTAAGTATTATTTTTTATTCTTTGTAGGGAGGTTGTTGGAGGTGAAATACCAACATTTATATTGGACATCATGTGCTGCCCACTGTTTGGATTTGATATTAGAAGACATTTTCAAGTTGCCAAACATGAATCAAACCTTTGTGAAAGCGGTATTTCTAAATGGTTACATTTATAACCGCCCCGGTGTAGTTAACATGATGAAAAGATTCACTCATTAAAAAGAATTGCTAAGGCCGGTTAAAACTCGATTTGCTACCACTTTTATCACGTTGTCTAGACTTCATCAAGAAAGGAAAAACTTGAGGAAGATGTTCATTTCGGATGAATGGACCACTAGCAAATAGGTGAAGAAGCAACAAGGTAAAAGGACAAAAGACATTGTACTAATGACGACCTTTTGGCAAAATGTCGTTTTTGGTCTTAAGGTATAGTGAAATTTTTTAAATTATCGATCGTCGATGGAATATCCAACTTCATCGTCCTCTGCATGCAGCTGGTCACTTTCTGAATCCGGAATACTTTCATGGAAACAGAAACATTCATCAAGACGAGAAAGTTATAAAAGGCTTCTATGATTATCTTCTGAGGTTGGTTCCAACTATTGCTGCACAAGATAAAATTTCGGTGGAATTGGACAAGTATAAGAAATCCGAAGGCCTCTTTGGGATGCCTATGGCCATCAGACATAGGAGCACAAAGTCAGCTAGTCAATTTTTTGTTTTAATTTTTGTCATCTTATTGCTTTAATTTAATGATTCTAAATTAGTAATTATATTTTACAGTCGACTGGTGGACCTCATACGGTGGTTTGACACCTAACTTGCAAGCGTTTGCAATAAAAATCCTTAATCTTACATGTAGTGCATCCGGTTGCGCAAGAAATTGGAGTGTTTTTTAACAAGTTTTTTGTTTTTGTTTTTTTAATTTGAATTTATTTAAAAGTTATCAAATATAATCCCCTTAAATAATGATCTTTTGATTTATTGCACATAAATTATTGCAGATTCACAGCAAGAAGAGAAATAAGTTAGCGCAAAAGCGATTAAATGATTTGGTGTATGTGAAATATAATAGAGCATTGATTCGTCGATATCAAGCACGCGACGTCATTAATCCTATCTCGTTGACTGATATTGATGATAGCAATGAGTGGTTAATTGGTCGAGTTGATAGAGCTTCTGATAGGGAGCTCGATGATGAGTATGTGCATGATGAAGAAGATGGATTAACATGGGCAAATGTAGCTATTGCTGCTGGAGTAGAAGAGAGTCGATATAATTCTAGATCGAAATCGACTCCAAGGGTGTATGCTAGAAATAAGCAAGTAGCAACTTCTTCTACTCCAACAGTCCATTTAGATGAGGAAGAAGCAAATTCAGAAGAAACTGAAGAAGAAGAGTGTGAGTGGGATGATCACGGGTCCAATGGTGAAGATGTAGACGACTTCGCTTTGGTGGATGATGACGATGATATTTGATTATTTAGATTTTGGTTGATTGTATTTTTGTTTGCTCTTTGTTTGTGTATGTTTAGAAACTTCCATTTGGAGTTTTGCGCTACTTGCGAGTATATTTTATATTTTCTAATTGGAATTTAGTCATAGTTTTACTTCTTGATTTTAGATTTGCAATATAAAAGTGCTATATATTAATTTATTTACTTTTTTAAATGTCGTGCGCCTAGTGTAGCTAGCGCCTCGTCGTGCGCCTAGCGCCTAGGCTCCGGGACACCTTGTGCGCCTCGGTGCGCCTAGAGCCTTTAACAACTATGGTTTATATCTGAATTCGAGGAATTGGATATTAATTGTGATTTAAATTTCTTATATTCCATTGCATAATTCTTTTGTTTTTAGTATATGATCCTTTCTCGATGAGAATCAACAAACACCATTAAAGGATAAACACCATTAAAGGATCCATTGCACCTTCTAGTTGGGCCTATTACTAGAGTAAGATCAAAGAAGTACTTAATGGGTTGATTCAAGAGATTTGGCCTGATTCTAAAATGGTGAAGTCCAAATTAGGCAAAAATGACGATCAAGGCTTAGTCCATCTCATCAAGGCAATTTGAATGGGCTTAGGCATGAATTTGAATGGGTTTAATTATTATTTATAGTCTTTCTTTTTATTTTAAGCCATTTATTTGCTGATTTTTAAGGTATGAATGCCAATTAGTTTGTTTTTGTTAAAGAGAAATGAATACCAAAAGAATGAAAAGGCATAACAATTGCGTTAGTCTCTCCCTCTATTTATAATAGTAGTTAAGGAATAATATAAGAAACTCTAAACAATATGAGAAAACCCTAAATAATACTGGAAAGACATAATTACCCCTTTAACACTTCCCCTCAAGTTGGAGCATATATATTGTATGCTCCTAACTTGTTACAAATATACTTTATCTTTGAACCCTTTAACGGTTTAGTAAATAAATCAGCTAACGGATCAATTGACTTTACATGCTTAGTTTTTATCTGCTTCTACAATACCTTTTCTCAAATGAAGTGACAATCAACTTCAATGTATTTTGTCCTCTCATGGAAGATTATGTTAGATGCAATGTGAAGTGCTGCTTGATTATCACATATCAGATCCATCAGTGAAGTGTGTTCAAATCCAAGTTCTTGCAACAAATGTTTCAACCAGGTAACTCACTAATATGGGTCATCGCCCTATATTCCAATTCTACACTTGACCAGGCCACAACTGTCTGCTTTTTACTCTTCCAAGAAACGAGATTATTTCTAACAAACACACAATACCATGTAGTAGATTTCTTATCCGAGGGAGATCCGGCCCAATCTGCATCTGTATATCCCTTAATTTGAGCGTGACCGAAGTTCTGATATAATAAACCACATCTTGGAGAACCTTTTAGATATCAAAGAATACGAATCACTGCATCCCAATGATATGTCGTAGGATGATCCAAAAACTGACTGATAATACTCACAGCAAAGGAAATATATGGTCTAGTAACCGTCAAAAAGTTCAATTTCCCAACTAACCGTCTGTATTGTGCTGAATCTGTCAGTGATACACCTTGATCTGCCAATAGTTTGCTGTTTGGATCCATGGGTGAATCAATCGGTTTATCTCTTAGCATTCTTGTTTCACTCAACAGATCAAGAACATATTTCCTCTGACACGGGTAAATACCTTGACTTGATCGAGTAACTTTAATTCCCAAGAAATACTTTAATTGACCCAAATCTTTGGTTTGAAACTTGCTATGCAAAAATGTTTTAAGTTCCTGAATACCCTAGTGGTCGTCCTTGGTAATCACGATGTCATCCACATACACAATCAACAATATTCTCCCAACTTTACTGTGCCTATAGAATACAGAATGATCAACTTCACAACGATGAAGACCAAATTCGGTGACCACTTCATTGAATCTCCCAAACTATACTCGAGGAGATTGTTTGAGGTCATAAATGGATTTCTTCAATCGACATACCAAACTCGACTCTCCCTGAGTAACAAACCCAGGAGATTGCTCCATGTATACTTCTTCAGTCAAATCGCCATTTAAGAACGCATTCTTGATATCAAGTTGATACAATGGCCAACGAAAGATAGTAGCCAAAGAGATGAACAAACGAACAGAAGCAAGTTTGGCAACAGGAGAAAAAATCTCAGAATAATCAAGACGATATATTTTAGTGTAACCTTTGGCAACTAAACGAGTCTTGAGTCGATCAATTGTGCCATCCGAATGAACTTTGAATGTGTATTACATCCAACTATTGTTTTGTCAGGCGGAAGCGAGACAAGATCCCAACTACCATTCTAATGTAAAGCTATCATTTCCTCTTTCATTGCGGTCGCCCAACCAAGGTGAGTGCGAGCCTCTGTGACAGACTTAGGAATAGAAACAGAAGATAGAGAAGCAACAAAAGAGGAATATGAAAGAGATATATGTGCATACGAGACAAAATTAGGATGTTGAGTACGTGTGCTTACCCTTCCGGACAGCAATGAGTATGTCCAAGTCAGACGCAAATGGATGAACTGGAGAAGGATATGAAGACACAGAGACGATAGGCTCGATGGCGGAAGCTACCTTCTGGTGACGAAAGTATACCTGCAAAGGTGGTGAAAGACGACTACGCGGGATAGGTTCTGGAGTGGAAGGAGATGGTGTTGGGTCTGGAAGGATTGGTAGAGGAAGGGTGACATCCAAATCATCCCTAGATGATGTGGCAGAAAAATAAGGGATGGACTCAAAGAAAGTGACATCTGCACAGACGAAAGAGCAACGTAAAGAATGACTATAACATCGATAACCCTTTTGTGTGCAAAAATAACCAAAGAAGACACATTTTATGGCACGAGGAATTAGCTTATTCTTACCGGGAGTTAACTGGTGGACAAAGCAAACACATCCAAAGATACGGGATGGTAAAGCAAATCAGGGTAATTAGGGAAAAAGAATAGAATAAGGAACTTTGCCATTTAGGGTAGAAGATGACATTCTATTGATCGAGAAGTAAGCTGTAAGAACTGCATCTGCCCAGAAGAGTTTGGGAACATTCATGTCAAACATCAAAATTCGAGCCACTTCTAGGAAATGTTGATTTTTATGCTCAGCAACTCCATTTTGCTATGGTGTATAAGAACAAGAAGACTGATGCAGTATGCCAGACTCTAACATAAAGGAAATAAAGGGTTGAGAAAAATATTCTCGAGCATTATCACTACGAAGTATATGTACGGTCACATTAAATTGAGTTTTAATTTCAGCATAGACGGCAGAGAAAATGGAGAACAATTCAGAACGATCTTTCATTAAAAATAGCCATGTAACCTTGAAGAAATCATTGACAAATGTGACAAAATAACGAAAACCTAATGTCGAGATAATACGAGAAGGACCTCAAACGTCTGAATGAATTAAAACTTAAAGAACTTGATACTCGAAACTACGTTGGGGAAGTAAATGAAGTACGATGATATTTTTCTAATTGACAAGACTCACAATTTAAAGAGGGCAAATGACATAAACTAGGAACAAGTATCTAGATTGGCAAGACAGAGATGACCTAGGCGACAATGAATTTGGTGGGCAGATGCAACAGCAGGACAGGCAGTGGGCAGGATAGCAGGTGTCGCGTTGTGATTGTCAAAGTAATAAAGACCATTTTTCTCACGCCTTACACTAATCGTCTTCTATGTTTTCAAATCCTGGATAATGACATAATCAGGAAAGAAGCAAACGGAACAATTAAGTTGTCGAGTAAGCTTACTAACCTATATCAAATTAAAAGCAAAAGAGGGAATATACAAGATAGAGGATAAAGAGAAAGATGATGAAAATTCCACAGTGCCAATACCACGAACAGGGACGGTGGAACCATTGGCAACAGTAACAGGAGACAATGAGGGAGATGACTAAATATGCGTAAATAAAGAAGAGGTACCTAATATGTGATCGGTGGCAGCGGAGTCTATGATCCAAGGTGTAGAAGGGGATGAAAAGAAAGATATGCAGTAGGGTTACCTCGTTGAGCTAGCGAAGTAATAGGGGTAGACGCTTTAAACTGGAGGAATTGAACATACATATCATCAGAAATGGCCTTGGGAGTTGAAGAGTTGGATGATGAAATGGGAGCAACTTGATTAGAAGTTTCCGCATGAGCATACTTAGGAAAATGACCAACAAGTATCTTGGATATGATTTTTCTTTCCACAAAGTAAGCATTGATGATGTTGACCACGACAATGGTCACTGTGGCCACCCCGAAAGCCAGTACTACGACCATCTCTTTTCCCTTGATTGGTAATGGCAACTTATACAACTTTGGACCCATTCAACTTAGGAGTGGGTAACAATTGAGGCGCCACACTCAACATTAATAACTTGTTAAATGAATAGAACAGTACATCCAATACAACAACTAACAATAACGATCAAGGGAAACAACCCCACAAATAATATAAGAATGAGAACTTAAATCATATTTCTTTTTCTTTTATTTTTTAAACAAAAAAAGAATGAGAACTTAGCTAGTTTAGCTCATGGTTGACGATGGCAGCGGTGACGTCGGATTTGGACGATGGCGGCTACAACGGTGACTACTGTATCGCAAGAGTTCGACGACACTTCAAACGAGATTGCGAAGTTCTGGATCTAGACGAAGAACTATATTGGCGCACGGATTGGGGCTGAGAGACCCGTTCGGCGTGGTGATATGTGATCGATGAAGGTTCGGTAATGATTAGCGAAGCTCAGCGAGATTGGACAGTGGTTGCGGCAGAGGTCAGATTTGTGATGGCAAAGGTTGCCGATTGGCGATGGCGAAGGTCGAAGCTGTAACGTTGAAGTGGGATCTGGCTTGGACAACGCTGGATCTGAGTGGTAGGTAGATGGCGACGAGCTAGGGTTTTCGACAGCAACAGGGATGTGTGGGTTGGAAAAGTAGTTTCGTTTTTTGTTTTTTAAAGAGGAAGGGGAAAAAAAATTATGGTTGAACAGTATTACGGGATTAGGATCCCATAACCTGCTCTTGATACCATGCTAAAGAGAAAAACGAATACGAAAAGAATGAGAAAGCATAACAATTGTGTTAACCTCTCCCTCTATTTATAATAGTAGTTAGGGAACAATACAAGAAATTCTAAACAATATGGGAAAACCCTAAACAATAGTGGAAAAATATAATTACCCCTTTAACAATTTCCTTTTTAAAGTAGGCGTAGAAGGCAAGAGTGGCCATAGGAAGTTTTCCCTTTTTTTTGTTTTTTGTCTTGTAGTAGGCGTGTAAGGCAGCCTAGGGTTTTCCTTCATGTGTTCTTGGCTGCCCAATTACACATACCTAGGGTTTTCTTTTATTTTTGTCTTGGCCGCCTATTTAAGAGAGGTGTATCCCACGAGAAAAACACTTTACACTTCGAATAATATATCATTTGAGAGAGTATTCTCTTGAGTTCTTTAAAAAACTCTTTCCAAAACTTATCAAGAATTTCTTGTAGCATTCAAACTCTATACCTTCGATTGGTAATTCAATTATAATCATTGGGTCGAGGTTTGTTACTTTATATCTTCGGTTCGCGTTTCATTTATAAATGTTGAGTCAAGGTTTGCGTTCTTCTTTTTCGTTTATAAATCTAAATTTTGGAGACGATCTTAGCAAAGAAACCCTAAATTAGTTTCGGGTCTCACTAATTATTGGCGAGATTCGCATCATTTGATAACCAAAGCAAGGTTCTAAAATCGTATTTTATCTATCCGTACTTCTCATTGATTGATATCTATTCCTTTCTACTTTAATTTCACCTTGACCGAATTGCATCTTCAATTCTGATCAGATCTAGTTTTAAGTTGTTGTGCATCTTCAGTTTGGTCAGATCTCGTTTTAAAGTTGTTGTATCATCATTTAAAAAAAAAAAAAAAAAAAGAGGAGAAGAAAAAGAGAACGAAAAAAATAGCAGCACTTAATTGAGATTTACCTTCTTCTTAATCTATTCTATTATCTATAGCTTATCCTTTATGTTCACCTTCTTCGATTTTTTCCTTTCTTAAATCTCATTCTTAGTAAAGTGAATTGTTGTAAGAAATTCTAATTGAGATTGGTTAATTTCAATAAAGGACTAAAAGAGGAAACTACAAGTGGAAAAAGGCAAGAGTGTGAGACTAATATCTCGAAAAAAAAAAAAAATTAAGAGTGAAACACAAGCATGAGTGAAAACATGAGTGTGAATGACATACTTTGAGTGCAAACACGTGAAGGAGTGTTGTGAGGAATTACTTCCAACATTTCTCTATAGTTTCAAAAAAAAAAAAAATATCTTCTAGGGGCGACATATCAAACAAAGAAGGAGAGGAGTCGTTCTTCATGTAGCAAGCTATGCAACAACAATTTGAATGCATGAATGTGGTGTTCAATGAGATTTAGGATCGGTTGGATAGGTAGGACGTTGTTATTGCTACTTAGCGTGAGGGGTGTCCCCAAGGAGTCCCTAATGCTAGAAGACACGAAAGGCGTGCGCACGTGGAAGATTCTGATGGCGACCATGAGGATGAGTTCGAAGATCTTCTTCACTGAAAGGTGAGGTTAGGTTCGTGCCAAGAGGAGAAAGGCGTGGAATAGGTTTTCGAAGAGATCCGAGATGGTGAGATGGGATTGATAGAAACCTAGGAAATATCAAAATAAAGATACCGTCATTCCAAGGGAAAAACGATCCTAAAGTGTACTTGGAATGGAAGAAGGTGGTGAAGTTGATTTTTGAGTGCCACAACTACTCCGATAAGAAAAAGGTAAAACTCGTTGTCATTAAATTTAGTGACTATGCTATTATACGGTGGGATCAACTTGTAATGAACAAGAGGATAAACTATGAGAGGTCTATTGAGACGTGGGAGGAAATGAAGGCCACCATGATGAGGTGGTTTGTCCCCAGTCACTACTATAGGGAGTTGTATAAGAAATTACAAAGTCTTATTCAAGGCTATAAGAGCGTGGATGACTACTACAAGGAGATGGAGATCACCATGGTGTGCCTAGGAGACAAAATTAGAAATAGGATGGTCAGTACATGAATGCTTACCCTTTCGGACAACAATAGGCATGTCCAAATTAGAAGTGGATGGATAAGCTGGAGAAGAATTTGAAGACACAGGGCCAATGGACACAACAGCGGAAGAAACCTTCGGGTGACGAAAGTATACTTGCAAAAGAGGTAGAGAACAACTAGGCGGGACGGGTTCTAGGGTGGGAGGACGATGGAGTAGGGGTTGAAAAACTCGTCAAAGGAAGTATAACATCCAAATCACCCAAAGAGTAAGGCTTATAAAAGTAAGAGATGGACTCAAAGGTGGTAACACATGCAAACAAATGGTCAACACAAAGATGGACTATTACAATGATAACCTTTTCTGTGTGTGAGAATAACCAAGAAAGACACATTTTAAGGCACGGGGATCTATCTTATCCTTACCTTGAGTCACTTCCACAAGATGTCAATTATTTACGCACAACTACTCCATTTTGCTACGGTGTGCGAGGATAAGAGGACTGATGCATGATACTAGAGTTTGACATAAAGGAAGTAACGGGCTGAGAAAAATGTTATTGGGCATTATCACTTTGAAGTATATGTACTTACACATTAAATTGAGTTTCAATTTCAACACAAAAGGCAAAAAAAATGGAGGATAATTTAGAACGATCTTTCATTAAATAAATCCATGTAACTCTAAAAAATAATTTACAAATGTGACAAAATAATGAAAATCTAATATTGAAGCAACACAAAAAGGACCCCAAACATTTGAATGAACTAAAATAAAAGAACTTGATGCTCGAACATGAGCCGGGGAACTAAATGAATTGTAGTAATGCTTACCCGATTGACAAGACTCACAATCTAAGGAAGACAAATGATGCAAACTAAGGACAAGCACCTTGAGATTTGCAAGGCATGGATCACCTAGGCGACAATGAATCTAGTGAGCAGACGCAATAGGACATGTAGTAGGTGGGATAGCAGGAGTCTCATCATGAACGTCAAAGCAGCAAAGGCTATTTTCCTCATGCCTTGTGTCAATTGTCTTCCACGTCCTCAAATCCTAGATAATGACAAAATCAAGAAAAGACAGAGCAATTACGATGCTTAGTAAACTTATTGATTGACATTAAATTAAAAGAAAAAGAAGTAATACACAAAACAGAGGATTAAGAGAAGGAGAGTGAGGGTTCCACGGTGCCGATACCACGAATAGGGATTATAGAACCATTAGCAACAGTAACGGGGACAACGAGGGAGATGAATGAATGTTTGTAAATAGGAAAAAGGTACCTGACATATGGTCAGTGGCGGCAGAGTCTATAACCTATGCTGTGGAAGGGGAGGACGAAAGGAAATACATGTAATAGAGGTACTTCGTTGAGCTAGAAAAACAATGGAGATAGATGTCTGTTGGGATGCCTTAAACTGAAGGATTGAGCATACTCCTCATCAAAAATTCCTCTGGCAGTCGAAAAGAACATTGACGATGTTGGCCGCAACTGTGACCACCTTGGCCACCACGACGACCACCATTAGGTTCGTCGATGCGTCTCCCTGAGAGATATGTGTAATCAAAACTGAACGATCCGCCGAATGGAGACTGGAGGGTGTGGTGGTATCCCGAGTATTGACACGCTCAACCCATATCTCTCGGCGAATGAAGGGAGAGTAGCCCTTCAAAGGATCAAAGAGTGAACAGTCTCGAATTTTGCAAAGACCGATAAGGAATTTAAGGACAACCATCTATTCCTTTTCCTTCTGTATAAATTTAACATCGGTGGATATTGGGAGAAGGACATTCATTTCCTCATGAAGTCTCTTAACCATGGAAAAGTACTCAGCGACAGTCTGTGTATCCGTTGGACGTGAAAGTACTCGACCGACGCATCACACATTCGAGCAAGATTGTTCGCAAATAACAACTGAACAAACTCCCACAACTCTTTGCAAGTCTCCAAGTGGCTACACATGTCTGCAATTTGAGCTTCCATAGAGTTCCATAATGAGACAAAATCTGAGCATCAGACTAGGTCTACTTGTCATCATTCTTGGTACCCTTTGAAGGAGAAGAATCAGTGAGATGACAATGTTTCCCTTGTTCAATAAGGACTACTTTGACAGCCTTGGACCACTGAAGCTAGTTATGCCCATTCAACTTTCGAGTGGTTAACATTGGAAGTATTGTTGAAGACACAACCAAAAAAAAGACTAACTACAAAATTGTACTAGAAGTAGACTAACTACGATGAAACATGGGACAAGGGAACCAAACACAAATGTAGAGTAATATAACTCAAAAGGAATACATTTTTTTCTGTTATTTCATTTTTGTTCAATGGAATAAAAGGGGAGAACTTAGTTTCTGCAATTTAAGGCATTGTTGAGCTGACCGCAGCACGAAAAAAGTAGTGGCAATGTCGGATCTGGACGGAGGCGACGATGGAGGCATGGGATCTAGATGGAGGCAATGGATTTGGTCGGTGATGGCGCTGGAGGCTTTGGATCAGGATGACGACGACAGAGGAAGCTTGGATTTGGACAACGATATCAGATGTGGAGGACGGCAGCAATGGAGGCGTTGGAGTAGGACGACAACGGCTTGTGAGGCGCTGGATTTGGAATTAGAGATGGCGGCGGGGGCAACACTGCAGTTTTTTTTCTTTTTCTTTTTTTTTATTTTATTTACAGAGGCTAATAACCAAGAGGGCAAAAAATAAATAAATGATGAATCAAAGTATTGATCTTACGAGATTAATGTCTCATCAAAACATGCTCTTGATACCATATTAAAGTTAAGAGAACGAGAAAAGTAGAATGAGACGGCTTAACAATTGTATCAACTTTCCCCTCTATTTATAATAGTTATTAGGAAACAATATAGAAACCTTAAACAATATAGAAATGGCATAAATAACCTTTAACAGTGTGTGTGTGTATAGGAAAAAATCGCTTAGATCTATAGATCTAAACAAGATTTAAGGAACACAGATCTATAGATCAAAATGTGAATGGTCATACTCGGATCCTATCGATCCAAAGTCGAGCTCAAATTTTCAGATTTGAGCTCTTCTGTATGTACACATAGAGAGAGAGATCATGTGAGCAGGAGGCGGTGGACGGCAGGCGTGAACTAGCAAAAAAAGTAAGAGGAAGGAGAGAGGGAAGAAAAGGAACATTAAATAAAATATTTTAGTAAGGATAAAAATGTACTTAGCAAAGCATATAATTGTAAAAAACAAAAGTTACACGGTACAACCCAAATTTACTGTCACATTTGACTTTGCACAAAGTTAGAAGTAGTGTTTGAATATTTTTTTATTTTACATTATTGCTCTTATTGGGAATCGTGTTAAAATGATGAAATTTTTTAAATTGAGTGTATAGTTGAGAAGAGGGTTATTTTGGGAAAAGAGAAAGTGTACGTTTGTAAAAATGAAAGTAGGACAATTAATTTGGGAGGTAGGGACTATTAAAATTGTCATGTACATCTAGCAAAATGAGGTGTATGTATAGAATGGTCCACTGAGTTTTCTTCCTTGCCTTTTCTTCTCTGATATATCTAACCCTCGGTGGGCTTTAAGGAACCACAACTAACAGCTAATAATTTTAACTAGTATGGTTTAATTTGTAAATTAATTATTCTTGCTGCTAGTAAAGCTACTGAGATTCTGGAAGTCTTGGATATTACTGAAATGGAAAAGAACCAAACAACAAAAAAATTATATTGAGATTGAGGGCCAAGTTAGTGTTCTTACTTTATGACCATGGAGATTGCAGTGCTCTAAGATATGACGGGTTCCATATGCAATACCCTGAACCGTTGAAAGGTATAGAAGAGCCAACTGTTTGTCACTGGTGTCAAGAGTTAAACCACAGACCATCCCTTTTGCTTTCGGGTCCGCAATAGGAGACCTAACTCAAAAATTTATCGTACTCAACAGCAAAACATTTGGGCATCATGACTAAAGATGTCACACAATATTTACCTATTACCATGGAAATCAGGAAGAATGTGTATATCTTCAGTTAAAGCAGCAATAAATGGAGACCCCCTTTCTTGCATTAGTGATTCCAATATCTTGTTCAACAACTCAAACACTGAAATGCCTGCATAATTCTTATTATAGTCAGAAAAAGTATAAGTCAAAATAGCGGGCACACCATTGTCAAATGCACTAAAAGAATATAACTTAATTGAAGGCATCTTACTTTGACATGCAGCACGGTTAGCAAGATGTGGAGAAGCAACATGGTTTTCAATTATATGATCCAATAATGCACCCGTAGCACTCTGGCCACCTTCTGTGAGCCAGTACTCAGGCACCATTGCTGAATTTATTTGGGAGGGGCAGAGAAGAGAAAGAGAACAACAAAAAATACCAAAATGATTATCCTCACTAAGAAAATGAAAAGAATAAATAAAGCAAAAGAAGGCAGAGAGACAGATGGCAAACAAGAAAAAGAATCCACACAAACTGAAAGTGGGAGGAGAGGGAGCTTATCATAGATGAGATTCATTCCTAAAAATTGTACAATATAAGCTAAAGCTATTTTCAGTCCAAAAAATTATCCAAGTGCTTGCATTTACAACTTCTAAGATAATTTCAGCAAGTCCATGATCGATACAGGTATTGCAAAATAACTGCCTTTTCAATGTCAAAGTTTACCTGACCAAAAGGGTCCCCACACCCCAGGAATGAACAACTTGCTCTTTGACACAGCCATATGGCAAGTAGAAGTTCCACAGACTAACACCATGCGGTGACATAAAGCTTCCTCATCAGAATCTGTAGCAGAAAGTTATTCAGGGAAAAAATTCAAATGCACAATCCTAATCAGCTAATCAACCAAGTCGAAACAAGAAGTAAAACAGATAACCATTAGTTTTTGACTCTGCCATAGGCACACTTAGCATTGTCCCCACACCACCGGCATGAGCATCAATCAGCGAAGTTCCAACTGGTGTCCCAACTTTTAGCCCTAGTTCCTGCAAATTAAGAAAAATCACTAGTAGAACAAATGGAAACGACATGTATTCAGCATGATGCATATCAACCTCCAAGCACAAATAAAGGATATCTTCATATTATAGTTGATAAATAAATGTTTCTGCTTCATTACTGAAATCCAAAGGAGTGTCAGTCTGATATCAATGTGACTTCTTAAGCATGTAATTTCTTACATTTGCTGCATCAAGTGTAAGACCAGATCCCAAAGCATGCCCAGGGAAAGCTACACTTCGTCCTGTACACAGAGTATTCATGTAATAAGGCATGGAACAAAACATGAAGCCACCAATTAAAAGGAATAAGTCTCATATGATTTGCATAACTGATCACACAGCAAAAAAAAAACCAAAAAAAAAAAAAAAAAAAAGAAAAAAAAAAAAACCATTACAGTATGCACAGACACCATCAGATCAGTACGCTCTTATGTTTAAATTTTTTTAATATGAAGCGGTACTTGACACAATATCACAAATGAGAACAGCGATTCATTGTATGCTTCCTTTGCAGAATTTACAAAAAATGATTGTTTGAATCTATAGCTAGGTAATGAAAATTAATTGAGTTTCTTTGTTTAGCTACATTTTCTTAATACATCGCAGCTTTATAACCATCAGATCAGCTGCTGTTATGTTTAATTTTATTTTTTTCATATGAAGCAGTACCCTACATGATTTTCCAAATGATAACAACCATTGATTATATGCTTCCTTTGCGGATTTTATAAAAGGGATTGTTTAAATCTATAGCCAGATGATGATTTTTTTTATTTTTTAACTACACTTTCTTAATACATTGCCACTTTGTAACTACAACAACAACAACTAAGCCTTTGTCGCATACATGGCAACTTTATAACTACAACAACAACAACTAAGCCTTTGTCGCATACATGGCAACTTTATAACTATTAAAGTAAAAAGAGAGTAGGAAAATAATGAGACGGCTTACCTTAGCAGTCAGCTTCTCCCTCTATTTAAGTATGGGCCGTATGGCCCCCGAACATGGAAATCCTAATATAAAGAAAAAGACTAATGTATATTCTAAAAATAACAATTAAATATGGAACATATATACTGTATTCACCATGTGATGTCATATCAAAGAGACGTATGAGATATATGCTGTATTCACCATGCTATTTTGTATCATAATTTTTCGAAATTACCATGTCGAATTGTCCACACATGCTGCAGTATTATATACCTGTGTGTCATGTCTGTTTCTGTATTTCATAGTTAACGAAACTCTCTGTATCAAAAATAGAACTGTAAACTGGAGTTTCACAACTAAGAAACCAAATGCCCCTTGAAAGGAGCAAACATTTACTTCTAATCGTCAAATCAAGAGCTAGAGTAAATTGTCCATCCTCTTACAAAGTCATCTGAATAAGGGTGCTGATTCATTTTGTAGATGATGAATAAGTGTCATTTTTAGAGGAAAAGAATTTGCGTGCGTGTCTTGTGTATGTTTGAGAGAGAGACAGAGAGAGAGAGAGCCTGTGTACATTTTCTACAATGAATTTAAACAATGTGGTAAATTAAGACAGGAATGCCATTCGGCAGCCATACTATCAACTTTGCAAATCATTAAAAACTCATCTAAATAACAATGCACAATATCAAGAAAAAAATAAATCAGATTGTCCTACATATTACGCTGATCTAGTGCCCCGTCATTTCATTACAGAAAAGCAAACTTAAAAACGTACCAATTTTGGCATGATGCCCGTCTACAAGATCACCCAAGCCAATCTCCTCCCAGAATTCGTCATCCCATCCACAAGCTTCCATATCTTGGGACTCCTTTTCATTGATTTGATGCATGTGCGCATGACCGAGATATGTCCATTTGCAAACTGTGGTGCACAGACTCCGAGTATCATCTCCTGTCGCTCTTGAGGGGATCAGGATAATTTAGTGTAACCCATGAAAAACAAAAAAGAACAAGAGGGGGTCGGGAACAGGAAAAGAAGTGACTATTCAGCAAACAGATTCAGAGTTCACCTGTATGACAACCAATCGCTCAAGTCCATCCACCTGAATGCCATAGACCAGGATTCTTGCAGATTTTCTTTCACCCATAAAAGCTATAGCCATCCAAAGAGTTTCGGAAAAATAAAATTAGGAACATCCGATGTAACCACATCTACGAGTTGTAAAAATTTCTTTACACGACATTGTTGAGTTTTAGGTACTAAAGACGAATACCATCTTAACAGCGTTTAAGAAGGCCCCCTAAGGCGAGGCGATTCAGTCTCCATGAAGCGAGGCTCAAGCCCCCACTTGTGGGACGTAAACCTCACGATTTTTTGAAATATTAACAAATGTATAAACATAGTTATAAAAAAAAAAAATGAAAAAAAATAAATAAATAACAAAATTGTTAAGTGGATAGTATTTATTGCTCCAATACTAATCATGTTAAAGTAAGAAACCAATAAAATGAGACAACGGGACTTCAGCAGTCAGTCTCGTCCTCCATATGTAATAAAATGAGAGCTATACATGGAAACCCTAATACAAAGACAACGACCAAAATACCCTCTAACGCATCCCCTCAAGTTGAAGCACATGTATCGTATGCTCCAAGCTTGTTAGAAATATACTTTATTTGAGAAACCCCCAAGTGTTTTAATATATAAATCAACTAACGGATCAATAGAATTAAAGTGCTGAGCATGAATCAATTTCTGCAGTAACTTCTGTCAAGTGAAGTTACAATCAACCTCTTGTTCGCTCAAGAAAGCCTAGAGTCGATGGTAGATGGAGTGTTGCATGATTATCCTATGCTAAACTCATTGGAGATGAATGATTGAACACAAGTTCTTCTAGCATATGCTTCACTCAGATCAACTCACAAGTTATATGCGCCATAACTCAATATTCTGATTCAGCACTTGAGAGTGTGACTTGAATAAAATTTCGCATCAGATCAATTACATTGGCTCGTCGCAAGCTGGTATTAGAGTCGGCGATGGATGCCCAATGCACCATCTCGAAGCTAAGGTAAATTCCTTAGGGTCGGGACTTGAAAAAATGATGAAGGAGATGCAAGAAATGTTTATGGCAATGAACTCACAATTTGAATCAGCTCCTGTGAAGTCAAGGAGGCAAGTATGGAGAGGCCTCTCCTAGCCAGAACAGAAATAGAAGAAACCCAGGACAATTTTTTCATCGAAGTGTTTCAACTGGGTCTACCATTCCTACACTTGCTAAGTTAGATTTTCCGAGATCCGATAGGGGTGAAGACACAACAAGTTGGATATGCCAAGCTGAACAATATTTTGAATTTCAAGGGACTGCAATGGAAGATCATGTACCTTTGGACCTCCCCAAACTGCACCCACAGCTCCAATATTTGTTTTTGATTTTCCCCAACTAAACCATCCCTAAATACCCTTCTTGTTGTCGCAAAAATCATTTTGGAACAGAACTTATTTGACATCAAACCCACGCTTGTCACACATCAGTAAAATTTTGTCAATGCAGATAACACCTTTCTCATTGTGACACCAAGATACTGGGATGAAATCACTTAGATCTAAAATAATGACAAAAACACTCTTGCATCTATCATAAAGATGAAGCAATATAATAAAGTCCAAATTCTTAGGAGAAATATTGGAGTAATTAACAAAAGTGGTAGTGCGTACACAAAGAGGGTTCTTCTACTAAACAAATATGTCTGCCTAAAACCAAACTATAAAATTAAATTTCATTCGAATGAGGATCAGTATAAATCTTCATCCAGGCAATGCAAAACACTTGTGCACGTATCCCAATATTTGAGATATATATATATATATATTGTTGAAGACGATATAAATGACATATCAATCAATCAAACTTAACCCCAATGTGTTGTACTTGCACATAGATTATGGATCATATAAAGGACAACATGCAATTTAGAAAATTATGCAGCACAACATGAGAAACACAAAAACATCTAGTCAACTACTTAAATACCTTTGGTGGCTGCGATTCAGGAGAAAGAGCTCCACCACAATACTGCAATACCGGAGAGTTGAAGGAATTGATCCTTTCAGCTTGCCTTACAGCTCTATGGTCCATCCATACTATGACATTTCTTCTAGTATCACCACTCAAAGAAACCGTAACAGGTTCATCATCAAAATCAACAGCAACTGGAAAGAGAAACCAATTCGTCCAAAATAAAGTTAGGCTCCAGATCCACTTTATACATATTAACGAGCCTATGCAATGATTTGCATAATTAGAAAGAATTGTTTAAATCATTCATACCAAGAGAACAAGTAGCCGCAAATCCCAAACCAGTCACTTCTTCCCCAGTGATATTTGCATGAGAGCATGCGGATTTGACAGCAGAGCAGATTGCATGCCAAACATCAGTTGAAGATTGCTATAATCCAGAAAAAAAAAAAAAAAAAAAAAATTAATAAGAGAAGAAAGAACATCAATACAATGCATAAATGATCCTCCAAACAAAAGTTCCAAAAAATTTGTATGTATTGTGGGGGGTGGGGCATGAGGGGGTTACGCTCAACACTTAAACCCACCTAATGAATTTTCGAAAACTTTCCAGATGATCTAACATCTATTATGTAAAACAAATGGGATCCATATTCAAAATATCTTTTCGGAAGACATTTTCAAAAACACATTTTTAAAGGCATTTTCAAGAGATTTTTTGATCGGCGAAATCTAAAAATGAACAATTAACATTAAAACATTTTTTGTTTCTCTCTCATCTCCAAGCGCCATCAAAACACTTCCAATGTTTTCCATTCTCACCTTCAAGTTTCCCTTTCACATCCAAGCCAACAATGGAAAACTCCCACAAAACCTACTTTCATATTTTACAATTACATCCACAATCTACATACAACCCTTGACTAGATATTCAATAGAATTTTGTAATACGTCCACAATTTATTTTTACAACTCAAAATTTTACATGATGAACATTTAAATAAATGGGAAAATTGCACTTTTGACCCTTAAGATTTGGGTTATGTATTTAAGTAATCCTTGTGGTTTACAAAGTAACAAATTTGATCCTTCACGTTTCACTTTCAGTTTCATTTTGATCGAATTGAAAAAGGGCTTAACATTTTTGGACAGAAAAGGTCACATGCAGAGCGCAAGAGTTGATTTTGGAGCTATTTTCGTCACTTTTCGAAGAAGTCTACTAACTCCGCCCAAAATATCGTCTACATCTGGGGCTTACATAGTTCTGCAAAAAGAAGCGGATAATCGTGGAATTGCAAAGGTTTCTTGCACAGGACAGAAATTCAAAGAATATGACAGTAGTGTTTAATGGCCCTCAAATCATGTACTATGCACATGTCTAAATTTGTTATTTCCGTTTCTGATTGGACCAAACTGAAATGAGAGAAAATCCTGATGGTAGAAATGTGTTACTCTGGAAGCTGTACACATACCTCAAACTTTAAGGGTCAAAAATACAATTGTCCCCCAATAAATATCACTAGTGATTACAAAATTTCAAAAATAATAGAACATCGTTGTTTTACAACATGAATCAAAGATTTGTAAAATTTTACATCTCCAACTCTCTCATTTTAGTTTTAGTTTTTATATTAAATAAATCACAAACAAAATTTTGGATCACAACTCTCCTTTTTTATAATAGAAGGTTAAAATATTAATATTGTATTGTTGGCATTCACTTTTAGAAATTAATTGCTGTTATTATTTTGACAATCAAATGTATGTATTATAATAGACACTAGTGTATTATTTCGCTAATCTCAATCCTCTGCTTTGTTTTTTTGTGCTTGACTTGTGCCAGGCCAAATTCAACAAGTGATATATCATATATATCTTACTTGGCGAGGAATGTTTATCATCCGTTGGGTTTAGCGTGGCACAAGTCAAGCACCAAAACAAAAAAGCCAAGCAGAGGATCCACACTCATTATTTTGCAACATACCGGTCTAAAGATTGGTTGTAAGGCCCACCGAAAAGCATTATTAGGTTATATGATGACACATTTCCACTATTATCAGAGTTCAATTATTTATCACCTCAAGACAGTAGCCATCTTTCCATATCTGTATTGGGCTACTCGCAGAACCAAGAAGTCTCCCATTCTCGTCAAATAAACCTGTGTTAAGCATAAAATGAGGACCAAGTGATGCATCATCTAAGAAGTGTTAACTGTGAATCCTAAGTTGTTGGAAAAATCCAATTTTGTGCACCAACATAAAACCAAGAATTATTGAACCATACAACAATTTTAAAAAATGTACACTGTCTTTCTTTCCCTGACAGCATTCATGGTAGAACGGTTCGTCTTCTTTCCTTTTTTATTTGCTGTTTAAATATTAGGCCTTCAATCTGAACCATATAGAATTCATCTCAATCTTAATTAAGTATGAATAACTGAGTATAATAAAGTACACATCTTAATTAATTATAGGACTGAGTACGTTAATGTTTCAGTTTTTCTTCTTATAATTAAGATTTAAACAGTATAAATAGTTTTACTGATTACTTAAAAACAAATTATACATCGATAATTTTTACAGTATTGACTTAATAAAATTCATAAATAACTTTTTGATGTATCCACAAAAAGAAAAACATATTGATCCTATCCACAGAAAGAAAAACATATTAACTTTCAATTGACTCCGGTGAAAACATTTATAGTGAAAACTAGGAAATTAAAGAAAATTCAATACCACTCTGTAACAATTTCATAATTGTAGAACCTATTAACATATGTAACGAGACGGAGAGCGAGAGGAATGGAAGAGAATGGACCTGCGCGAGCACTGCCGGTACCGACGTCAATACCGAGGAAGACGGAGCGTAGAGGAGGAGGTGAGACGCCGGCTGTGGTCATTTCGACGCAGGAGCGGTAGGAGTAGGCTGAGAAACTCAGATTCTGGTTGTTATGATTGTTCAGGAGTGGTGCAGTACCGGACCAAGCTGAGCGAGCGTCAGACATGTCATTTGCTCGCTCGCTCTCGCTCACGGTATTAGTGGTGGAGCCGCGTGATGCAAGAACAGAGTCCAAAGAATCCTTCGGAGGATCTTTTCAGGGGTATTTTTCTTAGCATTTGGGTTTATATACACTAGTTTAGTCCGTTGAAGCATGAAATATGTTGTTTTTGTTGGAAATATTTTTTAAATCACACTTATTTTTTCAAAATATTTTAAAATCTGTATGAAAAAATCAATTATATATTTATATATTAATTAAAAAAATTAAATATAACTAAAACACAAAAAAAAAAAAAAAAAAAAAAAAAAAAAAAAAGAAAGAAAAGAAGTAGGACATTCATTATTTAATATATAAAAAAAATAGAAGAACTCATTAAAATATTTGAAAAATTCATTTTTCATCCTCATTAAAACATTCTTTCCTTCTACTTTTAAATATTAGTATTAAATTCATCTCAAATATATATATATACTAGAATATAATCCGTGCTTGAAGGCATCGGTTTTAATTTTTTGTTGTAAGATTAATAATTAATTTAATATAAAAATAACATAATTTAGCAAAAAAATAGAAAATAAATTTGACGTAACACCTTTATTTTTATAATATTCCCAAATTCTACTATGTATAAGTTTTTATAATATGTATTTTATTTTTTGTTTCAATTTGACTTTTTTCTTACACCAAAGTAGGGCTGGCAAAACGGATATTTACACGATGACACGACACGAGACCGATACGAAATTATTAGATCTAGGTTTTGCTTATCAGATATTGGATCGTTATCATGTCAAACCCGATAGCACGATAAGAAATAGTACAGGTTATCAGGTTGACCTGATAAGCTGATAGGTTACACGATAATAATTTCGTATATTCAGGTTACACGATAACCTGAGATTTAATAAGTTATGCTTTAATTTAATAAATTATTTTTACACCCCCAAATTATCCAATATTATAATTAGTTTTTTGTAAATAAATTTTGTTAACATGTTATCAACTTAATAGGTCGTTAACATATAATGGGTAGGTTAACATGTAATAGAAATCTATCAGATAATCTTATCGTGTTGTATTTACCTAACAGGTTTCGTGTGACACGAAAAATTATCGTATCGTGTCGTGTTGACATGATAATTTTCGTGTCGTTTTCATGTTTGGGTAGTCTGATACGATATGCTTATTGTATCGTGTTCATATTTGCTCTTATCGTGTAATGACCTGTTACGCGACATGTTACACGAATTGCCAGCCCTACACCAAAGAGATTTGAAAATAAATAATTAGATAAAATAGGCTAAAAATAAATAGTAAAATAATTATATCATAAATATTACAAGAGAGTGATGGTAAGAAAATAAGTAACTTTATTTCTATTTAATTTTTACAAAGATTTGATAAATTAGTTTAATTCACGTCATACACAATTCAAAACAGTAAGACTAATATTATTAAATTCAACTTTTACTTTTAAATGAAATCAATAATAACCAATAATATAAACTTAATAAATCCAGCACAAAAAACAATAAATATTAAAGCCGATAAAATATACGTTTTGAAATGAACAATAAAATTTCACTAAGACGATTCTAAAATCTAAAAAAAACATAACAAAAGTTTATTCGTTTATACAACATTCTTGAATAATTGATTTTTATTTTCAAATGACCTAACAATAAGTGAAACAATCATTATTAATAACAAACTTCTGAACAATTATTTTAAATTGAACACAACATACTCCACATAATAACATAAGTTCAATTATTTTTTATTATTGTCCCTCCCCCTTCCCCCTTCCCCCTTTCTTTTTAGGTGGGCAACATTTCAAAATTTTTAACTCTTGCTTTCAAATAAACACAAAAGTAATTACACAATCAATAACTTGTACATAATTATTTTTACATAACTCCCTTTGTTTATACAATTTTTTCAAATTTTGAACTCCTATTTTCAAATAAACACAACAGTAACACAACTAATAACCTCCAAACACGATATTAACTAACATAATTATAGCTAACAAAATAGTCAAAACCAAACTTTCCAATGAACAATAATGCATCAAAATTACGAATGGACAATAATACATACTTCGTGATATCATCTCTATAACATTCATAAATTCTCAACTCCTATATAGTGAACACGACATACACAACTATTTTAAAAAAAAAATGGCATAATCCCCTTGTTTATACGACACACTCCATTTTTCAAAAATTGATTTCAAATAAACACAACCAATAATTAATATACAAAAAAAATTGATATAATCTTCTTTATTTATATGACATTCTGAATTGTCAACTCCTATTTTGTAATAACACAACACTAACACACACAACCAATAAAAACCAAGCACCACAATAACTAACAAAATTATAATCAATTATAAACAATTATTTTCGAATGAACAATATACCATAGTCTACAATATGAACTTAACAATACCACCAATAATAAAGATAATTAATAATATTCATTATAAACTTGGTTAAACAAGTCCACCACCCAGGATACTGGAACCCACCTTAATCATAGACTATCAAACCATGGATTGTCTCCATTGCCAATGAAAAGCAAACACAATGACTGTCAATTGCAAATAAATAAATAAGTCCATGACTTAGTACTACTGGAAATTACTTTAAGCATACTCTCAAAGCATAAATTCTTGCCCATGAAAATTCCCTCAAATTATTGAAACAAACACCAAAAGAACATTATCATTGATCACCAATTCAGCTTTCACAATAACCATGAACCAAAAAAAAAATTAAATAATAAATATTTATTTTGCAGCAAAAATTGAGAAGAATGTGCTTTTCGATCCAACCTGTTGAATCCACCGCACCAATGAATTTGTGATACCATGGAGAGAATACCACATTCCTCTACTTTACATAGTGTAGTAGAATAGAGAGAAAATACCTGAAGATGAGCAAATTAATAATTGTGTTTTTAAATTTTGAAATCAATCGATTTGGGTTATCCAAACGGGGTGGTAGTAAAAGCTTATATGACATTTGTTTGTACTAAAAAAAATCATGGAACGTGAATAGAAACATGGAAATAATTCTAAAAATTGGGAGTAAAGCATAACATAAATGTTTTTGTTAGCGAAAAAAATACTAAATAAACGGGGCCTTAAAAACTATACCAAGGATGAAAGACAGGCCTTTCAGTTTCCTATTTCCTCCTTATTAGCAGGTTTCTTATTGATATAAACCATCCCATCTTTCATGTGAATGTCTTCTTCTCCCATGGTAGAATTCAATGGTGTTTGATGTTAAAATTTGATTATTCAAATAATCAAAAATAATTAGCACAATTAATGAATATAATCAAATGAAAAATACAAAACATAGTGTTTTTTATCCTCAAATTACCGACAACATAACTTCAGTGATAAGCCTCAAGTGTGCTATAATCCTAAATCAACACCCACAAAAACCACCCAAAAACAAAAAGAAAAAAGAAAAAAAATAGTCATCAAGTGATAAGCATGAAAATAAATGTATATTTTAATCAAATCATTAGTCGTGTAATCAGTGGGATTTGATCCAATAATTAGCATAATATATTTTTTTCCAATTTTTTAATTTAAAGATATTGACAAAAATATTCTGAAATTGCTACAATATATTATAGGCGAAAGCAGGTTCAAGGTAAATAGGGGACAAAATAATAGATGCAAACCATTTTTTATTTGAAATTAACTTTGTATTCAAATTAAAATTGATCCTTAAATGCCAGAATGATTGATTTTTGTTGTCATTCATCAATTCATCCTCATATTCAGACAGATTGAGATCCACAATAGGGATCTATAATCAAAACATATAATTAACAACTTGGATGATATAAGGCACAATTAAGGAGTCCAACTTTGGTAATTGCCCCTGAAAGAATATTTGTGTTGACAAATTTGGAAACTTTTGTAAGAGCACGTGAATGATATTAATAGAGATTAATAACTACACATACAAAAAAAAAATGTGAAAGACCCTTAATAATTAAAAAGACAAAGCCCAAAGAGAAAAATAAAGAAAGAAAAAGCAAAAGGAACAGACGGAATCAACCAACAAAAGATTGGATTAAAGAGATTTCATACATGAGACATTTGATGATGAAATCTCCCAACATCTCCTGAAATTGCCCACGAAAATTCCCTCAAATCACTGAAACAAACACCAAAAGATCAATATCATTGATCACCAATTTGGTTTTCAAAATAATCAAGAAAAAAAAAACGATGTTGCGCCAACTTTTTAAATTTGAAAAAAAAAAAAATTAAGGTTCTAAGAGAAATTGCCAATGCAATTTGTAAACTGAAAAGGAAAATAGATAGGCGAACGATCTAGGTAAGTATGATAATTCTATACCAAATAGAGTATTACCCAAAAGTAGGTATGAATGTACTATTTTAACAACTGACTTATTATTTACGAATTTGTTTTTCAGCCACACTCTTGGTTATTTCGAAATACTACGCTTAAGGCTTGATGAAGTACACACAATTTTCATGCAAACTAATCATTTAACAAAATATATTTTCTCACATAGAAAAAGAATCTAATTCACCACAAAACAGAAAAAGAAATTTTAAAACAAACAAAAGAGAGTAGATAAAAAGAGTTCCTCCAACTCCATAACTACACGAATGAAGGTGAAGTCCGTATTCCGTTTCTCAATGTTTCGGACTATTTTATCACATTCTCGTGCCAGAAATATTCCAGATCTTATCTGAACCCTGCATAAGATAGGGATGCCAAAGTGCAAAAGTACGCGATTAAGTAAATGCAGGGAATGAAACAATTCAAATTTAAAACTTCAGGTTCCAAATCCAAGTGAAATGGCAAGAATGGGAGGTAGAAAATGCACAGCTACTATCTCTACTCTTGCCAATTTCACTGTCAAACACTAATAACTTTTCCATATGAGGCTTCTCAAAGATTGATTACATAATCGTATTCCTCCTTGGACTGCAAATAATAAAAATTATAAAAAAAAAAAAAAAAAAAGTAATAAAAGTGATGCGTCTGTTTGATCAACTGGTAATTAAAAAAAAACTAATGTTAGTTGATAATAAGAAATAAAGTATCATTGGTCTATCAAGTTATGAACTTCCGAAAGATATCCTCAATTTTACTACATTTAACTATTTCTATTGCCAACAAAATGAAACATATCCTACTTTGAAAATAACATACATGTAAAGATGTACTAATCACGTCAACAATCCAAGAATAAAATGTGATTAAGACTCTAATTGCACAGAAGTTCAAGGCACTTGCCAAGAAATTACGATAAATAACTGCTCTTGGCTCCCAAGAGATCACTTCAACCCACTAATATCCCTTCCCATCATCTCCATCGACTCTACACCTAAATCAAAGCTCAAAGATTTCAGATTATAAACACACCATCAATTTGGGAAAAAAAAAAAACATATAAATAAAATTCATGATGCTAGGGTTATAAAATATCTATTCTATAAAATTGAAGTACCTTGAGATAATGCAAAACTCCTCTATTGGAGAAGATGATCAAAGCGACCTCTACATCGCAAAGCACAAAAAGCTTGCAATTACCCAATATGAATTTCAAAATCATTATTGTGTTTTGATTAAAGAAGAATTCAATATCAGAGTACTGCAATTTGTTCAAGAATGTGTATCGATGATTTTTAGGGAGAGAGTGTGTGTGAAGTTGTCGTACCAGGAATGGCGGTGAAACGGATAGCCTCTCCAATTGATGATTGGAAAGGGAAACAGACGCATTAGACTTGTAGAAGCTATGGTACATATGGTCTTCCCACAGACCCCGGCGACTCGCAGTAGAATTCTGCGATTCTTTTCTTTAGCCTCTCCACCTCCTTCGCCGCCGTATTGTCAACTACCATCGTGTGTCCTTGAGTGGATATAATAGAGTTAGGATTATATGGAAAAAAAATTATCAAGATAATCCATTCAGTAGGGTTTACCTTTGTTTGATTGAAGAAAATGGCTTTGAGTTCTCCGCCGTGAAGTTATTTAGGTTTTCTAGAAGACGACGGTAGAAGAACGATAGAGAGAAAGATTGAAGCGACCGAGAAATGAGAAATTGAGAGAGCGAAGGGAGGTGATGAAAGAGGCAGAAACATCTTGTTGAGTTAGAGGGGGTGATTTATGAGATTTGTGCTGACATTTTCTTAGGGATGGGGAGAGAGAAATTGATGATGTTAGGGTTTGCATATGTAAAACAGAGGTTGGATCGGATGACGATGTTGAGCCGTATGTAGAAGAGAGGTCGGATCTATCGTTTGTTGGCATTAGGGTTCGCGGTGATGGCACAGAAGAACGGTCGGATCTGGCATGGCCTTAGGGTTCATCATCGACACGGTGGGCTATCGATGACATGGTGATGGAGGATGGGATGATGTAGAGAAGAAGAGGAAAGAGGTTAAATGTTTTCTAAACCATTGGGTTGGGTTGAAAGAGATGGGAGAAGTTAGCGAGATTGGGGGGAGTTAGCCTGATTCGGGCAGTGGTTTTAGCGAAATTGGGGATTGTTGAGACTTGTAGCCAGTTTTTGTGAGGCACCAAGGTTATAAAATTAATTATAAAAAAATAAATCTAATTTAATGTTCAATCTCAACCGTTGGATCAATTTAATCCAACGGTTAAAAATGACCAAAATATTTCAACCCTCAAATCTAATCAAAGGCTGAAAATGTCTCTTGTATCAAATATAAAATGTGTCTAGATTCAATTTCTGCCGTCAGATATTCGATCTGACGTCTTTAAATGTCTTAAAATGTAATTATGTTATGATTTATATATATATATATATTTGTGTGTTATGAACATTAATGTCTAATTTAGTATCATGTAACAAAATGTCATCTTTCAATATTTCATTAGAGATTTTTAAAAATTAAAAAAAAAAAAAATTGTGTTATGAGCATTGATGTTTAATTTAGTGTCATGTAACAAAATGTCAACTTTCAATATTTCATTAGAGATTTCTAAAAAGTCAAAATTCATATTTCAAGGGGTTCTTGAAGCTAACCAGTGACAGGTCACCAAAACACTTTACTAATTCTGGCCTAAAATTACAAGTTTGAGTTAAAAAATAACAAATTACTTTTACAAGAAATATTTAAGAAGTTACAAATTCAATGAACAAAGTTGCAAGTGTTTTTTTTCTTTTTTTGGTATACCTACGAGTGTCCCCCTACCCACACAAGGTGAAAGATTAGCTCGTACGGGGTGCGTGACTATCCCTCCCAACAAATGATATTCTGCAGGCTCGAACCCCTGATCTTACAGAGATCACTCAACTGCTTTAGTTCAAGTGTGCCTTGCCACTTGAGCTATACCTTATTGGTACAAAGTTGCAAGTTCATATTAAGGTAGTTACAAAAGAAAAGTTATTGATGGAACTGGTTTTTTTAACTGGTGCCACCAGTATGAGCAATATTTTTTAGAGTATATGGGGTTTAGGGCTTATAGTTTAGGGTTAGTTAATGATTTAGTGTTTAGGGTTTAAGGGTTTAGTGTCAGGGTTAAGGGTGTGTTTAGGTTTTAGGGTAAGTTTGAAATTTTAGGGTTTAGGGTATGTTTGAAAGATTTTGGGTATTAAATAAATAAGGTTTATGCCATTTACCTTTCCTGTTCTTTTGCACTATACTAGATATCTCCCCTGTCTTTTTGCAAATACCAATCACCCCCTATTATTTTATAATTTAAACCACTTGACTCCCCTATATTTTGTTAGTGACTAAATTACCCTCAAAATAATTTGACTTCAATAAAATTACATAAATACTCTCCTACTCCCTGAGCTCCTATCTCTTTCTTTTTCTTCCACCGTCTTCTTCCTTGTAGAGAGAGAGAATGGGGAATTGTAGAGAGAGAATGGAGAAGGAGGAAGAGTAGGACGATGACAAATCACCACCACACCAAGACCTACCACCACCACAACTCCAATGACGAACTACCATGACTTTCTCCCTACACCACAAACCCAGATCGACATCGACAAATTGAGATGATAGACAATAACGAACCACCACCACCACTACGCTAATAACCTACCACCACAGCGGTTCCAATGACGAACTACCACCACGTTTTCTCTCTCTCGGTTGTATCGGCGGTGATGGTGGTGGCCGTGTGCTCAGAAAATCCAGGAGAATAGGGAACCGGGTGGGGGTGGGAGATGGATTGACATTACTCTGTGTGTGTGAGAGAGAGAGAGAAAAAGAGTAAGAGACTCAATTTTTTAAGCAACCCACCTTTAGGAGATTAAATAGTTGTGTTATTTTTTGGCTCAATCAGAGGATATTTTTTTTTCTCTCTCAAGAAATTATAGAGAAAGCCAAAAATCCACTTTTATGTGTGAGAAAATAAGCAAAGCAATGGATTAGTATTGAAATCTTCTTAAAATGAACATTTTCCACCATATTTCTCACAGAAAATCCAAAAAAAAGGAACTTTGTTTTTCATCGCCATTTTTCCTAAAGATAATATTCTCTCTCCATTTTTCTTTCTCTTCCGCCATTGCTGAACTCAAAGAGAGAAAAAAGTCCTTACATGGGTTGTGTTGTGTCTAAGTTAGAGGAAGAATAGAAAGTGGTGTCCATTTATAAAAAGAGAAAACGGGGGCAAAGTGTGACAATTCCCATCTTTATTCTCTCTCAAAAAAAAATTCTTCTGGGTTTCTCGTCACCCACTCATGAAAACTCTATCATCATCGTCTTCTTCTTCCTCTGCCCATGGAGGGACCAGATTTGTCGCCCCGACAAGGGATCTGCACCAGATCCATCACCACCGCGACGAATCTGGGAGGGAGGGACCTTTAACCCCAATGATCCTCCGATTGATCGATCTTCCTCCGACGATCCCAATGATGTTTCTACTTTTCGACGACGACGACCAAACCAAGCAACCTCTGATGATTCGACAATCTTCCTCCGACGATCTTTCTCCTCTGATGGATCTAACTGTCTCACTCTCTCTCACTCTCTAACGTGAAGCAAATGGTAGAAATACAATAAGAGGGTTAATCAGTAATTTTACTTATTTTTTTTTTATTATATAATATCTGAACAAAAGCAAAAAGTAAAATGGTATTTTCATACAAAAATGAGGTTGGTTGGTATATGCAAAATGACAGGGGAGGTATCTGGTATAGTGCAAAAAGACAAGGGAGGTAGATGACATAAACCCTAAATAAATAACATTACATGATGTCTTGTTATAATTTCACAGTTCAATTACGTGGCTCATTGATTAACACTGAACAAAATTTAAATATCACCTTAAATCAGTACACATTTATAAACATTATGTGTCAATTGGTAAAGAGCAAGTTCAAAATTTTCAATTATAATTAAATTTGGTGCATTTTTTGAATAAGAATCGTGTGGAACCCTAAATCCTAAACTCTAATTGAACCCTAAACCCTAATTTAAGGTCTTTTTTCATTTGTTGAACTAAAATAAATTATTTGTGCTAATTATAGTATGGTTGAACGATTGAGACATAATTTATAAATAATAACTTAAAATTCTAAGATGTGTCCTGTGATAATTTTACAATTGAATTACGTAACTTGTCAATTAACACAACCAACTACAATGTAAATTGGGATATCTCCATAAACAAACTCTAAACCCTAATTGAATCCTAAACCCTAATTTTAAGGTCATTTTCTAATTGTTGAAGTAAAAATATTATTTGTACTAATTATTCTATAGTCAAACAATTGAGATGTTATTTATAAATAATAGGGCAAATTGCATTTTGAACCCTCTAACTATTGACACATTTTTATATAATCTAATAAGTTTTTTTTTTTTTTTACATTTTTATATAATCTAATAAGTTTTTTTTTTTGGTTTTAGTTTAAAACCTCTAAATATGTAATTGGTTTTAAATGGTCTTTTCGTTAATTTTTTTCATCCAAACTATTAGAATATATATCATCTGCACTGCACGTGACTTTTTAAGGGGTAGAATTATCTTTTTACATTTTGTTTTTTAGACCAACCTCTCTTTTCTTCGCAGCCATCCCCGCCATTGTGCCCTGCCATACCCAATCCACTGATACCCAAAACAACCACTTTTTTTTTCTCTCTCTCTCTCTCTCTCTTTATTTTGAACTTAAAAAGTTAAAGGGAAATGAAGTTTTCTAGAAATCAATAGAGAGAATAAGCAATCTGTGTAAAAAAAAAAATCATGTTTGGTTAGATGTAAAATAAAAGGGACAAGAAAATAAGATGGATAAAACACAATTTTCGAGACAATTTTTTTCTTCACAAATTTGGGAGGAAAATGATTAAAGGTATCAAAATTATAATTATTCCCTTAATAAGATAATATATGAGGTCAAAATAGTAAATTATATTAAAGTGAATTATTTTCACTATTTTCATTTTCTTTTCCAACCAAACAACACTAGAGAAAATAATTTTTCTTTTACAATGGATAAAAATATTATCTTCTCATTTTTTTTCCTTTTCCTTTCTATGCTTCCAATCAAACATAACCTAAATGAAGAAAAACCAAGAAAATGTTTCTCCCTCTCTCTAACAGGGAAAACCCCCCAAGAAAGACTCTATCTAAAAGGAAGAAAAGGCAAGAAAAACTATTTTTCTCTCTAAAAGGAAGAAAAACCACGAAAATATCTCTCCATCTCTCTCTAATAGGAAGAATCCCCCCAAAAAACTCTCTTTCTCTCTCTAAAAGGAATAAAAATCATGGAAATCTCTCTGTCTCTTGCTCTGTCGCAGAAGGTTGTGGATATCAAACCTAAAATTTCAAAGGGAGAACAAATTTTTAGGAATCAGTGGAAAAAAAATGGAAAATTCATTCTCTAGGCAAGAAAACCCATGAAAAATCATTAAAATACTCTATTTGTAAAAAGAAGAAAAACTATGGAAAAATCTTACTAAGACTCTCTCTCTCTCTCTTTCTCTCACTTTATTTTGAACTTGAAAAGTGAAAGATGAATTATCTTTCCCACAAAGAAAAAAGCTGAAAAAGAAAAATGCATGCCATTAAAGGACCTATGATCATTGATAGACAAAAACCCACAATAGCAAGAGGGAGAATATGATCAAAGTATGAACAACGTTAAAGAAAGTCCCAATAATCCAAGAAAATCAAGCCAAAACCCAAGAAAGAAAAATTCCCAATTGACAAATATATAGAGATTTATCCAAAAATGCATCCATCAAGAAACAAGTGTTACGAAGAAAAATATGTATGCAATGCACTCTTGATGGGCGGGGGGTAATGTTGAGATTTGATTGATCTTGAGGCCATGCTTGAATCCCAAACCCCAAACCCAATCATCGATCCCCGTTGCGTAAAGAAAGGTAAAATTTGATATGCGAACCTCACCAAGAATTAGTGAGACCCGAAACCAATTTAGGGTTTCTTCATGAGGATCGAACTAAATTAGATTTATAAACGAAAAGATAGACACAAAAATACAGAATTTAGGATAGATTATCTTGACTCAACATTTATGAACGAAACGCAAACCAATGGTATAAGTAATGATATTGACCCAATGATTATAACAAATCACAAACCAAAGATATAGGGTTTGAACGCCACAAGAAATTGTTGATAAATTCAGGAAAAGTTATCTGAACTTAAGAGAAAACTTTCACAATTGTATTAATAAAAAAGTAATATGGTTTTCCCACGTGATACAAGTCTCTTAAATAGGTGGCCAAAAATAAAATAAAACCCTAGCTAGTGAACAGTACCCGTGAACAGTACCCCCCCCCGTGAACAGTAATGCGCCCACAATAAAAAATAAAAGAAACCCTTGTATCTCACACTACAAGACAAAAGAAAGAATAAGGAAGCTTCCTTCTCTTACCTTATACTCTTAGTCTAAAAAGGAAAAGTTTAATTCCCAATCATGCCTTACAAATCATCAACTAAAATACCAAAATTAAATTAAAAGACTAATAAATAAAATAATATATGCTAAATTTTTGTGGTCCTAATGCCTTGGCCCATTTAAGTTTATTTCTAAGCCCATTCACTTGCCTTGATAAGATGGATTAGGCCTTAATTGTCCGATGAGCCTAATTTGGGCATAACTATTGTAGATATGGGCTAAGTCTCTTGAATTAGTCCATTAAGTATTGCTTTGATCTACTTGGATCTTTCCCTAGTAACAGGCCCAACTGAAACACGTAGCAAATCTGTTGATGGTGCTCGTTGATTCTCATCAATTTGTCTTCAAAAATATTAATTTTCGAAAACCCATTAAATTCCATTCAACAAACCTCTATTTTTAGTCAATTTCTCAGGGGGTTAAATTTTCTTGTTCTCGACATGGCTCCTTGCTCCGTCGGCACCCTCGTCGATTGTCGAAATCTCTGCCAATTGGCTTCTCTAGCCAAAATAATATACCACATCATTGTCATTTTTATTGATGGAGACGATGATTGGGAGACGTTGGCTCACGGGAAACGAAAGGTGAAATCGTCAGTGATGCACCTGACGGTGCTACGATTGATGGCATTGGAGGAGATGGCGTCGAACTCTCAAATCTCTCTCTTTCTCTCCTTTCTGACGGGGATGACGAGAAAGAATAAGAGTTTGGTCTGAGAGAAAGTGTGTAAAGGAGAGTCTGAGAAAAGAGTAAGAAATGAAGGATGAGGAATTGTTTACACAAAAATTATGAATTTTTAACTTTTTTTTTTTACTGAAAACTCAGTTATTTTAACATAATTATGCAACCCTTATAACTCAGAGTTGGTAACTCTGAGAACTAAAACTCGGGATTACCAACCCCAGGTATAAAAAAAATAAAAAAATTCCTTATACCCGGGGTTGTTAACCCCAGATATACAGTAGTATATATAAATTTCTTTTTCAAAATAAAACCCTAGGTTGCCAACCCTAGGTACAGAAACCAATTTATCCAAAACCCGGGGTTGATAACCTGGGTTTTGATGGAATTTGTCTTAAACCGAGGTTCACAACCCCGGTTTAATCCCGCAGTTGAATGTATTTATAACTTGATGCATTGACCTCTCAACTTGGGCATGTATTTGTGTGTGTTTGTGCATGTCAGAGAAGAGAGAAGAGAGAGATGGGATATCAAATAGTGAACATGGTTTTGAGGTCATCATCATTAGTAGCTTGAATAATTTGATCTTTTATTTATGTTCATATACTTTCTCCCTTTCTAACTTTTTATCCTATGCTCTTGGCTTGGCTCCAATGGTAGCACAATAACAAGAGAGAAACCCATCACCACTACTACCTCCACCATCTTCTCATCCTACGATAATTGCCGTAGTTCCACCACCACCGTCATTTCCACCCTCCCATGATCGGTAACTCTCTCCCTCTCTACATATACAAAAAACATAAAATAAATGTTTATAACTCTATATACACATACAATTAAACCCGAGGTTGTGAACCTCTTTTTTACCCTATATATAGAGCTACAAACTTTTATTTTATGTTTCTTTGTATGTGGAGAGAGAGTGAGAGTTACCGATCATGGGAGGGTGGAGATGATGGTAGTGGTGGCGCTACGACGGTGATCATAGGAGGAGGAGACGGTGGAGGAGGTGGTGGTAATGGGTTTATCTCTTGTTATTGTGCTGCCATGAGAGTCAAGCCAAGAACATAGGATGAAAAGTTAGAGATATAGAGTATATGAACAGAAACAAAAGATCAAATGTTTCAAGCTACTAATGATGATGACCTCAAAACCATCTTCACCATTTGATATCATCTCTCTCTCACTTCTTTCCTCTCTCTCACACACAAACACACACAAATACATAGCCAACTAGAGGGGTTTGTGCATCAAGATATAAATACAGTCAACCGTGGGATTAAACCTAGGGTTGTGAACCCCGGATTTAAGACACATTTCGTTAGAAATTGAGGTTGCCAACCGCGAGTTCTGGATAAATTGGTTTTTGGACCTGGGGTTGACAACCCTGAGTCCCATTTTGAAAAATAAAAGTGTGTGTATACTACCGTATACCTGGGGTTTTCAACCCCAGGTATAAGGATTTTGTTTTATACCCGAGGTTGGTAACCCCGAGTTTTAATACTTGGGGTTACCAGCCTCGAGTTATAAGGGTTGTGTAATTATGTTAAAATAACTGAATTTTCAGTAAAAAAAAGTTAAAAATTTGTAATTTTGGTGTAAACAACTCGGAAGAAGGAGAGAGGAAGAGGAAGAAAAAAAAAAGAATAAGAAATGAAAAAACGTAAAAATACAATTCTACTCTTAAAAACGTTATGTGCAGTGCACATGATATGTATTCTGTTAGTTTAGATGAAAAACTAATAGAAAGACCATTTAAAACTGATTATATACTTAGAGGGTTTAAATTAGGCGAAATAAACTATTGGATTACATACTAACGTGTCAATAGTTAAAGAGTTTAAATGGTAATTTGCCCTAACTAATAATTTGTGATTGTTGGATGTGTCCTGTGATAATTTCACAATTCAATTACGAATGCTTCAATTAAGATGACCAATTACAACACAAATTGGGATATCTTTGTAAATCAAGACTTATTATTAGAAACATTAGTGGTTAATTTATAAAAACTAAGTTATTAAATTGGTATTAAATAAGCAAAAAATAAATTCAATATATTATAAGAACTTCTTATGTTGGATCATATGAGAAAATAAGTAGGGGCTTAATTTTAAAAATCAAGCACTTCAATTTAATATTTAAACATATAATTCGTTTTGTTTGACAAATTGTTTACGCTATTAATTAGTTTACGTGGTCAATTTTGACATTAATTAGAATATGCATGTGAGTAAGAGTCATTCAAAAATATTAGGGGTTGAATTAAAAGAACTTTTGCAACTATATGGTTAATTTATATAGATAAAATATCAAGATAGAAAATTCCACATGAGATAAACTTAATGAATGCTTAATGTAATTAATGTTACCCCAATGTTACAATAGTTTTATCCGATCAGTTTTGTTGACCCTAACGACTTGATTGGTTGGATGGAATGGAATGAGTGTGGAATAGAATGAATTTGTTAATGGAATCACCATTCCATTCTCTTGTTTAATTGGTATGAAATGAGAAAATGAATCGAATAGTGAAATATAGTAAAATTCCCATAATGCCCTTATGGAATGATTATTCCATTCCCTTATTTGGTTGGTATGGAATGAGAGAATGAATAGAACAGTGAAATATAGTAACATTGCCATAATGCCCTTTTATATTTCAATATATATATATAATAGATTACTTAAAAATGTTTATAAAATATTAGTAATATCCTATATGAAAAATATTCAACATTTACTACTTTTTAACATACACAACTGTTACTTTTTAAAAGAAAAAATATCAATTAAAAATTATCATTCAAGCTAAACAAATAAATAAATAAATAATACACAACTGCTACTTTTTAATTTGCATAAAAACTTATAAAATAAATAAAAGAGATGAACCAAAATTAAGAAAAAAACTCAACTATTTTAAGTTCTCATACTAAACAAATTCATTCAATCATAATAACTGAGTAACTCAATCACCATGTTGTCTCCAAAATATTTCAACCATAGAAAAACATGAACAACTTAACTAAACAATCAATAAAGAAAAACATATCATAAGTGTCTATTTAGAAGTGACCTTACCCATTCTTCCTTTTTAGTGTCATAAATGGAGAGGAAAAGATTGGTCGTGAAAGCACTACCATATATTATATAATCGGCTTTGTGCCTATCAAAAACTATGAGCCCAACAAACTTCTCTATCTCCCCATTAATCTATATTTGCTTCTCAATCAAATCAAATCCTACAGCTTGGCTCAAGAGATGTGTAGACTCTTTTATTTATGTAGCAACAACTTGGGATGCCCTTTCTATCCCATCTATCTGCATCATCAGAAAATCCAATCTTTTGATTCTTTGATTTAGAAGTACCCTCAGCTGAACCTTTGTTGAAACAGAAAAATGTCGAACCTTTGTAATTACCAAATCCATGATGATGCGGACCTCACCAAGGATAGTGAGAGTTGAAATCAAATTAGGGTTTCTTCGCGACGGTTCGAACTAAATTAAGATTTATAACGAAATAAAAATATAGAAGTTTGGATAGATTGTCATGACCCAACATTTATGAACGAAACACGAAACAAATGTATAAGAAATGATCTTGACCCAATTATTATAAATAATCATGAATCAAAGATATAGAGATTGAACGTCACAAGATATCTTTCTAAGTTCAGAAAAGTTCTTAGAAGAACTTAAGAGAAAAAACCTCACAGTTATATTAATTAATATCAAAGTTGTGTTTTCTCAAGGCTACAATGCCTCTTAAATAGGCAGCCATGAGAACCCTAGATAACTCTATCAAATTAGGCTGCCATATATCTAGTAGAATTCTAAGCATTTTCTCAAGGCTACAATACCTCTTAAATAGGCACCCACGAGAACCCTAAATAACTCTATCAAAATAGGCTGCCACATATCTAGTAGAATTCCAAGCAATGTGGAAGACAAAGTCAAAGAAATAAAGAAGATTCCTAACTACTCCTAGTCAAAGTAAAAGGAAAAGACTACTTAGGATTAATGCCTTAGAAATCAACCAATAAATGACCTAAAATTAAATTAAAAGACCAATTAATAAAGTAAATACGCTAAAATTCGTGGGTCTCCTCCTAGGCCCATTTAGGTTCACGTTTTAAGTCCATTCGCTTACCTTGATGAGGTGGACTAGGTGTGTGGACACCGTATTTTGTCCCGCCCAGTCAGTGTTAGACCAAAAGTATAAGTTCAGATAAACTTTAAACTAGGATTTAAAGGGAATGAATTTCTACCTCAAATTACACTAGACTACTGACAAAACTCAAACACAAGAAAAACATAAAACTGTCAAATTTGACTGAATTTGGTTAAGTAAACGTTTTAGGTCAATCTCGAAATTCCTAAAGTTAAGGGGGATTAAGATAACATTATTAAAGGTTGATTTTCATCAAATCACCTTTAATATGAATAAAAATTAGTTACTACCTTTAACTATAGGACATTTTACCAATTTAACTTTGTTATCTACTTTGACCCTGAAACATTTACTATCACCGGTTTTGTCTATTTGATGCATATTTCTTCAAATATATGTTTAAAGTACTAATCTTCATAAACAAAGCCAAAAGACCTTAATCAATTCATATTATTGCCATGACAAGTCCAAAATTACCCAAAGTAACTAAGGATTAGGACTTGGTTCGAAATCAACCAAACCGAAGTCCTCATGACTAGCCATTAAATCCCATCAAATTAAGGGCCCTACCAAATATTTAATGAGTCATTAATGAGAATTAAATATCTAAGGTATTTTCTAGATATTTCCTACAAAATATCTAAGGAAGGAAACCAAGCTACTTAAGAAGTAACTCACAATTATCAATCTAACTGAACTAGTTCACCAGCAAGGCATGCATTTAATGAGACGTTAATTGTCCATCCCATCAAGCCTTAAATTCTTGGGAGAAAAACCAAACCGAATCAATCCCTTTGGAAGGCATTCAATGCCCATCACATCAAGTGTTATTATGAAGTATTAATTTCCAGATGACACTTGAAGACTAGATTCAAAGCTCCTCCAAAGTATTTATGACAACCAAACTAAAATAGTAGAAGTAACCGATACTTAACCACCAAACCAAACCGAAAAGGGTCATATCATGCATTAAATGAGCCATGTGCACCCATTCATATCTCATGAGTGCTAATGATAACTAATGATTGCCAAAAATAACCAATGATTACTAATCATTACCCTTAGATATTTAATGATTTGGTAATGATTACCAAATCTTTGAAGATCTTACAGAATCTTCAAGATTCTTCTAAAACTATTCAACCTCAAGACATAAATGGATGACCCCTAAACGAAATAGCCCCTAAGGAGCAAGTTGGGTTACCCTACGCATTGGCTAATGCGTAGGTTGCCTAGCCTATAAATAGGAGGCCATGTTTTTAGAATTTTAAGAGCTTGAACCTATACTTTCTCTCTCTAGGTTTGAATTCTACTCTCAGTTCCCCTGGGTTTTCATGCTTTCTATTTGATAAACAACTCAAAATTCTATCGAAATACCTTCCCAAGCTTCACGGAGATTTACAACCGACTAAATCTCTTTACCAGGTAGGAACCAGACCCTTACAATGATTTTTTTATAGGCACATAATCAACCTTTACAAATTACCTTTTTCCCAGGCTTAGGAATAATCAAAATCTAATCCTTTTAACAGGCTAAAGATCAAACCTATCACTCCCTCACACTTTGACACTTATATTTTTCTCAGCTTTAGGAAAAACTTTTACAATCACTTACTTCTATTATAGGGAGAATCAAAACCTAATTCTTTTCAAAGGAAAAAAATAACCTAACCATTTTGCAGGATAAAGATCAAACCCTAATATTTTTTAAAGAAAAAAGATCAAAACCTAGCTACCCTGACTAGACACCGTTCCAAACGTATCTAATCTACTCAAACGCACAAATACAAAAAATGTAAGTTTCTTCCCACAAGGAGCTTCTATCACCTCAATAAAAATATACTCAATTAATGTTCTGAATAATTACTATGTCATAGATACAATTTGAGGCAAACAAAATCTGATTAATAAATAATTTGGGTAGTACAATTTAAACACGTAATCAGATAATCAAATAAAATCATTTAAAAATATTTTCAGACTTTTAAGTTTAAAATGATTTTCTAAACAATCTTATACCAAGCAATAAATAAAAATGTAACTTCAAAGTAAACAATAAAGATTAGATATATCTCATCGGGAAAAGACTAAAGATAATGATGGTATCGCAATTGAAAGTCAAATCGGTGATGCCAAACAGTAAGCGCTTTAGATTAAGAACTTATATAGAATCTCTCACAAAAATCTTAGCATAAATATCACTCTTAGAATAGCTCAAAGCTGATGTTCTTGATATGTTATTTTCTATTCCCACGAGTCTAATTTTATAGATAGATATCAAGCCCTCCAACGGCTAATTTTTCAAAGATTTGCCTCTAAAAGACACTCTTAGACCCTATATAATATTGCCTTTCATTTCAGGTGTATTCTACATTAAAATATCTTTCAATTCTCTCAAATAAGTCGACCAAATTTTTCTCATTTTAAAACCATAAAGACAGGAAATGCTAATTCATTTAAATTAGGTGAATCTCAAAGTATATGGACCAAATCAATGGGGATAATAGAATAGGTAGATCATATCTTAATTAAGTTTAAATCTCCCAAATCTCTCCATTTGAATCCTAAAAAACGGATAGTTTTAAACCAAGAGACCAAGTCACTCAAAACCTCAACCGACACAATCGGTTAACCGAGCCCCACTGGTCGGTTGACTAACCAGTCCAAACCCAAAACACAGCCTAAACTTACAGGCCAGTCGATTGACCGACTGTCTCCAATAGGTTAACTGATTGGTTCAGGTTGCTCCAGTTTCTCTTAAAAAAAAACCCACTGACTCAAACAGTTGATCGATTACCCTCAAACAATTGATCTATTGGTTCAGGTTGTTCACTCCCTTCGCCAATTCCGTCGCTGTTTCAAATGGTTAACCAACCTCTTTAATTCGGTTGATCGACTAGATCAGTTACACCTAATTTCTGCTTCAAAACTCACTGTTTGATTTATCTAACCGACTGCTTTTCTCAGTTAACCGATTTAACCAGAATAATTTACTTTTTATACTTTAAAACATGTTTTCTATTTAGGTCAATTATCAAATTAATTTCACATAAGTAGCACATTCAATATCTTAAATTAAAATCTTAAACACTAACATTTCATATCAAGACACACATAAAAATAATTCATTTAAAGTATTGTGTGTGATCCTAATTCAGGTTACGTTAAGAGTATATAAATGATGAGTTGTTTTCACCTAATTTTCTTCAAGGTCTTCAAAACTTTTCATATTTTGATTACGTTTATTTTGCACCCTTCATGTTTTCTTCTTGAGGTCTTCTTCTTAATTAACTGTATGAAACACTTTTCTGAGACACTCAATAAAATCATTAGTTTCACAAAAAATATCAATACTTAATTGTTCATCAAAACCTAGAGTTCAACACATAACATTTATATGTAGTTCCTAGATTTACGTTTCTTCTACATAGCATATATAACATGTAATCAAGTAAAAAAACGTTAAAAACATGTCAAATTCATCAAACCGTGTCAAAATTCTTTAAGAACATCAAAACATCCAAGAACATATTAAGAACATGTGAGGAACCTGAACATCCGAGAACATGTTAAGAGCATGTGAGGATCATGAGAAAACATCAATCATACCATGAGTTATGCATAGTCTCTGTGATTCTTTAAAGAACACATCAAACCGAACTCCAAAACTCAAATCAAACCATTAACTGCTAATCACTAACCATAAACTGTTAATAATTGACTTTACTTTATTGCAAAATGTCTAGAGCACAACCTGACACTAAGTCTTCATGCTCGTGGTATATCGTCGAGACCCTTGTGGCTAAAAAATTAGAATAAAGGGAGGACTTCTATTCCTTAGGGGATATGTGTGTATCTTCTTTAGAATCGTTTCTGGTTTTCTTAGTTACAAGTAGGACTTGCATATATACTATGTATTTTATTTCATTTTCTAACTAATAACTCAAATATACACTCTAAACTTGCCTAAGCAAGTAAGTTCAGCTGCAAAATTCTTGGCAAAGTCAAAGATGTTATTTACATATCATTGTATGATTCATGTTTTTATCATAATAAAAAAAAAAAAAAAATCAATCGTCTTGCACAAATGAACTACGTGCTAACCTGATTCTTAACAATCTAAGATACATAGGCAACCCATGTACAGGTTCGGTTACCTATCAAATATAAATCAATTTATCTTGAATAGATGAACTACATTTCGACCTAATTCCCCGTGTTAACCGGGATAAGTAGGCAACATTTATAAGGTTCGGTCGTTAAAAAATACGATTTTTTAAAATTTATTTTCAATTTTTTTTATCTATTGCTGCTGAAAGGTAGTTAACTGTTTATTTGCTTTCTTTACATAAAAAATGTATAAAAAAGACAAAAATATAAAATTGAGAATTATTTTGTCAAGCAAAACGAAAGAAAATTACTTGGAGTTTGTTTAAACATGAACATCTATTTAATTGAGGTATTGTCTTTTGACGGGTGTCTTGGGGCACTTAAAACCTTTCCCGAGTATAACCGGCCTAAACTTAAAAAAATCTCTGGTACAAGACCTTTATGAGTCAAAACATGGGCCATTTCAAAATAAAAATGAATTTTTAAAATTTCTGTGACCTAGCACACCATTTAACCATGCTAGGTGGCGACTTATTTTCAAACATAAATCCCGGCCTAAAGAACATTTTCAAAACCGATGGCTAGAAAATCCCTTGAAAACCATTTTAAAAAAATGAACGGATTTTGAGGATTTCAAGGAGGAACAAAACTTTGTTTTCCTCTTCTTCCCCATCTCTACTTCATCTGCTGCTTTTAAAAAATCCAGGGTGCGTCGCCTTGATAATCATTTGAGCCTAATTTTGGCTTCACTATTTTAGACTTAACCCAATTATCTTGAATTAATCCATTAAGTACTTCTTTAAATATTTTGGATATTGTCCTAGTAATAGGCGCAACTGGCACATGTAGTAGATCCTTTGATGGTGCTCGTTGATTCTCATCACATGAGGTCTATCTCTTTCAAGCTCCTCCACCACATCTACTGGAGCCTTAGCATCTATTCCAGTAGCTCTATATTTTCCAAAAATAATGCTCAAATCTTTATAGAATGGAAATGTCACATCCCTAACCTTTTCAGCATCTTTGTGAACCTACAATTTTATGAATTCATATAATATACTTACACAACTCTATGATATTACCACATAATAGGCATCCTACTTTTCAAATAAAATAAAAAAGACGATATAAATTAGTTTACTGCACAATAGGCATCCCAAATTGCCTTTTCTGTTGTGATACATTTTTTAATAGGATCCCAGCCGAAACCACTTGTATTTTTCCTAGACAATAAATCATATACAGTAGCAAACCTGGGACCTCGAGCTTGTGGCAAAGACGATATCCTAATATACATTAAAAAGTTAAAGCAAAATGAAAATATTTGATATTTAAAACATGAACCACAACAAACATGCAATACCCAACATTTTTATATAAAAAATAAAATGAAAATATTTGATATTTAAAACATGAACCACAACAGTTGCTATATCCAACATTTTAGATCCAAGACATAATGAAAATAGTTTAATATTTAAAATATAGAGCTACAACCTAAAAAACCTAAAAATAATTCCTATACAACTTGTCTACTCTCTCTCTACTCATTATACATTTCATTAGCAAGGTTTGTTTGCAAAGTTTTCCATTGATTAGAAGTATCGATGAAATGAGTTGATTTACCTTCTATATATCCTTGCCCTTGCCCTTGAGATTGATTTATTAAATAATTAATTAGATCTGCTACCATAACTTGTCTAATAAAATTGTGGAGAAAACAACATGCTATGATCATTCGATTTTGGGTCTTGATTGAATACAAAGAAGGACTTCTATGTATTAACCATCGCATTTTGAGAAAGCCAAAACATCACTCAATAACATTCTTGCACTTTCATGTTTCATATTAAAGAACTCCTCTTGGGTGCGTGGCTGGTGTCCCTCTCTCCACTCATTAAGATGATAATATTGGCCACGATATTGGGCAAGAAACTCTTCACAATTTGTGTACCCAACACCGACAAGATAGTAGCAATCTATACAGTACAAAATAAAAATATTAAGCTAAATTTAATAAGTTATATCAAATTAGTTTGTATACATGCCTAACTTACCATTTGGGACTCTCAAACCATTCCTCCTACTCAAGGCATCTCTAAGAACACTATCATTAGTAGCAAATCCTTCCCATCCCGGTAGAACATATATAAATTGCTCATCTTAAGAGCAGACAACCAATAAATTTGTGGCAAGTTCTCCCTTCCGATTTTGGTATCTAGGTCGATCTACTAAAGGTATTCTCACCCTGATGTGTATCCCATCTAAAGCACCGACACAATTCTATAGACAAGTAAAGTGAATTTCATTAAATACTATATTTAAAAAAAAATAAAATTATTTTATCTACATTTAAATAAAATATTATACCTTGAACCAATTCTATCTCCAATCCGTAGAGTCTTGAGGTACAGGCTCAAGCATTTTAGTAATTCTTGTTTCAATCCTATTACCGCTTGTAGCACGTCATGAAAGTACCTACTAATTATCCACCAGACCTTTTAAAGTCCCTTTGTATGACTTTGTTCTTTATGTGATGAGGGAAAATTTCTAGAAACATTGATACTTGTTCATCCACTAATAAATATTTACTCGATCTTAAACCTATTCTACTAGTCTACTACATAAAATGGTAAAAGCACGTCGATCCATTCTAAGTAAATTCATACAATTGCCATCACTTTCATGGATACGTTCCATCAAATTATTTTAATTATTGTGAAATTAAGAACATATCTTTGTCTTGATAAAGTCATATTTCATTGTTGCATTCGCATGACATCAATCATCATAATTTTTAGAAACCAATGAGCAATATGAATTTTGTATAACCATTGCATGTATATAGCTATCAAATTTCTATTGGTCATTACTTCATATCAATATTAACAAACACAAATAAAATAGAGTCATAAGTTATAAAAACAAATTAGTTCAGGACGAACAGCGAATACCCAAATTGTATGATGATTTCGTGAAAATGAGTAAACAGTACTTAGAAAAATTGGCCAAAAATAAAAAATGATGATCGAACTACAAGAGAACAAAATAAATAAGATTATAAACACAAATTAGTCTACACAAGTTAGTAAATAGTATTTATCCAAATTGTATGATGAGTTCATGAAAATGAGTCAATAGTATTTAGAAAAATTGGCTGAAATGGAACCATATATATACATGCGTAAATGAAAAATGAGTACATATATATACACCATATTATAAACAACGAACAAAATGAACAAATCCGATGCATAAACCAGATTTGTTCAATCATTATTATTAAGAAAATATTATTATTGAAAATTAAGAAATGAACATATTATTTATTAATAGGGTTGGGATATTTAAACAATACTAATACAAATTGAAGGATACAATTGAAATATTATTAAAATGGTCAAAAAGAAAAGTGCTTCTATCTATTTCAGATTGAACAAATCTGTTCCGTTACTGATCGAAAGCATTTTGTTCATTTTGTTCACATTGAATCTAGTGCATTACCAAATCCATTACTGGAAGAACTCATCACTAAAAGCAATTTATTCAGAAAAATAAACAAAATGAATAAACACAACCCATTAGCGAAAGCATCATCACTGAACAAAGTAAAAAATGAGTGAACGACATCAAAAGAATGGTAAAAAAATGAACAAAAATAGTAATCAAATTGATGATCGAACAATAACCGAACAAAATGAATCAGATTATACCCAAGAAATCAGTCTAGACACACTTTTGTTCATGAACTCATTCATAATTTATATACATAAACACACATTTATACACATATCTATGGACGATTTGAGAGTTGCCATGGCTGAGAAATGAAGGCAACGGCTGAATACGACTTAGATATGCATAAATAATTTTTCAGATATGTTAGGGTTGATATAACTAAGCAAGGCTAATTGGATTATGATGGATTTTGATTTGAAATAGATGGGATCTAAAATGGATTAGATCGGGCTGCTCGAGTTTGATCTGAAATGGATTGGGTCGGGAATGGGTTGCTTAATTTTAATCCGAAATGAAAAGCTTTTGTGTATCAGGTTGAGCAAGGAATTAGATTGGGCTGAAATGGAATTAATGAAGAGCTTTTGTATAATTTGATATTTGATTCCATTGGGATGAATTTTATTCCAGCCTATCTATTGTGGAATTAAATTTAATAATTTTTCATTCCAATGAAAAAAAATAATTCTATTGGACAACCAAACATCAAAATCAGAATCGAGGTTAGAATGGAGATTCCATTTCGCCTGATTTTGTTCTACCAAATATGCCATAAATATTTTGATGAAACCGATTAACTTAGATGTTTTAAGGAAATAATGTATTTATTATGTTATTTTAGATTTTACTTTCGATGCTTGAATGAGAAAAAGATTAATTTTATGTGAAGGAATGATAAAGATCGAGATGGTTTCAATGAAGAAATTGAAGATTTTTCGGATAAGAAGATTTTTTGGCAATACTAGGTAAAACAACTTAATTCTTCTTAAACTCTTAATGCAACCTGATTAGGATCATAGAGGAAGCATAAAATACTTTTTAAAAGTGGTCATAATTGATAAATTTGTGTGAAAAAAAAAAGTGTGTTCCTAAGTATTCGATTAAGACATTGTGTGAAAAATAGAAAAATGTAAAAAATACCTCAAGATGGTTGATTGACCTATCAAACGGTCGATCGTTTGATTCAGGATATACCCTAAAATGGGCTATTCGATCGATTGAAGGGTTGAGTGGTTAATTTAATGCTAATTTGGTCAACCGATTGGTTGACAAATGTATGTTGCAATAGATGAAAAACTAGACATTAGTGCTTGATCGGTAGACTGACAGGGAATTCGATTGACTGACTTGTTCCTTTTCCAATTTTGACCAAAATGCTTTTCAAAGATATTCCACCCATTTTTTAAGCTTTCCAACATTTAAATATTATATTTTAATGGGTTTTGACTAATTTTCAAAGAATATATCATATATTTTGAAGGTCTTATTATTTAATCTATATATTTCTTGATTTTGTGATTTATACTAGATAAACTTTGTTCTATCCTTATCAGTTTTAAATCAAAATATTTTTAGAACTAAAGTGACAATTTTAAAAGTTCTATTCATGGTTAAAAATATAGTTGATTTAAGTCTATTATATATATGGGGTCTACATGCGTCATTTTTTGCTATATCTTTTGAAAAATAGCTGTTATAGCTATTGTTTAAATTCCCTATAGCCTTGCAAATATTCATTTTAAAATAATGAAGAATAAAGATTGAAGATTTAAAAAATAGAGAGTTCATATTTTTCTAAAATATTTTTCCAAAAAAAGTTTTTGAAAGATTTTTGATCGAAGAAAGGGCTATCATTGCGAAACACCGGGTTTGATTTTACTTACATCTTTCCAAAGAAAATCTCGGTAAGATCGTTCTTATTTTCTTGCTTAATTGATTGTGCTTTACATGATTCATATATATTTGAATATTTGAACCAGTAATATTTATGATATAAAAATAATTTTTATTGAAAATATTTTAGACCATTTTTTTTTTTTTTTTTTTTTAAATCTAATTTAAAAAGTGTATGTGCTTAATTTGTTAAAATTTAGATTTAGTGTCTCACATTTCTATCACTAGTTTATCGGGCCCATTAATTGAGTTTATTTTAAGTTGAAGTGGTAGAAACTCATGTGAGAAGAAATAAATATTTTTTTTGTATTTCTGTGAGATTATAGCTTACACCTAAACGTAGTTTATCTAAGTGATATTATTTGATTGGGAATTAAGAGACGTTTTCTAATCAGGGATAAATGTTAATCTTGAGCCTGAAAAAAGGATAGTTGTAAATGTTTGATTCTGAGTTTGGAAAAAGAATTAGGTTACTCCTGAACCTAGGAAAATGATTGTGGTAAAGGTTTTTGATTTACCTGGGAAAGGGATCAAGTATAGTAGATTGCGAATTTCCTGTGGGAGCTCAGAGAGTGGATGTAGGCAAGAGTAGATTCCTGTATCACTATAAATCAACATGTTAATTTCTATATCATTTATTTGTTTGGTTGTGCATCTAGTTATTCTCGTTTTTCACTTAATATCAAGATAATAATTGGTTAGAAAAATCAAAGTTGATTATTAAAATTATTTGTTGAATTTTTTAACTACCCAATTCACCCTCATTTTTAGATAGATCTTTTAGCCAACATTTAGTACCAGAGCTTAATATGCTAAATAGGCTTAATAGTCTAGCTAGATGATCATGTAGCACACACTATGGACGATATTTTATATGTATCTGCTTTTGAATGTGAAAGATCCTTGTGTGATAATGTCATTAATGCTTTTTACAATACTGGTGGTAGTAATGAAGATTGATAATGAAAATGTCTATATTTTCATAAAAAAATCACTTGCTTTTACACTTTTGCTAAAGAAAGCTTGTGTTTAAAAAGAAAAATAGATTCTTTTGAAAATAGAGGAATTTTTTTTTTTTTTCCAAAACTTTAAAATACATTTGGGTATAGAAAATTATTATGGAACAAAAGAATTTTTAAATGTCATTTTGGAAATAAATAATTTACTCTTTAAAATAGATTGTCTTGAAAATAAAAATTAATTTTTTGAAAAATAATTAAAAAAAAATATTTCTATTTTAGGGCTTTTGAAAAAGGAAATCAGATTTTAAAATCAGATATTGAGATTTCAAAAATTGAACATGAAAAATCAATTTTAAAACTCAAACCGAATGAACATGAATATAGAGTTTTGAAAAAAATAATTTTGAAGTGGTTTCCTAGCAAAGATTAGATCTTGAAATAAATATTAATGTACTTAAGAATTTTTTTGATAAATCAAAATCTGAGTAGAAATTTATTTTAAGTGAACCTAAGAATATTCACTCGTTTTTTAAATTAGTCTATGGTAGTTGGTATGCTTCATCATCACAATCTTCATCACAAGCCCGTGATTGTAATTTAGTTATTTTTAGATATAATTTATGTTTTAATTCTTGTGTTATTTATGATAATCTGTCGAAGTTGAGATGTAATTATTACAATAGAGTTAGACATTTTAAAGTATTATGTTCATTCAAGAACACTAAATTTATTTCTAACAAGAATGAATTCAAAATCAAATTGATACCAAAGAACAACATGCAAAAATCTTGCGTAAAATTGCAGAATATCAGAATTGGAATGTAAGGAACAAACATAAAAGATGTACAAAAGTCAAGGTGAGAAATCACCAAGAAGCCATAGGCGACACTTGTAAATAAAAATGTCATTAAATAAATCAAAGTTTTGGAGGATACAAACTGGTTGAGAAAAATTATATTCCCAAATCAATTATTGGTATAAAGGAGGTAACAAGAAAAGTCACCCCTAAGGACATCATAGGTACTCTTAACTCTTCGCAATTTAAATTAATTAAATTTTTTAAAGAGGTAGGTGTCCAGCTAATCAATTAGGTAAGTTGATAATGGGTTTCTAAGACCTGTGCTAATTTATGTGTTCATTTGTTGTCTTATTGCATGGTGATTATGATAATCATATATAGTTAAATATATCTACACGAGTGTATATGATTTGTTTATATCATTCATATCATGCAACTAGTAATATATGTATAATCGATTATATGATTACATGAAATATATTATGTGTTATTTAAGTTGATTTAATTTGAATCAACCATTTTGTTCTTACTAGTATATATATTGTAGAGTAGTTACTCTCATACCATTTTGTTCTTACTAGTATATATATTGTAGAGTAGTTATTCTCATTCGTTAATGATAAATAATCTTATGAATATCTGTTTAGTATTTGAGTAATTACATAAATTTGCACTAGTAATGTTTTATAATTTGTTTATCATTGCATATGCATAACATATCTATGCTATATATAATTTACACAAATAGTATCATCGAAAAATATTATGATTTAATTGACATATTTGCCTATATTATATTGGACATATTGAGATCTTTTAATTGATAGAATGATTTATCATCTCTTCTCTTCTTCTATGATATATTTATAGAACCATAATTTTTCAAATATGTTTGTTAGCATATATAACTCTTACATGTTGATCTGAGTCTTGATAAGTTGGATTCATTCTATCAAATTGATATATTTATATAGTGAATACGGATCCTACGAGCCATATATTGTTTGGAATTAATTATGGATCAAATATGGTTTATATGATAATTGATGCATACTTGACTTCCACGGATGACTTTCTTGCAAGTATGTTTTAAAGAGTTTTAGCTTATAAGATAATTTATGGAGAAATATATATTTATACTAAAACTTGAAGATTAAGTCAAGGATAAGAACGAGATTGACTCAAGGATAAATTTGATTGGAGTTGAATTGGCATTCAACTCAATGGTAAAACAATCTCATTCTTGTAAAGTTTATATGATGTGAAATTATCGTTGAAAAATATTGTTCACAAAAATTGATTAGAATCTTTATGTACATCATGTTTTATCCTATGAAATCGTTCATGTATATCTCACTTCGATTATATGCCTACATAAAATTCTAATGATAGTTGATACTATTTTATTGGACACAATTAAGTCATGTAATGGTAATTAAGTTAATTATATTTCTTGAATCACATAATATTGGGTTTTCATTCAAAATCTATGTAAAATATGTATTAAGCATAATCTACTTGGTTACCATGATCTTATGAAATTAAGCTTACATGGTTGGTATCTTTAATCATGTTAATCAGTTTTGATTCCATCAACACTATCATATATATGGGGTATATCAATATATGCTTCTTGTTTTAAGATAATTTTGTTAAAATATTGATACTATTGCACACGGTTATCTCAATTAGCATTAATTGCCTAGTTGTATGTATGTTAGTATGAACTTAGTATACATTTAATGTCTTTTATTTTAAAATATTATTATTCTAGGAGGGAGCTGTAATTTTATGAGATAGAATCTTTAAAATATGCAATTATCCATGTATAAAGCGTGTATTAGATTTATATCAGTTGGTTCCATAAATTATTTATATCATCATGATTGAGTTATACTCTATGTTAAAGATGCCACTGGTTTAGTTTTGGTTCGATTTTATATAAAACCAAAACCAAAACCATTAAAAATATATTAAACCAAAACTGCAACCAAAACCGTCGATTTTTTTAAATGGTTTTAAAACCAAACCATTTAAATTTATACAAAATCAAAATCAAAATCACGAAACCACGAAACTGTTTAAAATTTTTCAATTTTATAAAAACCAAAAATAAAAATTAAAACCGCGAAACCGCGAAACCGCGAACCGTTATTTTCTTATATCAACATAACTAAAATATAAAATCTAAAAAACAAAACCAAACCATAGAATAATCATAATTAATGTTTCTAATCCATAACCATAATTAAAATTTCTAACCAGTAACCATAAATAAAGGAATGGGGGAACGACTGTGAAATCACTAACTCTCTTTATACACATATATATAGGAAGGATGAAAGTGTAAATAAAAAATATATATATATACATATATATATTAGGGTTAAAATGTAAATATCTAAAAAAATAAGAGTATATATATCATAAAAATATATCTAAAATATCGGTTTCGTGGTTTGACTTTGTGGTTTGGTTTCACGGTTTTTATCCCAAAATCGAAACCAAAACCAAAATCAAAATCGCTTCGGTTGCTAATTTTAAAAATAAAGCCGCAACCAAACTATTTAGTTGGTTTTAAAACCGAATCATTTGGTTCGATTTCTCGCGGTTACCCATCGTTTCGGTTTTTTGTGGCATCCCTACTCCATGTCTTAGTGTGTGAACGATTACATAATTTCGATTCTATATAAATGGAAGTTGTCAATGGGTTTCTTGAAATAAAATATGCGTATTTGGTTGAAACTATATGACTCTATGCATTATTGAGATTATTTGATGGTTTTGATAAATTATTATATTGTTTTTGGATTGTTATCTTATCTTTTATATAGTTATCAAGTAACGATCACAATTCTATTTGCTAAAATGATTATGGTTTTTAAAGTCATGACAAGAAATTTGACATTCTGTTATTGTGATTCAGCCTATCCACTTTTTGTGATGACAAAGGGGTAGAGATAATGATGTTTTCATTAAGTATTGTTTGCTTTTCCTAAGAGAAAGAGTAGTACAATTGTTAAATTCTACATAAATCTTCATTTCTTATTAAAATATTTTTCCATTATTGTATTTAAATTGAACATAATCTGTCCTCATATTTAGGGAGGGCTCGGTTATGTTTTTTTGGAGAAACCATCAAGTTAAATGTCATCTTAAAAAAGGGTAAGATTGTTACCCTAGTTGTTTTGATGAACCAATTAAGTTTGATTCTTTAAGGAAATAATGTATTTATTGAGTATTTTAGATTTAACTTCGTCGCTTGAATAAAAAAAAAGATTGATTTTATGAGAAGAAATGGTAAAGATCGAGATGATTATATTACTAGATAAAACAACTCAATTCTTCTTAAACTCTTAATGCAATTAATTAGAATCACACATGACACATGGATTATTTTTCAAAATTGGTCATAATTGATAAATTTGTGTGAAAAAAGTGGGTTCTTAAGCATTCGATCAAGAAACCGTTTAAAAAATAGAAAATTATAAAAAATGGCTTAAGATGGTCGACTGACCTATCAAATGGTCGACCTTTGATTCAGGGTACCCTAAAATGGGTTTGAGGCTATTCGATCGACTGAAGGGTTGAATGGTTGATTCAAGACTGATGCGAGCCTCACCAGGATTAGTGAGATCTTAAACCAACTTAGGGTTTCTTTGCGAAAGATCGAACTAAATTCAGATTTATAACAAAATAAAAATACAGAAATTGAAAAGATAGATTACCTTAACTCAATGTTTATGAATGAAATGCAAACCAAAGGTATAGAGTAACAACCTTGACCCAATGATTGTATGTGAATCACGAACCGAAGGTACAAAGTTTGAATGCCATAAGAAATTCTTGATAAGTTCAAGAAAAGTTCTCCGAAGAACTTAAAACAAAACTCTCACAATTGTATTAATAAAAGTAACCTATTTTTCCCATGGAATACAACTCTCTTATATAGGTGGCTAATAATAAAGGAAAACCCTAGCTAGTGAATAATGTCTTGCATGAACAGTACCCGTGAACAGTAATGGTGAACAGTGTGGCTACAATAAAAAATAAAAGAAACCTTAGTGTCTCATACTACAAGACAAAAGAAAGAATAAAAAAGTTTCCTATCTTACCTTGTACTCTTAGTCTAAAAAGGAAATGTCTAATTGGTAATCATGCCTTACAAATCATCTACTAAAATACCTAAATTAAATTGAAAGACTAATAAATAAAATAAATCTGCAGAATTTTCATGGTCCTCATACCTTGGTCAATTTAAGTTCATGCCTAAACCCATTCGTTTGCCTTGATGAGATGGATTAGGCCTTGATTGTCCAATGGGCTAAATTTGGACTTAACTATTGATAGGTGTAATTTATCTATTTATTTTCAAGCCGGTTTTGGTAGTTTTCGAGTATTTTTATAGCGTTTTAATATGTTTTAATACGTTTTTATTTGTTTTGTTATAAATCAGGTGTTTGAGATGAAAATGGATGAAAATGAGTAATAATCGAGTAAGTCAGTGGAAAAACGGCAGAAAAAAGAGCAAAAAGATCAAAGTTCAGAGCCTGTATCTACCGCTGCAACGGTGAAACCAACGCTGCAACGGTCAAAATACATAAAGTTATCGAATTCCCCACTGTTGCAGTGGTGAAACCACAACTGCAACGATAAAAATGCAGAGAGTTGCTGAATTCCCCACTGCTGTAGTGGTCAAAATGCAAAGAGTTGCTAAATTCTCCACCACTGCAGCAGTAAAACCACCACTGCAGCGATTAAAATGTAGAGAGTTGCAGAATTCTCCACCACTGCAGCGGTCCGATAATAGATTTCAATGATATTTTAGGATATTTTTGAGATATTTTGGATCCTATTTATATCTCATTCTCTCCTACACCCATGAGCACATTTTTGGGACTAAAAATAGAGTTTCAAACCCTATCAACTAAGAAAGGATCATAAATCCAAGAAGAGAAAACGTTCTCGGAGCAGTTTTAGCATTGGTTTTTCGGATAACGGCTAGTCTCTTTGTTTCTATCTTTATTTCTTAGTTTTGGTTGATAGTTTTGTATATGTTTAGCTTGTATATTGTTGTATATGTGGTTATGACCATGAGAAACTAAACATATATTGTCTAGGGAGCGATTTGTTTATAAAAGTGTTGTTTGGTTGAATCTTTGTTTCGTTATTGGTTGTTTATCTTTATCTGATTGTGTTTATTGTTCTTCCACTATTATATGTTTGTTATGATATATTGAGAATATGGGGTTTGATACTCAGGAGAGGTAACCCTGAATTCGGACTAGAGTTTAAACACAACGTGGCGATCTAATGACCCCGGGAAGGCGTTAGAAAATATGCAATCCGTGAGATTGGGGCGAGACCATGTGACCAAGTGTCGTATAGACACTCGAGGGAGACTTCGGTATTGACGCGAAGTTACATATTCATTCACTTTACACTCGGGAGAGGTAGTGATTGAGATTTTGATACCTAGATTGTCGGATAATGTAAATGTCGTTAATGTAAACTAGATTGACTTGAACGTATTTAAATAAACGAAGTTAATCCCTAGACAACTTACTCCCTTAAACGTTAATATTAGTATATTAGTTAATTGGATTAGTCTATTATTTATATAACAAAAAAATATAAATTGAGTTGCCTAGATAAAGTTAGGTTATGACAATCGCGGTACTCAACGACCGTCTAATCCAATCCCTCTGGATATAAAAACCCCTACTCTTCTCACTCTATTAAAACTTGACCCATATACTTGCGGTTAAAGTAGCGACGTAATATTCCGCTCCCAAGTTTTTGGCGTGGTTGCTGGGGATTGATTTTTAGATTGTCGGTGATATTATGAGTAAGTAACTTGATTTTAATTTAGGCATTTATTTTGTTTATAATTTTTGTTTGTAGTTTTGTTTTGTCATGCAAGGTACTTGAAGATGTTAGATCAACAAGTGTTTTCTTTTAACGGGATTCTGAGCTGTTTTATTGTGCTTAGGATTGATACAAATATTTGCTATTTTGGTTCCCCAATCATCGTTTCTCGAGGGAGTGTGAACTACTGAACTTCCTCAATAGGTTATTAGCCGCAACAAGAATTTGGGTGAAAAGAGGAAACGGTACCATCTCTTTCAACCAACTAACCGTAGATGAAGCCTATTGGTTGTTGAAAGACATGGTCGAGTTTGATTTTCGGAGTTAGAATTATTCAACAAGCTACCAACGCTTGAGAGATAGTTTCACCATTTCGGCGCCATGGATTGACACCCCGGACCAACATGTAGAGTCTTCTCCTACCCTGGAAGAAATGTTCGTTGAATTTATGGGGGAGACTCAGGCGTTCTAGAGGAAAACGAATGACCGACTCAATGAGCATGAGGACCGTCTTGACAAAATTGAGATGATTTACGCTGAAATTGATGAGATCATAAAGTCTCTTGAGACTTAAATCGGTCAGCTTGTTAGCTTCATTGAGGCCGAGGCAGAAACGGTAGCACTAAGAGATATACAAGTCACATCCAAATGTGAAAGCCATCGTGAGAAACCAGATATGAGCGGGAGGAACTTGGGTGAGTTCAATGGCGATGATTTTAATGAGAAAATGACCCAAGCATGGATCGACGATTGTGATTCTCAACCATTTGAGATCCAAATATTGATGCCACCACTGATCTAAGAAGATCATATCTATGAGGATCCAATATGGCTCAATTGTCATCCTCCGCCTTTTGCAACGTTCATTTCGGCCAACCAAGTATATAATCTGGAACCGAATCAAGTTGAAAGCACGAGCCTAACAATGCCACATTTTGCCAAGCTTGAGGGCGTTAAGAATCAAGACCCATATGTGGTGTTGTACGACACTTACTATGGGCGAAAGCCACTATTTGATGAGCATTTCTCTATGTCAAGTGATAAGTGTAAATTACTTATCTATTTCCAATCCAAACGTTGTTAGTTTTCGAGTATGTTTAGTATGTTTTAATATGTTTTTATGTGTTTTTATCTAAATCAGGTGTTTGAGGTGAAAAGGTATGTAAATGGATCAAACACGATCAAATCGGATCAAGAACGGTGGAAAAAGGGCGAAAATGTGCAAAGCTGGTACAGGTGCTGTAACTTCAAGGCTATTTTGGACTATGATTCAATCCTTTTTTGGAAACACTCAAAACATGGATGTTGTATATATTTTTCTTAGCTTTCCATAGGTTTTTGAATCACTTCAATCGGAGTTTGGATGAAGAAGTTACAGTCAAAACAAAATGCAAACCTGCAGTTTTTTGGCCTAGGCGGAAAATTCTACCGCCTAGGAGGAAATCCGGCAGAAAGTTAACCAACCTTCCTGCTGTAACTTCGCCTAGGCGAGGTTTTCTTCACTTAGGCGAAAACCTCTGCGTCAGTTTAGATATTATTTTAGATATTTTAGGATATTTTGAGCCTAGTTTTCTCCTCCTCTCCTTTCCATTAGGCTAAGGGACCTTCATAGACTTTAGGAGGAGAGATTGAGAGGTTTTGGGAGTACTCATTCAAATCCTAAGGAGAAGATCATGTTGCAACGAAGGAGGAGCGATCTCGGAACGTTTGTAGTGATAAATCTTCGGACTAAGCTAAGTTTCTCTTGTTCCTTCTTTTATTTCTTAACTTAGGATTGTTGTTTGAGCATGTTTGGTTTAATTTTCATTGTATAATCGGCTATGGCCATAAGCTAAATGAGTTTTTGTCTAGGGATTAATGTAATTTATAAAAGTGTTGTTTTGTTGAGTTTGTGTTTGGTTAGCGGTTGTTTTTCGTTATGTTGATTGTGTTTGCCGTATTGTTTTTTTTTATTTTATTATGCTTAGATTTACATATCGAGAATATGGGGTTTGACAAATTCCGGATTCGGACTAGAATAGACAAACGCCACGATTCAATAACCCGGGAAGAAATTGGATTGTGGACAATCGATGACGTTGGGGCAGGACTCATGTGACCTAGGGTCGTTAAGACGTTGAAGGGGACTTCTTCGTTGACTCGAAGTCATGTATTCCCCCGTCTTACACTCGAGAGAGGTGGCGGTGGAGTTTTAGAACTGAGATTGTCAATAGGGTAAACACAACACGACGATCCAATGACCAGGTTGGGAGTTGGATTGTGTGCAATCAATGACGTTGGGGTGAGACTCACGCAACTTAGGGTTGTTAAGACGTTGAGGGGGACTTCTTTGTTGACACGAAGTCGCGGTATATCCCTCGTCTTACACTTGGGATAGGTAGCGAGGGAGTTTACGAACTGCGATCGTCGGATAAGTCGAAAGCCGTTAATATAAACTAAAACGAGACCAAACACGGTTTTGTAAAGAAAAGTTAATCCCTAGGCAATACTTTCCCTAAACATCTCATAGTAATATTAATATAGTTAATTTAATTAAATTAATTAACTTAGTATTAGTATAATTAATTTTATTCAATTTATTTTCGCCTAGATAAAATTAGGTCATGATAAACGCGGTATTCAATTATAGTCAAAACCAATCCCTGTGGACATGATAACCTTAACTCTCCCGATCTATACTAAAACTTGACCTCGTATACTTGCGAGTGAAAGTAGCGGTGTATTTTACGCGCTAACAAGTTTTTGGTGCCGTTGTCGGGGATTGTGTTTTTGGTTATTATTGATATTGTGAGTAAATGACCAAATTTTACTTTAGGCATTTCTTTTGTGTATAATTTTTTTTCTTTGTAGTTTTTGTTTTTCTTTTTTCATAGGGTGCTTGAAGATGGTAGATCAATAGGTACTCTTGTAGTTTTTTCAATGGGATTCCGAGCCATTTTACTGTGCTTGGGATCTATACAAGAATTTGCTACTCCGGTTTTTGAATCACGGATTCCCGAGGGAGTGTCAACTACTGAACTTCCTCGACGGGTTACAAGCCACAACCAGAATGTGGGTTGAAAGAGGAAACGGTACCACCTCTTTTAACCAACTAACCACGAACGAAGCCTATTGGATGTTGGAAGACATGGCGGCCTTTGATTATCAGAGTTGCAATTCTACAGTGCCATGGATTGACACCCCGGACCAATATGTTGAGTCTTCCCCTGGCCTGGAAGAAATACTCGCTGATTTTGTAGGGGAGACTCAGACATTTTGGAAGGAAACAAATGACCGGCTAAATGAGCACGAGGATCGTCTCAACAACATTGAGACGATTTGCACTGAAATCGATGCGACCGTAACGTCTTTACAGACACACATCGGTCAGCTTATCTGCTTGATTGAGGCCAAGTCAGACGTGGTGGCACTCGAAGATTTACAAGCCGAATCCTATTGTGAAAGCCACCACGAGGAACAGGAGACAAGCGGGAGGTACTGGGATGAGATCGACGGAGATTCATATATTAAGTGTTGTGAATTTTCACCGTTCAAATTCTAGTTGGTGACGCCGCACTCGATCCAAGACGATCGTATTTATGAGGATCCGATGTGGCTCAATGATCCTTCACCACCACTAGCAACGTTCTTTCATGCTCACCAAGTACATGAGCCGGTGAGGCATGTCGTTGAAAGCTCGAGCTATACATTACCATATCTCGCCAGTCTTGAGGGCGTACTGAACCAAGACCCGTATGTGGTGTTGTACGACACTTACTACGGGCGGAAGCCGCTCTTTGACGAGCACTTCGGCGTGTCAGGCTGACAACCATAAACCAAACGCTTCTTGGGAGGCAACCCAAGGAAAAGAATAAGTTAGATCCATCATAACCGATTTGATTCGGAGGCGAGAGTCTCTCGCCTCCCAGGTATGTGTTCTAAACCCTAGTCTACATTATAATATTTTATCATGTCATTGGGATCGCTGACTAGGTTATTATGGGCATTTCCTGTTTGAGTCGGATGTGATGTGTAGTATGTTTTGAGTATATGTTTTAGTTAGTATGTTTTATTGTTTCTACGTGTGCATGTCTATTTAGGATAGTTGTTGTGTTATGTACTGAGTTTTGACGTCATCTGGGCCATTACCCAATGATGAGTCTGTCCCCTGGTTGTTTATTGAGGTCGAGCGTAAAACTCATGCATGTATGTTCTGTGTGCTCAACGATATGTTTTAGTAATAGTTATTATAGATCTTACTTGCACGAGCATGAAAACTTATTTTATAACTGTCTAATTGATTTGAAAACGATTATCTGTCACCTAAATTCATGATATTAGGGTTTCTAGAACTTGATTTGGGGAAAATTCGAGGCGAAATCCTAGGCGAGGTAGTTCGGAAGACATGATTTTGGCATTTATTTTCGCGCTTGAGCCTTTTTAAGCTAACCTTGTTAAATTATTACCTCTCGTTACCTTGTTGAAGCCTAATAGTTATTTCAATTCTGATCAGTTAACCAATACCACGTGACCGATTAAACTTCTTTCCAAACCAAAATCGCAAAACCAAAGGCACAATTTGAGAGAATCAAGTTAGCATTTATTATGCTACTTGAAGTGAGCGGTTGAGTTTTGGGCGAACTATTAATTGGTTCGGTATTCGAGTACTCACTTGTCATTTTTTTTGTTCATATTTCACACACCCCTTAAATTGTATAAATCAAATAAGTTTGGGGGTGTATTTGTTAAAAATAAAAAAATAAAAAATCAAGTGTACTTAAGGTTTTTATTTTCTGTTTCTTTTTGATAAGTGAGTACAAAGTTCTTAAAATTATGTTCAGGGTTGTTTCAGTTATATCTATGGGGTTTCGAGAGTGCGAGAGTGCCAAGTGATGTGCCTTGGGTAATGTCAAGTTAACGACGTTAACCCGTTTTCTTTTTCAAATTTACCCTTGGCCATTTGTCCTAAACCGAACTAAGACCTACTGATCTTTTTGAACTTCCGAGCCTACATTAGTGGAGAATAGATCCCGGGTCAAGCCTATGGATTCTCTATACCTTCGGGTTTTTTCTGTCATGCACTTATATGGTGGATAATCAAATCCGATTAACAGACAGTTATATATTTGAGTTTTTAAACACACATACACACTTTAGCAGGATCTATAACGACATTTACTATTATAAATGTTGAAATTCTAGAACATTACATGATGTGTTGTATGCCGGAACTTAATAGGATTGGGGGCCGATGAGGGATATTTCGTTTGGCCGGTAGATGATAGTCAAAACTTGCACATATTTGTTTATTGTGTTTTTCATTTTTCATTTTTAGTTGTTATATTTTCTTTTATTGCATGGGTGTTTTGCTCGAGAACTAGCAAAATTCCGAGTTTGGGGGTATTTGATAAGTGTAAATTACTTATCTATTTTCAATCCGAACGTTGTTAGTTTTCGAGTATGTTTAGTACGTTTTAATATGTTTTTATGTGTTTTTATCTAAATCAGGTGTTTGAGGTGAAAAGGTATGTAAATGGATCAAACACGATCAAATCGGATCAAGAACGGTGGAAAAAGGGCGAAAATGTGCAAAGCCGGTACAGGTACTGTAACTTCAAGGCTATTTTGGACTATGATTCAATCCGATTTTGGAAACACTCAAAACATGTAAGTTGTATATATTTTTCTTATCTTTCCATAAGTTTTTGAATCACTTCAATCGGAGTTTGGATGAAGAAGTTACAGTCAAAACAAAATGCAAACCTGCAGTTTTTCGGCCTAGGCGGAAATCCGGCAGAAAGTTAACCAACCTTCCTACTGTAACTTCGCCTAGGCGAAGTTTTCTTCGCTTAGGCGAAAACCTCTGCGTCAGTTTAGATATTATTTTAGATATTTTAGGATATTTTGAGTCTAGTTTTCTCCTCCTCTCCTCTCCATTGGGCTAAGGGACCTTCATAGACTTTAGGAGGAGAGATTGAGAGGTTTTGGGAGTGCTCATTCAAATCCTAAGGAGAAGATCACGTTGCAACGAAGGAGGAGCGATCTCGGAACGTTTGTAGTGATAAATCTTCGGACTAGGCTAAGTTTCTCTTGTTCCTTCTTTTATTTCTTAACTTAGGATTGTTGTTTGAGCATGTTTAGTTTAATTTTCATTGTATAATAGGCTATGGCCATGAGCTAAACGAGTTTTTGTCTAGGGATTAATGTAATTTATAAAAGTGTTGTTTTGTTGAGTTTGTGTTTGGTTAGCGGTTGTTTTTCGTTATGTTGATTGTGTTTGCCGTATTGTTTGTTTATTATGCTTAGATTTACATATCGAGAATATGGGGTTTGACAAATTTCGGATTCGGACTAGAATAGACAAACGCCACGATCCAATAACCTGGGAGGAAATTGGATTGTGGACAATCGATGACGTTGGGGTAAGACTCATGTGACCTAGGGTCGTTAAGACGTTGAGGGGGACTTCTTTGTTGACTCAAAGTCATGTATTCCCCCGTCTTACACTCGAGAGAGGTGGCGATGGAGTTTTGGAACTGAGATTGTCAATAGGGTAAACACAACACGACGATCCAATGACCAGGTTGGGAGTTGGATTGTGTGCAATCAATGACGTTGGGGTGAGACTCACACAACTTAGGGCCGTTAAGACGTTGAGGGGGATTTCTTCGTTGACACGAAGTTGTAGTATATCCCTCGTCTTACACTCGGGAGAGGTAGCGAGGGAGTTTACGAACTGAGATTGTCGGATAAGTCGAAAGCCATTAATGTAAACTAAAACGAGACCAAACACGGTTTTGTAAATAAAAGTTAACCTAGGAAATACTTTCCCTAAATATCTCATAGTAATATTAGTATGGTTAATTTAATTAAATTTATTAACTTAGTATTAGTATAATTAATTTTATTCAATTTATTTTCGCCTAGATAAAATTAGGTCATGATAAACGCGGTATTCAATTATAGTCAAAACCAATCCCTATGGACACGATAACCCTAACTCTCCCGATCTATACTAAAACTTGACCACGTATACTTGCGAGTGAAAGTAGCGGTGTATTTTACGAGTTAACATCAAGCTAAGAACTTTAAACCAAGCGCTTCTTGGGAGGCAACCCAAGTTTCAAAATAAATTAGATCCATCACAATCTCTCAAATACACACAAATACACATTAAGATGTTGACCCGTTTTTCTTTTCTTTGCTGATTCCTCTCAATGAAATTTTCCATGTTGCACTAAGTTACTTACGGATGTATGCATGCGGTCTGGGAACACTTTGGGGTGAACACCCATCCGAACAAGTAGGGTCAATAGTTCAGCATTTAGGCCGTAACATTTAGCAACAAAAAAATCTTTCACCCAACAAGTGCTCTTGCTTCCCAGGTACGTGTTCTAAACCCTCTTTGTTGGCATGCTATATTTCAATTATTTAAAACAACGATTGGGTTACTGTGGACACTGCCCGTTTTAAGTTAATTTGTTTTTATTCATGTTTGTTTAGTTTAATGTAGTATGTTTTTGTTTGTTTTTGTTGTTGTGTGTTAAGTTTTGTGTTCATCTGGACCATTACTCGATGACGATATTATCCCCTAGTTGTTTGTCGAGGTCAAGGGTAATGCCTATTCATGTGTGTTCTGTGTGCTTGACAATGTGTTTTGGTAAAAGTTATTGTGTATCCTAATTTGCACGGGCACGTAGACTCAATATATAGCTATTCAATTGATTTGAGGCCAATTTTCCATTAGCCAAATTCATGACAATTTAAGGGATTCTAGAACCTGATTAGGGGAACTTGAGGCGAAATTCTAGGTGAGGTAGTTTAGGAGATATGATTTAGACATTCATTTGATTGCTTGAGCCTTTGAAGCTTACCATGTAATATATTTTTCTCTCTCATTACCCTGTCGAAGCTAATTAGCCATTTCAATTCTGAACAAGTAACAAATACCCTGGCCGATAAAACTTTTTCCAAACCTAAGTCGCTAAACTGAAGGCACAATTTGAGTGAAATCAAGTTAGCATTTGCTTATGCTACTTGAAGTGAGCGGTTGGATTTTGGATGAACTTTTCATTAGTTCGGTATTCGAGTATTCACTTGTCTTTTTTCTTTCGTTTTAACCACACCGGTGAAATTGTAATAATCGAATAAGTTTGGGGGTGTGGTTCATTTAAAAAAAAAACATGTAAATATCGTTTTATTTCCGTTTCTTGTGACAAGTGAGTACAACGTTCTTAAATATTTGTTTAGGGTTGTTTCTTTAATGTTTGGGGTTACGAGTGTGATTATGTGCCAAGAGTTGTGCCTTAGGTATCCTTGGCCATTTTCCAAAAACTGAACCAAGTCCTATTGATCTTTTTGAGCTTCCAAGCTTACATTAGTGGAGAGTAGAACCCAATCAGGCATATAGATATCCTAATCCTTTACGGTTTAAGTCGTGAGCTTTGCTGGTAGATAATCCAATCCGGTTGTTGGGTAGTTATATTATTGAGTTTTGCACACACACTTTGAATGGATCTAGAATTGCGTTTACCATTATTTAATGTTGAAATTCTATAATATTACATGGTGCATTTTACTCCTGAACTCGATATGATTGGGGGTTGTTAAAGGAAAAATGTTTTGGTCGATAATTGAATTCAAAACTCGCATATCGTTATGTTTAGGTAGTTTGTGTTTTTATTCATGTTTAGTTTTTGTATTAGCTAATTTAGTTGTGTTTTTTTATTTTAGTGTGAGTATTTTGCTCGAGAACTAACAAAATTCTAAATTTGGGGATATTTGATAGGTGTAATTTATCTATTTTTTTCCAAGTCGATTTTGGTAATTTTTGAGTATTTTATAGCGTTTTAATATGTTTTAATACGTTTTTATTTGTTTTGTTATAAATTAGGTGTTTGGGATGAAAAGAGATGAAAACGGGTTATAATCGAGTATGTCAGTGGAAGAACGATAGAGAAAAAGAGCAAAAAGATCAAAGTTCAGAGTCTGTATTCACCGTTGCAGCAGTGAAACCAATGTTGCAACGGTAAAAATACAGAGAGTTGATGAATTTCCCACTGCTGCAGTAGTAAAACCACCGCTGCAGCAGTTAAAATACAGAGAGTTGTTGAATTCTCCACCACTGCAACGGTCAAAATGCAGAGAGTTGCTAAATTCTCCACCGCTGCAGCAGTCTGATAACAAATTTTAATGATATTTTGGGATATTTTTGAGATATTTTGGATCCTATTTATATCTCCTTCTCTCTCACACCTATGAGCATGTTTTTGGGACTAAAAATGGAGCTCCAAACCTTATCAACTAAGAGAAGATCATGAATCCAAAAAGAGAAAATGTTCTCAGAGCGATTTTAGCGTCGGTTCTCGAATAACGGCTAGTCTCCTTGTTTCTCTTTATTTCTTAGTCTCATTGTTTCTCTTTATTTCTTAGTTTTGGTTGATAGTTTTGTATATGTTTAGCTTGTATATTGTTGTATATGTGGTTATAGCCATGAGAAACTAAACATATATTGTCTAGAGAACGATTCATTGATAAAAACGTTGTTTGGCTGAATCTTTATTTCGTTATCGGTTGTTTATCTTTATCTGATTGTGCTTACCGTTCTTCTACTATTATATCTTTGTTATGATATATTGAGAATACGGGGTTTGACACTCAGGAGAGGTAACCCCGAATTCGGACTAGTGTTTAAACACAACGTGACGATCTAGTGACCCGGAAGGGCGTTAGAAAGTATGCAATCTGTGAGGTTGAGGCGATACTCATGTGACCAAATGTTGTATAGATGCTCGAGAGAGATTTTGACGTTGACGCGAAGTTACATATTCATTCACTTTACACTCGGGAAAGGTAATGAGTGAGATTTCGATACCTAGATTGTCGGATAATGTGAATGCCATTAATATAAACTAGATTGAATTGAACGCGTTTAAATGAATGAAATTAATCCCTAGACAATTTACTCAATTAAACATCAATATTAGTATATTAGGTTAATTAATTTAATTAGTTAATTAGATTAGTATATTATTTATAAAACAAAAAAAATATAAATTGAGTCGCCTAGATAAAGTTAGGTTATGACAATCGTGGTACTCAACGACCATCTAATCCAATCCCTGTGGATACTTCAACCTCTACTCTTCCCACTCTACTAAAACTTAACCCATACACTTGCGGCGAAAGTAGTGACATAATATTCCGCTACCAACTCTTGTAGACATGGGCCAAGTCTCTTGAATTAGCCCATTAAGTGTTGTTTTGATCTTCTTGGATCTTGTCTTAGTAATAAGCCCAACTAGAACATGTAGCCAATCCTTTGATGGTGCTCGTTGATTCTCATCATTACCCTTCTCTTCAAAAGGATTCTTCCTCGAATTTTCACCATAATGTTAATAAATCGGCAATCAACACACATTCGCCAAGTTTCGTCTTTCTTAGGCACAAGTAGCACTGGTACCACGCATGGACTCATGATTTATCTTACATGTCCATTGTCTATCAACTCTTCAACTTGCCTTTGAAGTTCATTTGTCTCCTCCGAATTATGCCTATAGGTTGGTTGGTTAGGAATCGTTGCATCAGGCACAAAATCGATTTGATTCCCGATCCCTCTATTATGCAGAAATCCGCTAGGCACATAATTAAGAAACATGTCCTTATATTCCTGCAACAAATAAACAACAACACTAGGCAAAGATTTGCCAATTTCGTTAGTAGTAAAACAAGCATCTTTGTACAAGAGTACAAATATAGGCTGATTTGTATAAAAACTCACTTGTTTTTCTATTTTTCTCTCATTTTTTTTTCACGCTCGATTTGTTTCACTCTCTTTTCTCTTTCCACTCTCCTTTTTCTTATTTTTTTTAACTCTTGGTCTCACAAGTTTTTTCCAACTCATTTTCTCTTTTCAATTTCATTTGATCCTTATACACTTGTCTTGGAGTCAACGATACAAGAGTAATAGTTTTATTGTCTTTGACAAATGAGTACCTATTCTTGAATCCGTTTTGAGTGACATTCCTATCAAATTGCCACGGCCTGCCCAACAATATATGTCCCACATGCATTGGAACATCATCACAAAGTACTTCATCCTTGTATTTCCCAAATGCAAAGGAAACTAACACTTGCCTATTTACCCAAATCTCCCCACAATCATTCAACCACTGCAATTTGTATGGTTTAGGGTGTTTCAAGGAAGGTAAACTCAACTTTTTACTAAACTAGTGCTAATCACATTAGTAAAACTTCCCCCGTCAATGATCATATTACATATCTTGTTGTTGACGTGGCATTTAGTATGAAAAATATTCTCCCTTTGTTGTTTCATGTCATCCTCCGCGACTTTAGCACTTAGAGTATGCCAAGCCACAAGTAACTCACCCTCCACCGGGTACTGCATATCACCGTTACAAGCATCCCCATGCAGTAGCATTTGGTCATTATCACTCTCGCTTTTAGTTTCCACCTTTTCATCAACACGTGCAATCATGGTTATATTATTTGGGCATTGTGAAGCTATATGACCTACTCCTAAACAATGAAAACATTTAATATCACGGTTACGAGTTTGGGTTTCAGTTTTACATTTGTTAACATTGGGCACATTGTCTTTCCTTTTCGGTGGTTCGATTTTGAACTTTGAAATAGCCCCTTCCACTTTTCTCCCATTCGGCTTCCATGAAGTAGAGGAGCTCGGACTTTGAAATGACTGAGTTCCTTTCCTATTAAGCTGTCGTTCCACTTTTATGGCTATGTGAACCGTGTCCTCCAACTCTACGTTATGTTGCAACTCCACCACGTTAAGAATGTCCCGATTCATCCCATTCAAGAACTTTGTTATGGTAACTTCTCTATCATCCTTGACATTATCCTAGATCATAGAAATATCCATCTCCTTATAGTAATAATCCATGATCCAATAGCCTTGCGTAAGGTTTTGTAATTTCTGATACAAGTCCCTATAATAGTGACTAGGAACAAACCGTCTCCTCATGGTGGCCTTCATTTTTGCCCACGTCTCCTAAAATTAAAATTAAAATAAGTGAAAAACAATGTAAGTGGATATCTACTTAATTTCACCTACAAGTCTTGTAGAAACACAGTGAGTTCTATAATGTTTAGTAGATATTTACTTAATTTATTTTCAGTAGATATTTGCTTAATTTATTTTCAGTAGATATTTACAAGTCTTGTAGAAACACAGTTAATTCTATAATATTTAATGGATATCTACTTAATTTCACCTACAAATCTTGTAGAAACACAGTAAGTTCTATAATGTTCAGTAGATATCTACTTAATTTATTTTCAATAGATATCTACTTAATTTATTTTCAGTAGATATTCACTTATATTGTTTTTCACTTATTTTAATTTTAATTTTAGTTTATTTATTTTTTAAATATTCTATGCAGATTTTAAAATATAAAAAAAATAAATATTAAATTATGTTTAAATTAAAAAAATCCTTTAAATTAATTTTAAAATTCAGTTAAGTGAATATCTATTTAGATATCAATTGAGTGGATATCTACTTAAATATTCATTAAGTGGATATCTACTTAAATATTCATTAAATAGATATTTATTAAATATAATTAAGTAGATATCCACATAATAGAAGTAATCAAAAAATCAAACCATCAATAAATAAGACATGACATTTTGACCGTCCCACAATTCGGATCGCCAATATTTATAAAAAAATCTCAAAAATTTTGAAAAGGCTGTAGACACAACATTTTGATTATCCCGCAAAAAAAAAATTTAAAAAAATAATAATTATACTTCGTTTTACAGCTGAATTTGTTTTGTTTCATTTCATTTGTTGCAAAAAAAAAAAAGAAAAAAAAGAAAAAGAAAAAGAAAACTGGAATAAAGAAAAAGGTGTGAAATTGAAAAATAAAGAAATGAGGGTTTGAAATTGAAAGAATGCTAAATAAATGGAGTAAAATGAATATGGGAGAAAAGGGAGTGGGCCCCCTTTTTGGCTCCAAATCGTGAGTGAGAGAGAGAAGAGAAGAGAAGAGAAGAGAGAGAGAGAGAGAGTAGGCGTGGGGCTCGCCTGCACAGCACCAGAGAGAGAGAGAGAGGCGGTGGGGCCCACCTTCGGCTGGTGTGTAACAAAAATGGGTTATGGAGAGGGTAATTTTGTCATTACAAAACGTAAGTAGGATTTTCAACCATTTTTTTTTTTTTTTAAATAGGAGTTAAAAAATTGTTTTTATTTGTATAGGAGTGGAAACGTTATTGGTTCTCCAAATAGGACCTTTGGAGGAAAAAATCTTATTTTTTTAGGTGGTTTTGTGGTATTTTCAAATGGATGGCTGAGATTAAATCTCAGCTAAATCAATGATGTTGATATTGAGTGATGAGAACCAACAAGCAATATCAAAGGACACATTGCATGTCTTGGTTGGGCCTATTACTAGGGTAAGATCCAAGAAGATCAAATAAGTGCTTAATGGGCTAATTCAAGAGCTTTCGGCTGAATCGAAAACAATAAAGCCCAAATTAGGCCCAAATGACGATCAAGGCCTAATCCATCTCATCAAAGCAAGTAAATAGGTTTAGACATAAACTCAAATGGACCAAGGCTTGAGGACCACAAAATTCTCAGCATATTTATTTTATTTATTTGTATTTTAATTTTAATTTAGGTTATTTATTTGATAATTTGGAAGACATGATTGCCAAATTAGCCTTTTCCTTTTTAGATTAGGAGTAGGGTTTCCTTGTTTCTCTAGGGTTTTTTTTTTTTTGTATTGTAGCCGCACTATTCATGAGCACTGTTCACCGCCACTGTTCACGGACACTGTTCGCCACACTATTCATTACCTATTTAAGAAAGTTGTATCCCATGAGGAAGAACACATTACTTTGATTAATAAAATTGTGAGAGTTTTCTCTTTAGTTCTTTAAAGAACTTTTCCTGAACTTATCAAGAGCTTCTTGTGGCGTTCAAACTTATATCTTTGGTTCATGATTCATTATAATCATTGGGTCAAGATCATTATACCATTGGTTCACGTTTCGTTCATAAATGTTGGGTCAAGGTAATCTATCTTTCAATTTTTGTATTTTTAGTTCATTTAAAATTTGATTTAGTTTCGATCTTCGCGAAGAAACCCTAAGTTGGTTTTGGGTCTCACAATCCTTGGTGAGGTTTGAATAATTGAGTATACTAATACACTCAATACTGGAAATGTATTATAGTTTGACTTTTTTTCTTAATTACAACTTTACCACCAAGTATTCATACCTCTTATTTGAAATAAAGCTTTTCATATTTGTAATTTGATACAACCCTGCCTATTATAGAGAGCATAACCTTTTCATGATCTTGGAAGCTTCCATTCTCTTCTTGATAATTGTTTATGGGTTTGTTAGTTTGTTGCCGTGTTGTTATTCTTGTTTGTTGCAATGGTGTTATTCTTGTTATCTTTTTCTTTTCTAGATTCCATTTTTTGTTAGACAGTTCAAACTTGAAAGCTGAGAAGGCTATATAAGAGTTGTAACCCATTTCCACAGAGGGTAAGGAAATAATAAAGTAGTTCTTCCTGTTTCTTCTTCCTCTGAGCCTTTTTCTCTCTCTCTAAGTCTTAATTTCTCAGATCTAGGAGCCGGCACTCGCTCGAAGAGTGTAATTTCTTTCTTGAACGTATCACAATTCCAAAGTTTGTCTTCAGTATCATACTGGTCCATATAGTTTCAATTTGGGCATGTAATTGGTCATATAGTTTCAGTTTAAGGTCAAATTGTATACGTCATTTGAAATTGGACGAGAAATGTCACCTACTTGGTATGTGACCTTCTCATGGAAGACTTCATGGACATCACAACCCTCTTCCTTTTCTTGCCAGTCCTTAATCCCATTGAGAGAACTCAACCCTAGAGCATTAAATAAACCCATTTCATAAGGTTGAATCACTTCATGTTAGATATAAACGCTATGGTCTATCCAAATTTATAACATTTAGTAGTTTTTGTTTATGTAAATTTCAATCTTAAGTATTATTAATGAAATGTATTTTGATATTATTATATATTATATCATGTTTGATCAAAACCTAGATTTTAACATGAAAATGTCTTAATTTTTAAGGGTGATTAAAAGCATTAGATCATAAATAACTTATATCTTAAATGTTCCTAATTTTGTTGGATTGATGAAATGGGTCTTTAACAATACAGAGTAACGTGTGGGGTGTTTACTTTTGAGAATGGCACTATTCGAATTCTACAAAGATTTGTTTTTTGAATTTTTAGGAAGGTAGGTTAAACTTTGATTTTTTCTAGGAAATCAATTTAAATCTCGAAAATCTTACTTGAACCAGATTTGGTATCTTTTTTAATTTTATTTGAATCTTAAAAAATCGCAACTAAGTCATACATAGTATTTTTCTAAATTAAATTTGACATTCCTAAATTAAATATTTAATATATCATTTTATATTGTGATGAGATAATAACAAACAAGATTATTAATTTATTTAAATTTGATTGATCTTATCCATATTCAAATCTAAAATATTTAAAAAAAATTAAATTTAATAAATAACGACTTTAAATTTGAAATATTGTATTTATATAAAAACATCAATTGTTTTTGGATAATTCATTTTTAATTTTATGCGGTAATTGTAATAAATATGGAACTATTATAAATCAAAATTTAAATCAGATTCTATTTTAAATTTGATAAGGTAATATTTAATAGATATAGAATTTAATTTATCTTAAATTAAAATTTTAATAAAATTAGAATAATACTAATATTCATTACGAAATAAAGATAGATTTTATTAGCTTTCTAATTAGACTGGGAAGTGTCTATATTTAAATAGCGATCCAAATAGATTTCCATAATAAAATTGCTTATGTCTTTATATTTTACATGACATTTATTATATATTAATTGTGGGATAATCATGGACTTAAAGCATCCGAGTTTCTCTATCTGAAATGTATCATCTTCTTTTTATTATAATTTTAATGATATATTAGAAAGACGAAGAGGAGACCCAATGATGACAAAGAAAAAAGAAGATCCCAAATGGAGCATGAAGTTATGGAGGCTAAGATGACAAAACACCAAGAAGGAGATGTATGAGATGAATCGTCTTTGATTAGGTAAATAATTATAACATAAATTAATTAATCCTAGATTCGTCTCAGTGGGTTGAATCGAATTAAATGTTCATGATCATCCTAGCCCATTTATATGTGTGTATGTGGTAGCTTATATTTATTTTCTTGTTTTATAATTAGCCCAAATAGAAAACGTGTGTGAGGGCATTATTTATTTTGTTACATGTATGGGATGCATACTAAACAAATTAAATAGTTAATTGATGACATCTAAAAGTAAACTGCCTCAAATTAAAATATTAAGTTGTAAGAGTGAACATGTGAGATATGTGTCATCGTGATCTTCCACCGGGAGATTTGTTCGGGGATAGAGCTTTATAAGCCTAAAGTTGGATAACAACTAATAATATGGGGTTGTGTCTTGGAAATTGATCTCTCAATTAATTATCTTTATTTTTGTAATATGTAAGGAGTAGATTGGTGCACTTGAATTACTGATGATATAAGGGGGCGAGCTTCGACGATGCCGAGTAGGTATAACTTAACTGTAAAAATATACCAATAAGATGATGTGAAGTATATTGGATATAATCTTTATAGTCAATCTTGTAATTTCATATTTAAGACTTGTATTTATAAAACGCGTCAATCTCAAGTATTAATAAAATATAATCTTGATATTACTTTTATAATTATATCATTATCACCGTAGACCATGAATGTTGAGTAGAATATTCGGCTATTTAATATGATCAAATAGGAGGCGATTAAAGACATTTAGTAAATTGTCATTCTAAATTGTTCCTAGTCGGTATTGGCTTGTTGGAAAGAGTCTTAAACAATCTAAGTTTAACTTGATTTGATGTTCTCTTTGAGAATTGTGAGTCTCAATCCATTAGTATGAGATACTGGGACATCTACAAGGGGACTTACTAATAGCAGTGAGAGATTGAGCATGATCATCCTTGATATCTTACATGGTTGTTTTGAGAATACAGGGTTTGACGCTTGGGAGAGGTAACCCCAAATTCGGACTAGGGTTTAAACACAACGCGACGATTTAATGACTCGGGAGAGTATTAGAAAGTGTGCAATCCTTGAGGTTGGGCTGAGACTCATGTGATCAGCGTTGTTAGACGCTAGATGGGGACATCGGCATTGACACGAAGTCGCATATTCATTCACTTTACACTCGGGAGAGATAGTGAGTGAGTTTTCGATACCTAGATTGTAAGACCCCAATTACAGCATGTACGTCATTCGGGGTGAAATTGGGTCAATAAAAAAATTCAAATTCAAATTCAAAATCTAGGGGTCAATTCGGAATTTAGAAACATTAAATCCAAACTTTGGGGAGAGTAAATTGACATTAAATGTTTAATTAAAACTTAAAGGGGTGAAATTGCAAATCTTAGAAACTTTTTAAAAGTTATAATTGATTAAAATTAAGATTTAAAGGAAGTTGGGGGAGGAAAGAGTAATTAATTAAAAAATTATTATATATATATATATATATATATGCTGGTGATCGGACGAGCCACCGCCGGCAGGAAATAGGGAGAACGACGTGGCAAGCTTGGAGGAAATCAACCCACTAAATACATGCAATATATACGTGGAATGATAAAAAAACATCTCATAAAAATCTGAAATTTAAAAAGAAAACCAAGAAATAGAGAGAGAGAGGAAGGTCGGCAGTGGACTCCGGTGGTGCGTGTGGGTGTCCGTCCGTCCGGCCGATGGGGTGTGTGTGTGTCGCCGGCGAAGTGAGCACTGTTCATACGACCGTCGTTCGAAGGGTAGGTGTAAAGCTTTGTGCATGTGGGTGTTGGGTCGTGGGTGTTCTGTTTTTTTCTTTCCGGTAGTGCATGTGGGTGGGTGTGCGTGTTGTCGTCGGTTTTAGGTATGGGAGTATTAGGCCATCGCCGTCGGTCTACTGTGAGTGTGTAGGTGTGTGATCATCGACGGCGTAGGGGTGTTCCTCCGGTGTGAGGCTGGGTGCTGCCGGCTGGAGTGTTAGAGAGAGAGAGAGAAGATCGGTATCGATTTTGGGTAAGTGTTTCGTTCGGCGTCATGGGTGCTTCGTCTTCATGGGTATGTGGCTTGATTGGAGCAAGGTCAGTTGCTGGAGAGTCCCCAAACAGAAACAGAAAACGAAGTGAGAGAAAGGGAGTCGTCGGTGATGTCATTGTCCGGCGGGGAGTTCGTTCAGTCGACGGTGACTGTGGGGGGGGGGGGGGGGGAGGGCGTGTGTCCGACGTTTGGGGTGTGTGTAATCAGTGATGGTGTGCTCATGTTGGGAGGAGATCAGTGAGTGACGGGTTCAAATAGGAACTGAAACAGAAGCCGACGCAGAAAAGAGAAAAAGGAAAAAAAAAAAAAGAAGAAGAAGAAAGAAGAAAGAAAAAAACGAAAAAAGAAAAGAAAAAAAAAAGGGGGAATTACACAAACCACCCCACTGGAAATTTAAAACCCCTCTCGTGGTCGCCAAACGATTCGAAAATAGGTAAAATTTCAATCGATTAATAATTTTCGTTAAATTAAATTTTATTTAGCGTTACAAATCCCAAAATCGTAACAATTTCCTAACGATGAATTAATTTTAATTACGTAGTACAGAAAATAGTAACGATTCGGAATATAGAGTCTGCATTGCATAATTCAGATGTTTTAGAAAAGATATTAACTTAGACTCTGTTACTATTAGGCTCGCAGGCACCGATGTCCCGATAGAGTATGGTCAGTGAACGTTTTGGAGAGCAGTTTACGAGGTGAGTATACTGTCTTCTTCCCAAATTATTTTTCATATAAAATGGCTGTACTGAAACTGAATGATTTATAAAACGATATGGATCAAGCAGGTTTTAGGATGAGTGAGAAAAATGGATTTTTGTGAGATTACAATAGTTTTCAAAAGGAAGTTACGAATGATTCTCATTGGATTCGATTAATTAAAAAGAGAGTGGAAAAATGGTTTTGTTAAAAAATCAGATGTTTTTTTTTAAAAGTAAAAGAAATATATGATTTTGGATTAAAAATCAGTTTTGAACTAATAGAGAGTGATGGTTGAAATTTGCCAACATTGTTAGACGATAATATTGGTTTGTGAATTGATGATGACGTTATTAATTTGACAATGCTATGGTATTTATCTGCTTCGGCGGAGTGATGTTATCCGCTTCGGCGGAGTGATGTTTATCTGCTTCGGCAGAGTGATGTTAGACGTTTATACTGCGCAGTGATTATCCGCTTCGGCGGAGTGATGGGTGTTCATAGGAAGGCATATCCTACGGATGGTACAGTACCGTTGCAAACTCCCGATCATGAGGTTAAAACGATCACTAGGACTGGCCAACGTGTGTGTGTGTGTTTGAGAAGATGATTTAAGATGTGATAATTTGCTTATACTGAGTGATTTATCATTTATATGGTGATTGGCATGATTCTTATACTAAATGATTTTGCATGGGACTTATATGGAGTGCTTTATTCTCACTACTAGTATTATGAAAACCTTTGCGAGCTACGTAATGTTTACATATTTAAGCTTGACCCATTTAGATATTGTAGATTAAACTGGTATTACTATAAAAGTGTTTTACTAAGAAGGCAGTACACTCATAGGTACAACGGCTAGGAGTCGGTTCCCTACTGGCACTAGGTAGAGCTACGTGATGGAGTCATATAGGTGTTGGAGAGAGGTTGTCAAAGGCGAACCTATAAAAGGTTCATGGTTAAATACAAATCTTAGTAACATTTCGGGACGGGTGTGTCCCCTATAATAGATGTTTATATTATATAGTGCGTGTATATTGTTATTTATTTAGGTTATTTGGGTATTGGTGATGTCATGTTGTAGTTACGCCAGCCTCGAGATGACGGGTGTCCAGGACGGGTTGTGACATAGATTGTCGGATAGTTTAAATACCATTAATGTAAACAAGATTGAAACGAACATATTTAAGTGAACAAAATTAATCTCTAGACAACATATTCCCATTAATGTCACTATTAGTATTTTAGTTTAATTAGTTTGGTTTAGTATTATTTCTATAAAAAACATAAATTTGAGTCGCCTAGATAAAATTCGGTTATGACAATCGTGGTACTTAACGATAATTTAATCTAATCCCTGTGGATATGACAACCCTTACTCTTCCCTATTCTATAAAACTTGACCCGTATACTTACGGTGAAAGTAGCGACGTAATATTCCTCTACCAATTAGATCTAATACCTACGGTTTAACTATAACCATTATACAATCCGTATTTTATTGGAATCGATACAGTTTAGTAGGATTGATTATACTAAGGGATTGATTCACCGTAAATTAAGAATCAAATCCTGAAGATAGTCCATAGTCCATATTGGTTAAACCGTAAATTAATCAATGTATTTGATAGGATGAATTATGATTTGGGATTGGTTCATCGTTGATTAGGAACCGAATCTCTAAAATAGTCCATACCAATTAAATAGTCAAACTTTCATTGTAATTTTTCTTGTGGTTAAATTACTTTATTATACACAGAATATTTGGTCCAAATTACTATTGAAATCATATTTATCATATTCTAGATTAATCTAATGTAAAAATTGCGACAATTAAGGAGATAATTGAATATTTGAATATAAATGCTTGAGTATAAAAAGAAATAGGCATAGCACGTATAGGCATCATTCCCTAAAACATTAGAATTGAAGTCAGGAAAATAGAGGCAAAGAAAGAGTAGCATACTTGTTAAGCAAGCCAATTACTCGAACTCTTTCCCACATATCATCAAGAAGTCATTCAAAGACAGATGCAGGCGGTCAACGATCTCTAACGCAAGATAGATTTCCCCATCCCAAGACATCTTGAGCTCAATTAAGCAACATGAAATAATCCTCTACCATTCCTATCCAAGCCTTCCCATCTTATAGCCGAAATCCTTACATTTTTGGAAGAGAAATCTCAATCCTAGATCCGAATATTAGTCGTAACGAAAGCTGGGGAAAAGGAGATGATGGTCTCTCAAAAGCACCGGTCGGCCTTTCGTATCATAGACAATATGGAAACACCTTGGTACCAAAACTTTCCTATGCAAAACTCGGGTTTACCTCAGTTCGTTCTATTTCAAGCTTCACCATATACCCCTTATCCATATACCACTCCCTATAGAGCTTTAGCACCACATTCTCCAATCTTTTTTAACCCCAATCAGAACCTCTAAGGGATTAATCACCCAACTAAAGAAACAAGACAATTCACCCCTCGGTCAATACCATTCTCTTGAATCCTTGAGGAGTATATACAAGCAAAATGCTTGAGCCAATTCCTCCAACTTGACAAAATCCTCAGAGACCAGGTTTTAACCTTAACTAGTTCTGCCCTATCACTCTAAAGCACCTGGTTACCATATTGATAATTGTTACAATTTGAGGCACCAAATAAAAGACCTTATCCAGGCCAATGCCATTTTCTTCCAAAAAAATGAAGAGATCACCTGGCTTAGCTGTAAAAAAAAAACCCCGTTGCTGAAGCATGAAGACCCAATTTCAATCGTCGACATGATAGACTGAGATAAAGAAAACTACTTTGATGATGTTAAAGTCTGGAATACTGATCCAAAATTGCCCAAGGTAACTTGGGTAAAATTAGGCAACTGGCCGAAACTATACTGTGTAGACTTATTACGCTTATCGGATGTGGGAGTGATTTCGAAGATGAAATGTCGAAAAAAAGAGACTAGTAAAGGAAAAGAGCTGGTAATCAATGTCAACATGGAGAAAATCAAGGAAAAGGAAAGGATCCCTCGAGATCGTGAAGAGTTAGACCTTATATAGGAAAAGATAGATGTATTAAGTAAGAAAGTGACAGAAGTGATAAATATATGTTGTCCATCAAAAGATGATAGCATAAAAGTCATCTATTACTACCACTAAATCAATCGTTTGACAAAACAATCAACCTCAACTACCCAATATTAGTTAATCTAATAAATAGATTTAGAAGAGCCTTATGGTAAAATGGCACTAATGTACCAACCAAGGACATTCCAACATTATTGGCAGAAGGTCGAGTGTGCCAATCGAAAATGATTATTGGATTGATTTAGTCAATTGTGGATTTATGCAAATGGACCTTGAGAGAGTACGAAGTCCTGAAGTCTTTGTCTTCACTATACAGCTGCAGGTTACCCAAAAGTGATAACCTTTGAGCCTAAGAAAGTACTAGTTTTTAAAAATCCAAAGCACGAATCAGTCAAAACTCTGAGAGAGGTACCTTGGAACTATATCGACATCATGCAAATCAAGGTCCTAAATAATGAAGAAAGTCAAGTAGAAGACGTAGGAAGGATTACCCGGAGTAGAAGAGTCTTGAAGACACCCTAAAAGGAACCTAGAGGAACCCCTAAAAAGCTAATTACCGAGTAAGAGGTGCATGAATTCCTTAAAGCAACGAAAAACATCAAGTACCTAATTGTTGAATAACTAAGTAAGGGACCAAAAAAAATCTTGATGTTGTCCTTACTAATGGATTCAAAAATCCACCGTGATACATTATTGAAAGTGCTTAATGAGTTTCATGTTATGATCTTGATATCGCAATATCACTTCTCTAATATAGTGGAGAACATTCTCAACATCAACCTCGTCACTTTCACCGACAACGAGATACTTCCTGATGGGACTGGGTAAATCAAGACTCTGAAAATATCAGTGCAGTACAAGGACTACATCTTGTCTCAAGTCCTAGTAGACAATGGTTAAGTAGTAAACATATGTCCTTTGAGTATGCTCAAGAAAGTGTGAATTGAAGTAAGCCGCATTAAAACCACTTCTATCTCCATTAAGCCTTCGACGGTGAAAAAAGATAATCTTTAGGAGAAATAGCCTTATTGATCAATATAGGGCTGGTAATATTTTAGATATATCTGTAGGTGCTCAATATACCAACCACCTACAACCTACTTCTTGATCGATCCTGGATATACTTCGTGGGAGTTGTACCCTCATCGTTATATCAAAAGATAAAGTTCACATTCAAGGAGAGTAACATAACTTTCCATGCCAAAGATGACCACGTGATCTACAGAACCGTAACTACTCCAATAGGTTATGGTAGTACAATTTGTGTTGGAAACCTCATTTCAGCCTTAGTCATAGCTAATGCTACGATTGTTCAAGAAGTGAATCCTTTGTCGATACCCAGATTATCAATTGCCACGACCATGTTGGCCAACCACCTACATATCTTGGGCTTTGACCTAAAAAAAGGTCTTGGATTGAACAAGACAAGAGTGTGAGTCCCATTCAAGTCTAGAAGAAAGAGAGATACCTTTGGATTAGGGTATGCATTGAAAGGAAAAAGACAAATACATATATCAAGATGGACCTAGGAAAATCTCTCTCTTCAGGATTATGTTCCCCTTTATCGTAAATACACTCCAGTTAGATAAGGCAAAGGTGAAAGAAGAGCCTAAGTTCATATCGATCCAAAAATACGCCAGAAATAGTAACTCCACGATATCTCGAGAAGGTCTAGTTTACGGAATCTTTGAGAAAAGTGAGAATGAAAAGAAGATCATTCGCAAAATGGAATCAGTAGAGAGCCTTGGCAACTGGGAAGCTCGACCAATCATGTTGAGTTGAAAATTGTGGAAATTTAGAAAGTTGTAGTATCTTCTCTTATCTAACTTGCCAACAGACAACTGAGACTTTCCTATCTTAGGTCTTTTTTTCTATAATTTCCTTTCTATTTTCATTTGCTAATTCACTTGTTCTTGCATGCATGTTCTCTATCTACATGCTAAGAGCACTTTTTACCTCTAGAAACATTTCTACAAATTAGGATTTAGTCTCTTACAAGTCTAAGAATCTTTACAAAAAATAGATCAAAGACAAAAATAAAAAAATAAAAAGAAAGAAGAAGAAGATGAACTACAATCCACGGAAGCAAGGGAATTTCTCCAAAACTCCATACCTTTTACATTTATTGTTAAACAAAAGACAAACAAAAGAAAACAACAAAACAAAAGTGGTCAAAACTCTACAACAATAAAAGCTGTTCTCCTAGAACGCATAAGACATTTTTTTTTTTTTGCATTTACTTTTACTGTCTTTTACTTTTCTTCTCTGCGTCTTTCTACGCTTTAAATTTTAGCATTTACTTTGCCACTCTATATTTACTTTAAATGTCTGCATTTACTTTACTACTCTATATTTACTTTTCTGTCATTTACTTTACCACTATATATCTTTCCGCATTTACCTTGGACTGACATTCACTCGAGTCCTTGGACTTGCACTATACACATACTTATATAATTTAAGTTGAGTCCTCCATAGCTAAAAGATTTAATAAAGGTAGATAATTTATTCCTCATTTCATGTAAATGACGGGATATGATGAGAACCAACAAGCACCATTAAATGACCCACTGCATGTTCCAATTGGGTCTATTACTAGGGCAAGATCTAAAAAGATCAAAGAAGCACTTAATAGGCTAATTCAAGAGCTTTGGGTTGAGTCTAAAATAATGAAGCCCAAATTAGGCCTAAATGACGATCAAGGTCTAGTCCATCTCATGAAGGCAAACGAATGGGCTTAGGCATGTGCGCCGCAAATTTTAGATCATTTATTTAATTAATTATAGACTTTATTTTTATAGAGTTGTAACTTTATTGTTCATTTATAAGGCATGAATGCCAAATTAGTCTTTTCTTTTTTAGATTAGGAATTAGTCCTTTCATTTTTAGATTAGGAGTAGGGTTTCCTTGTTTTGCTAGGATTCCTTATTCCTCTAGGGTTTTACTTTGCGGCTGCCTATTTAAGAGGTAATGTAGACAGCGGATTTTACTCACTTTTTATGAATACAATTGTGAGATATCAACGAACTTTTCCTGAACTTATTAAGAATTTCTTGTAGCGTTCAAACTCTATACCTTCGGTTCGTGATTCACTTATAATCATTAGGTCGAGGTTTGTTCTCTTTATACCTTTGGTTCGTGTTTCATTCATAAATGTTGGGTCAAGGTAAACTATCCAAATTTTGTATTTATATGTTCTTTCTTTTTCATTTATAAAACTGAATTTAGATCGATTCTAGGGAAGAAACCCTAAATAGGTTTTGGGTCTCACTAATTCTTGGTGAGTTCGCATCATTTGGTAATCAGATAAAGGTTCTAAATCAGGTTTCATCAATCATTTTCGTCTTCATTCATTGATATTTATTCATTCCTACTTTAATTTTTTTTCTTTGCCGAACTACATCATCCAATCTGGTCCGATTACGTTTTAAAATTGTTGTACGTTTAGATCTCCATAAAGTTACTGTGCATTTTAGATCTCAACCAATTGCTGTTTAAAAAAGGAAAGAAAGAAATAAAAAGAGAAACAAAAAAGGGAAAAAAAAAATCGAAAAAAGCGAAAAAAAGAGTAGCCCCACTTAAAAAAATTAAGATCTACTTTATTCTTGTCCTATTCCATTGCTTATCCTTGTTGTTCATCTTGTTTGTTGTTTTCTTTCCTAAAGTTCATTCTTAGTAAAGGTATTGTTGCAAGAAACCTTGGTTGAGATTGGTTAAGTTCAATAAAGAACTAAAAGAGGAAGCTACAAGTGGAAAAAGACAAGAGAGTGTGAGACTAATATCGAGAACAAAAAGTCAATTAAGAGTGATTCATGAGTAGAGTGACATAGTTTGAGTACAAACACGTCAGAGAGTGTTTGTGAGGTTTGATAACTTTGTTTTGCAAGTCATTAAACATGTCTCAAGGAACAAACAAAGGCTCATCCGATGAAGCACCAAAAAAGATGGACGTCATAGGTGTCAAACTTTTCTACAAGGCCTTGGAGAAAAAGTTTGAATGGTTGAGCTCGCAATTTGATGAAGTACATGAGCAACTAGGCAAAGTTGAGTCTAGTTCACAATAGAAGTAGTCACCTAAAGCTCCTAATGTGCAATAATGAGAGAGGAATCCACCTCGCTATAAATATGAAGACGATGATGGGCATAACCTAGATGAAGATGATCGCGTTTGTAATGTGAGCTTGGGCAGATTTGGGCATGGATATGAGAATAGATGAGATATATATGGGGAGTAGATTGATAGTAACTTGGGAAGTATCAAGGTGAATATACCATCATTCCAAGGAAAAAAGGACCTTGAAACATACTTGCAGTGGGAGAAGAATGTGGAGTTGATCTTTGAGTACTATAACTACTCCGTGGAGAAAAAGGTAAAACTCGCTGTAATTGAGTTTATTGACTATGCTAAATATGGTGGGATTAAAATGTGATAAATAGGAAAAGAAACCATGAGAGACCTATCAAGACATGCGCGGAAATGATGGTTATCATGAGAAGACGACTTGTTCTAAGTCACTACTATAGGGATTTGTATAAAAATTACAAAACCTTATGCAAGGTTATCAGAATGTGGATGATTACTATAAGGAGATGGAGATTTCAATGATCTGGGCTAATGTTGAGAAAGATAGAGAAGCTACAATGACAAGGTTCTTGAATGGGCTGAATCGAGAAATTGCCAACGTGGTGGAGTTGCAATATTATGTAGAGTTGGAGGACATGATTCAGATGTCCATAAAGGTGGAAAGTCAGCTTAAAAGGAAAGGAACTCGCTCATTTAAAAACCCGAGCTCCTCTACTTCATGGAGACTGAATGGGAGAAAAGACAAAAAAAACGATTTCAAAGTCTAAAATCGAACCACCAAAAATGAGTGATAATGTGCCCAATGATAACAAAGGTAAAACTATAAACTAAACTCGTAATCATGATATTAAATATTTTTGTTGTTTGGGAGTAGGTCACATTGCTTCACAATACCCAAATAAGAGGACCATGATAGCCCGTGTTGATGGAGAGGTGGAAACCGAAACCGAAAGTAACAGTGATGATGACCAGATGCTACCACTTGAGGATGCTTGTGATGATGATGTGGAATACCCAGTGGAGGGAGAATCACTTATGACAAGGCGTGCTCTAAGTGCCCAAGTTGCGGAGGATGACATGGAGCAACAAAAGGAGAACATTTTTTTATACTAGACGCCATGTCAATAGCAAGGTAGGTAAATTGAATTTACCTACTTTGAAACACCCTAGACAATGTAAATTACATTAGTTGAATGATTATGGAGAGGTTCGGTTAAATAAGCAAGTGTTAGCTTGCTTTTCAATTGGGAAGTACAAGGCACTTTTTGCTTTGGTGAGAGCATTGGAGACTTGACAACATTACCTGTGGCCGAGAGAGTTTGTTTTACATACCGACCATGAGTCCTTGAAGCACTTGAAGGGACAAGATAAGCTAAATGAAGGGATTTCAAGTGGATAGAATTCAATGAAACCTTCTCTTACGTAATCAAATACAAACAAGGTAAGGAAAATATTATGGCTAATGCACTATCAGAAGTGTGTGTGGAGCATGTGAGAAGACAACATTTGTTAATGAGAGGGCTAGTTTGGATGGACAAAAGAAGGTTGACATGGTGAAGAAACTCTATGAAAGCGTACGATAACATATAGAGAAGAAAAATGAGCAATATGCAAACAAAGCCAACAAGGATTGTAGACGAGTCATATTTGAACCAGGTGATTGGGTTTGGGTGCATATGAGAAAAAAAAAAAGAAGAAGATTTCTAGCCCATAGGCAGACCAAGCTATATCCTAGAGGGGATAGTCCATTTCAAGTCCTTTAGAGGATCAATGATAATGCATACCAGTTGGATCTTCCAAGTGAGTATAACGTTAGTGCTACATTTAATGTTTCTGATCTTTCTCCGTTTGATGTAGGTGAAGATTCGAGGTCGAATCCTTTTGAGGAGAGGGGGGATGATGAGAACTGACAAGCACCATCAAAGGTCCCATTGTATGTTCCAGTTGGGCCTATTACTAGGGCAAGATCCAAGAAAATCAATGAAGCGCTTAATGGGCTAATTCAAGAGCTTTGGCTTGAGTCTAAAATAATGAAGCCCAAATTAGGCCCAAATGACGATTGAAACCTAGTCTTTCTCGTCAAGGCAAGTGAATAGACTTAGGTATAAACTTGAATGGTCTTAGGTGTGTGGACCGTGAATTTTAAATAATTTATTTAATCATTTATAGACTTTATTTTTATAGTGTTTTAATTTTATTGTTGATTTTTAAAACATGAATGCCAAATTAGTCTTTTCCTTTTTAGATTAGGAACCAGTCCTTCCTTTTTAGATTAGGAGTAGGGTTTCCTTGTTTCTCTAGGATTCCTTGTTCCTCTAGGGTTTTACTTTGTGGCTACCTATTTAAGAGGCAATATAGGCTACGAATTTTACTTATTTTTTTATGAATACAATTGTGAGAGTTTTCTCTTAAGTTCTTCAACGAACTTTTTCTAAACTAATCAAGAATTTCTTGTGGCGTTCAAATTCTTTACTTTCAGTTCGTGATTTACTTATAATCATTGGGTTGAGGTTTGTTCTCTTTATATTTTCGGTTCGCGTTTCACTCATATACGTCGGGTCAAGGTAAACTATCCAAATTTTGTATTTCTATGTTCTTTCTTTTTCGTTTATAAAATTTTATTTAGATCGATCCTAGCGAAAAAATCCTTAATTGGTTTCGAGTCTCACTAATTCTTGGTGAGGTTCACATCAGGATAACTGTAGTCCTCTTCAAAAACATTTCTCATTTCTTAGGCATGGTTAAGACTGGCATCATACATATATACATATACATACGTATATACACGCACTTATATATTTATGCATATCTATTATACCTGTTATTCTGCCCTAAAGGTTCTTTCAATAAAGATTTTTTAAAGTACTTTTCTTCATCTTAGAAAATCCCAAAAAGATTTTTCTAAGATTTTTTCTGTAAAACTTTAATTTTCTTTCATCTATAAACAAAAATATTTTTCTTAAAAAAATTATTTTCTTTTTTGCAAATAAAATAATGTAGAGACTGTATTTTGTAATTGTGTCTGGTCTAAAGTGAAAATTTGGATAAACTTTAAACCACGTTTAAAGAGACAATTTTTTTCTTTTGATTCATGTATTTAAATTTCATTTAATGTTTACGAAAAAAAAGAAGAAAAAAATTGGCAATTTGATCAAAATTGGCAAAGAAATAAAATTTTGGGCTAAAATCAAATTTTTTAAAAGTTAATTGAGGACTAAATTAATTAAATTGAAAGTGTATTTTTTTAGAATATCACTTTGGATATAATTCATTTTGTTTTCCACACTTTAATTTTAATGTTTTTTTTTTTTTTTTTTTTTATCAATTCCTACCACTTTTTATTTTAATCGAAAAACTGTATTTTGCTCCCGTTTTGTTAAATTAACGACCAAAAACATTTTATGTTTTAAAATTGAGATTTTCAATATGAATTTGGATAGTTTAATTTCACTTTTGTCATTTAAATTTCAAGAAAAATAAAATAATCACATGTAATTGACCAAAAAGTGCTTAAATAAAAAAAAAAAAAATCACTTAATGTCCACATTTTGGGAATAAAATAGAGCCTCGGATTAAAAAATTGGAGTGTCCCAAACACCCTAGGAAGTGCCCAAGACCATTTCCCTTAATATGATGATAATGCAAGTTAAATCACCAACTTTACACTCAATACCATAATTAGGGGGGCTAAAGTGTATAAATTATGAAATAGGGGTAGCCCCCATCAAATGAGACAATAAGGAGTTATCATAGGCCACCCACACACTCCTCGAGACGTGCATCCAGAGGAGTGCACAAATGGCCACCCCAATAAATCGGGGTAGCCTCCTTCCATTTTCATTGGCTAATTCACTCCCTCTTGCATGCATACTCTCTCTCTACATGCTAAAAGCACTTTCTTTCTCTAGAAACACTTCTCAAATTTAGGAGTTCTTTACCGAATAATTAGAATTTAAATAAAAAAATTTTTGAAAAAAATGATATTAACGAACTTATTTACCTATGTCTTATAAAACACAACTTTGATTTGCGTTTTTAAGCAAAAAAAAGAAAAAAAAAAAAGGTTAAAAACACAGATCACAGTTGCATTCATATAGTTGGATTTTTTTTTTTTAAAAAAAAAATGCATAAGCAATCTACGTTTTTAGTAAAAGAACGCAAATTGCTTTAGCGTTTCTTGATCGTTATTTTTTTCTTTTGTGTTTCTTATTGTTATTTTTTTTTTAAACACAAAAGTGTTTTGCATTTTCAAAAGAAACGCAAAATACTTTTGCATTTCTTTCTTGATTTTTTTTTTTCGAAAACACAAAAGTAAATTGATAAGGGAAGAAAAATAAAAAAATGTAAGCCTTTCTCTTCTCCTTGCATTGCGATTGATAAGGAAAAAAAAAATTACACTATTAACGCTTTTAAATTTTAGAATAGTGTTAACATAAGCTCTATTGAAATATTTAAGGGTATAAATATCATTTAACCCAAGATCGGCCAATTTATGTTTTTTTTTTTTTTTTTTTTTTTTTTTTTTTTTCTTGTTAATCTAGCTAATATTCATTTCAATTTGAGAGATAGCTCTATTTAAAAATAAAAATAATTATATTTCTTAAATTTTGATGACTTAGATTTCGACTCACATCTAATAGCACTTTCTGGACTGTCAAAAAGTGACCTAAAAATGATGTTGGATTTGAATGGGGAAGAAAAAGAAATAGATAACGAACTTCTTCGAAAGAAATGAAATAGATTATGCAACTGGGCTTCAAATGTTTTTTGTTCTAACCGAGATAGACATCAATTTAAAATTAAAAGCGATATGAAATACAAGTAGGAATTATAAAAAGATAAAACATTAAACATTACATAAGTTAAAAAATACTATCCATCATTGAACATTTCTAGCATCGATAACTACTTAATTTTATCAAACCATTTGTAATGAATCTTTTCGTCTTCGTAATCGGATAGTTCGGGTCATCGGTGTATTTGGGATCGGTAAAGTACTTTTGTGTCTGCTAATTTGCAGTTGGGGCATTGGTCTTCTGAATCTTGTGAAGTCTCTATTTGACAAGAATCCGTTTATCCATTTGTTTTATTTCTCGTTTTAATGCATGGAAAATTTTGTCGACGTTATTCAGTCCGTTTTTCAAAATTTTGAAAGAGCTTAATTTTGGAATCTTGAGGTGGTACATATGAGACCTTGCCTCATAAAGGTTCCTTTATTCCATTTGCGTTGGCCATTGTAAATTCTTTTCTTCTTCACTATCTTTGCCCCATTCGGTGTAGTTGTAACTCTCATGGTAACAACGATTGACCCATCGAACAGTTTGTTTGAAAGGATCACCGTGTACTAAGAAAGTTCGTTTCCTAGTAATGGGATTCAACCATACACCAGTGAGATCTGGTTATCGCTGAATACTAGTGATATCTGTAATAACATCCCACGGACCGTACATGTCTTGTGTGTAACACAACATCTCTCGGGCGTCATACCATAGTAGTGGGCGACACGATTCGTCTTTGCTCCAATGTATGATCTTTGACCAGCGTATCTAGATTCTATACCACATATTTATCTTATCTTGGTACTTTGCATGGTCCCTTGTCCCTTAACCCTCATCAGTGTAATGTATTTTCATTTTTTCCTTGCCTTTGCCTATACCTTTATCGTTTGCTGACCCGCTTGCCATTTAAACTGATTTTCTGAGTAATAAAAATAGAGAATAGGAATGAATGTGTATGAATGATAATTCTAAACATATATATGACAAAGGCTGGAAAGGGTTGAAAACACGTCGCCCAATACTTTGAAATAAAAACTAGAATAGGCTGAATTTGGTTGACGAAAGTTGAAATGTCGATGACAAAAGCTAAAAAAGGTTGAAAAAGACTGATGAAGCCTGGAAAATACATGAAAAAGGCTGTTAAAAAGCTGAAAAATGCTTGGCCCAAAAACGTCAATGAAAAGTCACTAAAAGTTGGAAGGGCTTATCTTTTATTCAATTCAAGTTTATGTAATTTGAAGTCTGGGGTCTATATAAGATTCCCTTATGTCATTAAAAAAAACATATATAAATATTAATTTCACTCTATAGGATTAGTGAAATGTCTTCAAACATTAATTCGAGTGAAGAAAACTCATATAGTATTTCAAGTGAGGAAAATTCATATGGTGTTTGGGGTTGTCCTGGACCTTGGGATCATTATAGACGTTGGGTTTTACAACCATATTATAACAACTACTAGACCACTTAAGACACCAATCTGATTGAGTATCGTGTCAGCCTACGACAAGAGTGGGAATATAGGGTAAGAGAGGCTAAAAACCTTGTAAATTCTTTAAGAGCTCTTAATGCACCTGTTCTGCATCGTCGAAGTCTTCAAATATCTCGCAGATGTTAAATTGATGACACAAGTGAGATAGAAGATGCTATTAGACGAATTCGCTTAGAGAATAATCGAATGTTGTTGCGAAGGAGTCAATGTTATCTACTCCAACTAGCTAATGAAATGGTCGGAGCAAGTAACAGAATACTCTCTAAAAACAAATACAATAACATGATGACGGACAACGATTACTTGTCTGAGGGATACTTATCGAATGAAGAGTAAATATATTTAGCTACTTGTATGGTATTTGTTATGTGTTTTCATGTGACTACTTTTGTGATGTTACATACTGTATTTGTTATGAATTATATTTGTTATTTGTTTTCATGTTACTACCTTCGTTATGTTACGTACTATACGTTTTAAAAAGTTTTTAGTCTAGCATGGATCAACAATGTTCTAAAGAACTCCATAAGTTAATACATAATGTACATGTTAAATTAGAGTATTCATATATATTTATACAAATTATAATACTTGTCATTGGGTTCTATGTACCATACCCCCTATGTTTGATGTTTCTCGGTTGCCGCCATAGAGGAAGTGGAAGTTCCTCTATCTCATCTACCTCAAGATGATCACTTAAATAATATGTCCCAAATCCATGGTAGATGGATGCGACGGTTCCTCCATGATCGGCAACGCATGTTCGTCGTCTGGCGCCCAAGGGACTGGCGTGTGTCTTTGAATTCTACTCGGTACTCCACATGTCACACTAGGAATGGATGCTGAGCTCGTTGATAGATGCTCCATCATCGGGATGACAAATGTTCTGCCCAATGATGGTCCGTAACTGACACCCAGGTTGGTGCCATAGTCTGAAAAGAAATTGTTCATCTCGTAAGTAGATGGTCCAACACTGGCGTCCTCCATCACTATATCGCCTGCTTTGTACACATCATTATCCTGGTTTATGGAAAATGTAGAAGACGACTCCAACGACGGATCTGGTATATACTCTAGCCCTAGAGAAATGTCACCCGACATCTGGTATGGCAGTTTCCAGCGCAAGGCCTAGGAACAAGTGTAGTGCATTAAGTGTATAGCCTATTCAAAGTCGTCTGGTTGTCTTGTTCATAATGCAATGTCACTCATAAGCAACAAAGTTGAAATATCTGGTTCCTGCAAAATAAAGTTGATTGCACCCAAGTAAATGAACATTAATAGCAACACAGAATAACAAATATATGTTTTAATTAAATTATACCTCTATCGTCGGATGATCTCCTACTGCATGATAGCTGAAATTTGGTCGGTAAGACGGGGTCACTATGAACTGTCTAGTGACTCCCCAATAACATGGCATGTAATAATCAAGGACCCTTGTCCTAACCTGGAAGATACTCAAATCAGGTTGTTGTCAGCTATCCCACACCCGTATATGTCCCGCGTGCACTATTGACCAATCTATACCAAATTTTTCTCTTCGGCTATTCAAATGCAATTCCTTGTACGTGTCGCTTAGCCGTAGAATCCCTTGGTGAATCCAAACTGTCGTAGAGTACGATGAGGATAATGGTAATCTACAATTTCGTAGAAAATTAGGGGCATGGAAGCCACCCAAATGGCTTGGCCATCTATACAGTATGCTAGTAATTGCTCTAAGAGATCAGCCGGATACGACATCCAAATCACCTTTGCAAACAACATACAAATAAATTAAGAAAATAAGAAATATAAAAATAAATAAATAAACATCAGTAACATCTTATGTAAATCTATAACTGTCCTTGTTATCCTGTAAACGATCTAACTGATCACAATACACAATCAATATGTGTATCGGCTCGCTATCCAAATTAAAAGATATTTTCTAACTGTACGCGAAAGCAAAAAATAATTATAAATGAAATGAAATATTTGAAATGCGTGACATTAATTATATAATAATGTACTGAGACCCCCTAGGGGCACCTAGGAACCTCAAGTCCCTCGATCTGTAGGTCACCCATTCGATCGACAGAAGATGGAGACACATAGCATAGTCTCAGGAGTCATTTCCATGCCCAACATTGTAACAAAAAGAGGGGTCTGGACATTTTTTTTTGTCTCCTTACGACATGCATTACATAGCTTCCAGTACAGTACCGCCAGCGTGGAACTGCCCTAGCTATATGTATGCGACCCAAACAAATCGCGTAATAGTGGTAAGTAGATTAACTTAACCAAATTATTTGATTTATCTGACATCAACACTGTGCCGATCAATATTAGGCTGGTACTACATAATGCGCTCGTTAGCATCGTCGGGTACACGATCGAAAGTGGACTATAGCCATTTCAATTTCAGGCAACTACACTTGATTTTGTCCTCTGGAGGTGGGTGGCCGAGGAAGTCGTGGCAAAGTTCCTGCCAACGTAAAACTAGTAACGTGTCCTCAAGCCCGGTAACTGTTTGTTCGTTCATAGGCAGCCCGAATAATATTGTTACGTCTTGTAATGTCACCATCATTTTCCTAGTTAGAAGATGAAACGTATGTGTCTCCTGATGCCATCTCTCGACCAACGCGGTAATCAATGCGTGATCTAACTGCTTCTTTCTTAACTAAAAAGCTCCATACAACCCAGCAACTTATATCAATTGTACCACTCAACCGGGTACATGTTCCGTCCATTGGCCTGGAAACCGTCTCGCTCTGGAACAGTCAAGTGGAGAAGAATGCTGAAATATAAATTAAAAGACGATCAATTTAAAAAATACAAAATGCAAAAAATAAATAATTGAATGCATTGCTGAAATATTTATTTAGTATAACCTGCACTCCGTATTCTTTCCAAACAACTACAGATCTGTTGTCTCTCTGCAAATAAAGCAGTGATTGATCCACGGGGTCAGACTCAACCATAACTACAAGAATCTGGAAACAAAATTGGGGCATCTACAAATTGTGCAAAATTTAAATTACATTTTCACTGTAATTCTCATTTTCTAAGGTTTTTTTTTTTTCCCCGTTATATTTCCAATAAAAAAACTGAAACTAGTGTAAAAAATATTAATCCGAAACTAAAATTTCATGAATTAGTACTATACAAAATAAATATTATGTTTATCAACTAAATGACAATAGAATACAACACAATACGAATGTTGTTACAATCATAAACTAAATTAAAAAAAATAAATTATTGTCTCCATTACAATGAAACAAACTAATTATTCCAATTAATTTAAAATACTCATTGGGGTTGGGATGGACATGTCTACTTATCATGGCTAGTTTGAGAACACAATCCATACCGATTTGTCATTGTCTGCTGTGACACATCCATCTCGTTTCGAATGCGAATAGATTTTGGTCGCCTGAGCTTCACAACTCGAAGTCTATTTTTGTTAGGAAGAAGGATTGGAAAATTAACCATCGGCCAATAGTTCTCGTGAATGATCGGTTCAAACGATGACTCCCAAACTTTCAACAAGTTCGCTATTGTGTACTCGGGAGCGATGTAGAGAAACGCATCAATGCCACAATACTCGGTCACTGCAAGCATTGTGAGCATGGATATATGAAAATCTTATATTTCCTACATGTACAATCAAGGTTATTACCTAAAGTAACTTTATGTGTAATAATACCACTGACGAAAGTTTTTCTTGTTTTCACGTTGTAACGTGCATTTTCCCTATTATTGAATATATTTATACATCAAATTAGATGATAAGTTAAATCATTTGTATTATAAATATTAAAAAATAATTAGTAATTAATAAATTGCAAGTTAAAAAACCTTACCGATTGAATATTTGGACGTCGTATGTTTTGGACTTGGCTTGAAATTTCTGAATTTTCTCAACGTGTTTTACGTACCCCGAACCCATAGCTATGTCCTTTAGAGCTTCCTATCGACCAAGATCAAAATATTTTACTAACCTATAAAAAGTTATCGAAACTGTTGTTGTAATTGGGACATTCCTTGCACTTTTCAAACAATTATTCAATACTTCAACATAGTTGGTCGTTAACACGCCTCAACATTTACCATCATTGTGTGACTTGGTCTATTTTTCTTTGGTTACGTTATCCAACCACGTATACGCCCCCACTTTTATTTTTTTGATCTCTTCTATGATGGCATTATACGTAATACCCCAAAAATTTATATTTTAAAAAATATTATTTTATATAAATTTAATATTTTTGGAGATAATTTTATAAATTTGTGGTATAAATATATACTTGATAATTTTTGGCGTTAAATGTTAAATTTATATTTTTGAAAATATTATTTTTCTAGACGGTTTTGGATATTATGAAAATTATAATCAATATTTGATAATTTTGAGGAGATAAATATAATTATTGGGTTTAATATGAATTAATTTATAATTTTGGGGTATTAAACATAATTTTTCAAAACTTAACCATTAAGCAATCTTTTGGTGGCCATAAAAATTAGAAGAAAAAAATGAGAAAAAAATGACCACAAATTGATCACCTAGGTGGTGTGAGCATATGAGTCTACATAATATAATAAGAATAAGAATAATAATAACTAACTATATTGATATATGAACTTAAAAACGGTAGTGAGGATTATATATGTTAAAAATGAAAAAAAAAAAAACTCCTGTTTAGGAATACTGGATAGTTTTTAATGATAAAATTATTTCGGTTCGGATTTCAGGTAGAATTTCAAAGTCTTTTAATATACGTATTTAATTTCTCCCAATGTTGTGTTGTTACATTATTACAGTTATAATTGTAGTTTTTTTATGAGATATTTCTGAATATGTCTTATATGAAAATTATGTGAGATGTACATATTATGTGAAAATTATAGAGGTACATGTTTATGTATTTATTTAGGATTTTGATTGAATACACATATTAAAGGAGATGAAATTCTACTGAGTGATTACCCACAACCCCACAGTGTTGATTGCAGGGCCGGTGAAAATGAAACGGCATCAGGAATTATATTAGAAATATTATTTGATTTCCATTTTAAATTTTGTAAAACTATAATTATTATTTAGTGTTGTAAAATTAACTCGATAAATTGAGTATAATTATCGCCGTAGTTTATATTTATTATAATTATAATCACAAACTTGATTTGTAGTAATAGAATTTGCAAATTTACAATCAGATATACACAAGTAAATTGACCGAAGTATCATTTTGGTCCGGTGGTTTCAATGGGATCATATTCATATCTTAAATGGATTTCGATTAATGTTTCTGCTGAGTGAATGACCTCAATTGTTTTTTTGAAACTTTTCTTTTTCTTTTTTACCCTTTGTACCCCTAAAGTTAACAGAAATCTTACTTTGACCCTTTGGTTTGAATTTGAACATTTTAACATCCCAGTACTAAAATTGATTCAATATATCGACAAATTATAATTATTGCTATCGTATTGTAAATTTTTTTATTTTCAAAAATTTAAAAGAATAAAATATTGGTCATTTGGATTTGGCACTAATTCTCCAAAGGGAGAAATCGCGTGGCAGCCCCGGGAAATTGGGTCATTTTAGAGGAGTATTAGAGAGGAATTATTAATAATTCTAATTTATTTATAAATGGTGAAGTATTTGAGGTAGAATTCTCTATAGGATAAACCTAGTGGTGGCTCTAGGGAATTGGGTCATTACAATTAGTTTCAAAACGGGTTTGTAGTCACCCTAGACTTGGGTTATGGTACCTATTACTCATAATAAGTGAAGTAATACTTAAAAAAATAATAATAATTTCTACCTGGAAAAGAAAAATGGCTTAACTGATTTTTTTTTTTTTTTTTTGTTATTGCAAGAATCAGTCCATCCCATTTGATTTATATTATTCTTGTAAAAAAAATTAAAAATAAATAAATAAATATGCTAAAAAGTGCATATGTGCATGTTATTTTTAACATGAAATATGTAAGCAATGTTTAACTTATGACTATTTTTACCTTTAGATGGTTTTTGTTTACAGGTTTCGATAATTTTTTTGTCATAACTCGAAAATTGTATAAACATCATATATGAAAATCTTTGTTGGGTTATTAAATTAAAGTCTTTAGTGCTAGTGCTATCTGTTACCAATTTATTATAAATATTATGGGTTATGAACCCCTGGAATGGTTAAAAAGTATAGGGTGGGTATTTAAATGGACTTCGAGGATTTTGTAACTGGTATCCGTTGTTAATACTAGTAAAGTGAGACTGGGTTAGTGCCGTATTAGTCATGGACCATAGGATTTGTCGTTGAATTGAAAGTATCAATTTAAAGGTGTTTACTATCTTTTATATAAATTGTCAAATTTTATTTTTATATTAAATTTTGTGAAGAAAAAAAGTGTTGATGAAAATGGACAGTTTTATGATGTTAAATGGATCGAGTAAAATTTTAAAAGGTGAAAAATTATTTTTATTATCCTGCTATGCCATAGTCATCTCGTCAGAAGGGCATGTCCTGCGAGATGTGGTTGGTCCTTATAGAATAACATGTCTTGTAGGACGTTGTTGTTGTGACTTGACAGAAGGCCAAGTCCTATAGGTGATTGATTATGTTGTTGATATGTTGAGACCTGTCAACAGGGTAAGTCTTGTAGGTGGTTGATTATGTTGTTGATATGACAGTTTATACCATATGTTGCTCATACTATTGGAGATATTGAATGGCCCTAGCATTGATAGCCACCTTAGATGGCACAATTATATAGGTTACGGTACTTTCATAACTCCCGATCATGAGGTGAAATGATCCTATGGCTAGTAGGGAAATATGTGTGCGGTATTTTATTATATATCAAAATGATTTGGTTGATGAATTTAAATGCATTATTTTATTGCAATAGTAGCAGTAGAATTTTATTTCGGACCAATGTGCGATTATATTTATTTTATATTTTGAAAAGTGATATTTGATAAATATACTTGATCCATAAATTATTTTTATATTATGAAGACCGTACACCGATAAGGTGAGTGTAATGTCTTCTAGGTAAATTGTCAAATTATATTTTCCTATTAAAACGTGAAAAGAAAAGATTTATTTAAATGGATTATTTTATGACGTTATGCGGATCAAGTAAATTTTTAAATATACAAAATGATTTTTATTATCCAACTATGCTATAGTCTGATCCCAACAGGAGGGCATTTCCTGTGGGATGCTTTTGGTCCTAATAGGAGGGCATGTCTTGTAGAATGTTATGTTGTGACCTGACATGAGGGTAAGTCCTACGGGTGGTTGATATATGTTGTTGTTGTTGTTGTTGATTATGATGATTATCATTATGATATGGTGGTTTATACCACATGTTGGCTCCTACCATCGGAGATATTAAATGACCCTGACACTGATAGCCACCTTAGGTGGCACAATTGGACATGTTACAATACCGTTATAACTGCCGATTGTGAGGTAAACGATCCTATGGCTGACAAAGAAGTATGTTATTTTATTATATACAAGTAAGTTGACCGGTTGATTTAAATTCAGTTATTCTCTTACGATGATATTTTTGTTAGGATTTGGATATTGCCCAGTATGGTTGTATTTTATTGAAAAGTGAATTTTGATAAAAATATTTGATCCATAACATGCTTTTATACTATGGAGATAATACACAGATAAAAATAACTTAGATAGATATTGGTCCACTACTAGCGTTAAGTGGAGTCGCGGTATGGGGTCATTTTGAGACTAGTGAGAGCCCGTTGTTATTTGGAAATGTTAATTTGAATTTTTAATTGATGTTGTAGAAATGCGAGTGGGGGCTTTATGTAATATTTTTGTTTATATAGTTTACGTGAGTATTGATTTAATATTGAACTCGTTATGTTACGTGGCTTTGGAGACGTAAGTATGTGACTTGAGATGTATTTGATTTTTATAGTTTGACACGTATTTAGGTGTTTCAAACGTATTTGCGTGATTGAGACATAATTACTTGTTGGTGATATATTTACTCGTTTCCAGATATTTATGTGATTTGGGATATATTTATATATTTCGAGATGTATTTATGGGATTGACACGTATTTATGTGTTTTGATACGTAATTATGTGATTGAGACGTATTTATGTATTTCGATACATATTGATGTGATTGAGATGTGTTTATGTATTTTAACACGTATTTATGTGTTTTCAGATGTATTTCAGAAAATCTATTGTTTGAGGTTTGGATTGTATTGATATTTATGGATAAGTTTATCACATTATTAAAATTTTAATGTAGATATTGAAATTGATTATTTTTAGTCTCACGGGACAGTTCACAAGGAATTGGGCGAAATATTGGATAAAATGTTGGCTATGGTATGTTGGCTTGAAATGTCGGATGGAATTAGTAATTGTTGGTTATGGGATATGGAAATGGACTTTGAAAGTCATGCCAAGTGGGAAATTATTAAGGTCGTGGACTTGTGGAATTGAGATAGACCAAATTTAGTAAGACTATCGTGATGTTTGAAAGACATATTATTATCAGAATAGCACAACAGGAGTGTGGTGGTAACTTTCGGCTATTATTGTATAATCGAGAGTGACTAGTACGGTGCGATTCTAAATTATTATTGTTTGAACAAAATTTCAAGGACGAAATTTATATAAGGGGGTAGATTGTAATACCTCAAAAATTTATATTTTGAAAAATATTATTTTATATAAATTTAATTTTTTTTAGACGAATTTGTAAATTTATGATATAAATATATACTTGATAATTTTCGAAGTTAAATGTTAAATTTATATTTTTGAAAATATTATTTTTGGGGAAGATTTTGGATATTATGAAAATTATAATAAATATTTGATAATTTTGAGGAGATAAATGTAATTATTGGGTTTAATATGATTTAGTTTATAATTATGAGATATTAAACATAATTTTTCAAAACTTAACCATTAAGTAATCTTTTGGTGGCCATAAAAATTAGAAGAAAAAAGGGAGAAAAAAATTACCACAAATTGATTACGTAGGTGGGGTGAGCATATGAGTTTACATAATATAATAATACTAATACTACTACTACTACTACTAATAATAACTACTAACTATATTTATATATGAACTTAAAAAGAGTAGTGGGGATTATATGTCAAAAATGAAAAAAAAAAAAAGCTCATGTTTAGGGACACTGAATAGTTTTTAATGATAAAACTATTTCGGTTCGAATTTCTGCTTCAAATTTCAAGTAGAATTTTTAACTCTTTTAATATATGTAATTTCTCCTTGTGTTGTGTAGTTTACGTTATTATGGTTATTATTGTAGTTTTTTTATGAGATATTTATGAATATGTGAAAATTATGTGAGATGTACGTATTATATGAAAATTATGTGAGGTACACGTTTATGTGATTATTTAGGATTTTGATTGAATACCCATATTAGAGGGGTTGAAATTCTATTGAGCGTTGACTCACAACCCCACAGTGTTGATTGCAGGGCCGGTGAAAACGAAATGACATCAGGAATTATATTAGAAATATTATTTGAATTCCTTTTTAATTTTTGTAAAATTGTATTTATTATTTAGTATTGTAAAATTAACTTGATGAATTGAGTATAATTATCGCCGTAGTTTTTATTTATTATAATTATAATCGTAAACTTGATTTATAGTAATAGAATTTGCAAATCTACAATCATATACACAACAAAGTTCGCCAAAGTCTCATTTTCGTCCTGTGGTTTCAATGGGATCATATCCATATCTTAAGTGGATTTGGATTAATGTTTCTTCTAAGTGAATGACCTCAGTTTTTTTTTTTTGAAACTTTTTATTTTTATTTTTTTATTTACGCCTTGTACACCTAAAGAATCTTACTTTGGCCCTTTGATTTGAATTTAAATATTTTAATCTTAGTACAAAAATTGATTCGATATATCGAAAAATTATAATTATTGTCGCATTGTAATTTTTTTTTCAAAATTTTATAGAATAAAATATTGGTCATTCCGATTTAGCATTAATTCTCCGAAGGGAGAAACTGCATGGTGGCCCCTGGAAATCGAGTCGTTTCATAGTGGTATTAGAGCGGAATTATTAATAATTCTAATTTATTTATAAATAGTGAAGTATTTGGGGGTAGAATTCTCTATAGGAGAAACCTAGTGGTTGCCCTGGGAAATTGGTTCGTTATATTGTACTTTCGAACTTGTATTGCAGCACCCGCATTCCAAGTAAGATCTTTTAGTCGTTAATTTTTGAACATCTTGTTAAAATTTTTACAAAGGTGTCTGGTAGCGCATAAATACACCGCTATTTTCACTCACAAGTATACGAGGTCAAGTTTTAGTATAGATTGGGAGAGTTAGGGTTATCGTGTCTACATGGATTAGTTTTGACTATTATTGAGTACCGCGTTTGTCATTACCTAACTTTATCTAGCCAAAAATAAATGTGTTTAAAATTAATAATACTAATACTAAGTTAATTAATCTAATTAAATTAACTATACTAATACTATTATGAGATGTTTAGGAAAAGTATTGCCTAGGGATTAACTTTGTTTACAAAAACGTGCTTGGTCTCATTTTAGTTTATGTTAATGGCATTCGGGTATCCGACAATCTCGGGTCGTAAACTCACTCGCCACCTCTCCCGAATATGAGACGAGTGAATACATGATTTCGTGTCAACGAAAAAGTCCCCCTCAATGTCTTAATGATACTAGGTCATGTGAGTCTCGCCCCAATGTCATTGATTGCACACTTTCTAACGCCCTCCCGGGTCGTTAGATTGTCGTATTGTGTTTACCCTAGTCTGAATCCGGAGTTATCTCTTCCGAGTGTCAAACCCCGTATTCTCAAATTATCTAAGTAAACATAATAACATGACAACACGATAAACACAATCGAAATTATTATAAAACACACATTAACGAAACACAAACTCAAACAAAACAACACTTTTATAAATTATATTAATCCCTAGACAAAAACCCGTTTAGCTTATGGCCATAGCCGATTATACAATGTAAATAGAGCTAAACATGCTCAAACAATACTCCTAAGTTAAGAAATAAAGGAAAGAACGAGAGAAACTTAGCCTAGTTCGAAGATTTGTTGCTAAAAACATTTTGAGATCGCTCCCTCTTATTTGCTTTATGATCTTCTCCTTAGGATTTGAATGAGCACTCCCAAAACCTCTCTCTAAAATATACTATCCCTAATGGAGCTCTAATGGCCGGAGGAGAGGAGAGGAGGGGGTATAAATAGGGAAAATATTTAAAATAAATATCTAAATCTGTGTAGATGTGACCGCTGCGGCGGTGAGTAAGTCGGTTCATTGATCGCCTAGGCGGTGGAGTCGGCGGTGAATTTAGGGACTATCTTGCATTTTCACCACCGCGGTAATGGATCTCACGCTGCAGCGGTGGATGTTCAGCAAGAAAATCAACTCTCTCCATTTTCACTACCGCGGCGGTAGTCTGGACGCCGCGACAGTGGGCTTCCTTTCAGAATTTTGCCTCCGAGCTTGTTTTTCTACTGTTCTCGATCCGATATCATCATTTAGCATCCGTTTTCATATAGTTTCACCTCACACACATGATTTAGTACAAAAAGAATAAAAACACATTAAAATATATTACAACGTAATAAACGTACTCGAAAACTAACAATTTCGGTTTGGAAATATATAGGTAATTTACACCTATCAAATACCCCCAAACTCATAATTTTGCTAGTTCTCGAGCAAAATACCCACACAATAAAAGAAAATATAAAAACTAAAAGCTAAAAATAAAAAACACGAAAAACAAATATGTGCAAGTTTTGAGTATCATCTACCGACCAAACGAAATATCCCTCATCGGCTCCCAATCCTATCAAGTTCAAGCATAAAAACATGCCATGTAGTGTTCTAGAATGTCAATATTTATAATAGTAAGCGCCGTTATAGATCTTACTAAAATGTGTGTGTGTTTTAAACTCAAATATATAACTGTCCGTTAATCGGATTGGATTATCCACCATATAAGCGCATGATAGAAAAAACCCGAAGGTATAGGGAATCCATAGGCTTGACCTGGGATCTATTCTCCACTAATGTAGGCTCGGAAGTTCAAAAAGATCAATAGGTCTTGGTTCGGTTTAGGATAAATGGCCAAGGGTAATTTTTAAAAGAGAAAACGGGTTAACGTTGTTAACTTGACGTTACCCAAGGCACGTCACTTGGCACTCTCACACTCAAAACCCCATAGTTAAATTGGAAACAACCCTGAACATACGTTAAGAAGGATGCACTCACTTGTAAAAAACAAACGGAAATAAACCATATATACTTTGTGTTTTTTTTTTTTTTTTTTTTCAAACAAACACAACCCTAAACTTATTTGATTTGTACAATTTAAGGGGTGTATGAAATACAAACGAAAAACAACAAGTGAGTACTCAAATACCAAACCAATATAAAGTTCACCCTAACCCAACCGCTCACTTTAAGTAGCATTTGCAACTGCTAACTTGATTCTCTCAAATTTGTGACTTCGGTTCAGTGATATAGGTTTGGGCAGAAGTTTAATCAGTCATGTGGTATTGGTTCAGTGTTCAGAATTGAAACAGGTATAAGACCCTAATTTTTTGCATGTGCATATTCATTAGCCGTATTTTAAAACATTTAGAAAATAACGAGGTGGAATGTGTCATTTCTAATTTAAATTAAAAGAGTTAGGGGTTAATTAGAAATTTTAGAAATATTTATTCTAAATTTTGGGATTTAAATAATAACCTAAAGAAAATTTAGGGGAGGTTAATGTAATTTGGAAAAAAGATAATATATATACATATATATTTATTTATATATATACATATATATTTATTTATATATATACATATATATATATATATATATACATATATATATATATACACATACAAATATTCATACAATTGTGAGGAAAAGAAGATCACGATGTGGCAACATTTGGGGTTAAGGAGAACCACTAATATCATGCATATATATATATATATATATATATGTATTCATCTATGCAAATAGGGATTAGGAGCCTCAAAAGAAGAAAATAGAGAGAGAGAAGGCGGATGGCCGACGTGGGGTGGTAAGATCCAACGAGCGTGGTGTGGGTTCCTTCATTTGATCTGTGGTGTGTGATCGATGAAAGTGGTGTGATTATCCGGCAGTGTGTTCCAGCGTGGGTATGTGTTGTGGGTTGACGGTTGTGTGCGGGTGTGTGATCGTCGTCATGTGTGTGTGTGTGTTCTGTTTAGCTCGTCCGATGGTGTGTGGAGGTGATCGCCGTGTGCATGTGTGTGGTTAGTCGTGTGTGTTATGTTCTATATGTATGTGCTATTCGTCGTCGATTGCATGGGTGTGGGTGTGATCAGTTGCCGTTCGTCCGATGTGCATGTCGGTGTGTGATCGTCGTTGGTGGTCCGGTGGTGTGTGTGTGTCGTCATGCATGGGTGTGTGTTTGATAGCCGGCGTGGATGGGTGTGATCTCCGGTGGTAAGCGTGGTGAGAGCGTCGATCGACTGAACCCAAAACAGAAATATGAGAGAGAGAGATAACTGAACCAGGAAATAGAGCAGAGAAAGAAGGCGTTCACCGTGTTGGTGAGGTCCAGGCATAGAAAACAGAAAACAGGAAAGGAAGAGAAAAAAAAAATCAAATAAAAAAAAAATTCAAAAATCCACTTATTGGGCTGCGAGCGATTCAGAAATAGGTAAAACTTTAGTTGATTATTATTTCGCAAAATTAAATTATTAGCATTAAAATTTTCATAATCATGGTAATACTTGTTGGTAACTGTTAAATTTAATAATTTTGTAATGTAAATATTAACGTAGTGAAACAGACGAAATAATAATTTTTCATAATGAAATTTGGGGAATAGGGAATTATGAAATTTAGGGCTTGCATTGCATGTTAGGTTATTTTAAATAAAATATTAATTTAGGCCCTATCGCTATTAGGTTCGTAGGTGCCAGAGTCCCAGTAGGTTTTGGACGGTGATATTTTTTCAGTGTGGAAAACGAGGAGAGTGTACTGTCTTCTATGTAAATTTAGAAATCTTATTTTCGCATAAATTGTGGAAAATTTGTTTATTTAAAATGGACGATTTTGCAACTTATATGGATCAAGTTGGTTTGGGTTTTAAGGGTGGAAAATGATTTTTGGATCAAATTGGTTTTAAAGGTGGAAAAATAATTTTTGGATCAAGTTGGTATTAGAGGTGGAAAATGATTTTTTGATCAAGTGGGGTTTAAAGGTGATTTTTGTCCAACTATGCCATAGTTTTCTTTTCGTTAGGCGGATATGATCTACGAGATGTGGACTTTCTTCTCGTTAGACGGATATGACCTACGAGATGTGGATTAACTGCTAGGCAAGGCCTGCACGGTGGATTGACCCGCTAGGAGTGCAAATCCTGCAGGTGGTACCCCTACTATTAGGGATAATAAATGGCCCTGACACTGGTAGTCACTTTAGATAGCACAGTTGTACAGTTACGGTACCGTTGTAACTCCCGATTGTGAGGTAAAAACGATCCTATGGCTAGTAGAAGAGGAGGTGTGATGTACTTTATTATACGTTTAAAATATTAGGATTGGTTGGCTTAAAATATTTGGATTGATGGATTTAAAATATTAGAATTGGTTGATTTAAAATATTTGAATTGGCTGGTTTAAAATGTTTGGAGTGGTTGACTTAAAATATTTGAGTTGAGTGTTAAATTATATTACTTCATTTCATTGGTGGCAGTGGAACTGGGTTTTTTTGACATGGTATCTGGTTATATTATTATATTTTAAAACCTGGTGTTTAATACTTCTGCTTATTTTAAACATATTAGTATCATTACATTGGGGGCAATAAAACTGGATTCTCAACTAGGTATGTGATTATAAAATATTATATTTTGAAAGGTGATATTTAATAATTGTACTTAATCCGTTATTTTTTTTTTATTATGAAGACAATACACCGATAAAAATATTTGGTTTCGGGTACGGCGGCTAGGAGTTGATTTACTACTGGCACTAGGTAGAGTCTAGAGGTCATGTCGTTTTGGAGGTGAGCCGGTCGAATGTGAACCGTGGAAGGTTCAGGTATTTTTGTGTGTTTTTGGTTGTGAATAATTGGGACCGATATATTCCAAAATTTTTAAAACGGGTATTTATATACATATTTTTGGAAATATTTTGCAGTAGCGCGAGTATGTAGGTATATATGTATGGATGGATATTCGTGGATGAGTCAGGTAACGTCCGGTCGACGTCACGCCCGACTATAGGGTGACGGGTGCTCGGGGTGGGGGCGTGACATTTGTGGTATCAGAGCCTAGGTTATAGATTTTGTAGACATGTCAGTTTGTCGAGCCAGTAGAGGACCATGAGATAGGTGTCGATAGGTGGGTTCGGCATGTGAGTGATAGTTATTGTATTGCATTATATAGTACATTAGCATCATGCATTGTTGTTGTCTGGTTGGCCCTCCCTTAGCATATCGTAAATTAGTAATAAATAAATAGGAGAGCCTGACCCCTGATTAAAGTTGTTGCATTCCTTTCTTAGTCTTGTTTTCCGTTAACAGGAATAACTATAAAGTTAGTGATTAGTGTTATAATGAAATGGTGATATTGCTAGTTAGTGGATTGAGTGGTATTGTTGGCAGTGGTGATGGATGGATTACGATTGTGAGGGTGCTAGTGGTTTTAAATGTCAAATTATAACTGATAAGTAATCATACTTGTATTACTTGACATTGGGATTCACTATCGGTAGCACTTAATGTTTTAGTTGTTAAACCAATAGGGTGACACTTGGATTCGTCCAACAGAGATTTAGAAATACGTTCCAGGTTGACGGACAGGCAGATCAAAAGTTATGCAGAATTAGTAAACACGACGAAATTAATAAAGAAATAAGGTGCAAAAAGCAGCTGAGAACTGTGAGTCCGTGTTGGTAGTTAGTGCGTATAAAGATAGTCTGCTTCGTATAAGTAATAGAAAATTGTCAGTGGATCTATTACCACTGAGTATCCATGATTATGATGTGATATTGGGTATGGATTTGCTATCCGGTTATCATACCACGGTGAATCGTTATCTTTTGGATCGCAGGTGAGCCAGATTTTGTATTTTTGGGAGACAGAATCATTACCCCAATCAGTTCGATTTTAGTCTTGGAGGCTAGAAAGTTATTAAAGAAGGGGTGTCAGGGATACCTCGCGCATGTGATCGACACCAATTGGAGAGAAGTGTAGGTGGCGGATGTTTCAGTGATCAGGGATTTTCCCGATGTATTTGCAGAAGAATTGCCAGGGTTGCCAGTTGATAGGAAAATGAAATTCATTATTGAGTTACTTCCAAGAACTACTCCAATATCAATTCCACCCTATCGTATGGTGCCTACCGAGTTGAAGGAATTGAAAATTCAATTGCAAGATCTGTTAACCCGCGGTTTTATCAGACCTATTGTTTCTCCCCAAGGAGCCTCATGTTATTTGTAAAGAAGAAAGATGTCACGCTAAGTATGTGTATTGATTACCGACAGTTGAATAAGGTGACGGTTAGTAATAAATACCCGTTGCCTAGAATTGATGATTTATTCAACCAACTGCAGAAGACCAGGGTGTTTTCCAAAATAGATCTTCAATTAGGATACTATCAGTTGAAAGTCAGAGACAGTGACGTGGCGAAAATGGTGTTCCATACGAGGTGTGGGCATTATGAATTCTTAGTTATGCCATTTGGATTGATGAATGCCCCTGCTGCTTTTATCGATTTGATGAATCGGATCTTCCAACCTTATCTAGATTAGTGTATTATCATGTTCATTGATGATATATTAATCTATTCCCCCCTCCCCAAAAAAAAAAAAAAAAAAAAAATCGAATAAAAATAATAAATTCAAAAACCCACTTCTCGGGCTGCGAGCGATTCGAAAACAGGTAATATTTTAGTCAATTATTATTTCGCTAAATTAAATTGTTAGCATTAAAATTTTCATAATCATGGTAATAATTGTTGGTAACCGTTAAATTTAATAATTTTGTACAGTAAATATTAACGTAACGAAACGGCCGAAATAATAATTTTTCATAATGAAATTTGGGGAATGGAGAATTATGAAATTTAGGGTCTGCATTGCATGTTAGGTTATTTTAAATAAAATATTAATTTAGGCCCTATCGTTATTAGGTTGGCAGGTGCCAATGTCCCCGTAAGTTTTGGACGGTGATATTTTTGTAGTGCGAAAAACGAGGTGGGTGTACTGTCTTCTATGTAAATTTACAAATCTTATTTTCGTATAAATTGTGAAAAATGTGTTTATTTAAAATGGACAATTTTGCAACTTATATGGATCACGTTGGTTTTGGTTTTTAAGGTTGGAAAATAATTTTTGGATCAAGTCGGTTTTAAAGGTGAAAAAATGATTTTTGGATCAAGTTGGTGTTAGAGGTGAAAAATGATTTTTGGATCAAGTGAGTTTTAAAGGTGATTTTTGTCCAATTATGCCATAATTTTCTTCTCGTTAGGAGATATGACCTACGAGATGTGGATTTTCTTCTCATTAGGCGGATATGACCTACGAGATGTGGATTTTCTTCTCGTTAGGCGGATATGACCTACGAAATGTGGATTTTCTTCTCATTAGGCGGATATGACCTACAAGATGCGGATTTCCTTCTCGTTAGTCAGATATGACCTACGAGATGTGGATTTTCTTTTCGTTAAGAGGATATGACCTACGAGATGTGGATTTACTTCATGTTAAGTGAATATGACCTACGAGATGTGGATTTTCTTCTCGTCAGGCAGATATGACCTGCGGGATGTGAATTTTTTCTCGTCAGGAGGATATGTCCTGTGAGATGTGGATTACCTGCTAGGCAAGGCCTGCAAGGTGGATTGACCCGCCAAGAGTGTAAATCCTGCGGGTGGTACCTGATAGGTAGAAAATACCTATCTACTTCTAAGCCGAATTTGATAGTTTTCGAGTGAATTAGTTATATTTAATTGTGTTTTTGTTAGTTTTTATGTAATTCAGGTGTAAGGATGCAAACAAGCGATAAAAGAGCGAAACTGGTGGGAAAAATTATGAAAAAATGATGAAGAAACAAAGTTACAAGATCACAAGAGCCACCGCCACGGCGGTGAGATTGCAAAGAAGGGCTAAAATGCATGAAGGCCCACTGTCGCGGCCGTGATACCACCGCCGCGGTGGTAAAAGTTCAGAGAGTCCATCACCGCAGTGCAAGTCCACTGCCGCGGTTGGGTCAAGACTCACGTGGCTATGTGTTCGGAAAGGTGTTCGAGGGGGACTTCGGCGTCAATGTGAAGTCATGTATTTACTCGCTTTTCACTCGGAAGAGAGAGCGAGTGAGTTATAGATACTGAGATTGTTGGATGTGATAATAACCGTTATTGATAACTAAACTAAGGCAAATAGGTACTAAGTGAATGAAATCGATCCCTAGTTAATTAGAGTAATTAGAATTAATCCTTAGGAGTAGTTTTAATTAGTTTAATTTAAATATTAAATTGAATCGTTAGGATAATATGAGATTATGTAAATTGTGGTACTCAATTATTCACACTTTCTCTGTGGACACGATACTCGATCTTAACTGATCCACTATTCTAAAATTTTGACCTCATATACTTGCTAATATAAGTAGCGGCGTATTTACACGCTACCAAGTTTTTGGCGCCGTTGCCGGGGAATTGTGTGAATTTTAAGCTGATATTGCGATTAAGTGGTCGAATATTAATCCTGACATTTGGTTTGTTTTATTTTTAATTTTTATTTTTGTTTTATTGTGTTAGTGTCATCAAGCAGTGCCTGCATCGTAGAAGAAGTTTGGAATTCTTGGTTCTTAATCCTGAGATCAAGTGTACGTTGAAAAGGATAAGGAGAGAGAGAAGAAGCCGACTTCAATACCATGAATTGTGATCAAACGGAGCATTCTAACCCTAATTCCTTGTCTATGAGGGATTTTTGTGAAAAATCCTCAACCACGCAAGAAGGTGTTATACACTACGTCCAATCTATGTAAGCCGTACTTAATGCCATACCTAAAGTCGGCACACCTTTTATGGATGATCCAGACCGTTTCGGATCAAGCAAATTTCCCTTCAGTTCAATCGAATTGGACGGTGAAAAGAAAGGGTCAAGTGCTTTATTGAAAATAAAAAACGAGTTGTGGAGAGTATTTCCCTCGTTGTTTAATGATCATACAATTTTCTAAGTCCAACTAGGGATGGTAAATCAAGCACATTTTTTTTATATGAAACGTTTTTTTTTTTTTTTTTTATATATGAAAACGAGGTCATGATTCCGCCCGATTTTTACTATTTATTTAATTCTTTTTGGAGGCCGGAATGGTCTCGGAGCGTGTTTGGAGGTAAATTGATAGGTGTGAAAAACCTATCTATTTCTAAACCGAATTTGTTAGTTTTCAAGCGTTTTAGTTAAACTTAATTGCGTTTTAGTTTGTTTTAGTGTAAAACAGGTGAAGGGACGTTAAAGGGCAATAAACAAGTGAAAACGGTGAACAAAATGTGAAAAACAAGATTTCGGTGAATGAAGACCACCGCCTAGGCGAAAGTTCCACCACTAGGCGAAAAAGAGACAGAGGCGGAAAAGAGGCAGAATGTTGGAGTGCTGAAGGGCTGAACCACCGCCTAGGCGAGAAAACCACCGCCTAGGCGAGAAAACGACAGATTGTTATGCCAACAGCCACCGCCTAGGCGGAGAAACCATCACCTAGGCGAAGATTCGATAGAAACTTAACCGACTTAAGCCACCGCCTAAGCGGTGAACCACCGCTTAGCCGATGACACTCTGTACAGAAATATCTATTTTTAGATATTTTGAAGATATTTTCCAAACTTTGCCTATTAAACCCTTTTCTCCCCCAAACCTAAATGACCCTTAGACGTGAGAGGAGGCCCGATTGAGATTTGGAGAGCTCCTTCCACCGTAGTTAGGGTTAGTTAATTTAGGAAGTAGATTAGATTAGTTTTAGAGAGTGTTCTTGGCCAATCCTTGAAGAGCTAGAAGAAGAAGTTCATCAATGGAGAAGAGGAAGCTCGGGAGGATTGTTCTTTGGCGAAAGTGGACTACACCACTTTGAGATTTGGCTTTTCTTCCCCTGTTTCCATCTTTGTATTTAATGTTTATTGTTGATATTGATGATCTCCTCTTGATTTAATGTTGTATTGGCTAAGAACATGTTAGTGTAATTAGAGATTAGTTAGGGAAATGTGTAGTTGTGTAAAAACTCGTTTGGTTTAATATACGTTTCTTTAACGGTTGTTGCTTTTAAGTCCGATTATGTTTATCATTTGATGATGATCTTAGTATGCTTGTAATGGTACTTAGGGTTGGATTTGAGAATCTAGGGTTTGACACTCGGAAGAGGTAACCCTGGATTCGGACTAGAGTAAACACATCGTTACGACCTAACGACCCGGGAGGGTGTTAGTTAGTGTGCAATCGATGACATTGGGTCAAGACGCACACGACCTAGAGTCGTTAAGATATTGAGGGGGACCTCTTCATTGACACGAAGTCGCGTTTTCCCCCGTCTTACACTTGGAAGAGGTGGCGGAGGAGTTTACGAACCGAGATTGTCGGATACCCAAACTCCGTTATTGTTAACTGAACGAAATAAAATATGTATTAAGTGAACGAAATCAATCCCTAATTAATCAACTTAGTTAGGATTAACCAACTAAATGCAGTTTAGATTAGTTTAATTTTAAATCATGTCTTTCGTCGTCAGGATAACATGAGACTACGTAAATTGCGGTATTCAATTATTCACACTTTTCACTGTGGGAACGATATCCGATCTTCAAGATCCACTATATTAAAACTTAGACCTTGTATACTTGCGAGAGTAAGTAGCAGCGCATTTTGCGTCCTACCAAGTTTTTGGCGACGTTGCTGGGGATTAGGGTAAATTTTATTGAATATTGCAAGAGATACATGGTAATGGCTCAGGACTTAAGTTTTAAATAGGAAAAGAAAATGTATCGTATTCTAGTCCTGTCAACGCACCAAGTTTTTGGCGCCGTTGTCGGGGATCTGTGTGAATTTTAAGTTGATATTGCGACTAAGTGGTCAATTGTTAATCCTGACATTTATTTTTGTTTTGTTATTAATTTAAATTTTTGTTTCATTGTGTTAATGAGATCAAGCAGTGCGAGAAAAGATGAAAAATATTGGAATTCTTAATTCTCAATCCCGAGATTGAGCTTATTGCAAATGATAAGGACTGAGAGGAAAAGCCGACTTCAAAGCCATGATCTTGATCCGATTGAGCATTTGAGCCCAAATTTCTTGTCTATTGGGAATTTTGGTGAAAAATACTTAGTGACACGAAAGTCTAGCTGGGGACGGTAACTCGAGCACTATTGTTTTTGAAATGAAACTCAGGGTATCAAATTACCCGATTTTTGTTACTATTTATTTGATCACTTACTCTTTTTGGAAGCCGGCATGGCTTCAGAATATGTTCGGAAGTAAATTTAGTAGTATGGACACTTGGGAAAGTGTTTCACGTTTAAACACGTTGAACAAGCGAAGTGAAAACGATGGAGAAACGGTGAGCAAAATGTGAAAAACAGGATTTCGGTGAATGAAGACCACCGCCTAGGTGGAAGTTCCACCACCTAAGCAGAAAAGAGGCAGAATGTTGGAGTGCTGAAGGGCTGAACCACCACCTAGGCGAGAAAAGATTAGAATGTTATGCCAGCAGCCACCACCTAGGCGAAGATCCGATAGAAACTTAACTGACTTAAGCCACCGCCTAAGCGGTGACACTCTGCACAAAAATATCTATTTTTAGATATTTTGAAGATATTTCCCAAATCCCTCTTTTTAACCCCTTTCTCCACCAAACCTCAAAAAGACTTAGACGTGAAATGAGGCCCGGTTGAGATTTGGAGAGCTCCTTCCACCATAGTTAGGTTTAGTTAATTTAGGAAGTAGATTAGACTAGTTTTAGAGAGTGTTCTTTTCCAATCCTTGAAGATCTAGAAGAAGAAGTTCATCAATGGAGAAGAGGAAGCTCGGGAGGATTGTTCTTTAGCGAAAGTGGACTACTCCACTTTGAGATTTGGCTTTTCTTCCCTTGTTTCCATCTTTGTATTTAATGTTTATTGTTGATATTAATGATATCCTCTTGATTTAATGTTGTATTGGCTAAGAACATGTTAGTTTAATTAGATATTAGTTAGAGAAATGTATAGTTGTGTAAATACTCATTTGGTTTAATATACGTTTCTTTAACGGTTGTTGCTTTTAAGTCCGATTGTGTTTATCATTTGATGACGATCTTAGTATACTTGTAATGGTACTTAGGGTTGGATTTTAGAATATAGGGTTTGACACTCGGGAGAGGTAATCCTAGATTTGGACTAGGGTAAACCATCGTTACGACCTAACGACCCGGGAGGGCGTTAGTTAGTGTGCAATCGATGACGTTGGGTCAAGACTCACGCGGCCTAGAGTCGGTAAGACATTGAGAAGGACCTCTTCGTTGACACGAAGTCATGTATTCCCTCGTCTTACACTCGGAAGAGGTGGCGGAGGAGTTTACGAACCGAGATTGTCGGATACCTAAACTCCGTTATTGTTAACTGAACGAAATCAAACATGTATTAAGTGAACGAAATCAATCCCTAATTAATCAACTTAGTTAGGATTAACCCACTAATTGTAGTTTAGATTAGTTTAATTTTAAATCATGTCTTCCATCGTCAGGATAACATGAGACTACGTAAATTGCGGCATTCAATTATTCACATTTTTCTCTATGGAAACGATATCCGATCTTCAAGATCCACTATATTAAAACTTAGAGCTTGTATACTTGCGAGTGTAAGTAGTGGTGCATTTCGCACTCTACCATAAATCTAGGAGTTTGGGTAGTTAGGGTTGTGTTTTGTACATAAAATCATTGAACTAGCGAAGTGGAAACGAGTGGTGAGGAGTTTTGTTGAGAAAAATGAAGAAAAATCAACAAAAGCCCACCCCCGTGGCGGTGAAACTTCAGGATGTGTCTCTTTTTAAAAAAAAAGCTTCACCATCGCGACGATGGAACATCAGTAGCTTAAGTTTAGAAAAAGCGCAGCCACCGCCGCGGCAGTGACGCATTTGTTCAAATTAAAACAGCAGCGCCCTTTCGAAGAAAAAAACTCTCCCATTTCTCCCTAAAATGCAAATCCCTCTAATCCCAACCCCTCCAAGCCGTTTCAAACCCTTTATATCATCCTTCTAGTTACAAAAATTGTGATTTATACCACGAGTTCATCTCCAAACATCTGATTTCTCCCTGCCCCATTTTCAAAAAAGTTAGGGTTTAAGGTCGACAGTGCGATTTTCTTCAAATTTCAATCGATTGGACCACCATTTCTCAACAAGTAAGTGTTGATGCTTCTACATTTCATATATTTGTTGAAAAACTTTGATGGATTTGAAAGATTATATGAAAAATAATTGGATTTGGAATGTGCCCTACCCCTAAAACCCCAATTTTTCGTGATTTTCATTTTCTAAGGGATTTTGATTTGAGTTTTGGTGATAAACTTAGTTGATATGTATTGTTTAATTGTGAGAAACAAAAATGAATGCTACATTGTTCGTTTTTTGTTGAAATCGTTGCAATGGGTGTATGTGTGTTGAAATTGGACCTTGATCTTGATAGTGTTAATTCAAGGGTTTGTTTTCATTGTGCGTATATGATGGGTTGTCTCGTTCGTAAATGTGATTTCTAGGAACAATGCTGAAAAAGGTTGCTAGGAAAAGGGCACGCGGCGAAGGGTCGGGGTCAGCCCCTGACTTCAATTCCACCAAATTTGTTTCGAAAGCGGCTGCAGAGCATTACCATAAGCATGAGTTCTCTAGGTTGTGCATAAAGCAGAGAGGATTTAGTCCAATTGAGAGTCTACCGGAAGAATTCCGAGATGTCATTAAAGGCCAAGGATGGGAATACTTTTGCCAATTGCCTCCCCTTGGAGAAGTTTCCGTAGTCCGAGAATTCTACGCAAATGCCACTGAAGCTCAACAGAACCGGATAAAGGTCCGAGGCAAGATTATCCTCTTCAGTCCTGAAAAATTGAACGAGGTATTGGGAGTAGGACCACCGCATCCTTTTCAAGTGCCAAATCCAGGGTACACGCAAAGTATGGAGGACATAATCTGGGCCCTTACTACGGGCAATGTCCAATGGACCATTAAAGGGCCGGATCAAGCAAATTTCCCCACTAGATTCCTAAAGCCAGTGCCGAAGATATGGCACCACTTTATATGTGGTAGCCTGATCTTAACCTTTCACTTTTCGGACGTGTCAAAGGAGCGGGCTATTGCGTTACATTCTATTCAACGGGTAAAACTGCTTGACGTCGGATCTCACATATATTCTTTGATTCTACATGCCGCAGGGACAACCAAAGGAGGCCTACCCTTTCCAAACTTACTTACGGAGTTGCGTCGGCGAGCCAGGGTGGTGAACCATTGGGATAACCCATTTTTTCCAATCAATGCCCACAATTCGGCTATTATTATGAGAATGTGGAGGAGCAGCGCTCAAGGCCAGGTTGAGGGAGGAGAGGAAGAAGAAGCTGAGCATGTGGGAGACGAGGCAAGGCCTTCTGAGGCCCCAATTCCCGAGGCACCAGTACGGGCTGGATTCAACGGGGAGCGAGTTTATCAAGAACTCCAGAATCTTCGTCTAGGGTAATACGAGCTATGGACATACCAGGATCAATTCGGGCGCTATCAAGATCAAGTCAACCGACTTATTTGCGAGGTCCTCAGCATCGAAATGCATACTTTTTCAACTATACCGCAGGTGCCGTCACAACTTTTGCAAGCACCACAGTTTCTTTTTCGGCATGGAAGTAGTGGTGATGATCCCTCCCCAGGTGGAAAGTAGGAGATAAGACTTCTACGTCTTATTCCCTAGGTATGTGTTTAAACCCAATTTTATCCAAAAGAATGCTATATGTAATTGGGTTCGCTGATTTATAGTTAAATACTGCCATGTTCAGGCCTGGATGGGATGGTATGGATGTTAGTATAGTGGATGTTTATCCATTTTGATTTTTTTTGTAGAAAAGGATGAACCATTATTTTTTGAACAAGATGCAATTTTTTTTTTTTTGATGTATAGAATTATGTTTATGTATGTATTTTATTGTTTTAATTAATATTTTAGTTTTTAATTTCCAGTTTAGTTTAATCCTTGTTTTTGCATGTGTAGTTTTTAAATTAGTATGTATGTTAGTATTAGATTTACTTTAGAATTGTGTATGTATGAAGTTGTATTTGCATGTTTAATTGTTGAGTTCATTTGGGCCAAGTCCCGATAATGAGAATTATCCCCTAATTGTATATTGAGGTCGGGGGTAATGCCTTCCATGTGTGTTTTGTGTGCTTAACATGTCGATTGGGTAAAAATTATCTCGATCCTAAAATTGCACGACATTCGGACTCAATGTATAATAATCTGAGCAATTAGACGCTGATTATTCAATATGAAGTTCATGACAAAAATGAGGAATTTAGAACTCGAATTAGGAGAAACTTAAGGCGAAATCCTAGGTAAGGTAATTCCGGAGACATGATTTAGGCCATCATTTTTTTTCTACTTGAACCGTTGTAGTTAACTTGAAAAATTTCATCTCTTATTTCCCCTGTCGAAGCCGATAACGTAATCAATTCTGAAAATGTTCAAATGCTCTTTTCATTTAAATATTTCCTAAACCAATGTCTCTAAGCCAAATTTTCAAATTGAGTAAAATCAAGTGAGAGGTGGGGTTTCGGTTAAATTTTTATTGACTCGGTATTAGCATATTCACTTGTCACTTTAGTATTTCTTTTCACACGCTCCTAAAATAAGTTTGGGGGTGTGTTTCTACCGTTTCTTTTTGCATATTCCTAAAATGTTATAAATTTGAATAAGTTTGGGGGTGTGTTTCTCTAACTTTGTTTTGCACACTCCTAAAACGATTATTACTCGAATTAATTTAGGAATATGTTAATGAAAAAAAAAACAAAAAAAAAAAACTAAACTATGTGAATAGTATTTTCATTTTCTTTTCTTTTGACAAGTGAATACACACGATCTTCGTTTCTTATTCAGAGTTATACTCTAAAAGTGTGGGGTTATGAGAGAGGAGCGACAAGCGATTTTACCTCGGGTATCGATCGATTAAACCAATTATCTATTTTCAATTCCAGTGATTACCGTGGTCGTTTTCCAAAGCCAAACCAATCCCTATTGATCTCTGTGAATATCCGAGCCTACATTAGTGGATAATTGACCCCAATCAAGCGTATGGTTTTCTTGAATCCTTAAACGGTATACATTATGAACTTAACAATTGAATAATCTAATCCGGTATGTGCATAATTATGCATTTGAGTTCTTACGCACACACATTCAATAGATCTAGAATGGTTTTTATTGATATTGAATGTTGAATTTCTAGAACACCACTTGGTGTGGGTTATTTCCCGAACTTGATCAGATTTAGGGATATTGGGGGAGGAAAAAATTGGTTCTTTCGATTGAACTTTATACTTACATGCATTTACTTCTTTTGTGTTTCAAGTTTTTCATTTTTAGTTATTTTGTTTAGTTTAGTGTTAGTGTTTTGCTCGAGGATTAGCAAAGTTCTAAGTTTGGGGGTATTTGATAGGTAGAAAATACCTATCTACTTCTAAGATAGATTTGATAGTTTTCGAGTAAATTAGTTATATTTAATTGTGTTTTTGTTAGTTTTTATATAATTCAGGTGTAGGAACGCAAACAAGCGATAAAAGAGCGAAAATGGTGGGAAAATGGTGAAGAAATGATGAAAAAACAAAGTTTTAGGATCACAAGAGCCACCGCCGCGGCGAGGGAGATTGTAGAGAAAGGCTAAAATGCATGAAGGCCCACCGCCATGGCAGTGAAAGTTCAGAGAGTCCACCGCCGTGACAGTAAAATATTTGGAAACCAACTAACTTACCCCACCACCGCGGCCGTGATACCACCGCCGCGGCGGTGACCTCTGCACAACAAAAAAGATATTTTTGGATATTTTGAAAACTTGCACCTATAAATACCCATTCTCCTATTTCTCTTAGAGGAGACTGGACACTCTTGGATGCTTGGATACCCCTTACACCTTAGATAATTTAGGAGTATATTAGATTAGTTTTAGGAAGTGATTTTGGCCAATTCTTGAAGAGCTAAAAGAGGAAGTGCATCAATGGAGAAAAGGAAGCTCGGGAGGATCGTTCTTTGGCGAAAGTGGACCACGCCACTTTAAGATTTAATCTTTTTTTTTTTTTTTTTTTTTCTATCTTTGTACTTAATGATTTATTGTAAATGATGATTTTCTCTTGGTTTAATGTTGCAATGGCCAAGATCATGTTAGTTTAGTTTGATATTACTTAAGTTTAGATGTAATTCATGTCAATACCTTTTTGGTTGAATATAAGTTAATTTTAATGGTTTGTTATCCAATTCCAATTGTGTTTACCGTTATTTCACGTTTATTATGCTTGTTACGATAAATTGAGAATACGGGATTTGACACTCGGAAGAGGTAACCTTGGATTCGGACTAGGATTAAACACAACGCGATGATCCAATAACCTGGGAGGGAGTTGGAGAGTGTGCAATCCATGAGGTTGGGTCAAGAATCATGTGGCTATGTGTTGAGAAAGGCGTTCGACGGGGACTTTGGCGTCAACGTAAAGTCATGTATTCACTCGCTTTTTACCCGGAAGATATCGAGATTGTTGGATGTGATAATAACCGTTATTGATAACTAAACTAAGCCAAATAGGTACTAAGTGAATGAGATCGATCCCTAGTTAATTTGAGTAATTAGAATTAATCCTTAGGAGTAGTTTTAATTAGTTTAATTTAAATATTAAATTGAATCGTCATGATAATATGAGACTACGTAAATTGCGATACTCAATTATTCACACTTTCCCTGTGGACACGATACCCGATCTTAACCGATCCACTATTCTAAAACTTTGATCTCGTATACTTGCGAGTGTAAGTAGCGGCGTATTTAAGCGCTACCAGTACCCCTATTATTGAGGATAACAAATGGCCTTGACACTGATAGTCACTTTAGATGACATAGTTGTACAGGTTACGGTACCATTGTAACTCCCGATCGTGAGGTAAAAATGATCCTATGGCTAGTAGAAGAGGAGGTGTGGTGTACTTTATTATACGTTTAAAATATTTGAATTGGTTGGTTTAAAATATTTGGATTGATGGATTTAAAATATTTGAATTGGTTGATTTAAAATATTTGAATTGGCTGGTTAAAATGTTTAGAGTGGTTGACTTAAAATATTTGAGTTGGGTGTTAAATTATATTACTTCATTTCATTGGTGGTAGTAGAACTGGTTTTTTTTTTTTGACATGGTATGCGATTATATTATTATATTTTGAAACCTGATGTTTAATACTTCTGCTTGTTTTAAACATATTAGTATCATTACATTGATGGCAGTGGAACTGGATTCTCAACCGGGTACATGATTATAAAATATTATATTTTGAAATGTGATATTTAGAAATTGTACTTTATCCATTAAATGTTTTTTTTTTATTTTTTTATTATTATTATGAAGATAATACACCGATAAAAGTATTTGGTTTCAGGTACTGTTGCTAGGAGTTGGTCCACTACTGGCACTAGGTAGAGTCCGGAGGTCTTGTCATTTTGGAGGTGAGCCGGTCGGATGTGAACCATGGAAAGTTCAAGTATTTTTGTGTGTTTTTGGTTGTGAATATTTGGCACCGGTATATTCCATAATTTTGAAATGGGTATTTATATACATATTTTTGGGAAAAAATTTCAGTAGCGCGAGTATGTAGGTATATATGTATGGATGGATATTCATGGATAAGTCAAGTAATATCCGGTTGACGTCACGCTCGACTATAGGATGACGGGTGCCCGGGGTGGGGTGTGACAACGACTGTTAGGCTTCGATAGGGTAACGTGGGATAAACATTTTACAAGGTAGGCTTCAAAGGCTCAAGCGACAAAATGACTACCTAAATCATGTCTTCCGAAGTACCTCGCCTAGGATTTCGCCTCGAATTTCCCCCAAATCAAGTTCTAGAAACCCTAATGTCATGAATTTAGGTAACAGATAATCATTTTTAAATCAATTAGACGGTTACATAATGAGTTTACGTGTTCGTGTAAGTTGGATCTATAATAACTATTACTAAAACATAACGTTGAGCACACAGAACATACGTGCATGAGCTTTATGCTTAACCTCAATAAAGAACCAGAGGACAGACTCATTATTGGGTAATGGCCCAGATGGCGTAAAAACGTAGCACATAACACAAAAACTATCCTAAACAGGTATGTACACGTAGAAACAATAAAACATACTACACATCACACCCAACTCAAACCGGTAATGATCACAACAACCCTATCAGCAATCCCAATGACAATTTATAGCATAATAATGAAGACAGGGGTTTAGAACATGTACCTGGGAGGTGAGAGAATCTCGCCTCCGAATCAAATCGGCTGTGACGGATCTAACTTATTTTTCCTTGTGTTGCCTCCCAAGAAGCTCTTGGTTTATGGTTGTCATCCCTACACGTCAAGAGCGACTTCTACCCGTAGTAAGTGTCGTACAACACCACCTACGGGTCTTGGTTCAGTACGCCCTCAAGACTGGCGAGATGTGGCAACGTATAGCTCATGCTTTCAACATGATGCTCCACCGGCTCATGTACTTGGTGGGCTTGGAAGAACGGTTCTAGCGGCAGAGAAGGACAAGTGTGCCACATCGGATCCTCGTAGATGTGATCATCTTGGATCGACTGTAACGTCACGAGCTGAAATTCAAACGGTGAAAATTCACAACGATTAATATGTGAATTCTCATCGCTCTCCCCCAAGTACCTCCCACTTGTCTCCGGTTCCTCCCGGTGGCTTTCATAATCGAATTCGACTTGTTCACCTCTCAGTGCCACCGCTCCTATCTCAGACTCAACAAAGCAAAGAAGATGACTGATTTGCGTCTGTAAAGACGTTACGGTCTCATCGATGTCGGCGCAGACCGTTTCGATATGATCAAGATGATCCTCATGCTCGTTGATCCGGTCATGCATCTCCCTCAACAATCTTTGAGTCTCCCCCATAACGGTTGTGAGCATTTCTTCCATATTGGGAGAAGATCCCTCGTTGTGATCTAGAAGGTCAATCTATGGCGCCGTGGTATTGGAAAAATCCCCTGAGCTTCGGTAACTCGGTGAATGATTCCAACTTTGATAATCATAGGCCGCCATTTCCTCCAACGACCAAATGGCTTCGTCCACGGTTAAGTCGTAGAGAGAGGAGGTACCATTTCCTCCTTCCACCCATATTCTGGTTATGGCTTGTAACCCGTCGAGGAAATTGAGAAGTTGACTCTCCGTTAGGAAATGATGGTTCATAAATTGGAGTAGCAAATCCTTGTATCGATCCCAAGCATAGTAAAATGGCTCGAAATCCCGTTGAAAGAACTGCAAGAGTACCTGTTGATCTACCATCTTCAAGTACCCTGCGGAAAAACAAAAACAAATACTACAAAGAAAATAATTATACACAAAAGAAATACCTAAAGTAAAATTCAGTCATTTACTCACAATATCAATAATAATAAAAAAACACAATCCCCGACAATGGCGCCAAAAACTTGGTAGCGCATAAATACATCACTACTTTCACTCGCAAGTATACGAGGTCAAGTTTTAGTATAGATCGGGAGAGTTATGGTTATCGTATCCACTGGGATTGGTTTTGACTATTATTGAGTACCGCGTTTGTCATGACCTAACTCTATCTAGGCGAAAATAAATGTGTTTAAAATTAATAATACTAATACTAAGTTAATTAATCTAATTAAATTAACTATACTAATACTATTATGAGATGTTTTGGAAAAATATTGCTTAGGGATTAACTTTGTTTACAAAAACGTACTTGGTCTCATTTTAGTTTACGTTAATGGCGTTCGGGTATTTGATAATCTCGGCTCGTAAACTCACTTGCCACCTCTCCTGAGTATAAGACGAGTGAATACATGACTTCGCGTCAACGAAGAAGTCCCCCTCGACATCTTAACGACGCTAGGTCACTTGAGTCTCGCCCCAACGTCATTGATTGCACACTTTCTAACGCCCTCCCAGGTCTTTAGATTGTCGTGTTGCGTTTACCCTAATCCGAATTCAGGGTTACCTCTCTTAAGTGTCAAACTTCGTATTCTCAAATTATCTAAACAAGTATAATAACCTGACAACACTGCAAACACAATCGAAATTATTATAAAACACACATTAACAAAACACAAACTCAAACAAAACAACACTTTTATAAATTATATTAATCCCTAGACGAAAACCCGTTTAGCTCATGGCCCAAGCCAGTTATACAATGTAAATGGAGCTAAACGTGCTCAAACAATACTCCTAAATTAAGAAATAAAGGAAAGAATGAGAGAAACTTAGCCTAATCCGAAGATTTGTCGCTAAAAACGTTTCGAGATCGCTCCCCCTTCTTTGCTTTGTGATCTTCTCCTTAGGATTTGAATGAGCACTCCTAAAACCTCTCACTAAAATATACTATCCCTAATGGAGCTCTAATGGCCGGAGGAGAGGAGAGGATGGGGTATAAATAGGAAAAATATCTAAATCTGTATAGAGATGATCGCGGCGGCGGTGAGTAAGTCGGTTCATTAATCACCTAGGCAGTGGAGTCGGCAGTGGATTTAGGGACTATCCTGTATTTTCACCACTGCGACAGTGGATCTCACTGCTGTGGCAGTGGATGTTCAGCAAGAAAATCAACTCTTTGTATTTTTACCGCAGCGGCGGTGGTCTGGACACCGCGGCGGTAGGCTTCTTCTCAGAATTTTGCCTCCAAGCTTATTTTTCCACCGTTCTTCTACCGTTCTCGATCCGATATCATCGTTCAACATCCATTTTCATACCATTTTACCCCCCACACCTGATTTAGTACAAAAAGAATAAAAACACATTAAAATATATTAAAACATAATAAACGTACTAAAAAACTAACAATTTCGGTTTGAAAATATATAGGTAATTTACACCTATCAGTGTCTCAGACAAAATCGATGACACCGAGCGGGCTCGTTTTGTTGATTAGACCATAAAGTTTTGACCGCACTCATAATGCCCATGTGTCTGTCAGATATCAATGTGACCTTCGGACGGTCTTTAACAATATGGTGCTTCAGCATCAAAATAAAACAAGTCCAACAGTGGTGGTCCTCTGTCGGTATGACTGCGAATGCTAAAGGATAACACTTATTGGATAGTGTTATCCCAATGGAGATCAAGATCTTTTCCTCGTACTTACTGGTGGCCGCAATTTATGGACTGCCACTTTTACCGCAAGTGTACGGATCAAGTTTTAGTATAATGGACCTATCGGTTGGATATCATATCCACAGGGATTGGTTAAGATTACTATCGAGTACCGAGATTATCATAACGCGACTTTATCTAGGCGACCAAAAATGAAATTTAATTAATTAATACTAATACCAAAATACTACTTTAACTATACTAATTACTAATACGAGATAGTTATGAATTGGATTATCTAGGAATTAACTTTATTTACTTAAACGCGTTTGATATCGTTTAGTTCACAATAATGGTGTTCGACGTATTTAACAATCTCGGTATCTAAAACTCCTCCGCCACCTCTCCCGAGTGTAAGACGGGGGATGTAACGCAACTTCGTGTCAACGATGAATTCCCCTTCAACGTCTTAACGACCCTAGGTTGTGTAAGTCTTGTCCCAACCTCATTGATCACACACAAAACCTCAGTTCGTAAACTACCTCGCCACCTCTCCCGAGTATAAGATGAGGGATATATCGTGACTTTGAATTAACGAAGAACTCTCCCTTAACATCTTAATGACTCTAGGTCACGTGAATCTCACCCCAATGTTATTGATTTCATGCGTTGTGTTTACCCTATCGATAATCTCGATTCTAAAACTCCACCACCACCTCTCCCAAGTGTATGACGGGGGAATACGTGACTTTGTGTCAATGCCGAAGTCTCTCTCAACGTTTTAATGACCTTAGGTCACGTGAGTCTTGCCCTAACATCGTAGATTGTCCACAATCCTAACCCCGACTGAGTTATTGGATCGTGGCGTTTGTTTATTCTAATCCGAATTCGAGATTTGTCAAAACCCATATTCTCAATATGTAAATCTAAGCACAATAAACAAATAATATGATAAACACACTCAAACATTGAAGAACAAGCATCAAAGAAACAAAACTCAACCAAAACTACATTTTTATAAACGATATTAATCCCATACATTATCCACATTTAACCTATGGCCATAACCATTTATATAATTGAAACTAAGCTAAACATACTCAAACATACATAGAAGATAATAAATAAAAGGAAAAATGGATGAACTTATCCGATATCTGAAGATTAGCCGCTAAAACCGTCCACCGAACGATTCTCCTTCTCCGTGTGTTGATCTTCTCCTTCCGATATGTTTGAGCACTCCCCATACTTTCTCTATATCCTAACCTAAGCCTTAAGGGCTGTAATAGCCGGAGTATGTGAAGGAGAATGGAGAAAAGGGGTATAAATAGACAAAATATCTAAAATAAATATCTGACACTGCGTAGAGGCAACCGCCGCGGCCGTGGGTAAGTTGGTTAGTTGATTGCCGCGGCGGTGAAGAAGGTGGTGGAATAGGAACAACATCCTACATATTTTGCGCCGCAGCGGTGGATCTTGCGCCGCGGCCGTGGAAGTTCAGCAAGTTTGGTGTCTTCTTAGCATCTTCACCGCCACGACGGTGGTCTGGATGCCGCGGCGGTGGGCTTGCTTCACAATTTTTCCTCTGAGCTTGTTTTTCGATCGTTCTTCAATCGTTTTTGGTTCGATCTCATTGTGTTTGCTTTGATTTCATACCTTTTCACCCCACGCACCTATTTTAATACAAAAAGAATAAAAACGCATTAAAATGTATTAAAACATAATAAACGTACTCGAAAACTAACAAATTCGATTTGGAAATAGATAGATAATTTACACCTATCAAATACCCCGAAATTCAAAATTTTGCTAGTTCTCGAGCAAAACACCCGCACAATACGAGAAAATATAAAAACTAATTACGAAATTAAAAACTAAAAACGAAAAAACACTATAGTTCAGGCATAAATCACACCATGTGGTATTCTAGAATTTCAACGTTAAAACATAGTAAGCGCCATTCTAGATCCTGTTTTAGTGTGTGTGATTAAACTCAAATATACTACTATCCATTGATTAGATGGGATTATCCCTCAATATAGTTCATAACTAAAACCTTTAAGGTATAGAGAATCCATATGCCTGACGCGGGATCTATTCTCCACTAATGTAGGCTCAGAGGTTCACAAAGATCAATAGGGCTTTGATCGATTTAGGAATAATGGCCAAGGGTACTTTGGAATTGGAAAATAGATTAACGTTGTTAACTTAATGTTACCCGAGGCACATCGCTTGGCACTTTCACACTTGAAACCCCATAGATATAATTGAAACAACCCCGAACAATCTATTAAGATCGACGTACTCACTTGTCAAAAAGAAACGGAAATAAAAACCGTATGTACACTTGATTCTTTTTTTTTTTCAACTACACAACACACCCCCAAACTCATTTGATTTGTAATATTTAAGGCTATGTAAAAAATGAACAAAAACAATAAGTGAGTACTCGAATACCGAACCAATATAAAGTTCGCCCTAAACCCAACCGCTCACTTCAAGTAGCATTTACAACTGCTAACTTGATTCTCTCAAATTGTGCCTTTAATTTAGCGATATAGGTTTGGACAAAAATCATTCAGCTAGGGTATATGTTAAGTGTTCAGAAATTGAATCGACTTTTAGGCTTCAACAGGGTAACGAAGGGTAATGATATATCATGGTAGACTTAAAAAGGTTCAAGCGATCAAATGAATGCCTAAATCATATCTCCTACACAACCTCGCCTAGGATTTCGCCTCGAATTTCCCCCAAATCAAGTTCCAGAATCCCTATCGTTATGAAATTGAGTGAAAGATAATCGGTTTCAAATCAATTAGATAGTGTTATATTGAGTTTACGTGGTCGTGCATTTAGGATCTACAATAACTTTTACTAAACGATACGTTAAGCACACAGAACACACATGAATGAGCGTTACGCTCGACCTCAAAACAATCAGGGGATAGAATCATCATCGGGTAAAGGCCCAGATGACGTCAAAAGTCAGCACAAAACAACAACTAAACTAAACAATCTAATCCTAAACAAGCATGCAAATGATAAAAACAGTAAAATTTAACTAAAAACATAAATACATACTAAAACATACTACACATCACCACCAACTCAACACAGGTGATGTCGAAAATAAGCCGTCAGTGATCCCAATGATAGTATATAGCATGATATTGAAGACGGGGGTTTAGAACACGTACCTGGGAGGTGAGAGAATTTCGCCTCCGACTCAAATTGACGGAGATGTATCTAACTTATTTGTGACCTTGGGTTGCCTCCCAAGAAGCGCTTGGTTTAATGTCCTTGGCCCGACACATGTCCTTAAGACTGAACGAATGTCCTTGCCTCCCAATGATTGAACCGCAAGAGTACCTGTCGATCTAACATCTTCAAGCATCCAGTCGGAAAACAAAAACAAAACTACAAACGAACAATTATATACACTAAAAATGCCTAGATTAAAATCAAGTTATTTACTCACAATATTGATAATAACCACTTTGCCAATCCCCGGCAACGGCGCCAAAAACTTGGTGGACGTTGCCAAAAACTAAATCTGACAACAATCAATCCTTGACAACGGTGCCAAAAACTTGGAAGGGGCACAATTTATGCGCTGCCGCTTTTACCGCAAGCGTACGGATCAAGTTTTAATATAATGGATATTTCGCTCGGGTATCGTATCCATAGGGATTAGTTGAGATTACTATCGAGTACCGCGATTATCATCACTCGACTTTATCTAGGCAACCAAAAACGTAATTTAATTAATTAATACTAATACTAAAATACTACTTTAACTATACTAATTACTAATACGAGATAGTTATGGGATGAATTATCTAGGAATTAACTTTATTTACTTAAACGCGTTCGATATCGTTTAGTGGTGTTTGACGTATTTGACAATCTCGGTATCTAAAACTCCTTTGCTACCTCTCCCGAGTGTAAGATGGGGGATGTAACGCAACTTCGTGTCAACAACGAAGTCCCCCTCAACGTCTTAATGACCCTAGGTTGCGTGAGTCTTACCCCAACCTCATTGATCACACACAAAACCTCAGTTCGTAAACTCCCTCGCCACCTCTCTCAAGTGTAAGACGAGGGATATAACGTGACTTTGAATCAACGATCCCCCTCAACGTCTTAACGACTCTAGGTTACGTGAGTCTCGCCCCAACGTCATCGATTTCATGCGTTGTGTTTACCCTATCGACAATCTCAGTTCTAAAACTCCACCGCCACCTCTCCCGAGTGTAAGACTGACTTCGTATCAACACCAAAATCCTCCTTAACGTCTTAACGACCCTAAGTCACCTAAGTCTTACCCCAACATCATAGATTATCCACAATTCTAACGCCAACCGGGTTATTGGATCGTGGCGTTTGTTTATTCTAATCCGAATCCGGGATTTGTCAAAATCCATATTCTCGATATGTAAATCTAAGCACAATAAACAAATAATATGATAAACACACTCAAACATTGAAGAACAAGCATCAAAGAAACAAAACTCAACCAAAACTACATTTTTATAAATGATATTGATCTCATACATGATCTAAGTTTAACCTATGGCCATAGCCATTTATACAAGTGAAACTAGGCTAAACATGCTCAAACATACATAGAAGATAAGAAATAAAAGGAAAAACAGATGAATTTAATCGATATCCGAATATTAGCCGCTAAAACCGTCTACCTAACAATTCTCCTTCTCCGCGTGTTGATCTTCTCCTTCCGATATGTTTGAGCACTCCCCATACTCTCTCTATATCCTAACCTAAGCCTTAAGGGCTGTAATGGCCGGAGTGTGTGAAGGAGAATGGAGGAAAGGGGTATAAATAGACAAAATATCTAAAATAAATATCTAACACTGCGTAGAGGCCACCGCCACGGCCGTGGGATCATCGCCATGGCTGTGGGTAAGTCAGTTAGTTGATCACCGCGACGGTGAAGAAGGCGGTGGAATAGGAAGAACATCCTATACCTTTTGCGCCGCGGCGGTGGATCTTGTACCGCGACCATGGAAGTTCAGCAATTTTGTTGTCTTCTCAGCATCTTCACCGCCGCGGCGGTGGTCTGGACGCCTCGGCGGTGGGTTTGTTTCACAATTTTGCTTCCGTTCTTGTTTTTCCACCATTCTTCGATCGATTTTTATTCGATCTCATCGTTTTTGCTCCGATTTCATACATTTTCACCCCACGCACCTGTTTTACTATAAAAAGAATAAAAATACATTAAAATGTATTAAAACATAATAAACGTACTCAAAAACTAACAAATTCGGTTTAGAAATAGATAGGTAATTTACACCTATCACTTATCATATAGATGGATCTCGTTAATCGTGACGATAGGCCGACAATATATCTATCCAACCGCAGAAAGTTGGAATGCCCAAAAGACCATGTCGAATGTCGAATAACCAAGTTGAGCGGTCGGAACGACACTCCATTCAACAATCGTCCCAGGATTAAAGTGTTGCAACGCGGACATAAACTTCAGCAACTTCCGATATGATTTATCCAAGTCACCGAACAAGGTCTCGATGGATTTAGATCTAGCCAATCAAGCCTTGCAGTAGGAGATTGTGAATTTCTGAAACTCCTTAACGGAGGCAACGGTAATGTTCTTCTTCACTTCCAGATCCTCTTCGACTTATCCAAGTATCATGTAAGAAATGACACTTGAATCCAAGTTTCCGTGATATATGGTCGTATGATTATAGAAACACATGTGTGGCCCATTGTACTGCATAATCTGGAAAATTCTGTGACTCTTTTTCAGAGCCGCCAGCATCCTCCACGAGAAACCATGCTTGCATTTAATCGATCAAACTTTAAGATGCGTCTTTGCCACACAAAACTCTTTATTTTTCATAATATAGTAATATTTCATGACATTTTGAACATGTTTCTTGTCCTTAAAGATCATGTCGCTACAAAATTTGTTAATTTTCGGGTACCAAAAATTCTTCCACAACTTTGACTCATATTTTGCTGTGTCATCGTCATCACCCCATTCCAACTCATTATAGAATGAAGGAACCATGTGCAATGACAATTGTTCACTCCCTTGCCTGCTCAGCTTGACATGCATATCTTCATCTCTATCCCCACCATTCTCCTCTTCCTCCAACGCAACAATATCTTCTAAATCTGTATGTTCATCATTCTGGAAATTATCGACCGTAACTGGCCCACCATCCATGTTCCCATCACACCTACCACAATTGTTGTCGTGCAGTGAATTAATTAGCGAATGATGGTGATGTGGAGTGGCAGAACTGGTGTCTGCATCACGGTCAATTACTATACGGGGATGATATTCTTTGGGAATGTAGGGAGATCAGTGAGTGTAACTGGATTAAACAACTTGGGGATCGAACATAGGAATGTTATGCGAAGAAAATTGTCCAGATAACACGGTAATATGAGGATTAAAACTCCGACTTTAAAATTGGGTAAAAGGACCAGGTTAGGAAGAAAATATTGAAGTGTGATTAAAAGCTCGCTCTACCTCGACATACACCTCAACACCAAGCAACGAGGGAACCTTACGAGGTAATTGAAGCACGTGGTCTAATCTTGCATCGTCAACAATTGAAAACAACATGTGTCTATAATTCTCTGGCCTAATAGTAGCTATTGGCAACCTACACTTTAACTTCAAAGTTCCATCAACTCCATCCTAAAAACTATAAGGTTGTATCATTACAATCAATTCGTTTAGTGTAATCCCTTGACAAACATCCAACGATTTAACCGCAGACATAGTATACGACACCCCAAACTCAGTTCCTTTCAATATCCTACCACCCTAATACAAATATAATGTAACGCTCTCCATTTCAAATAATTACAATGTCACAAATGAAAACAAAACGAAAACAATATTATTATCATTATCATTAAAAAACAAAAGTTGAATTCAACTAAAAAATTGAACAACTTAAACACACAACTTTGGGTTGAAAACAACAAATTAAAAATTAACGAAACACGTGTTGGAATCAAATCTGAATAGCAACAATTTTCTCACAATAAAAATAAAAATAAAAAAAAAAAAAAAAAAACGAAATCTATAATCTTGATTTAAAAAAAATTAAACCTATATCCTAAACTTTTCTATATAAAATCGAGATGTTCAAACTATTCTACATAAAACAAGATCTAAAACCTAGATCTACACAAATACAAAACAAAATCTAACTACTAATTCCCAATGTGTGTCCAAACCAAAAATCCAAAATAGTAAAAACGAAATCTAAAACTGATCTACACAAATAAAAATCGAAATCTATCCGACATTTTTAATTAATAAAATACTATACCCTAAACACAAGCACAAACACAAATCCATACACAAACACAAACCTAAATAACTAGTATTTAAAGGTGACATTTTTTCTTGAGAACATTGTAACACAAATATAAAATCGAGACCAAACAATTGTTAATGAGCAAACAAAACTCCATTTTTCTTCATATCCTTTACTTGAGAACAAAATGCACAACATTATAACAAAAAAAGGTGAAATTGGAAGCAAACAAACCCACAAAAAAAATAGGGAAATTTCTCCAAAAATCTTTTTGCCGAGGTGGAAAACTTTTCAAGACCCATGTTTTTTTAAGGATGATAAAAACTCTCATTTTAAGAATTTTGGCTAAAAAAGTCATGTGTTGAGTTGGCAAACTTTTTTCTTTTCCTTTTTTGCCCCTATTCATTTGATATATCAAATACCCTAAAATTTCTTATTTCAAAATCATGTTTCCCCTATCTCTCTCTCTCTCTCTCAGATTTACGCCCCTCTCTCTCTCTTAGATCTACGCCCGTCGCTTTCGCCCTAGCTCGCCACCGTCGCCCCTCACCCTAGCTTACTGTCATCGCCCCTCGTCCTAGCTCGCCGTTGTCTCCATCGTGTCGTTGTCTCCATTATCATCATCGTTCCATCTATCATCATCGTCATCTCATCCATCTGTCGTCGCTCATCTCATCATCATCGTCATCCGTGGTCGTTGTCGTTGCTGCAAGTTTATGTTTGTCATTCTTCGTCATCATTCATGGTTGTCGTCTCCAGATTTGAGTAGATCTAAGCAACGAAACGACGAATGGAGAAGCAGTAAAGAATAAAGACAGAGATGATGGCATAACGGTGATGAAGATCTAAGCAACGAAATGACGAACGACGTAGCAGTGACGAATGATGGCAGAGACGACGGCATAGTGGTGGTGAACAATTACTTGTATTTTTTTGTTCTTTTTTTTTTTTTTTTTTTTTTTTCCCTTTTTGAGAGATGATTATGCATTTCAAATTGTTTGATTTCTTAGAACAGAGAATAAATTAGAATTTTGATATTGTTCAAGATAGCCAATTAGATTCAAATAATTTCTTAACTATTTTATTTAGCCGATTTATTTGCATCCATTGCTTGTCGTTGTCATCATTTGTATGTGCAATTGTTTGTGTTATTGTTCATCAAATCTGGCTAATTAAGTGGATATCCACTAATTATTTTTAGTGGATACCAGCTGATTGATTTTTAGTGGAGGTACACTGATTGTGTAATTTTAAGTGGAATTACACAATCAGTGGTAATTATGCATTTCAACTATTTGGTTGCTTGAGAAACGAAGGAAGAGAAATGAAATTGAATTATAATTTTAATATTGTTCAAGGTAGTCAGTTAGATTCAAATAAGTTCTAACTATCTCATTTAGCTGATTTATTTGTTTGTTTAATCTATTGTAGACAATTGTTTGTGTTATTGTTTAGTTAAGTCGACATCCACTGATTGTTTTTTGGTGGATATCTACTATTGATTTTTAGAAGATGTCCACTGGTTGTGTAATTTTAAGTGTATATTTCAATCATATTTAAGTGGATCTTCCGTTTTGGGAAAATGTCCTTGAACATGGAAAGTTAATTTCCTCATTTTCGTGTTATTATTCATCAAATATTACTAATAGAAGTAAGTGGATATCCATTGATTTATTCTAGTGAATATCTACTGATTGATTTTGAGTGGATATTCACTGATAAATTTGAAATGTTTGTTTATCAAACCTAACTAAATAAAGTTAGTGGATATCCACTGATTGTTTTTATTGGATATTTAGTTTTTTAATGGATGTCTATTGCTTGTGTAATTTTTTTAAGTGGAATTTAAAATTTTACATAACTCATGTTTAAATGGATTTTCACTTTTTTTTTTTTTTAAAGAAATACTTCATATTTTGAATTGTTGATTTATGTGGATAAAATTAAAATATGTTCTGTGGTTTTGTTCATAGCTCTAGTGGTCTTCATTTCAGGATTCAATCAACGGAATATCATTCAGAGGCTGAAGACAAGGTTATGCCGTCAAGAGTGGGATATATTTTGATATATGTTCAGTGTTGTAGAATTTTTTGTATTTTTCATTTTTTTAATGTAATGAACTGTGATTCTTCCTTTGATTTTCAATGGATTTTATTCGTGAGAATGTCGTAAGGTGATGGTTAGATTAATGGTGATTCTCTTTTTGAATGTCTCAATTCATATTTTTAATTTTTGCATTTTATATTTTTAGCCTATTTCTACTTGATTTGTTTAGTGGATTTTCACTTAAATTTCTTCAATACAGATTTATTATTTCTATTCTTTTGTGTGTGTAAATTTCTTATTGGTTTGATAGTGATTTTCATTTTGAGTATTTTCAATAGATATCCACTTAGATTACTTTAGGTGGATATCCACTTAGATTATTTTTCAGTGGATATTAACTTACATTGGATTTGTTTAGATGTGAACAAACTTGTTATTCAATAGGTGGGTATTTATGATATTTTACAAACAAAAAAAAAAACATTTTTGAAGAAAAACAAAATTAATTGAATTTTTTATTGAAAAAAACAAAATTAAGTGAAATTATATATATATATATATATATATATATATATATATAAATTCAAGGAGTTTGAAAAAAAAATGGCCAAAATGGCATTTCTGTAAATTTTGTATCTATTGAAGGGTAATATAAGAAGACTAAACATGATGGTACTTTTGGAATGAGCCCAAAAAGTATGGTCCTTAAAAAGTTATTTTTTGAACAAATGGGATCCCTAAAAAGTTTTCCCAAAAAAAAAAATTTCGAAAAAAAATTTCTCACCTCAATGATGGTGGCTGGAGGCATCGACAGTGGCTGGAGCAGATAGCGTTTGGTGGCGACGCAAAGGAGGGGAAGAAAGAACAAAAGGCAGCGACGAAGGAGAAAAGAGAAAACGGCGACGGCGATACACAAGGGTCAGAACGGGAAGGAGACGGCGGCCAAGATCTTGCAGAAGGCTAAAAGAGGCGATGAAAATAAAATAAAATGGGTTCAGTGGGCTAGGATTTGTCGGATGAAAACGCAATACCCTTTTGCGTTTCTCCAATGAAAAATGCAAATCCAATATGCGTTTTTATCAATGGCCATTTAAAAAAAAAAAAAAGGAAACGCAATTTTGTTTTGTGTTTCTCAAAACAGTTTGAAATTATTTTTTTGCCGTAGAAATGGATCTTTTTTGAATTTTTCCCTTTTTTTTTTTTTTTTTTTTTGTTTTTGTTTTTTTTTTTTAAAAAACGCATAATTAAAATGCGTTTATTAAAAAACGCATTTCAGTTATGCGTTTTATCATTGTTTTGTAAATAAGTTTGTTTACACTAGTTTTCAATTTGTTTTTAGTTAATTAATACTTAAATAGTAATGAACTCCAAATTTGAATTTAGTATCTTACAAGTCTAAGAATCTCTACAAAAAAAAGAGGTAAAAATAGACAAAAAGAAAAGAAGAAAAGATAAGAAGCAAAGAGAGAAGAAAAAAGTCATCCTTCTAAAGAGACAATGTAAGTTCTTAAAACTCCATAACTTTTACATTTCTTGTCAAGCCAAAGTCAAACAAAAGAAAAAACAAAATCGAAAGCAGTCAAAACCTAACAAGAATACCAGTTGTTCTTCGAGAACAAACAAAACAAATTTATTTATTTTTTCCCATTTATTTTTACTGTCATTTACTTTTTGACTTCTTAAAACTCCATAACTTTTACATTTCTTGTCAAGCCAAAGTCAAACAAAAGAAAAAACAAAATCGAAAGCAGTCAAAACCTAACAAGAATACCAGTTGTTCTTCGAGAACAAACAAAACAAATTTATTTATTTTTTCCCATTTATTTTTACTGTCATTTACTTTTTGACTCTGTGCCTTTCTACGCTTTTATTTTTTTGCATTTACTTTTCTATCATTTACTTTATCGCCCTGAACCCTTTTGCACTTTAAATTTTTGCATTTCTTTTTTCTTTTTTAGTTAAAACCTTGGACTCACACTAAAGCACAGTCCTTGGATTGACATTTTATATATACCATTATATATGCTAAGTTGAGACTTTAGACTGACACTAAGTTGAGTCCTTGGACTAAAATTATAAATATATATTTATACTTATATATATCAACTGGAATTGTATACATACAACAGTAAAAAAAAAAGGTTTATCTAAGCCTAGAAAACCATAAGAGAGAATTTTATATACCTTGTTTGATTTTAGGTTTCCCATTCCATCGGACAACAAACTCTTCCAAGTATATGCTCCCTCCCTCTCCCTCTTTCCCCTACTAGTGCAGTAACCACAGCATTGCCTGATTCGCGAACGCCGCACCATCCTCCTCTATAGATCCACCACTGACCGACCGTCTTTCCCTCCTTTTTTTTGCTTCTCTCCATACCATTCAATATCACGGCCTATACGGGAATCCCAAGTATAATTTTTTGCGTTTTTGATTTTGAAAGCTTATATTTTGGGGTTCATCTTGTTGATTATACAATTTACTAATGATTATCACTCTCAATATTGGGTAATGCAATGTTAGGGTTTTGGACTCCCGTTAAAATTCAAATGTTGCAATCATGGTTTTGAGTTTTTATAATTTTAGTTTTCAATAATTGGATTGCCTAAATTAAATCGTGGTAGAGAGGGAATCCGTGACCCTTGACCGGAGCAACTTGTAGTTTGTTGTAGGTAAGAACCATAACAATATTGTTATTGAAAGCTATGACTAATTAATGCAAAAGAATACAAGATTGGCCAGAAAGGATTACTTTACCGACGTATATTTTATTTTAATTATTTGGGCAACCCTCGAATTAAAAATTAATATAGGACAATTCGAAGAATGAATACAATCTTAAGAAATAATGCAGCATCAATTTGAAACGAACAAGAAAACCTTGTTTTCTTGTGTTCCCGTCGGATTTCTTGGGAGTGGCGGATCTAGGCAGGTGGTAAGGGTATTCAATAAAACGCTACATTCGGGCCACCCCACTCAAACCCACCGACCCCGATATGAATTATATTATTATTATTATTTATTTATTTATTTATTTTTATTTCTTTTTTATTTTAAATTCAGATCGAAATTTGAGTTATATATCTGAAACTTTAGGGGTTATGGCCCACTGCACTCAAACCAACCGACACCGATATGAAAATTAATTTATTTTCTTTTTTTTGTAAATTCATATCGAAATTTAAGTTATATATGTGAAACTTTAGGGAATACGGGTCACACTCTAACTTTTTTCTATACCCATTTGTTGGTATCGAGAATGGATAAGCACCAGCAGTATGATTGCCTAGAGGCCAGGATGAGGCGGAGATCACGTGACTGGGCCCACGTGCTGACGAGGTGGCATCCAGAAATACCATCATCAGTTGTCCCCCTAGTTCTAGGTGCCAATAAAAGGGAGGTGCTTAGGACTACCAATCTTTTGGCAGTGCTAAAAACTTCCATGACTTGTGTTTTCTGGACGACCTTATTTTGGAGATGGCATCCACCCATCTGCCTCCGGCCAGAGATGACAGGGTTGGCCGATGGGCGCCTTTTTTACCGATGCCACCCAAGGTTGTCACCACTGATTTGGACGACATTTTTTGGAGATACCATCCACCCACCCGTCGCTGACCAGAGATGGCGCTTGTTTTGTTGATGTCGACTAGGGTCGTCGATCCACCACCTTCGAGCGCCAGTGAGCTCTAAGCGACACTTTCAATTGAGGCTCCCACCCACCCACCACTAGCCCGAAATAGCATGGCAGCCAGGTTGGCACCCATTTCGTTGATGCTAGCTAGGGTCATCAATCTGCCATCTTCAAGCATTTGTGAGCTCAACAAGGAAATTTTGATGAGGGCTTCCACCTACCTACTGCCAGCCAGAAATAGCTCGGCAGCCGGTGGGCGCTCTTTTTGGTTTTCACTGGCACTATTGTCCGGCGAACCTCTCTATGCGTCGTCGTCGAGCAAAGGGTCATTCATCCGATGAGTTCTCTTAGGCACTGAACAGTAGCGGGACTTTAGGCAATTTCTTGTGTGCTAATCTCGAGCGTCGCTCCCAACACGCTTCTCCATTGATTGGTCCATCGAGCACCATGGTGGCCTTGGACGATGCGTTGGCCTTCAAGTTTCGTGTGGCTATCGATCCCCGTGCACTGATCTTGAGCAATGCGTCAAGCGTGCTTCTCGATGAATTTCTCTCGAGCAGCGAGAATGTCTTTGTCCTCGTGTGCCAATTGACATGCATCCCCTCAAAGAGCACCGTGTGTCATCTCGTGCTTGGTGCATTGCACTTACTGAGAGGTCATCTCATTTTTCCCTCATATTCCATATATAAATAAGTAGTACGAAGGCGTCATTTTCTCACTTACGAATTTCTTGAGAGAAACTTCTCTCGCTCCCTTGATTGGTAACTTTCCAACACTTAGTGAAAATGGTTCTTAAATACCTAACCTGTTCAAATTCTTCCTCTTTCAGAGTAGACTTTACCTACTCCTGACCAGGACACTGGACTGGTCGTGGTCCTTTGGCGGTCTCTTTCCCTTTCTTCGGCGGACCGGCTATGTACATCCGCTGAGGCTATCCAATCTGTAGTTGAACTGGTGACCGTGGTTGGTCACCATGATGACCATGGTAAAGATAGTTCTTCGTGGGACCCTAGTTCCATTCCAGAAGAGGGCCTTGTGATGACGACGCGAGTTCTAGAAGTAATCCCCTTGACATCGCTGGTCGTCAGCGGTGTAGGGCCCAAAATTTTGTACTCCGTCGTTCTTGTCCAAAATTCCTTTAAGGAAATCAAGTCCAATGTTACTGAGTAGGAGTTGAGGAGGGTATGCCTCACATACACCTTCCCGAGTTTAGTGGTAATGAGGATCCATATAGCCGAGCAGAGAGCACGCCAGCCGTTTATGGGTTTTCTTACCATTTACGTTCACCAACTTGAGGCCGGACTCTACTTCTTCATTCACTATGGATTCGGGCAATTTATAAGGAGTATGGTTTGTGTTAGTCACAAATTGCTCCGAATAGCATGAGGGTAGTAATAGCAGCCTTTGGTGGCCGCTAATTAAGCACTGTCACTTTCACCGCAAGCATACAGATCAAGTTTTAGTATAATGGACCTTTCGGTTGGGTATTGTATCCACAGGGATTGGTTGAGATTACTATCGAGTACCGCGATTGTCATAACCTGACTTTATCTAAGCGACAAAAAATAAATATAATTAATTAATACTAATACTAAATTACTAATTTAACTATACTAATACTATATTGAGATAGTTATGGGATGGATTATCTAGGGATTAACTCTATTTATTTAAACACGTTTGATTTCGTTTAGTTTACAATAATGGTGTTCGACCTATTTGACAATCTCGGTATCAAAAACTCATCCGCCACCTCTCTCGAGTGTAAGATGGGGGATATAACATAACTTCGTGTCAACGAAGAAATTTCCCTCAACGTCTTAACGACCCTAGGTTGCATGAGTCTTACCCCAACCTCATTGATTGCACACAAAATCTCTATTCGAAAACCCCATCGCCACCTCTCCCGAGTGTAAGACGAGGGATATAACGTGATTTCGTGTCAACAAAGAAGTCCCCCTCAACGTCTTAACGACTCTAGGTCATGTGAGTCTCGCCCCAACGTTATTGATTTCATTCGTTGTGTTTACTGTATCGACAATCTCAGTTCTAAAACTCCATCGCCACCTCTCCCGATTGTAAAACGGTGGAATACATGACTTTGAGTCAACGAAGAAGTCCTCCAAAAATGTCTTAACGACTCTAGGTCACGTGAGTCTTGCCCCAACGTCATTGATTGTTCACAATCCTAACCCCGACCAGGTTATTGGATCGTGGCATTTGTTTATTCTAATCCAAATCTGGAATTTGTCAAACCCCATATTCTTCATTTATCATTCTAAGCATAATAAACAAACAATATGATAAACATACTCAAACATTGAAGAAAATTCATCAAAGAAACAAAACTCAACCAAAACTACGTTTTTATAAACAATATTAATCCCAAACATAATCCACATTTAACCTATGGTCATAGCCGTTTATACAATTAAAACTAAGCTACACATACTCAAACATATATTGAAGACAAGAAATAAAAGTAAAAATGGATGAACTTACCCAATATCATAAAATATTAGCCGCTAAAACCATCCACCGAACGATACTCCTTCTCCGTGTGTTGATCTTCTCCTTCGGATATGTTTGAGCACTCCATATACTCTCTCTATATCCTAAACTAAGCCTTAAGGGCTATAATGGCCGGAGAGTCTGAAGGAGAAGGGAGGAAGGGGTATAAATAGACAAAATATCTAAAATAAAAATCTAACACTACGTAGAGGCCACCGCTGCGGCCATGGGATTCACCGTCGTGGCTGTAGAGTATGTCGGTTAAGGTTCACCTAGGCGGTGGACTAGGAAAACATTCTGTTGGATTTCTGCCTAGGCGGTGGGATTCACCGACTAGGCGATGGGCTGTCAGTAGCTAATTTTGTTTTCTCTGCATCTTCACCGCCTAGGCGGTGGGCTTTCTTCAGATTTTTGCCTCCTTACTCATTTTTCTACTGTTCTCCGACCGTTTTCGAAATGAATTAATCGTTTATGCTCTGATTTCATACCTTTTCACCCCACGCACCTGTTTTAATCCAAAAAGAATAAAAATATATTAAAACGTATTAAACGTACTCAAAAACTAACAAATTTAGTTTGGAAATATAAGGGTAATTTACACCTATCAAATACCCCCAAACTCAGAATTTTGCTAGTACTCGAGCAAAACACCCACACAATATAAGAAAATATAAAAACTGATTATGAAATTAAAAACTAAAAACAAAAAACACTAAAAACGAAAACGTGTAAGTTTTGATTATCATCTACCGGCCGAACGATTTTTCCCTCATCGGCCCCCAATCCTATTAAGTTCAAGCATAAATCATACCATGTGGCATTCTAGAATTTCAACGTTCAAAATTAGTAAGCACCATTCTAGATCCTGTTTAAGTGTGTATGATAAAACTCAAATATACAACTATTCATTTATTAGATGGGATTATCCCTAAATATAGATCATGACCAAAACCTTTTAGGTATAAGGAATCCATATGCCTGACCCGAGATCTATTCTCCACTAATGTAGGCTCGGAGGTTCATGAAGATAATAGGGCTTGGTTCAATTTTGGAATAATGGCCAAGGGTATTTTGGAAATACAACACAGGTCAATCGTCGTTAACTTAACGTTACTCGAGGCACATCGCTTGACTCTTTCTCACTCTCGAAACCCCATAGATATAATTGAAACAACCCGAACAATCTATTAAGACCGCCGTACTCACTTGTTAAAAAGAAACGGAAAATAAAAACCGTATGTACACTTGATTGTTTTTTTTTTTTTCAACGAACACCTCCCCAAAGTTATTTGATTGTTACAATTAAAGGGGTGCATGAAATACAAACAAAAAACGATAATTGAGTACTCGAATACTGAACCAACATAAAGTTCGCCCTAACCCAACCGCTCACTTCAAGTAGCATTTGCAACAGCTAACTTAATTTTCTCAAATTTGTGCCTTCGGTTTAGCGATATGGGTTTGGAAAGAAGTTTAATCGGTTATGGTATTAGTTAAGTGTTCAGAATTGAAACGACTATTAGGATTCGACAGGGTAACAAGGGATAATGATAAATCATGGTAGGCTTCAAAAAGGCTCAAGCTATCAAATAAATGCCTAAATCATATCTCCTAAACAACCTCGCCTAGGATTTCGCCTCGAATTTCCCCCAAATCAAGTTCTAGAATCCCTATTGTCATGAAATTGATTGAAGGATAATCGGTTTCAAGTTAATTAGATAGTGCTATATTGAGTTTACATGCTCATGCATTTAGGATCTACAATAACTTTTACTAAGACGATACGTTAAGCACACAGAACACACATGAATGAGATTTACGCACGACCTCAAAACAATCAGGGGACATAATCATCATCAGGTAAAGGCCCAAATGACGTCAAAACTTAGCACAAAACAACAACTAAACTAAACAAACTAATCCTAAACAAGCATGCACACATATAAAAACAGTATAATTTAACTAATAACATATACACATACTAAAACATACTAACATATCACCACCAACTTAAAACAGGTGATGTCCAAAATGACCTGTTAGCAATCCCAATGATAGTATATAACATGATATTGAAGACGGGCGTTTAGAACACGTACCTGGGAAGTGAGAGAATCTCGCCTCCGACTCAAATTGACGGAGATAGATCTAACTTATTTTTTACCCTGGGTTGCCTCCTAACAAGCTCTTGGTTTAATGTCTTCGGCCCGAACACAAACCCTCAAGACTGGCGAGATTTTGCAATGTAAGGAACACAAGAGCATATGTCGATCTAACATCTTCAAGCATCCTATAGGAAAACAAAAACAAAACTACAAAGAAAAATTATATACACTAAAAAATGACTAAATTAAAATCAAGTTATTTACTCGCAATATCAACGGTACCTCAATCCACCAATCCCCGACAACGGAGCCAAAAACTTGGTGGACGTTGCCAAAAAATAAATCTGACAACAACCAATCCCCAGCAACAGTGCCAAAAATTTGGTGGACACTAATTAAGCACTGACACTTTCACCGCAAGCGAACGGATCAAGTTTTAGTATAATAGACCTTTTGGTCGGGTATCGTATCCACAGGGATTGGTTGAGATTACTATCGAGTACCGCGATTATCATAACCTGACTTTATCTAGGCGACAAAAAAAGAATATAATTAATTAACACTAATACTAAATTACTAATTTAACTATACTAATACTATATTGAGATAGTTATGGGATGGATTATCTAGGTATTAACTCTATTTACTTAAACCGTTTGATTTCGTTTAGTTTACAATAATGGTGTTCGACCTATTTAACAATCTCGGTATCTAAAACTCCTCCCCACCTCTCCCGAGAGTAATATGGGGGATATAACGCAACATCGTGTCAACGAAGAAGTCCCCCTTAACGTATTAATGACCCTAGGTTGCGTGAGTCTTGCCCCAACCTCATTGATTGCACACAAAACCTCAATTCGTAAACTCTGTCGCCACCTCTCCCGAGTGTAAGACGAGGGATATAACGTGACTTCGTGTCAATGAAGAAGTCCCCCTCAATGTCTTAACAACTCTAGGTCACGTGAGTCTCGCCCCAACATCATTGATTTCATGCGTTGTGTTTACCCTATCGACAATCTCAGTTCTAAAACTCCACCGCCACCTCTACCGAGTGTAAGACGATGGAATACATGACTTCGAGTCAACAAAGAAATTTCCCTCAACATCTTAAGAACTCTAGGTCACGTGAGTCTTGCCCCAACGTCATTGATTGTCCACAATCCTAATCCCGACCCGGTTATTGGATCGTGGCGTTTGTTTATTCTAATTCGAATCTAAGATTTGTCAAACCCTGTATTCTCCATTTACCATTGTAAGCATAAGAAACAAACAAAATGATAAACACACTCAAACATTGAAAAACAATCATCAAAGAAACAAAACTCAACCAAAAATATGTTTTTATAAACGATATTAATCCCATACATGATCCACATTCAACCTATGTCCATAGCTATTTATACAATTAAAACTAGGCTAAACATGCTCAAACATATATTGAAGACAAGAAATAAAAGGAAAAACGGATGAACTTAGCCAATGTCCGAATATTAGCCGCTAAAACTGTCCACCGAACGTTTCTCCTTCTCCACGTGTTGATCTTCTCCTTCGGATATGTTTAAGCACTCCCCATACTCTCTCTATATCCTAAACTAAGCCTTAAGGGTTGTAATGGCCAGAGAGTTTGAAGGAGAATGGAGGAAAGGGGTATAAATAGATAAAATATCTAAAATAAATATCTAACACTGTGCAGAGGCCACCACCGCGGCCATGGGATTCATCGCCGCGGCTGTGGAGTATGACGGTTAAGGTTCGCCTAGGTGGTGGACTAGGAAAACTTTCTACTGGATTTTTGCCTAGGCGGTGGGCTGTCAGTAGCCAGTTTTGTTTTCTCTACATCTTTACCACCTAGGCAGTGGTCTGGATGCCTAGGTGGTGGGCTTCCTTTAGATTTTTGCCTTCTTACTCATTTTTCCACCATACTCGATACGAATTGATCATTTATGCTCTGATTTCATACCTTTTCACCCCACGCACCTATTTTTAAAACAAAAAGAATAAAAACATATTAAAATGTATTAATTGTACTCGAAAACTAACAAATTTGGTTTGAAAATATAGGCGTAATTTACACCTATCAGCCTAACTCATTTTTAGGGAAGAAGGTATAGAGTTGAGTTTAGAGCTCTTCCGTGCTCTATTCTTTGCTAAGTCCCTGCCCCAAATTGTTGGGTGGTGCTACATGTCCTCTAGGTCGACATTTTTAACCAATTGGATTCCAAGATTCATTGATGGAGACCAAAGTACTTCTACCTTGAGAGGATGGCTAGGAGTTCGGCCCTGATAAGAAGAATTGCTCGAACACCATTTTCTAGGACTGGGGGATAGTTATTAAGGGAACCTCAAAGGTAAGGGGAGGTTATGAGAATAGAGATTTTGTCTAACTTGGAATTTTTATTTCACTTTGCATAGAACGAGAAGGCCACAATAAATAAATAAATAAATACTTCAGTCAAAAAAATTGCTAAACCGAAAGAGAGGGTATTGCTGACTGATTTTCATTAGGTGAACAAACTCATCAATTCGACGTTGTTTGACATATATTTCTACCAAGCACACTCTTACCCCCAACTGAGCTCCTGTTCGAGAACCTAAGCTTTTCTGGTTGTCATTTTATTAACACTTGCTCTCCAATTTGAACTTGTGCCTAACACCTTGTGTTGGTTTTTCAAAATAATGGACTCTGCTGCTCTCCTCAAGAAGATCGTTTCCTAGAGGAAGGCTGGAGGGTTGGAAGCTCCTCCACTACCTAGGAGCAGGCTCCCTAGGGGTAGAGTAGTTCTCCTGTGCCTATGGGGGTGCCGATTAGGGATTCCCGACATCCACTCCTAGCGTGCTGGATTTGGATCCTCGTCTTGAGGCCTCACAAGATTGAGGGAAATGCAGCATTGAGAGCTCAGCTCTCCAGGGCCAGAATAAATGCAAGTGTTCTTCCGTGCATGAGAGTTTCAACCTGATTCAAACTGTGTGACTCCCTCAGCGAACAAGAAGAAGATTACGAACATTGGTGGCTGTAATTCAAGTGTTGCCACTTTCACTGCAAGCGTATAAATCAAGTTTTAGTATAATAGACCTTTCGGTCAGGTATCGTATCCACAGGGATTGGAGGAGATTATTCTCGAGTACCGCGATTGTCATAACCTAACTTTATCTAGGCACCAAAAATGGAATATAAAATTAAATACGAATACTAAAATACTAATTTAACTATACTAATTACTAATATGAGATAGTTTAGGGGATGGATTATCTAGGGATTAACTTTATTTACTTAAACGCATTTGATTTCGTTTAGTTTACAATAATGGTGTTCGACCTATTTGACAATCTCAGTATCTAAAACTCCTCCGTCACCTCTCCCGAGTGTAAGACGGGAGAATACGTAACTTCGTGTCAATGAAAAAGTCTCCCTCAATGTCTTAACGACCCTAGGTTGCGTGAGTCTTGCCCCAACGTCATTGATTGTACACGAAATCTTAGTTCGTCAACTCTCTTGTCATATTTCTTGAGTGTAAGAAGAGGGATATGACACGACTTCGTGTCAACGAAGAAGTCCCCTCAATGTCTTAATGACTCTAGGTCACGTGAACCTTGCCCCAATGTCATTGATTTCATGCGTTGTGTTTATCCTAGTCCGAATCCGGGGTTACCTCTTCCGAGCATCAAACCCCATATTCTCGATATATCTAAACTAGCATATAATCATGAAAATACAATAAACACACTCAAACATTGAAGAACAATCGTTAAAAGAAACACAACTCAACCAAAACAACATTTTTATAAATAATATTAATCCCTAAGATGATCCAAATTTAGCCTATGGCCATAGTTATTTATACAATTGAAACTAGGCTAAACATGCTCAAACATATATCGAAGATAAGAAATAAAAGGAAAAACGTATGAACTTAGACAATATCCAAAGATAAGCCGCTAAATTCGTCCACCGATCGATTCTCCTTCTTTGCGTGTTAATCTTCTCCTTCGGATATGTTTGAGCATGCCCCAAACTCTCTCTATCTTCTAAATTGAGCCCTAAGAGCTGTAAAAGCCGAAGAGAGGCAAAAGGAGAGGAGATGAGAGGATATTTATAAGGAAAATATCTAAACAAAATATCTAAATTGTGGGTATGTCAGTTCACTGTTCGCCTAGGTGGCGGTGAAGGCAATGGACTTGGTGACATCCTGCATTGTCACCGCTGCGGCGGTGGATCTCAGTGCCGCGACGGTGTATGTTTAGCAAGAATTGGTGCACTCTGCATTTTCACCGCCTAGGCGGTGGGCTGCTATTTTCAGAATCTTGCCTTCTTGCTTGTTTTTCCATCGTTCTCCAATCGTTTTTGGTCCGAATTGATCGTTTGTGCTCTGATTTCATACCTTTTCACCCATACACCTATTTTAATACAAAAGGAATAAAAACATATTAAAACTTAACAAAATCGTACTAAACGTACTCGAAAGCTAACAATTTCGGTTTGGAAATATATAGGTAATTTACACCTATCAAACACTGCCCCCAAGCGGCTTGTCAGGGACATTTACTGTCATTCGGCCAGGGTGAGTGCTCATTATTTTCTCAACACTTGCAATTTTTCATTAAATTCTTGTCTTTTAACTTGTTATTCTTGGCAGGCCATTTTCAAGTTCAACGGGCTCCCCAACCAACTTTTCTCAGACAATGGTATATTTAACGAGCTGGAGTCTTTTTGGGATGCCCTCTAGAGAAAGAATGAGACAATAGCTGAGCTCCACATCGACTTGTCCACCTCGTGGACATAGAACCTGGTGCTATGCTTAGAGAACAAAGATCTCTCCAACTGGGTTGAGATGCTCAAGGTCGATCTCAACAATTTTAGGCAACGCTTGTATGGCCCAAGCAGAGTTATTGGTGCACCATGAAGAGGTCTAGGAAGGCGAAGGCAGCTGTCGAGGTTTATAAGGCAGTAGTCGTTGAGGAGTGGAAGTAGTGGCCTAGCTACTTGGAGTTCCATATTGAGATGGAGTTCTCCGTTTAAGAGGATTGTGCTGTCGCCGATGGTGGAGAAGATGATAACGCAAGAGGCATCTAGGACGGAGGTACTAAAGAGGGTGAGGTCACAACTTATTCTTCTCATGAGAACGTTGTTGGGGACACGGAGGGATGACTAATCCCCAGCCCCATGTCTTCTTAGCACTTAGAGTTTTTTAGGAGTTTTTAATTTTTTTTTGTGAACCCTTCTCTTTTTGATCATTTTTTCATTTTTTATACTTTTGGCGAGTTGAATTATAATGGACTTAGAACCCCAAGATGTACAACTTCTTTATAAACATATCAATACACAAGTTCTTCTTTTTGTGCATATTTTTTTCTTCTTTCGTCTAAATGCATGTGTTTGTCTGAACGGCATAATTCTGACACTTGCACCACTTTTACTCTCATGTTCTTGATGGGAAAGGTCTGAGGGAGAGCCAGTGAGAAGTCCAGGGCACTAAACGTCTGAACCTCTTGTCAGCGCATTTTCCAAGGGTCATCCTTTTAAGGCTGTCGGCCAAAAGATGGAATGGTTTTATGGAGCTCACATTAATTTTTTTAATCTCATGTTTCCCTTTATACTCTCTAATGGATATAGATAATGTTTGGACAAAATATTTTGTTGTGTTGTATATTTTTTCATTTTTTTTAATATTTATCTTTCCTTGTTTCCTCCTAGGGCCATGGACTTCTTGACCCCCAGCCCAGGACAAGATTTAATAAAATTAGATTTATATCGTGAGTTTGAGGTAATGGGTTCTCTACAACAACTGATCCTCTCAGTCCCCAGGGGTACAATACTTTGGTCTAACCCTTCTGGCCGGTTATCGGAGAGTTTTTCGTAGTCAAACTCGTACTTGATCCTTTTTAGGTTATCGAAATTTGGTCTATGCAGGAACATCTTCCCTTTAAGACGCCTGACCTGTGGTTAGATGGTGAGGGGATAGGTACTTAGCCATTGGCCCTCAGACCCGATCGACACCCTACACTTGGTGGATGACCTTGGTCTATCCTCAGGTACGGACTATTGACCAATGTAGAAGGTCCAGTTATTACTCTCGACGCTATGCACGGAGATGTTGCTTCTTGTAGATGAAGTTATGAGTCATGGATATATTACACCAAACACTTTTTATTGAGAAAAAATTTATTTACACACACAGAATTTTGGAAACTTTTACAAAACTGGTTCTTTCCTACAAAAGTAGCACTTAAGATGTTTAGCATTCTATGGGTGTCTTAGTGGCACTCCATATTTCATCTCAAGCTCGTAAGTGCCTGTACGTGCAATTCTGGTGACTCTGTATGACCTCTCCCAAGTGGGGGCTAGCTTTGTGGCATTTTGGTCTTTGGTGGCCAGAGTGACTTTCCTTATTATGAGTTCACTGACGTCAAAAGTACGTGGACGAACTCGTATGTCATAGTATATATCCACCTTCTGTTGATTGGCAGCTTGACTTACTCGAGCTTGCTCTTTTATCTCCTTTAGGAGATGAAGGTTTAGATTTAATTCTGCATCATTCTTGGCTTGGTCGAAGACCACCGCGATTTTATGCGAAGGCATTCCAATCACTGTAGGGACGACAGATTTAGAGCTGAACATTATTACAAAGGGCAGACCCCTAGTAGAGGTCCTTGATATCGTGTGATACGCCTAGAGAATAAGGTATAAGTCTTTCACATCTCTTTCTTTTAACTTCTCAAGCCTCGTTTTCAATCCATGTAGAATCGTTCAATTGGTAACCGCTACTTGGCCATTTTCTTGGGGGTTCCTTAAAGAGGCGAAGTGTGTTCGGATTCCTAGCTTGGAGCATAACTCAGCAAATAGGTCATTGTCAAACTGTGTGCCATTGTTAGACAATGATGGTCTTGGGTATCCCTAAATGACAAATCATGCTCTTCCAAATGAAGTCCCGAATTGTTTCCTTGATGCTGCGGGCCAGGGCCTCAGCTTTAGCCCACTTCATATAACAATTGATGGCAACAACTGAAAATTTCCTCTACTCAGTGGCTTAAGGGAATGGCCCGAGTAGATCAATACCCCATTGGGCGAATGACCATGGGCTGGTTATCGGGACCTTGATTATTGGAGGGACTTGAGGGTGCGGTGCAAATCTTTGACACTTTTCGTATTTTTTTTACAAATTTAGTGTCATCCTCTAGTATCTTGAGCAAAAAATACCTGTGACGTAGAACTTTGCGTGCAAGGGACCTGCCCCCTAGTGGTTGCCACATATATACCTTTGTGTATCTCCCTCAACATATATTCGGCCTCTTCTGGGTGGAGGCATCTAAAGTACAAGCCCGAGAATGATTTTTAGTACAAAACCCAGACGATGAGTGTGTACCTCACTAATCGGTAGCACATCCTTATGGCCTCTATAGGGTCCTCTAAAAGAGTTCCATTCTGTAGGTATTGCATGATCAGGTCCATCTAGGTAAGCTAGTTTATGAGCTCACAAATTATGGCCAGTTGGTCTGAGGTTGCCGTACTCACATGATCAGGTCTATCCAAGTAGGCTGGTTTATGAGTTTACAAATCATGACCACTTGGTGATGCACCCCAGATTTTGATAGCGGAATAAGTAGAGAATCGAGAAGAAGAAAAAGTGAGTTTTATTCCTCCCTCTCTAAGTCCTCCAAATCAATTCACTTTGAAAATGGATTTTTAGGGGCTTTTCTAGGTGTCGGTTTTGAAAAACTTATTGGGCTGGGATTTATTTTATGTTAAAAATAGAGTCGCCACCTAGCATAGGGTTAAATGGTATGCTAGGTTATTGGGAGTTTTAGAAATTCATTTTACTTTGAAATGGCCTGTGTCTATGTACCAGAGATATTCTTAAACTTTGGGGGTCAGTTATGCTCAAGGAAGATTTTACGCCAACCAAGACACCCATCCGTAAATAGTACCTTAGTCTAAATGAATATTCACTGTTAAACATTACCCGAGTAACTTTATTTTATTTATTTAGACACCACAATTTCCTTTTTAAAGTTTTCCCCCCATTTTTTTTAATATATTTTTGACATCATAGATTGGTAAAGTAGGTAAATACTACAATTAAATTAGTTAGCGACACCCAATAGCAGTTTATAAGAGAAAGGAATAAATATGCAAGTTATATGAAATGCAATTTTTTTTTGTATTTTTTAAGAAATTGAACTTTATATAGGTTTCCTACATATCCTTGTTTTCATAAGGAATCAAGTCGACATGTTGTTTCAACATGCAAACTAAACTAAATTATTTGGATATGTGACCGAACCTGCATGCAGGTTGTCTACGTATCTCGGATTAATGAAAATCAAGTCTTCACATAGTTCGTTTATGTTAGGTTAAAACTAAATGGTTTTTGTTATTAAAGGTGATCGAACCTTTATATGGATTGCTGACGCAGCTCGAATTTTTATAGCGGTAAAAGTAAAGATTAGGAAGAAGATGAAACAAATTTCATTCCTCTCTCTCAAAGTCATCTAAATCCATTCATTTTTAAAATGGTTTTTCAAGGGCTTTTCTAGGCTTCGGTTTTGAAAAACTTCTTGGGCCGAGATTTTATGTTGAAAACAGAATCGCCACCTAGTATGGGGCTTAAATGGTTGCTAGGTCACCGGGATTTTTATAAATTCATTTTTACTTTGAAATGGCACATGTTTTGAATTCATAAGATCTATGTACCGGAGATATTATTAAAGTTCGGGGGTCGATTATGATCAGGGAAGGTTTTATGCACTCTAAGACACTTGTTCGTAAACGATACCGTAGTCTAAATGAATATTCACTGTTAAACACTACCCGAGTAACTTTTTTTGATTTACTTACACAAAATAATTCCCTTTCCTTTTTTTATATATGTTTGACATGATATGTTTGTAAAGTAGGTAAATACTAAAACTAAACTAGTCAGCAACACTCAAAAACAGTTTAGAAGAGACAAGAATATAAATATGCAAGCTATATGAAATGCAAATATTTTTGTTATTTTAAGGGACTAAACCTTATATAGGTTGCCTACATATCCTTGTTTCCGCAAAGAATCAGGTCAACATGTAGATCTAGAAAGCAAATTAAGACTAAATTATTTGGATATATGATAGAACTCGCGCGTGGGTTGCCTACATATCTCGAATTAATGAGAATTAAGTCTTTATGCAGTTTGATAGGTGTAAATTACCTATCTATTTCCAATATGAACATTGTTAATTTTTGAGTATGTTTAGTATGTTTTAATATGTTTTTATGTGTTTTTGTATAAATCAGGTGTTTGAGGTGAAACGGGATGAAAACGGATAAAAAAATGATCACATTGAATCAAAGACGGGGGAAGAACGGTAGAAAAAGGGCAAAGAGGCTGAAATTCAGAACTTGCAGCCACCGCCGCGGTGGTCAAAGTACAAAGCCAAGCCTAAACTCACTGCAGTTTTACCACCTAGGCCGTCAGAATGTAGAGAGTGGCATTATCTTGCAGAACGTCCACCACCGCGGCAGTGAAACTGCAGAATGTCAACCAAGGCCACCGCTAACTTCACCGTCGAGGTGATCACCCAATCGATATACCCACCGCCTAGGCGGTCACCTTTGCACATATTTAGATATTTTGTTAGATATTTTCCCTATTTATACCCCTTTCCTCACCTCACCTCTGGCCATTAGAGCTCAAATAGACTTAGTATATTTTAGAAAGAGGTTTTGGGAGTTCTCATTCAAATCCTAAGGAGAAGATCACGTTGCCAAGAAGGGGGAGCGATCTCGAAACGTTTTTAGCGATAAATCTTCAGACTAGGCTAAGTTTCTCTCGTTCCTTCCTTTATTCCTTAACTTACGAGTATTGTTTGAGCATGTTTAGCTTAGTTTTCATTGTATAACCGGCTATGGCCATGACGGGTTTTTGTCTAGGGATTAATGTAATTTATAAAAATGTTGTTTTGTTGAGTTTGTGTTTTGTTTGCAGATGTTCTTCGTTATTTTGATTGTCTATGCCGTATTGTTTGTTTATCATGCTTAGAATGATGTTATGAGAATACGGGGTTTGACAAATTCCAGATTTGGACTAGAATAAACAAACGCCACGATCCAATAACCCAGTCAGGGTTAGGATTATGGACAATCGATGACGTTGGGGCAAGACTCACATGACCTAGAGTCGTTAAGACATTGAGGGGGACTTCGGTGTTGATGCAAAGTCACATATTCCCCCGTCTTACACTCGGGAGAGGTGGCGGGAGAGTTTTAGAACTGAGATTATCGATAGGGTAAACACAACGCGACGATCCAATGACCCAGTTGGGAGTTGGATTGTGTGCAATCAATGACGTTGGGGCGAGACTCATGGGACCTAGGGTCATTAAGATGTTGAGGGGGACTTCTTCGTTGACACAAAGTCGCATTATATCCCTCGTCTTACACTCGGGAGAAATGGCGAGGGAGTTTACGAACTGAAATTGTCGGATAAGTTGAACGCCATTAACGTAAACTAAAATGAGACAAAACACATTTTTGTAAACAAAAGTTAATCCCTAGGCAACACTTTTCCTAAAGCATCTCATAGTAATATTAGTATGGTTAATTTAGTTAGATTAATTAACTTAGTATTAGTATTATTAATTTTAAACACATTTATTTTTGCCTAGATAAAGTTAGGTCATGATAAATGCGATACTCAATAATAATCACAACCAATCCCTGTGGATACGATACTCTTACTCTCCCGATCTATACTAAAACTTGACCTCGTATACTTGCGAGTGAAAGTAGCGGGGTATTCACGCGCTACCAAGTATTTGATAGGTGTGATCTACCTATATATTTCCAAACTGAATTAAATTAGTTTTCGAGCGTTTATATAGTATTTTATTATGTTTTAATTAGTTTTTATACTTTTTGTATAAATCAGGTGTATGGGAAAAAAAAAAAAAAAAGGTATGAAACTGGAGCGAAAACGATGAGATCGAATCAAAAACGGTCAAAGAACGGTGGAAAAACAAGCTCGAAGGTAAAATTGTGAAAGAAGCCCACCACCTCGGCGTCCAAACCTCCACCGCAGCGGTGAAGATGCAGAGACTGGCCTATTCTTGTTGGACACTCACCGCCTAGGCGATGAAACTGTAGCATGTCATCCAAATCCACTGATGTCCTCACTGCCGCGGCGATCAACCAACCGACATACCCACTGCCTAGGCGGTGACCTCTACGCAGATTGAAAGATATTTATTAGATATTTTGAGATATTTTGGCTATATATATCCCCTCTCCTCCCTCATTTTTGGGTTGTCTTGGAATTTTGAGCCCCTTAGAATATATCTAAGGGTAGGTTTAGGAGTTTTAGAGGGAGAGCTCACATCCCAAGGTGGAGGAAGACGGTAAAGCGATTGTTGAACGGTTCAAGTGACAAATCTTTGGACGAGGCTAAGTTCTTCGATTTCTTCCCTTATTTCTTTAACTTAGGATTTTGTGAGCATATTTAGCTTGATTTAAATGTTTATATAGTTATGACCACGAGTTAAATATGGATTGTATAGGGAGTAACAATAAATTTATAAATATGTGTTTGGATGATTTCGGTGTTGCGTTTATGTTTGTTCTTCATAGTTTGATTGAGTTTATCGTATTGTTTATTTATCATGCTTAGATAAATAAATGGAGAATACGGGGTTTGACAAATAATGAATTTGGATTAGGGTAAACAAAAGTCACGATCCAATAACCTGGTCGGGGTTAGGATTGTGCGCAATCAATGATGTTGGGGAAAGACTCACATGACCTAGGGTCGTTAAGACGTTGAGAGGGAATTCTTAATGGACTCAAAGTCATGCATTACCCCATCTTACACTTGGGAGAGGTGGCGGAGGAGTTTTAGAACTGAGATTGTCGATAGGGTAAACACAACACGACGATCTAATGACCCGATCGGGAGTTGGATTGTATGCAATCAATGACACTGGACGAGACTCACGTGACCTAGGGTTGTTAAGACATTGAGGGGGACTTCTTCGTTGACTTGAAGTCATATATTCCACCATCTTACACTCGGGAAAGGTAGCGGTGGAGTTTACGAACCGAGCTTGTCAAATAGGTCAAATACCGTAAACGTAAGTAAATCAAGATTGAACGCGTATTTGTAAACACATTAATCCCTAGGAAATTCTTTCCCCTAAAATATATTAGTATATTAGTATAGATAATTTAGTTAATTATTATTAGTTTAATTAATTAAATACATTTGTTTTTAACCTAGATAAAGTTAGGCAATGACAAACGCAGTACTCAATAGTAATGACACCAATCCCTCTGGATACGATAACCCGATCTTTCACAATCACACTATACTAAAACTTTAACCACGTACACTTGAGAGTTGTCAATACGCGAGGATCGAATCCTCGATGTACACAATTTATTTGTGTTAAGGTGAAAACTAAATCGTTTATGTTATTAAAAGTGATCAAACCCTTATATGGTTTGCCTACGTACTTTGGGAGGGTAATCAAAGATAAAGTCATCACATAGTTCTTTTGGTTAAGTTGAAAGTTGGAGTTAGTTTTAGTTTATTTTAGTTGGTTTTAGTTGTGAACAACATAAATCACAACATGATATGGATATGGCCTCTTTGATTTTGTCAAGAACACCTTAATCGAATTTTTTTTGTTCTGGTTGGTTAGTATTAGTATGTGAATTGTTAGTTGAAATTGAAATGAAATATCATATATTTATTATAGTCCTACGCAAAACTAAAAAAAACGGGAAAGTTTATGAAGAAGAATCACACATATCCCCGAAAGAATAGAAGCCCTTTTTTTATCCCGAATTTTTAGGCACAAGAGTCTGTCGGTGTAGTATATAGAGTGTAACATATATATATATATATATATAAAGTTTCCAGTCCACAAGCCAACAAGGCTGTGATCATGACGTTTAGCAGAAACTAAATCGATTAACAATTATACGATTGGACTAACAGTAAGTAAAGAGTTGGTTTGAAGTGTTCTTGAGAGAATCGTAGAGAATATGCACAACTCATGATGTGATAGTTGTTTTGTTTGAATTCTCACATGTTCTTGGATGATTTGGGTCCTCACATGTTCTTAACATATTCTCTGACGTTCTTGATGTTCTTGACATAATTTTGAACAAGTTTAGTATGATTTGGTTTATACAACATAAATTTAATGTTATTTAGTTATTCATGGATTATTTAGGTTGTGTACATGGATTTAAAGTATGAAATCTACATGATTCTACTATGTACAGGTATGATAAATAAAATTTAAGACAAGATCAAGGGATACTCAAGGCACATACCTAGTTTAGGAGAGTGCTATTTCCCTAAACAAAAACCTTCTTATCCTTATTTAATCTTCTTGGTTAGAACTCGATCGATGTCTATCAACCTCTTGAGTTCTTGCTCCAAGAACCTCAAGAACACCCTCAGGGACTGGATTTCAGCAAAATAATAGCGTGTTATTCAAGAGAATTGCTAAAAAAATCCTAGTACCCGAGTCTATTGCTCGAGTTTAGAAAGAAAAGCTAGGTCTTCAAGACTTGAAAAAATGGGACCCCAATACCCTTATTTATAAGTTGGAATCCTGCACATGTCTGAGTGCGTAGGCTATCACAACCTCTTCCTTAGGGTGTGTTTGGCTTATGGTACTTAGTCTCTTGTTTTGGTATTGTTCAGCTTTGAATGAATTTTCGGTAGAAGGGAAAATTGTCAAAGATTTGGTAATCATTACAAAATCTTTTCCTAGATTTGGTAATGATTGGCAATCATTACCAATCACTACAATCCCTCAAATCCTATTGGTTGCACGTGGGTGCATTAATGGCAAGATGTGACACTTTCTAGTTTGGTTTAGGGGCTAAGTACTAGTTAGTTTCACTATTTCGGTTTAGTTACCATCAATGCTTCTAAGGTACAATATATGTAATTTGGATTAGTCATTTGGACATTAATGCACTATAATGACTCATTACTTGGTGATCACTTATCCGATTGGCTTTGGATTGAATCAGGTTAGTTTGCCTTGTAACCGACAGTTAGATTTCATGGTTTCCAGTTAACCCTAAGATATTTTGAACTTAGACATTATATGTAATCCCAAGCAATAAATTATTGATGGGATGTGCATTTAATGCATTAGCTAGGTGGCAAATCGATTTGGTATGGTTTTGGTAAAGGGTAGTCATATTTCAAGGGTTATGGTTAACTCTATGATATTTTGATCAAAATATTTTGATACCTAGAATGTGTCTTATCCATGTCATTTCAAGAATTTAATGCTTGATGGGACAGGCATTTAATGCACATTAAATGCATAACTTAGGTGGCAAACCGAATTAGTTTAGTTTCGATAACTGTTAGTTACCTTCTAAGTGTCTTGGTTTCCCTCCTTAGATATTTGTGTAGAGAATATATAGGGGTTCTTATGTCATTTAAAGGCTCTTTTGTGGGCCTTTTAATGATAGTTGGGACCTTGATTCATTGGTCCTAGGGTGGTGTGTCGAGACAACTTGGATTGGTGTAATTCTAAATCAAGCCAAAGCCCTTAATCATAAGCACGTTGGTGATTATGGGATTTGTCATGACTCTTCCATGCCTTGATAAAGGACTCTTGGATTGCTTCCAGATTATGTTTAATGTAATATGCATAATTGAAACAATTTTTTTGTTATTAAACCGATAAAATTCAGTAGTAGTAAATATTTCAGGGTCAGGGTAGGTAACCGAGGTAATTGTTTGAAATATCTTATAATTTTTTTTATACTAAATATGATTTAATGAAAACCAACCTTTAATAAAATCATCTTAGACTCCATTAAATTACAGGACTTTCGAGGTTACCCCGAAACTTTTACTTAGCTGAATTTAGTCAAATTTAACAATTATCATGTTTTCTCATGTTTTTTGGTATTTTTCTATATTATACAATGTGACCCAAGGTGAAATTCATTCCCCTTAAACCAAGGTTTAAAATTTATTTGAACTTGTACTTGATTCGACATTGACTGGGCATGACAAAATACGGTGTCTATAGTTACCCCTCTTTATTATGCGAGTTTACTTGTAATGACAAAGAAGGAGACACTAACATTTTGTTCCTCTAGAGATGAAATGTAAAAGAAAGGTATTTAAATTAGAGAAGTAATGTTAAGAGCATTTGACATTGTTGTCTTTACCCTACGAAAGGGGTAAGGGGTATCCTAAAGGATGATGACATGCCCAATTCTTGAGGAAATACGATTAGGATAAGATAGACTATTCCTACAATGACTTGGATTCCTAAGGATGACCAACGATCAATCTTAGAGGACTTGGTACAGACAACGATTGAGCAATCTGACCGATGACTACATATTATACTCCTAAGGATGATCAACGATCAAACCTATAGGACTCGGCGAGGACGACATTCTATACGAGCCCTCCCGATCATTATACTACTATCGCATTACATTATTGGTTGCATTACACTATTGATTGGTATTACACTACTGGATGCTATTACACAACTGGTTGCTATTATACTATTGGTTGCTATTACACTTATGGTTACTTTTACACTACTATACCTAAGGACGATTTTACAGTACCTGGCCTTAAGGTCTCGGTGAGGACGACACTCTGTACAAGCCCTCCCCATATATTTCTAAAGGATGATGCACGGTGTAATATTTTTGGAAATATTATTTTATATAAGTTTAATATTTTTGGGATTATTTTATAAAATTATGATATAAATAATATTTTATAATTTTTGGGGATTGATTATTAATTTTAAATTGATTTATGTCTGGAAATATTATTTTATATAAGTTTAATATTTATAATACTCCAAAAATTTATAAGTTTAATATTTGTAATACCCCAAAAATTTATATTTTTGGAAATATTTTTTATATAAGTTTAATATTTTTGGAATTATTTTATAAAATTATGATATAAATAATACTTTATAATTTTTTGGGGATTGAGTATTAATTTTAAATTGATTTTAAAAGTTTTGGGATATAATTAATATTTTTTATTTTAAAGGAGACATTGTGCAAATACATAAATAAATAAATAAATAAATAAGTAAATGGTTAAGATAAGTTTCCTACTTTAAGAAGGAAACTATGCTCAACCAAATATACATATATATGGGAATTGAAGTGACACGTATATTTAGATATATATTAGAAAAGAGAATGATCAACATACACTTATTACTTATATAAGTAAGTGGATATCATCATTAAGGCTAAGGAAGCATATATATTAGGGGAAGTCTAGTTTCCAAAAAGAGAGATCTCGAATGGTTTTTTTTTACGAAAATAGAATATTTTGGTTTGGAATTTCGATTCAGATTTCGGCTTCAGATTTCAGGTAGAATCTCTAACTCTTCTAATTTATGTATTTAATTTTCTTATTGTCTGATTTATGTTGTCGAATTTTAACTGTTAAATTTTATAAGATAATGTTGATTATGTGGAAATCATGCCAATGTATTTTATTAGTTGTATAAATTAAATACATGTATTAAAGGAGTTGAAATTCTACTGAGTATCGACTCACAACTCCACAGTCTTTATTACAGGGCCGACGAGAAGGAAACGGCGACTAGAATTTTAGTTGAATTTCTATTTAAAATTGTAATAGTTGTATTTATTATTCACCGTTGTAAAATCGATTCGATCAGTAAATAAATTATAAAGTATCCCATACTTTATAATATAATTATAATTATATTATAAAATTATGGAGCAGTATCCTAATTCTAATAGTATATTGTTCTCAACTAAAGTGTAACAGTTGTATTTATTATTCACCGTTGTAAAATCGATTCGATCAATTAATAAATTATAAAGTATCCCACACTTTATAATATAATTGTAATTATATTATAAAATTATGGAATAGTATACTAATTGTAATAGTATAGTGTTCTCAAATTTTGATCATAATGAAGTGTTAGCTATTATTAAATTACTATTAAGGCATGATTTTTTTTAATCCGTTTTTTAGTAACCTGTCGATAGCTCAACGCTTGCTACGTCCTTGGACATCTTGATCTGTTTGCAACCATGGGTTAATTCACTTAATTCACTCCAATAAAATCAAGATGGAATTTGAATCACCATTTAACGCTTACTCCCCTGAAGTTTAACAGAGATCTTGCTTTGGTCCCTTTGATTTCTATTTGAACATATTAGCAACTTAGTATTAAAAATTGAGCCGATAAGACAGCGAGTAGAAGTTTAGTTATTTTTTCATACAATATTTATTATTTCGCGATAATTCAATAATTATAATTATCACCTTAACTGGAAGATTTATCGAATTTTATAGAAAGAATTAGTGTCATGAATTGAAGCCACTGAATTGGAATTTGAAATTGCAATTGTTTCTGTATAATTAAACTCACAATATAATTTCAATTATATTTGTAATGAGAATTTATAAAAATTGTATCGATTACTTAGTGTTGTAAAATTGATTCAATAAATCGATAATTAAAATTATCGTTGTAGTTTGTAAATTTATTAGATTGTTTTTATAAAATTAGATATTGGTCATTCAATTTCAGTATTGATTCTCTATAGGAGATACTAACTAGCGGCCCTAGGAAACCAGGTTGTTACACATGGCCTATTCTATAGGATACAAAAATGATGACACTCTGTTAATCGACTCCTGGTTGTGACAGTACCCGAAGGGTTCTCCTACATATCTCAAATCAATGAGAATCAGGTTATATGTAATTCTAGTAGTTAAAGTAAATTCTACTACTACACTATACTACGAAATTAAAATATTGTCTCGCTATCTATCTCGCTTTATACTACGAAATTAAAATATTGTCTCGCTAGCTGTCTTGCTTTACACTACGAAATTAAAATACTGTCCCTAAAGGATGACCCACGGTCTATCCTATAGGATGTGCGTAGGATGACACTCAGTCAATCGACTCGTGGTTGTGATTGTACCCAAATAATTTTCCTACATATCTCAAATTAATAAGAATCAAGTCACATATAGTTCTAACATATAGAGTAAATTCTACTACTACACTATACTACGAAATTAAAATACTATCTCGTTGGCTGTCTTGCTTTATACTATGAAATTAAAATACTAATCCTAAAGGATGATGCGTAGTCGATCCTATAGGATATGGAGAGAATGACACTCGATCAATCGACTGCTGGTTGTGACCATACCCAAAGGGTTTTCCTACATATCTCAAATTAATAAGAATCAGGTGATATGTAGTTCTATCATGTAAAGTAAATCAAGATTGGGTGGAATGGTTCTGGGTTAGAGAAACCGATTGCGAGGTGTCTAGTTAGTCTGAGACTGAGGTCAACGATGTATGTAAATATTGACTTTCGTGAGCTGGATTGACTGGACCCTCATGAGGGCACCTACATATCTTAGACTTAACTGAAAATCAGGTCAAATGTAGTTCAGACACGTAAAGTACATCAATATTTGATGGAAAAGGTTTTTGGTTATAGAAATCGATTCCTGGGTCGTCGCATCAATGCATGATTCAAAATTACTCAGAGAATTCATAAGGGCGAAGACCCTCAGGGAAGCTCAACACTTAGTGAAGTTTCTTGGCCACATCCCACTGGGACTGCCTGACAAGGACTAGAAACTTCTCGGGGGAATTTTTTGCCTTTGATAAAATGTGCCCCAGTCATAGAATTGGGCTTAAAGATACTTATTCATTTTTTAGGGATTATAAATATTAGTTGGTGATTGGTGCGAGGCTTATATGAAGAAACTTTCTACGGAGAAAATCTGATGTAATATGCCCCAACCCTAGCTGGCACGACTCTCATAAAAAATTGTAACAAAGAAATCGGTTATAATATGCCCCAACTCAGCTGGGGCGCGAGACTACCTCCTGAGCATTCAAAGCAGGCAACAGAGCCCACATGGGTTGCTCCTATATCCTGAACTAAGTGTGTAATTGTAATGTTTATTTTAGTCAGGAAACCCCATTGGGTTGTTTATGTATTATTGATATTACTGTTTTGATGATGATCTCCATATGACCAAAACCCACCTAGGCTATCTAAATAGTATGATTTCCTAGGTTAGGAATCTAATCAAAATATAGTTCCGCCCTCATTGTGCTATCTTAGATTGTCAACCATACCCACAAGGGCTTCCAATGTTTCTTGGTCATCTATCAAGGATCAAGTTAACGCGTAGTTTAAGCACATGTATACTTTGTTGTCTACTTAACAAAAGGATTAGCTTCTCAAGAAATTCAAACGACTTCTCGAGAGACGCACCCTGATACAAAGCTGAGAGAATGTCATGATGTTGACATCTCTCTAGCTTCGACCGGACCCAATTAGGTTTCTCACGTACCTTGGTAATCTACCAAGGACAGGTTGAAGCGTAGTATGGTGGGGATGGAGGAATGTTTTTTAAGGTGACGACCCAACCTATAAGGGTTTTACATATCTTGCTATTTACCAAGACTCAGGTTGACATCTAATTCCTCATTGGTTGATTAAAGTTGATATTAAATCTTGATTTATGGTTGATTGTTATATTTGATATGGTTCAATCCCAATTGATTGGGGGATTTTTATTATTGAGCGACTTCGAGGGGATTTTTAAAATTTAATGACATGATTTAACCCCAATTGGTGCTGGATTTTCTTGTTAATGGAGACCAAACTCATATTATGGGTTGCCTACATATCTCAAATGTAAAACCTAAATCGTAAAACGTACGTCATAAATAATTTTCAATTAGAAATAAAAAAAAAATGAAAATGTTAGGGATCAAATTACAATTTTAGAAACTTATAAATGTTAAGTTGCACTCATAAAGAAGGCTTTAAGGAAATAGAGGGGGGAAAGAAAAAAAAAAAGGTTAACACACGACGCCGTGCGTGCACGACCGCCGGAAGGGAGAAGAACGGAGGGGCAACGTGGCAGGCTAGGAGCATTCTCCACCACAAAATCCATGCAGTATATACCCCTTTTGTGCATGGGCATTGATCAAACAGCTTCTCCGAATTCGAAATTAGAAAAAATTCTAGAGAGAGAGAGAGAGGATCGGAGGAGGACGTCGGGGTTCCGTGATTGGTGTTTCTCCGGTGAAAGAGCAAAGCATGTATCTCATGGCTGCATGTATGTGTTCCTATGGCCTCTGCTTCGAAACGATCATGTGAATTTTCGGTGGTTCGCTCGGCGGCTGTGGAGGTGAAATCGTCGACGGTGCGATCGATCGCCATCCGTCTTCATCGTCTGGTGAGTATTTATAAGTATTTTTCTCTACTTTTGGTGGGTGTATGCATGCATGAGAGTTTCGAGTGAGTCGATAAAGGTTCGGCGGTATGGGGGTCGGTGACGAATCCCCGGCGATTGTCACGGTGGTGTCGATGGTGGGATATCTTGGTACGTTGTAGGTGTATTTTAGTGTGCATGTGCCGGTGGAGTCTGTGATCGTGTGAGTTCGGTATATGGGTGATCGGCTGTTGGTCGCCGGCCGATAGTGGTAGTGTGTGCATGGGTGTGCTCGGTTCATCAGGTGGGTAGGTGTGGGGGGCGTCGGTGGCACTGTTAGGTTACCGGCGGAGTGAGTGTGTGTGTGTGAGGACCGTGTGCGTGTGTTTGTTCAGCTCGCCAATGACGGCTGCAGACAGTGGCGGTGGTGGCGCTGTTGCGGCGTCCGTGTTGCCGTGAGTGTGTATGTGTGTGTGTGTTCGTTCGGCACTGTAGCGTGTGTGTGTTTCCCTGTGTGTGCAAGTGGTCGGCCAACGGCGACGGACGGTGGGTGTGTGATCGGAAGAGGTGGTCGGCGGTCTGACATCAAACAGAAAACGGAAACAGGAAAAAAAAAAAAAAAAAAGAGAGAAAGAAAAAGAAAAAAAGAAAGAAAGAAGAATTTGCACAAACCACCCCGGAAAGAATTAAAAGCCTATTTCACGGCCCATGAACGATTCGGGATGAGTAACGTTTTCCGTTAAGTTTATTTCAGGTTATTGAATTACATTCTAACATCAAAATTTTGGAATCGGAATGATAAATTGGGACCGTGTGTATTACTAAATTTTAGGCAATTATTTTAATGAGATAAAAATTACCCGAAACAGTAGTTTTCATAAGTAAAATGGGGGAAATGGAAAATTTCGGAACTCAGGGTCTGTATTGTACGATTTGTTTATTTTGCGTAAAATATTAATTTAGGCCCTATCATTACTAGGTTTGCAAACGCCAGCATCCCGGTAGGCTTTGGACGGTGCGGTTATTGTAGCACAAGAAGCGAGGTGAGTGTACTGTCTTCTTGCCAAACTGTTTTCTACATATATATATGATGACATATGTGTTTGCTTATACTGTACGATTTCATAAATGATGTGGATCAAGTAGGGGTTTTTTTTTGGTATTGTGTTGGTTTCTAAAGAAGGCTTAAAAATAATTTCCGTTAGATATGAGTGGATTATGTTTCTCCCCGTAAGGGGTGTGGGTTATGTTTCTCCCCGTAAGGGGTGTGGATTATGTTTTTCCCTGTAAGGGGTGTGGATTATATTTCACCCCAAAAAGGGGTGTGGATATTTCGTAGGAAGGCATTCCTACGAATGTTACGGTACCATTGCAACTCCCGATCATGAGGTTAAAACGATCAATACGGCTAGCCAGTGGGTGTTGTGGTGGAGTGGTGGTTTGAGATGTGATGGTTATTTATACTGGGTGATTTATTATTTTATTGTGATGTTCAGTAAGATATTTATACTAGAGGGTTTTGAAATGGAACTTATAAATATTGTTATTTTCACTACATATATTGTGAAGACATTTACACGCTATGTGACATCTAGATACTTGTGCTTGATCCATATTTAAATGATGTATTATTGAGAATGTATTATTATGTAAAGAATGTTTTACTAAAAGAAGGCAGTACACTCGCAGGTGAAATAGCTAGGAGTCGGTCCCCTACTGGCACTGGGTAGAGTCCGTTGACGGTATAGCGAGGGAGTATTTCGGGAGGTACGGCCTGAGGCGAACCTAGGAGAGGTTCATTGTCATTTTTACCTTTTGTTGTTATTAAAATATCAGGGATGGGTGTGTCCCTAGTTAAAGAAGCTGTTTATGACCTGATTTTGTGATTGTATAGTTATGAATGTATACAGTCGCCTTCTAATTTTGGTTTGTCGCTCAGGTGATGTCGTGTCGATGTCACGCCGGCCCCATGGGTGACAGGTGCCCGGGGGTGGGGGGTGACATCAAATAACCAAAAATTATGTTTGCACGTAGTTCAACTTCTTTAGGTTGTTAACCGAACCCACAAAGGTTTCTGATGTATCCCGAACTTCACCAAGAATTAGGCTAACATGTAGTTCCTACTTAATTAATGAGTTTAAGTTTGTCAACCGAACATACAAGGGTTTCCTATGTATCCCGAGCTTCGCGAGGAATCAGGCCAACACGTAGTTCCCACTAGTTCTTAGTTGAATTTAATTAAGTTCATTATGATCTGAGTACTTCATTTTATGATGTGAGATGAAATGAATACTACTTGCATCAGGAAAACATGGACATGATGAAATGTGCCCCAATCGTAGACTGGGGCAGTGATTGGATAAGTTCCGTTGCGAAATCTAATCCGACACCTCCTATCGTGCGATTCATGGCTATTAATAGTGTCAAATATTCCCTAGCCTGCAAGGTGGAGATAAAACTGATTAGCTACAGGATTATGAACATAAATCAATTCGTCTTGCTAGAATTTTCATCTAAGCCTTAGCTAGGTAAAATCGATCATTAACTTTGATTGGTTAGTGTATTTAAGTCTTTAAATTATGTTGTTTAATTTTGGTTGACTGGAGGCTTAGTACGACTCTAGGACTTACTCAATTCTAAAAAGGTCGTGCTAGATCCTAGTGAGGCTGACTTTCTAATGATACTCTACTACACATTAACACTTCTTAGGAATAAGTAAGGTCTATTATCAAGACACACCTATTGTTAGGTCGATTCCTTGTCTAACCCTAATTTAGTTGAAAACCATTATCAGGAATGACCGATGGTACGGTGACATGGTGAGGTTACTTGACCAGTGTCTGCGAATTGCCTATTAGCTTACTAGATCTCTCGAATGAGGTGTATAGGTGCAAGTGTCATATTGGCGATGTCCATGGATGTAAAATGAAATTCAAGATGCAATAGGTTTTTGCTTGGAGTATGACGCCTAAGTTTCCTCATGTGTATTGAAGGTTATGCATGCCTAAGTGATACGTGATGCATAGTGTTTGTGTAGTACTTTGAAGCAGACTTATTTTATGACGCCTAATCTAAAATGCTTTCTTAGGGAATGCATCATTTATCTAGAAATGCTAGTTTTCTCCTAGAACATTACTTAAAATGTTTGCTCTAAGTATCTTTCACTATTAGTTATCTTCCCTGGGTATTTCTATGTTGTTCTGATACAAAAATCTAACTAGTGCTTCTGAGAGGCTTCTTGCTCCTTAGCTCTAGCTTGCGTTGCAACTAGAGCTATGAACGAGATTTTTTCTTCAAACAATGTCTAGATTTTGGTTACAAGATAGAAAGGTTTATACCAAAATAGTGAAGGGTTATTTCATGTCTCACTTTGTTGAGCTCTGAATATCCCAGAATGGGAACATCTGGCTCGGAATAGAGATCACTGTTGATTTGGCTCGGGCTTTGAATGACTTTTGGATGAGTTTTTATAAAGGGTTAATATTAATGGCTTATTTTGCATGGCCTCTTCTCTTCTCTTCTCGTATCTTCTCAAGTCTATTTCTAATACTTTAGGCATTAATCTATATGCATTATATATACTTCCTCTCCATGTTTGTGTGAGATTATTTTTACTACAGTATACCTAGGTAATCATATTCAAACATTCAGTCATCTCAATGATGGTCGCTATTTTTGAAATGGATTAATTTAAATTATGATGAAGATAAGTTCAATAGTAATTTATGCCAAATATGCTTAATTATTAGTTAAAGAGGTTGTCTAGTTTCAATTCGATCAAGTTCTGATATTGATATTTTCTAAGATTGTTACTGAGCTTACCTAGGCCCTATATGTTACCCAAGGTTTCTTCGATAGCTCTACTTCACTTATTCTATCTCGAACTAGGAGCAATCAGAATGGGTCGTTCCGAGATGACTCAGAAGAAGGAGAATAAAAGTGATGGAGAAACAAGTGTTAGTTAATGACGACTAACAAATGTTATTCTATCTTGGTAATTTTAAGAGAAATTTCTTTTATTTTATTCACTCCAACAAATAGGGAGTCATACCTTCTAAATAATCCATGTAGCGATCTTTAGGTAGTGATCTTTGTCTATTTGGCCCAAGTCACTAGGTGTTGAGACAACCCTACGACTTAATGCTCAGATTATATAAATAGTGTGATTCACCCTACTGCTTCCGTGTGACCACTTAGTGTTTAGAAACTTTCTGAGACCAGTCTTTATTTATTATTTTTCTTATCTTAACACATACTTTTAGGATTTTACATTTTTAGAGAATTAGGGTAATTTAAGCCAGTCTCGAGGTCTTTGTTGGTTTCGCTCTTATCTCGACTACTTTTCCCATTATTAAGTACTATCTGGATGAAGTCTCATTATCCTCTTCCAATCTTGGTTGTCGTCAATTCTACAAGGTTTGTCCTACTTTTATTTTAGGTAGGTTTCCATGTAATTTTGAATTGGTTAGGTGTAGATAAAGTCTTAGTTTATATTTAGTTGATCCTTCTTTGTTCAACTACCTGATCATTCAAGAATTTTCTTGTAACGAGTTTAGGCTCTAAGACTTTATCTATCTTTATTCACATCTCAAATATTCTAGATATTTATTCCTTCATTCTAGCTGAGGAGGTCTTCTATACTTCTTCAGGATTACTCGGACACTCCTAGGTTGGAACATGTGTAATGATTCCACAATAGGGCTCCTAAATTTTCTTTCTAACATTCTCAGATTTGTTTTGGTCAATATCTCACCAACGTTTAGTTGAAACAAGATAATTATTTTAATGCTAATGGTCTAATTTAGTATTAAAATTATGTTATCATTATTTTTAACTATTTGTGGTGTGGAAATTGTGACAAGCAAATTGATTTATGAAAGCTAGAGTATAAAGACCTGAGTCGACCTTAAATAAAATAAAATACATAGATCTAGTACTTAGGCGTATAAGATAATACCTAATTCATTAAAAGAGACTTAAGAAGTTAAGGGAAAGACAAAGATAGATATAGCCTTCCTTTCTCTTTTCTCGGAAAAATGAAGTTGGGTTTGTCTAGTTCAGTATTTGTTTCAGGGAGGTAATGTCATCTTGCATCATCGAACTCTTGGAGTCATTCTGACTACTTCCAACATAAGGAGGGATTGGATACATTTTACTATTTTGCAAGCAACTCTAGGATGGCTCTTAGCGAAAGTTACCCAAAGCAAATTTCCTAAGTTTATTAAGTGATTAAGAAACTAGACCTCTACTAATATATTTTTAACGACGCAAATGGTTGTACTCTTGACTATGTAAGTATGTCTACATAGACAATTATGTTCGTGTTGTGTGTATGCAATCCTAGGGAGATATATCTCTAGTAGGCAATTCTCAAATATGTTCTAGACAGACCATGGCTTGGACTTGGTTTTCATAGGATCTGGGTAACCTGCAACTTTCGGCTTATTCTCAAGTTTAGAAGTTGCAGTCATCATAGGACTATGGTATGATTGACCTTTTACCTCCCAAGATATAGATCATTATTCCTAGGACCCTAAGAAAAAGTCATCATTTTCTTCCTTAAGACAAAGATCATGGCTCCTAGAATTTAATGACAAAATTATTCCCTGCCTTTTTCCTTTCAAAGTATGAATCATTGCTCCTAGAACTTGATGAAAAACTCGCCTATTTTATTCCTCAGGAATGGATTATTGCTCTTAGGACCTAATAACAAAATTGGATCATTTTTCCTAGGACTTAACGGCAGGATCTTCCCATTTTCTTCTAAGGATTAGTGATAGGATTTTTACAGTTTTTCCTCAAACATAGATCATTCTTCCCTAGGACTTAAGGAAAGATGTAAGACACCTTTGATTTCATGATATCTATAGAGGGTGACTTTGACAATCTACCTAGTGAACCTTAGGTGGCCTCCTATCAGGACATAATTTGACCAGCTTAAGGCATTCTGAACCTAAACAACATGAATTCCTAATTGTGCATAATTCCTACTATATAGGATTTATTAGAAAGGACACTAAGCTTAGGACATAACACATAAACCCTAGAGAAAACTTGACCCGAAGTATGGTTATTATTGGATTGCACAGTCTTGATTCGATTGTGTGATGACACTTTTTTATTTATCAGTAAGATTGGCATGATTTTGCACGATCGAAGTAGATTGCTTCATGTTTTCTTATTAAGCAAATTTTAGATAGCTTTATTTGGCAAAGGATATTATTTTTTCCTAATCGAAATGGATGTATCCGTTGACTTTGTTAGAGTAAGTTTTAAGTATATTATCATGGAGAAAATAGGCATTTATGATTCAATGGTTTGTATTAAGAACTTATTGTACAATAGATTTTTGTTCTTACATAGTTTATTACACCCCTATTTGTCCTAGAAATTTTCTATCTATCTAGCATATCTAAAAATGAAATTTCTAACAACAAAAGAGCCTAGGGATAGGATAATCTCAACTATTTGGTGGCTATTCAGATATTGGGATAGAGTTCTCTATTTTTTTAACACCAAAGTCCTTGGTGAACTATGATTGGACAACCTTCTGATTACCAAGGTTGTTGGTTGATTCCATTGTTTCAAAGTCATACTCTTTACTTGTTGATCATGTATAACTCTTATGACCACGGTAGGGGAAGGTGAATCTTGGTTTGGTGACTGATTATCACAAAGTCTGTTTTGTCTTTCTTCTCTTCTTTCTCGGCTTGGACTATACCAGTGGTGAACTGAAAATTGACTCAGATATGAGGTATTATCTTCAGTTCTCCATTCTTCCAGGTTGTTTACCGAATCCCCTTTTTTACTCGGTTTGTTCTAGTTTATGTCTGATCTTAAACATGGATCGCATCATTGCTTCACATTTGCTAACTTCTATCATTAGATTGAAGTTCATAATGTTCATGTAAGTGGCTAACATAATGGTAGCAGCAAACAGTCTTGGTGTTGGTGGTAGACTTCTTTCTTGAACATATGAAGCACTAGTAATGTTGAATGCTTGGAAAAGAGCTACATAGTCGACATGCTCGACTACTATTACAGATTTTGCAGGGGTTCGGTAGATGGCATGATCTTCTTCAGCATAGACGGTGACAATATTATCCTCAAAGACAAACTTCATCTTCTAGTGGAGTGATAAGGGAACTGCCCCAGCCGAGTGTATCCAATGTCTTCTGAGGAGTAGGTTATAAGCAGCTGGTACGTTTAATATGTCCAGGTCCACTTGGAAAGTGATTGGGCCTATAACAATCGGCAATGTAATCTCTCCCATAAACTCTATTTTCTCCATCAAAAGTCCTGATGGTGATAGTAGTGATCCAGATTCGATCCTCGTTTACCCCTATCTTCTTTATTGTACTCTGAGGACAAATGTTAGTGTGCATCCATTATCTACTAGAACTCTAGAGAAGATTAAATCTTGATACTGCACTGATACGTTGAGAGGTTTAATATGCCCAGTTTCTTCAGAGGGTATCTCGTCGTCAGTAAAGGTTACGAGATTGGTGCTGAGAATATTCTCCACTATATCAATGAAATGATTATGTGATATGGAAATTGGTACATAATCCCATTAAGCATTTTTTGCAGTGTATTTCGATGTACTTCGGAGGTCATTAGCAATAATAAGATCAAAATATGTGCTGGTGCTTTGCTCAATTGCTCGATGACCTTATACTCAGTGTTCTTAACTGCCTTTAGAAACTCTTGTACTTATTCCTCAGTGATAGTCTTCTTAGGGATACCCTTGGGGGTTCTTTGTCAGATACTTTCAGTAAGTCTGGGGCGGCAAAGATTTTCCCACTCTGAGTCATACCTCTTATCTCACTTACTTGGTCCTTTGTCTTTACGATATTGGTTTTAATTATCGTAGAGTAATTCCAAGGCACATTTTTCAAGTCTTTCACCGATTCTTGCTTTGGCGTCTTGAAGGTTAAAACAGTTTTTTGTCATATCATTATCAAGGTCTAACATGCTTGCGACTGTATAGTGAAGTGAGAAAATTCTAAGCCCAAAGTCTGGTCAAGGTTTAACTTCAAGAAGCCACAATTAAGCATGTTAATCCAGGGATTATCCTGGATTGGATAGCTTGGCCATCTACTCTGGGTGCTAGGATCCTCCTTGGTAGGGGGGACTACATCGCCACCAGGATTCCGATGCTTGGTTGGATCCATCCTCATCGTCATCCTGACTTGGGTAATTAAGGTCAAATCTTTTCTTAAGTGGGAGCAACGCTTTATTTCTTGGAGTTTACTTCTTGGGTGGTTGATACACGTTCAAAACTTGTTTGACTACAACATCTATATCAGTAACATTCTTATTCAACATATCAATTTCTCCCTACACCTAGTCTAACACTTTTCTCCCTTGAGAGGTTCCTCTTTTTCTACCTATTACTTTTAGGTTTTCGTCTATTATAGGTCTTTTTTTCTCGATTATCTTCTTCCTCGAATTAACTTTCCCAATCGGTAGGAGAGATTGGTCCCCCAATCTTGTCCAACCATGTCGATAGTTAGAGCTGAGAAATCATGTTTGGGTAATAGGCTTTGTTGATAGTTAGGTTGAGATGTCTCCCCTCTTTTTGGACCTTGGCTTCTATCAGATATTATATTTTGTGTTTCAAAGAGATGCAATTATCAGTATGGAGACCAAGTGTTCCACAGTGATAAGTGCAGAACTGGTTTGGATTATAGTATGGGCTATTGATGTTTAATCATTTTGGGGGTACAGGTTCAAGTATTTTATTTTTAACACATTCCTCAAAGATTCGAGAAAAGGTTACAAGGAGAGGGGTAAATTGCCCTGGTTCTCTATATGGTGGATTGGGTCTATAATTCTGTTAGTAGTTGGAAGTGTTTGAAGGCCATGGAAGATCTTTATTGGGGGTTTATATGAATATGGGTTAAATGTTGGAGCTGGAAAATAAGCAAATTGAGACGGCGGTGTGAACTGAGGTGGTGGTGCGAATTGAGGTGGTTTCTTTTGGAAGACTTAGTTTTTGAACATGGGACGATTTGGCTTCTAGGGTTTATACTGAGGTTGGAAGTTATGTTGGTTTCTTTAACCCTGGCCTACTATTGTTACTTCAGAATCTCTCTTCTTAGGTGTTGCTCTCTTATGTTCCTGCTTAGTCAACTTTTGAATTCTGTCGATCCTAACACAATCTTATATATATTTCTCTCGAAGGATCACCTTGGAGAATGGACCATTCAGTGTGTTCAGTAAACGCTCATAATAAGGGTAAAGTTAAGCCAAGATAAACATTTGGACCATCTTGGCCTCTTTAATTGGTGGTACTACTTGTACGGCTCTATTCCTCCATCAGACAACATATTCTAGGAAATTTTCCTGACTCTTCCTAGTCAAGGTTCGGAGAAATATCTTATCCGATGACACTTCCTGATTGTAGTTGTACTACTTACCGAAGATTTTCACTATGCCAAGGAACATCTTCACCTTCAAATGTTCTATTGTTGAATACCAACGAGCGATAGATCCGTCTAATGATTGTTAGAAGAGTTGAATGGGTATTGCTTCATTGTGGATATATGCCCCCATCTCATTCTTGTATCGTTAGATGTGCAAGTATGGACACCCTGATCCGTCGTACTTCGTGAATGAAGGCATGACAAATTAGTCCGAGAACTTTACTTGAGGTATAAAATACAAGTTAAGATATCAGGCATTGGTTCCAGATTCTCCATTCTTTACTTCTTGGAGTTCCCTTTCCATTTACAGTAGTTTTTCTGTAAATAGCGATGTCTTCTCAAATTGTTCTTTCACCTTTCTTTTGAATTGGTCATTAGTTTCTGGTATAACTGGGCTAGTATTTGGTTTAGCTGAGATAGTACTTGGGTTTGGGTCACTCACAGTTGGAGTGACTTGTGGTTGAGGTTCAATAAGGATTATTTCTCCAGTAGCCAAGCTAGGGCCTTGGGAACTAGAGGGCTAATGGTTGGTTATTGGTTTCATTGGGTTCAGGGTTTAAACAAGGGATATAAGTTTTTGTTGAGATTAGTAGAGTTGCTGCAAGAGCTCAAAAATCTAACCGATGGACTGTTTTGACAAAACCAAGTCTTCTTTCAGTTGGACTACCTTAATAAGCTCTTCGATCATTCTTCTATATCTTCCATTAGGATAGGTTGTCGTGCTTGCCCATAAGGGCGAGCTAGAAATAGAAGATGGGTGTTTTCTTATGCAACGATCGTGTCAGTATGTTACTTAAAAAGGCGTTTGGGTTTTGACTATAACTTAGTTTCAGACAAGATTTTCACAACTTCTAAATTTTAGAAATCACATAGGATTTTGACATGACAACCCCTTAGGCGAGATGCCATATATTTACAAACTCGATTGATAATTTTATTTGGATGCATGGAAATCTCATACCAATACCTTGTCATTATCAACCTCAAACTAAAGTAATACCTGAATCCAAACAAAATAGAGTTTCCATGTCTAATAAAGTCTCATACAGTCATAATAAGGATTTTTTTTATCCTTTCCCATGCCTTGTTCAATAGTAATTTTATTTTTATATTTTTTTTATACAATTCCAACCTATGAGCAGGCTCATAAGTAAAGAAGAATGAAGATTCTAAAATGGTTATTCCGATCTCTATTAGTTCGAGAGGTACTCTTTTGAAAGGTTTTAGGATAGTTATATACTGACAGTAATATACATGTCTCTCTCCAAGACAGTGTCCTAAGTACAATAGGGTTTTGGTTATCCTCTATCCTAGGCTCACTATATGAGGTTATGGATTTTCTTCCATCGGATCCTAAAAGCTTCAATTTCTAGACGTTCAAACCTCTAACGTCCTCCCGAGGAAAACATTCATCGTTGGTTGGTGGTCCGAGCGAGTAACTTTCTTTGATGTACTTAAATAAAACAATTCCCTTTTTAATTTTTTTTTTTATATACATTTTTGACATGATATGTTGTTAAAGTAGGTAAAATACTACAACGAAACTAGTCAGCGACTCCCAATAGCAGTTTATAAGAGATAGGAATATAAATATGCAAGTTATATGAAATAAAAATATTTTTGTTATTTTAAGGGACCAAACCATATATAGGTTGCCTACATATCCTTGTTTCCACAAAGAATCAGGTCAACATGTAGTTCCAACAAACAAACTAAGACTAAATTCTTTGGATATGTGACCGAACCTGCGCATGGGTTTTCTACGCATATTGGATTAATAGAATCAAGTCTTTATGTAGTTCATTTGAGTTAAGGTGAAAACTAATTGGTTTATGTTATTAAAGGTGACCGAACACTTATATGGGTTGCCTACATATATTGGGGGTAATCAAAGATCAGGTCATCACGTAGTTTATTCGGTCAAGTTGAAAGTTGGGGTTGGTTTTAGTTGATTTTAGTTGTGAACAACATGAATCACGACATGATATGGACATGGTCTCTTTGATTTTGTCAAGAACACCTTAACCAAACTTTTTTATTTTGGTTAGTTAGTGTTAGTATATGAGTTGTTAGTTGAAATTGAAAAGAAATTCTACATATCTATGTCAGTCCTACTCATAACTAAGAAAAATAGAAAGGTTTTTGAATAAAAATCACACATATCCCCGAAGGAATAAAGGCTCTCCCTTTATCTGGGATTTTTAGTCACAAGGGTTTGTCGGTGTAATATATATATATATATATATATATATATATGCCAGTACACGAGCCTACTAAGTTGTGATCTTGATGTTTAGTAGAAAGTAAATCGACTATTAACATTTATATGGTCAGCTTAACAGTTAGTAAAGAGTTGGTTTGAAGTGTCCTTGAGAGATCGTAGAGACCATGCACAACTCATGGTGTGATAGTTGTTTTGTTTGAATTCTCACATGTTATTAACATGTTCTCAGATGATTTGGGTCCTCACATGTTCTCGGACTCTCTTGATGTTCTTGACATGATCTTGAAAAAGTTTATTATGATTTTGTTTATACAACAAAAATTTAACATTATTTAGTTATTTATAGGTTATTTAGGTTATGTACATGGATTAAAGCATGATATCTACATGATATTACTATGTACGAGTATAATAAATGAAATTTAAGACAAGATCAAGGGATACTCAAGGCACATACCTACTTTAGGGGAGTGGTCTTTCGCTAAACAAGAACCTTCTTAACCTTCTTTAATCTTCCTGGTTGGAACTCGAACGGTGTCTGTCAACCTCTTGAGTTCTTGCTCCAAGAACCTGAAGAACACCCTCCAGGAATGGATTTCAGGGCGTGTTATTCAAGAAAATTGCTCGAAAGGCCAAGCATTCGAGACTATTGATCGCGTTTAGAGAGAAAAGCTAGGTCTTCAAGACTTAGAAAAATGAGAACCCCAGCACCCTTATCTATATGCTGGGATCTAGTGCAAGGCTAAGTGCACAGGCTATCCCAGCCTCTTCTTTAGGGTGTGTTTGGACTAGGGGACTTAGTCTCTTGTTTTAGTTTTGTTCAACTTTAAATAAATTTTAGGTGGAATGGAAGATTCTCAAAGATTTGGTAATCATTACAAATCTCTATACTCCCTCAAATACTATTGGTTGCACATGGGTGTATTATTGGCAAGATATGACACTTTCGGGTTTGGTTTAGGGGATAATTATCGGTTAGTTTCACTATTTCGGTTTAGTTTTCATCAATGCTTCCAAGGTGAAATGTATGTAGTCTAGATGAGTCACTTGGAAATTAATGCACTATGATGAATCATTAGTTGGTGATCACTCATCCAATTGGCTTGGGATTGAATCGGGTTAGTTTTCCTTCTAACCAACAGTTGGATTTCAAGGTTTCTAGTTAACCCTAGTATATTTTGATAATAATATATTGATACCTTGAACCTATCCCTACATTTCATCCCAATCAATAAATTCTTGATGGGACGTGCATTTAATGCATTGGCTAGGTGGCAAACCGAATTGGTTTGGTTTCAGTAATGGGTAGTCACATTTCAAGGTTTTCGGTTAACTGTAAGAAATTTTGATCAAAATATATTGATATATAGAATGTGGCCTATCCATGTCATCCCAATTATTTAATTCTTGATTGGATGGGCATTTAATGCAGATTAAAGGCCTAACTTAGGCGGCAAACCGAATCGATTTAGTTTCGATAACAGTTAGTTACCTCCTAAGTATCTTGGTTTCCCTCCTTAGATTTTTGTGTAGAGAATATCTAGGGTTTCCTTGCGCATTACAAGGATCATTTGTGGGAATTTTAATTATGGTTTTTGCCCTTGATTCTTTGGGCCTAGGGTGGTTTGTCAAGACAACTTGGATTGGTGTAATTCTAAACCAAGCCCTAGTCCTTAATCACCTTGGTGATTTAGGGCCTTGTCATGACCCTTTATTAGCCTTGATCAAGGTCTCTTGGATTGATTCTAGATGGTGTTTTATGTAATATGCATAATTGAAATAAATGTTTTTGGTGTTAAACCGACAAAATTCAATGATAGTAAATGTTTTAGGGTCAAAGCAGGTAACCGAGGTAATTGTTTGAAATATCTTGTAATTAAAGGGTAGTGGCTAATTTTCTTTTATACTAAAGATAATTTAATTAAAATCAACCTTTAATAAAGTCATCTCAAACCCTCCTAAATGATAGGACTTTTGAGGTTGACCCAAGAATTTACTTAGCTAAATTTAGTCAAATTTAACAATTTTTATGTTTTCTCATGTTTTTTCATATTTTTCTATATTATAGAGTGTGATACAAGTTAAAAATCCATTCTTCTTAAACCTAGGTTTAAAGTTTATCTGAACTTGTACTTGATTAGATACTGGCTGGGTTGGACAAAATGCGATGTCTACAGCTGCCCCTCTTTGTCATGTGAGTTTACTCGTAATGACAATGAAAGAGACATTGACATTTTGTTTTTCTAGACATGAAATGTAAAGATATGTATTTAAATTAACTAAGCAAAGTCAGAAGCATTTGACATTTCTGTCTTTACCTTACAAGAATAGTAAAGGGTTTCCTAAAGGACGGCGACAAGCCTAATCTATGAGGAAATATTGTTAGGATGATGATCGACTATTCTTACTATGACTTGGACTTCTAAGGATGACCAACGATCAAACCTAGAGGACTTAGTAAGGACGAAAATCGAGCAATCCAACCAATGACTACATATTATACTCCTAACGGATGATCAACGATCAAACCTATAGGACTCAGCAAGGACGACACTCGGTACGAGCCCTCCCAAGTATTATACTATTATCAAATTACATGACTATTGCATTACACTATTGGTTGCTATTACACTACTGGTTGCTATTAAACTACTATACCTTAAGACAGTGTTACAGTACCTAGACTTAAGGTCTTGGTGAGGACGACACTCTGTACAATCCATTTCCTATATATTCCTAAAGAATGATGCGTGGTCTATTCTATAGGAGATAGAGAATATTACACTCGGTCAATTGACCCCTGGTTGTGTGACCGTACCCAAAGGGTTCTCCTACATATCTCAAATTAATGAGAATTAGGTCACTTGTAGTTCTCGCATGTAAAGTAAAAATTACGACTACGCTATACTACTGTCCAAAATTATTAAATTACTATCTCGTTGGCTGTCACGCTGTTTTAGCCTATGAAATTAAAATACTGCTCCTACAGGATAATGCACAGTCTATCTTATTGGATGTGGGGAGGATGATAAATGGTCAATCGGCTCCTGGTTGTGACCATACCCAAAGGGGTCTGCTACTTATCTCAAATTAATGAGAATCAGGTTACAAGTAGTCCAAACATGTAAAGTAAATCAAGATTGGGTGGAGTAGTTCTGGGTTAGAGAAACTGATTACTGGGTGTCTAATTAGTCTGAGACTGAGGTCGACGATGTATTTAAATATTGATTTTCATGAGCTGGCTTGACCGAACCCCCATGAGGGCACCTACATATCTCAGACTTAACTAAAAATTAGGTTAAATGTAGTTCGGACTGATAAAGTACATCAATATTTGGTAGAAAGAGTTCTTGGTTAGAGAAACTAATTCCTAGGTCGTCACATCAATACAAGATTGAAATGACTAACAGAATTCACACGGGCAAAAACCCTTGGGAAAACTCAACCCCTAGTGGAGTTTCACTGCCATATGCCACCTAGGATGCCTGATTAGGACTAGAAAACATCCTGGAGAAAATTTAACCTCGGATAAAATGTGCCCCAATTATAGACTGGGGCTAGATGATGCTTATTATTTTTTAGGGATTATAGATTTCTGTTAGTGATTGGTGCGAGACTTATATCAAGAAATTCTCTATGAAGAAAGTCTTATATAATATGCCCCAGCCCAAGCTGGGGCGACTCCTATCACAGAATATCAACGAAAAAACCGAATATAATGTGCTCCAACTCTAGCTGGGGTGAGTCCCATCACTGATTCTTAACAGAGAAATCGAATATAATGTACCCCAGCTATAGATGGGGCATATGACTTCCTCCTGAACGTTTAAAGGATATGGTAGAGCCCACATGGGTTTTTCCTATATCCTGAACTGAGCATGCGATTGTAGTGTTTGTTTTAGTCTGAAAACCCCGTTGGGTTGTTTATATATATTGATATTACTGTTATAGATGAGTATTTTCGGATAATCGAAACCCATTTGCGTTATCTACATACACGAATTTCCTAGGTCTGGAATCCAGTCAAAATGTAGTTCGGCCCTTGTTGTGCTATCTCTGATTTTCAATCGTACCCTCAAGGGCTTCCTACGTACCTCGGTAATCTATCAAGGACTAAGTCAACGAGTAGTTCGAGCACAAGCATCCTTTATTGTCAACTTAACAAAAAGATTAGTTTCCCAAGGAAGTCAAGAGACTTCTAGAGAGATGTGTCGTGATACAAGGCTAAGGGAATGTCATAATCCAGACATCTCTCTGACTTTGACCGGACATACTTGGGTTCCCCGCTTACCCTGGTGATTTACCAAGGACAGGTCAAAGTGCAGTCTGTTGGGGATGGAAGAACTTTGTTTAAGGTAATGACCCAACCTATAAAGGTTTCACATATCCTGGTTTTTACTAGGAGTTGGGTCGATGCCTAATTCTTCCTTGGTTGATTAAAGTTGGTATATAATCTTGATTGATGGGTGATCGTTATATTTTATATGGTTCAATCCTGATTGATTGGGGGATTTTTATTATTAAGCGAATCTCTAGAGATTTCAATATTTGATGACATGATTCAATCCCAATTGGTGTGAGTTTTTCGTTAATGGTGACCGAACTAGTATTATGAGTTGCCTACGTATCTCAGATAATTGAGAATCAGATCAGAACATAGTTCATCATGATTGAATAAGGGATTTTAATGTTGGTGACCGTACCTTAAAAAGGCTTCCTACGTATCCCGGACTTGCCGAGAATCAGGTCAAACATAGTTCATCTTCTTTGGTTTGTCAACCGAACCCACAAGGGTTTCCAATGCATTCCGGACTTCGCTGAGAATCAGGTTGACGCGTAGTTCCTAGTCTTCAAGTTGTGAACCAAACCCACGAGGGTTTTCAACGTATCCCAGACTTGCCAGGAATCAGGCTGACACATAGTTCCTACTAGTTCTTAGTCGAATTTAATTAAGTTAATTATAATTTGAGGACTTCATTTTATGTCGTAAGATGAAATGAATGTTGTTTCCATCAAGAAAACCATGGATAGGATGAAATATGTCCCAATCGTAAACTAGGGCAGTAACTAGATAATCCATCAAGGAATTTAATCCAACACTTCTTGTCGTGCAATTCGTGATTATTGACAGTGTAAAATATGGCTGGGGAGGAGACTAATTAGCTACTAGATTAAGAAGTTAAATCGGTTTGTCTCACTATTTGTTGGGAGTGCTAGAATATGAATTTGAGATTCAATTTATTTAAATCCCCAAATACATTTACCGACGAGTTTATTATTATATTATTTATTATTTTATTCTTATTTTTCAAGTTAATTATTTTTTAGGATTTTGCCTATTATCGTAACACCTGGGCCGTTTATCATATCAATAGATATTTTTTAGGTCAAATTAACTATCAATTTTATTTTATCGTAAATGATTTTATTTGATTTTGATTTGACACTTTTTGATTTGATACCCCTCTGATTTGACGCGAGTTATGATTTGGCGTCTATTTTTAAGATAACGAGATTTATACCCTCTTGTCGATGTGTAAGACATCAATTCAGGAATGCCTTTCTATATATCACACGTCTTGAGGTAAGTTTAGCCATCCTACTTTTCATGAAAACTAGGCTCAAAATTAAAATTTAAAAAAAAAAATGTTCTTAGGAAAAAGGGGGCCTAGGTATGATTTCTGAGTCCCTGCGCATTAGCCCATATGCAAGGATAGCTATAAATAGCAAAATAGGCCACCGTTGTTCTTGAAGAGATGAACTCAATCCCTTACCCCTAGTGCTTAGCTAGTGATGGATCATTAGAGATTAGTCATGGTCGCTTCTATAGAATAATAGTAGCAGTGAGTCCGACATATCTTCTAAAAGTCACGTAATAATCCTAAAAATTCCAACTTGTACCTTGAATTCGAAATCCTAGTGATATAATTTTGACTTTTCTTTTAGACAACAATATGTCAACTGTTGGTTCTTCGGTCAATGGTGGTCGTCATCCTTCCCATTCTCGTGGGAAGTGCAAAGCCCCTAAGACCCTACTCAAATGGAGTACTTCAAATTGCTCCCGAGGTCAGCCTAAGGTGTCAGCACTCAGGATTTCTGATGACGTGCCTACCCTTTCCACTTCTATGCTGAGGAGACTCAATGATGGTTGGCTCTTCGGGTACTCCTATGGGTGAGGAGTTTATTGGCCTTTTCGAGGTAACTAAGATGGCAATGGATCCAGACTACATCCCTCCAGAGGATAAGATACCCAACTAGGGCATCTCTAATAATTTCCGAGGAGATAACTTCAAGCCTGGTGATCCTAATCGTAGACTTTTCTGGGACAGAGCCTTTACCTTTGATGTGGAACAGCTTCAGTCCTTAGTAAGAGAACTTCATGATCGTCATTCTATTTTCCTATATTCTACTTAGGTTTACTACTAAAACCCTTTCTTAATTTGTATTTCTTTTTAAAAGAACAAATATCTTATTACATCAAGGTCTGAATTTGTATAGGTCGACCCCCGGTGTAATGGGAATTTCAAGGGGGGCATGGCCGACTTTTTACACCCTCTACTTGAGGAGGATGCACCCCGACTACCGCCTATTCCTCCAGGGATGCGGCTTCAGGGTTGTCTCACCATCTAGAACTGTTGCATAGATCATGGGTATCCTAATGCCGTGATTAAGCGCTAGTTTTTTATGAAGAATTCTCTTCACCTAGTCTATGGAGAGTTGACGTCAATGCCACTTGATTGGGTAATGATCACCGAGGTTAGGTTCTGAGGGCGAGTCGTTTCCTTGAGGGAGACATCGTGGGTAGAGGCAGAGGCGCTCCTTGGTACTATACCAGCGGAGGCGAGAAGCAGAGCACGTATTCGATAGAGTAGCTTAGTGCCCGAGTCGGTCTTCACACTCCCAGCTCCAAAGGACCCGGTGTTGAGGGATAAATGCTATTGTATCCTACTGTTTCTATTTTTAGTGGCACCTTCATGGCTTCTTTGAGTTCCACCATCCTTCTCCACTTCGTAGGGACTCTGAGTGATTCAACTGACTTGGTAGAGCTTGACTGGGAGAGCTTCACCTTTGCAGCCTTCTTGGCAAGGATGTGTTCTCGTGTATCAGCTTGAGTCGGTAGCGTCATGGGGTTCTAGCAGTTTCCACCTATGAGTTTTAAATCTTTTAACTTCTTCGATATATTCTTTTTTTTTTTCTATTACTTAGTTTCTTTTTGTTTCTTTTGTTTTTGTTGTAGTACTGGGCATATGAGTATTTTCTCTCATATTGGTCCTATTCTACTGCAAATGACTACTTCCCTACAAAGCGAAGTAGCATCTCTCTGTTCTGGAAGAAGGATCTTCCTTTAAGGATCACGTGGTGGCTTGCACTCGGCTAGAGTTCTTGACACGCAGAGGTATCATCTGGAAGCTATATCACCAAGACACTCATTGGGCGAAAATTTTTCCTAAGAGGACACTATCAACTCAGTGTCATATCTTCAGAGGTCCATCTTCTTAGGAGTTATACATGGGCGAGAGAGTTATACCTCCGATCTCTAGTAGGTTATGCTAGACTCCCGTTCCTCCAACAGTATGATTTGGACTTTATATTGATATTACCAATCCTGATATACTCGATCCAGTGGTTCTAGCAGACGTACTCGCTGCTCTCTTGATTTTGGAAGATGAGTACCTTCAATGGTTTTCACGTCTATCGATTGGCCCTCAGACGAACATAGTACACCTAGTGGGTGGTACCTTACTATGTCATAGGGTGCTGACCTTCTAGGCTAGTTATAGTAATGATGAGGTGGTTCCAGCCTCTGAGCTTACTACTATGAGAGCTGAGAGATATGCTTTTAGGGAGGAGCACGACTAACGTTACCAACATGGTGAGGATTTACAGCGGGAGATCCTTAGACTTCGCGCGCTATTATTAGATCACCAAATTTCGATTCCTCCACCAGAGGCTCAAACGGCTACTTCTAGCACAACAAAGTTCATAGCTAACCTAGAGGCTTCTATTATTTTCACTAAATTGACCCCACCGACTGGGGGCTCAGGAGGGAGTAGGGACTGACCTGTGTCAAATCCTCGATAGGCGTAAGCGTTTTCTTTTTTCTTTGGCTATACATATACCTTTTTTTTGGGATATGTTTTGTATAGTTGACACAGTTGTACATGTATCATTTTTTTGGGTATGTATTATAATGGATGTATTTATTTTTGGATATGTATTATGGTGGATATAGTTGTTTATGTATCAGGATGGATGTACATATAGTTTTCTTTTGTATATTCTCCCATTTTTATTGTACTTATGCATGGGATGTACATGTATTATTTTAGTTATTTACATTCATTATCAGTGGCGGAATATTGGTAGCGTAGGTAGTTATTTTGATAAAAACTTATCTCCACTTATTAGATTTATTAGCATATATTTCTTCGGACATCTTATTCTAACGTATTCCTCAAACGTAAATAAACCTAATGATAGCAAGATTTTTTGCATGAATTTTATCTATCATATCAGGATATTATGTCGGGTTATTTTGAACGACGTCCCTCTTATCGGGAGAAGGGAAGCGACTAGCTCACCTTTCTAAAAATGGTAGTTCATCCGATCATACTGTCTCTTTCCTAGAGGCGGGGAGACCTAGAATTATAGCTCAGTCTGGATAGGTAGGACCATTACTTATGCAATTTAAAAAGGGAATTTTAAATATACTTGACCTACCTTGCTTTTTCGCATATGTGTGGATGATATTTTTTTTGAGTAAATTCTCTTTAGGGAAGTTCCTCTAGAGTTATTCACATCAGGTTCTTTTTTCATCAGCCGAGCTATTTTCCTCTGTCCTTCTAGATAGAATAAATGACCTGGCTGAGTCGACGCTTCTATGGTCGACATTTCATTATATCACATATCTTCACCAGGTTGCTGTAGGTAGGCTATTTATCAAGAGTTTGGCACGTTTATGGGTTCCAGCTTCTTCATGCTTCCATTTTGGGGTGATCAAGCTGACTCCATGTCTTGAGGAGATGTCTTTTTTGCTTGGACTTCCTCTATCAAGAGAGATTCCTCATCTCCTCATCTCTCGTTATCATCTTCAAAGACTCAGTTATCGTAGGTGGCTGAGGTTTAACACGTTCAAGAAGTGGTTCTCTGACATTCATGAATACCAGGGCTACGAGGACATGTGGATCAGCTACTAGAACTGGCAAAGGAGCCGGATGATTGTATTGGTCACTCTATTTCTGCAGAAGACATTGTTCTCTAGGAAGAGAATTGATCTCTCAGGTTGGACGATCCTCTTGGTCAAGAGGATGCTCTCTGATTCATCCTACATAATAATCTCTCTCATACTAACGGAGTTATATCAGACGTTGACTACTTGTCAGGTTGGTGGCCACTACTTTTTCGAGAGCTGTGCATTACAGCGGATATGGCTGACTTCATTTTTTATCAGATTGCCTATAGTGGCGTGGTGTTCGGAGGATCTGATAGTTGGTCAGTTATCCTTTCAGTTCCCTCTGACTACACAACATCTTAGCTATCCACCCGACTGGGTGTTGCTTTTGGTAGATATGGTTAGCTCAGGCGTAATATGGACTACGAGACGTACGATATTGATCGACATTCTCCTAGATTGCGTGGAATTTCCCTTCATTCCTTCCAAGGCTGTATACCCTATATTCCTAGTCGAGTGCTTCGTCAGTTCAGTATGACTCAGCATATTTCATCGGTCGACGACACGATTGTAGCTCGCTACACTTTCAAGCATGGAGACAAGGCTCGAGATACCACAACTTATGCTCAGTGGGAGCATCGTCGCTTAACATCTAGTGAGATTCTCTTTTCAGCACATCCATGTACAGCCACAGAGTATATGATCTGGATGGACCCTTATTACCATCTCGCAGATAATCTGGATAGACCCTTATTATCATCCCGTAGTCTCACAGTCAGTTGAGATATCCATGGCTGAGGCTCTCTTTTTGTCGGTGGAAGATGTTCCATCTACCTCAGATTATCCCTCCACTTTCACGGAGGAGGAGTTCGCCTGGATCTGCTCCTGCCTAGAGGCTCCAAATTATGTGTGATCCCTGTGCTCATCTCTTACTCTCTGATTATATGATACCAAATGGTTTTGATTGGCCTACTTTGTGTTTTACTTTTTACTATACATAAAACATTAGTTGTTCTACCTAGTACTTAGTATGTGATGTTTTTTAGTGCTAGTTAGTTATCTTAAATTTGTTTTATGTATCTTATGTTATATATTTAGATTGGTAGTTAATGTTTATTATGTCTTTCGTGATTCCTACTTTTTGGAGTTAGGTTAAATACCCTCTACCTTTGGCCATCCTAAAGTAACTTTCGCTACATCAAGAAAATAGAAATAAGGGCTACTAGTGCTTGTTTGGGCTTTCTTTTGGGCTCAAGAATCTTGATAACGGGAACGCCTATCTTCCTTTGGATAACATAAATTCTTCTTCCCTAAGATGACTTAGAGAAGGGAGAAAAGAAGTGATAGAGTAACAAATATTAGTTAATGACGACTAACAAATGTTATTTTGTCCTGGTAGTGTTAAGAGAATTATTTTCATTCTATTTTCTTATTTCTTCATTCTAGCAAGTAAGGACTCATACTTCCTATATAATCCCTGTAGCGAGCTTTGGGTAGTGATCCTGATCCAGTTGGCCTATGTCACTAGGTGTTATGGGACCCCTACGACTTAATACTCAGATTGTATAGAGAGCGTGATTCACCTAATTGCTTTTATGTGGCCACTCAGTGTTTAAAAACTTTTTGAGACCGGTCTCGATTTTATTGTTTCTCTTAACACATACTTTCAGGATTTTTACATTTTTTAGAGAATTATCGTATTTTGAGTTAGTCTCAAGGTATTCGTTGATTTCACCCCCTTCCCGGTTACTTTTCGTTTTATTAAGTATTATCTTGATAAAGGATTTTTGTCTTCTTCGAGTCCTGGTTGTCTTCAATTCTACAAAGTTCCTCCTAATTTTACTTTAGGTAAGTTTCCATGTGCTTATGAATTGGTCATGTCTAAACAAGTCTTAGTTTACATTAGTTGATCCTTCTTTGTTCAACTACCCAATTTCTCTATTGCAAGGTTAGGTTATAAGACTTTATCTATCATTTTTCATATCAAAGATCTTCCAGATATATCTTCCTTTTATTCTGGTTGAGAAAGTCTTCTATATTTCTTCAAGGTTATTTGGATACTCCCGGGTTAGAACATGTGTAGTAATTCCACAACAGGGCCCCTAAGTTTTTCTTTTAACTTTCCCAAATTCTATTGTTAATATCTCACCATCATTTGGTTGAAACATGACTTTTCCTTTTAATATTACTTTGAATTATGTTCTTCCTAAATGTTAAAACCATATTTACCATAACCTTAGTTTTTCTATAATGTATAAACCATGAAAGACACATCAATTGTTGACGGCTGGAAACAGAAATTCGAGAAAAAACTTTAGGTAGATAATAATGTATTTTATAACAATGGGTTTATACCTTAGTCACTTATGGACATCATCTAAATACTAAAATTACCTAGTTAAGGAAATCTACGAAAACTAAAAAGCTTATAGATACCAAAATACATTTTTAGCTTACTACCCTCCTTATCCTAGCTTAGTTCATGATCCTATCGAAGTTGATCACCCCATTCTGAATAAGGTCTTCAATGTGGTTCTGAAGAGATTAACAATGACTGGTATGATGACCTCTTCCTCCAGAGTGATATTCGCAGAAGGCGTTCAAGTTGAATTGTGTAGAATGCGGGTTAGGTCAGTGTGAAGAAAGGCGTGTGAGTAGGTTATCTATGAGACACTGATAGTATATCTTGGAGAGTGGAGTGGGAAGTGGGGTGAAACTTCCACGTTCATAAGAGGCTCGAGTGTTAGAAAAATAAGGTGCAGGGGTAAAAGCTCAATGCTTGGGGTATGCCTGTTTTTCGGTAGAGGTCGAGTACAGATTTTCATTCTTTGACTAGCTCCTACGCATAGACTGTTCTATTTCTTTAATGGTTTGACCTAGACTATCATTTACATTTTTGATAATTCTCCCTGGACTATGTCTTTCTTAAGGACTTCTTCTTCGAACTGTTAATAAGCCAGTGCATCAGTCATCGGTTGCATGTCAGGGGTCCACTGATTCCTAAGTTTTTTTCGTCGTTGGAATTTTCTTCATACTCCTCTTCACATTTGAAAGTAGATTTGTTGACTTGCTTCATTTGCTCCGAGTAGGCTACCCAATAGGCTTTCTCGCAGTTTCCCTAAGAAATCCATTCTCCATGTGGGGGTTTAGGGTCATTCCTCTAAGCTCCTAGGTTACTGAAATTGTTACAAGGCATTATTTCGACTATAAAGCCAGGGGATTCGTCTTCGTAGGTCCTAGGTGGAGACACGGTGTTGGCCTAAACTGGACCGGGATCACTACCCAAAGCTCGCCACATGGATGATATAGAAAGTATGACTCCTTACTTGCTGGAGTGAATAAAAAAAAAGAAAATTCTCTCAAGACTACTAGGATAAAATCCAAGTTTCTAGAGTGATTAAGGAGTTGGGCTTGATTCGGATTTACATAAAATCCAAGCTGTCTTGACAAACCACCCTAGGCCCAATGAATTAAGGGCCTAACATCATTAAAAGGCCCACAAAAGAGCCTTCAAATGACCAAGAAACCCCTATATATTCTCTACACAAAATATATCTAAGGGAAAAACTAAGACACTTAGGATGTGACCAACCGTTATCGAAGCTAAATCGATTCGGTTTGCCACCTAAGTTAGGTATTTAATGAGCATTGAATGTACATTCCATCAAGAAATAAATTCTTGAGATGACATGGATAGGACACATTCAAGGTATCAAGATATTTTGATCAAAGTATCATAAAGTTAACTGAAAACCTTAAATCATGATTACTCGTTATCAAAGCCGAACCAAACCATTTTACCACTGAACCCATGTATTTAATAAGCATTGAATGCACATACCATCAAGCATTGAATGATTGGGATGACATAGAATGGGTTAATATATTGAATTTAGATATTTTATCAAAATATCTTTGGGGTAACCAAGAACCTTGAAAACCAACAATCGGATACAAGTCAAGTTAACCCAATTCCATCCAAATCCAATCGAAGGAGTACTCACCAATAAATGACTCATCATGGAGCATTAAATGCAATAGTGACACATCTAGACTAAATTCATTGCGCTTGGAAAGCATTAATGGCAACTAAACCGAAATAGTGAATCTAATTGGTACTTAGCCCCTAAACCGAACTGGAAGTGTCACATCATGACATTAATGAACCCATGGGCAACCAATAATATTTGAGGAGGTGTAATGATTGGTAATGATTACCAATCATTGGTAATGATTGCCAATCATTACCAAATCTAGGGAAAGATTCGGTAATCATTAGCAAATCTTTTAGGATCTTCCCTTGAATTCCAAATTCGTCTAAAGCTAATCAAAACCAAATCAAGATAGCAACTCCCACAGGCCAATAAGACCCTAAGGAAAGGCTTGGTGTGTCCTACCCTGATATAAATGCGCAGGCCCTTAGTGTATAAATAGATGGCCCCTGCTTTCATTTTTTCCAAGACTTGAAGTCCTAGCTTCTCTCTCTAAACTCGAGCCAAGTCTCAAGTGCTAGGATTCCCAAGTAGATTTCTTGAATAATACGTTGTTCCTCTATCGAAATCTTGTCCAGGAGGTTGATCTTGAGGTTCTTAGAGCAAGAACCCAAAAGGAAGATGGTCACCGATTGATAATCAACCAAGAAAATCAAGGAAAAAATGGAGGTAATCACTTATGGAAGACTACACCCCCTAAGTAGGTATGTTTTCTTGAAAACATCCTTTGATCTTGGTTTAATCTTGTGTATATTGCTTGTACATAGAATAATCATGTAGTTCATATACTTAATTTTCATGTATACAACATAAACAACCCATAAATAACAAAACAAACACTTAATTTTTGCTATAATAAACAAACTATGTCCAAATCATTCCAAGCATACCAAAAACGTTCAAGAACGTCTAATCATCCGAGAACATGTTAAGAACATGTGAGGATACAAAACAAAACCATTATCACACCATGATTTGTGCATACTCTCAATGATTCTCTCAATAACATATTGAATCAAACCCTTTACTAATTGTTAACACTAACTATAAACTATTAATAACAGGATTTACTTTTTGTTAAATGTCAAGATCACAGCCTGGTAGGCTAGTGGAATGACACCTATATATGTATATGTATATATATGTATATGGATACACACCTATATAATACACCGACAGACCCTTATGGCTAAAACAGATAGACCCTTATAGCTAAAAATCAGGGATAAAGGAAGGGCCTCTAATCCTTTGGAAAATATGTGTGATTCTTCTTCAGAAACCTTCCCGTTTTTCTTAGTTATTAGTAGGAGTGGAAAAAATATATGGTTTTTCTATTCATTTTTAACTAACAACTCATACACTAAAACTAACTAACCAAAACAAAAGAATTTGGTTAAGGTGTTCCTGACAAAATCGAAGAGGTTATGCACATGTCATGTTGTGATTCAGGTTGTTCACAATTAAAAAACAATTAGTAATAACTAATTAATGTTATGATTCAGGTTGTTCACAACTAAAACAACCTAATAACCAGGCCAGTTTTTAATTAAAACCAAACCAGCTTTCAACTAGAACCAGACCAACTTTCAATTAAAACCAACCCAACCTGCTAGTTTTCAACTTAACCAAAATGAACTACGTGATGACCTGATCTTTGGTTACCCCCAAAAATAAGTAGGCAACGGTCACCAATAATATTAAAATCAATTTTACCCTAACAAAAACAAACTACGTAAGGACCTTATTCTCATTAATCTAAGATATGTAAGCAACCTATATAAGGTTCGATCTCATAAAATACAAAAACATATTCATTTCATTTAGTATAGCTTGCATATTTGTATTTCTGTCTTCCACAAACTGTTATTGGGTGTCGTTGACTAGTGTTAGCAATAGTATTTACTTGATTTCCATTACATCATGTAAAATACTATTAAAAAATGAATTATTTTTGTTTAAGTAAATCAAAAGAAACTTCTTGGATAATATTTAACAGTGAATATCTATTGAACCCAAGGTACCGTTCACCGACGAGTGTCTTGGGGTGCGTAAAACCTTCCCCAAGCATAACTAACTCCCGAACTTAAATAATATCTCTGGTACACAAATCTTATGAAGTCAAAACATGGGTTGTTTCAAAGTAAAATGAATTTCTAAAAACTCTCAGTGACCTAGACACCTTTTGACCTATGCTAGGTAGCGACTCAGTTTTTAACATAAAATCTTTGCCCAAGAAGTTTTTTAAAATTGACGCCTAGAAATCCCGTGAGAAACCAATTTCAAAATTAACGAATTTAGATGACTTAGAAATGAAGGAATGAAACTTGTTTTCATCTTCTTTCTGATTCTCTACTTCGTTCGCTATCAAAATTCAAGGTGCGTTAGTACACTTAAACAAAACCCTAGTGTCGAATTCCCATCTCTCACGACGGATGCAATAAATTTCTGTCTCTAATGACAGATGAGTCAAATTCTTGTCTCTGATGACAGAAGTAAAAAAATCATGTCTCTCATGACGGATGCAACAAATTCCTGTCTCTGATGACGAATGCGATAAATTCATGTCTCTGATAACGGATGCGTCAAATTACTATCTCTGATGACGAAAGAAAAATATTCCTGTCATAATTGGTGGATGTGACAAATTTCTATCTTTGTTAACAGAAGCAAAAAAATCATTTGTCTAATGACAGATATGTTAAATTCCTGGCTCTGATGACGAATGGGATAAATTTCCATCTTCAATGATTGATGCAATAAATTCCTACCTCTGATGACGGAAGCAAAAAATTCCTATCTTTGATGACGGATATGTTAAATTCCCGTTACTAATCACGGATACAATAATTTTCTCTCTCTGATGATGGATACGTCAAATTCTTGTCTTTGATGACGGATGCGTCAAATTCCTATCTCTAATAACGAAAGCAAAAAAAAAATACATGTCTTTTATGATGGAAGTGAAAAAATTCCTGCCTCTGATGGTGGAAGCGAAAAAATTCCTATCTCTAATAATGGAAGCGAAAAATTCATGTCCCTCGTGATGCGAGTGAAAAAATTCCTATATCTGGTAATGGAAGCGGAAAATTACTGCCTCTAATGGTGGAAGCGAAAAAAAATACCTACATCTGATGGTGGAAGCAAACAAAATTCCTGATGACGAAAGCAAAAAAAATCCTGCTTTAGATGGTAGAAGTAGAATTCCAATCTCTGATAACGGAAGCGAAAAAATCATTGTCTTTGATGATGGATACGATTAATTTCTATCTCCAACGATGGATGCGACAAATTCCTATCTCCAATGACAGATGCAATAAATTCATGTTTTTGATAATGAATGTGAAAAATCCCTACCTTTGTTAGTGGATTAAAAAACTTCCCACCGAGGAGAGTCTCCTAGACTCTTTTTCACCAAATTACTATTAATATTAGATTTCCTAACTTTTCATGTCTCGCGGAACAAAATGTTTGTATCTTCTTCTTTGTCATTACAAGTAAACTTGCATGATAAAGAGAGACAGTTGTAAACATCACACTTTGTCCCATCCATTTAAGTATCGGATCTAAAGTGCCAGTTTGCATAAACTTTAAACTGAGTTTTAAAGAGAATGAATTTCTACCTTAAATTACATTGGCTGCTACAAAAAATCAAAAAACACAAAAAATCATAAAATTGTCAATTTGATTGAATTCGGTATAAGTAAAAGTTTTTGGTCAACCTCGAAATTCCTAAAGTTAAGAGGGAATAAAATGACAATATTGAAAGTAGATTTTTCATGAAAATTACTTTTAATATGATTAAATTAGTTACTACCCTTTTGAGCTTAAGGAATTTTCACCAATTATCTTTATTTTTCGATTTGACCCCTAAACTTTTACTATCACCGGTTTCGTCTAATTTACACTAAAAATACTTCTTTAATTTTCTTTTTTAAAGTACTAATCTCCAAAAAATATCAAGCAAAATCCCTGATTAAGTCAAGAATCCACCATGAAAACGTAGTTACTTAAAGTAACTAATGCCTAAAGACATAGTTAGAAACCAACTAAACCGACTTCCATTATGTCAAACATTCAAGACGCAACAAGTCATTCCATTTAATGTATTGAATGACCATTAATGACTCCATTCCATGTATGCATTTAATGGCATTTCAGGGAGAAGATATTTTCTAAATCAAGTAATTAGATTACCATGAATAACTAGTACTTACCAAGCAAACCAAACTAAAATATGTCAAATCGGACATTAAATGAGCATTAAATGCTCCATGTGAAAGTCTTAAATGAGGCATTAATGGCCAAGTTATTTGGAAGATTTGGTAATCATTACCAAATCTAATGATTACCTAGGAAATCTAAGTAAATCTTTATCTTATGGCTCTAACCCTAGCATTAAATGACATTAAAGGGCCATAGCTAGCCTAAACACACCATGAGTAGTAGGCTAGGTAATCCTATGAATTTATCAATGCACAGGGTACCCTGTGCCTATAAATACCACCATGTTTTCATTCAGAAATAGGCTTGGACACTTCCCTTCTCTCACTAGGCTCGAAATTCTCTCTCGGGTCTTGGGATGTCCTAAGCATTACACTTCATAAACACACTTAAATATTTCCAAAAGGCTCTAAAGAGGTGTCTCAAGAAGTTGTTGAGGAACAACCAAGAAAAACCAAGAAGATCAAAGAAGAAGAAGTAGGAAAAACACTTAGGGAAAGACCACTCCCCTAAGTTAGGTAAGCCCTCTTAAAATCTTCTTTAATTTTGTTTTAATAACTTTATATTACTTGAATGTAGTATATGTGGGTAGTTATTAGAGGCCTAGATCATGTACATAGTGTAAATATCATACTTTATATCAAGAACAGCAAGAACACTATGATTTGTGTATAGCATCTTTGGCTCTATCAAGAACACTTGACACCCAACTTCAATGAATCTAAAACAAACTTCCAATGAAGGACTACTAACAACTAACATTTACTTTTTTGCACTAGCCTAAATCACAACCTGGTACTAAGTCTTGGGCTTGTGGACTGACACCTTATATATATTACTCCGTCGAGACCCTTGTGGATAAAAGTTGGGATAAAGGGAGGACTTTTATTCCTTCAAGGATAATTGTGCACCTTCTTCTGAAACATTTTTTTCTTCTTAGTTACGAATAGGACTGACATGTATATGATATATTTTCTTATCTTTCAAACTAATAAAGTAAACCATAATACTAAACTTGCCTAAGCAAGTAAGTTTGATTAGAGTGTTCTTGACAAAATCAAATGTGTATATCCACTTACCATTGGTGCCATTTATGTTCTTATCTTATCTTAAACAAAAGAAAAGGGAAATTAAAAAAAAAAAAAAAAAATCACCTTGTAGTAAACTATATTTCCACCTGATTCTTGCTAAATAGAATGATACGTAGGAAACCATATGCAGTTTCGGTCGTCTATTTAAATAAAATCATCTCGTAATGGCAAACTACGTTTTGACCTGATTCCCCGTGAAAATCGGGATACATAAGCAAACTTCATTGGTTCGTTCGACATAAAATAAATAAGAATATTTTCATTCAATTTGTTTTATCTGTTGTTGCTTTTAATAAGATTTTTTTTCTTTTTTCCTTACATATAAATTCATAAAAAAAAAAAAACATTAAAAATGGGAATTATTTTGTTAACCAAAATCAAAGGAAGTTATTTGGACTTGTTTAAACGTAAATATCTATTTAGACTTAGGTACCGTCTTCGAACGGGTGTCTTGGGGTGCCTAACACCTTCTCCGAGCATAACCGACCCCCAAACTTAAAAGAAATCTCTAGTAAAGACTAACTACTTCTGAGTCAAAACTTGGGCTATTTTAAAATAAAAATGATTTTATAAAATCTTGATGACCTATCACTCCATTTAACTTAATGCTAGGTAGTGACTCCATGTTTTAAATAATCCCAACCCAAAGAACGTGTTCAAAATTGACGCCTAGAAAATCCCCTGAAACTAGTTTTCTAAAATGAAAGGATTTTTACGTTACTTGAGAAGGGAGAAACAAAACCTTTTTTTTCCTCTTATTCCCGTTCTTTTCTTCCTCTGTTTCCAAAATCTAGGGTGTCTTAGATCTTTTGACGATCTAGATGAAACTTTTTTTCTTTTCTGCCTGACAGAAGGGTGGTGCAGGTTAGTATGAAGTCTATGCATGGACACCTAAGGGTCAATCCCCGGAAGCTCATCAAGCAACCGTAAACAAATATCATAGTTCTTTCTAAGGAGGTCGGTGAGCTCAATCCTCTGCTTTAGCTTGAGATTTACACCTATCCTCATCATTCTCTCCATGATGGTTGAGTAGATGGACACCTCAACCAATTATTCATGGGGGCGAGGACCAGAATCCTCCTCTCAAGGGTCATTGATCAGTACAGGGACTACATCAGTGTCTAGGGCGATGAGATCAGAAGTTCTACTCTTAAACCCCTCGAGTCCAAGCCATGCCTCTAGCTGCTATTTTTTCTTCTCGAGAGCCCTTCGAGCACAATCACAAAAGGACTTTCGGTCACCTCTTACTTCTCCCACACCTTGATCAGTGGGAAACTTCGTGATTTGGTGATACAGAGAATAGATGGCCTTGAAAGCAGAAATGGTTGGTCGGCCCATGATCGTATTGTAGGGCGACGGTCTGTCCACCACTAGAAACTTAGTCCAAATAATTGCCTATATGGGTTTAATCCCCACAAAGACTGGTAAGGACACCCATCCAACCAAGTTGACGATGACTTCCCCAAAACCGTACGGAGAGACTTCGTAGGCTGAAGGGAGTTTTTCTCTACCTTTATCTTATCAAAAGCCCACTTGAAAATAATACCGGTGGAGTTCCCCCTCCCCCTCCCCCCCCGGGGCGTCAACTAGGATCCATCTCATTTTTTAGTGGTTGATAAGGGTTATGATGACCAAGGCGTTATCACAGGGTACATGCACCCCTCGGATGTCAGTTTTACTGAAAGAAATGATGTTGTGTAAAGCAACATCAACCATGATCACCTCGTACACATCTTCGTCTGCTTTTCTTTTAGCCTTTTACTCATGTATTGTTTTAGAGGAAGATGTCTTCCCTCCAAGGCTAAGTCCTCCCTGGATGACATTGATTTTCTCATCCACTCGCTTGTTGTCATCGTAAACGACTTTAGCCCCTCTAAACGGCAGACAACCACGGTTTTCCTTTCTCCTCTGACCCTTATACTCCTCACGGTAGTCATTTTGTTCGATTCTCAGCTTTTTGTTCTCTCTGTGGACATAATTGTTGAGATAGCCTTTTTTGTGAAGGCTTCTATCTCCTTCCAGATTTGGAAGCAATCTTTTGTTGTGTGACCCAAATCATGATGGAATTCACAATACTTATAATGGGATTTCCCTATTGGATTTCCTATCTGATAAGGGGGGAAAACTTTCTCCTGGAATTCTCTGTGTAGATTATGGCCACCAAGACTGTCAAAGGCGTGAACCCTTGTCGATAAGGCCCTGGGAATGGAAGAGGTCTTTGGTCCTAGGTAGAGGTTCAACCTCCCTTTATCGTGGAGTATCCTAGATCCCTGAGCCTTACTCAGGAGTTCTTTTTCCCTTCCCTTCTTCTTGTAACCTCTTTCTCGGTCCTTCTTCACATTATCTCTTAGATCGGCATTGGAGAATCGGGTTCCTCTCTCTAGGTCCGTACGCAGATTGGGTGCGGGTTTCGAGTAAAGGTTATGAGATAACCTCCTATGCCTAAGTCCTTCGATAAAGGCGTTTAGGGCCAAAACATCCAAGAGATCCTTACAGGAGATGGTCTCACTCTCAAAATGGTCCACATAATCGTCCCATCTCTCGCCTAGCTCTTGTTGGAGTACGAGGATATAAGCTATGGTCTTCGACCTTTAGCACGAGTGGTTAAACTGGGCAAGAAAGAGTTGTTTGATTTCACAAAAAGTAGAGATTGAGGCTGGGGCCAGACTTCGGAACTAAGATCAGGCTGCTCCACCAAAGGTAAGTGGAAAGGATTTGTACCTTAAAGCCACTAAGGTGGTATGCATGTCCGTATGGGACTTGAAGATGGATAAGTGGTCCACCAGGCCTAAGGTCTCGTCATAAGGAACCATTTGGGGGTGAGTGAACCTGTGGGGCACCACCTCCTCCAAGATGTCCTCTATAAAAGGGGACCTCACCTAGGTGGTGAGTCCTCTACAAAAAGTAGAGATTAAGGCCGGGTCCAGACTTCGGAACTAAGATAGGACTTCTCCACCAAGGGTAAGTGGAAAGTATTTGCACCTCAAAGCCACTAAGGTGGTATGCATGTCCATATGGGACTTGAAAATAGATAAGTGGTCCACCAAATCTAAGGTCTCGTTATAAGAACCATTTAGGAGTGAGTGAACCTATGGGGCACCACTTCCTCCAAGATGTCATCTACGAAAGGGGACCTCACCTCAGTGGTGAGTCTTGCTACTCCTGTCCTACCCCGTATTTGGTCAAGGTTTACTTCCATATCGGCAAGGTGGTGCTCTACGTGTAATACTCTAAAAATTTATATTTTAAAAAAATATTATTTTATATAAATTTAATATTTTTGGAGAAGATTTTGTAAATTTGTGATGTACATATATACTTTATAATTTTTGGAGTTAAATATTAAATTTATATTTTTAAAAATATTATTTTAATATTTTTGGGTTGTTTTTTATATTATGAAAATTTATAAATAATATTTGATAATTTTGGGGAAATAAGTGTAATTATTGGGATTAATATGAATTAGTTTATAATTATGGGGTGTTAAATATAATATTTCAAAATTTAACCATTAAGTAATCTTTTTGTGACCATAAAAATTTGGAAAAAAATTAAAGAAAAAAAAAAAGAGTTGTGGCCACGGTTTTGTGTCATATATATATTGACATCTATGGATGACATGTGGATATACAGGTGTTTTAAAGTTATCAATTGTATGATTATGTTAAGCTTACTTAATATTAAGGATCTAGGGGGAAATACATATATGAAAGAGGCAGTAGGTTGGGTTTTGGACGTTTTAATATTCTAATTTTCAGTTCAGATTCCAACTTCAGATTTCAAGTACAATTTTTAACTTTTTTAATATATGTATTTAATTTTCCTATTGTTGAATTTATGTTATTATTGTTGTCAAATTATAGTCATCAATTTCCGTGAAATAATTATGATTACGTAAAAATTATGTAAAAATCAGGCCAATGTGTTTTATTTATTGTATTAATTAAATGCACATATTAGAGATGTTAAAATTCTACTAAGCGTTGACTCACAACCCCACAGTTTTTATTGCAGGGCCGGTGAGAACGAAACGGTGACGGGAATATTTAATTTGTAATAGTCAAAGCTATTATTTACTATTGTAAAAACAAAATCAATAAATCGACCCGATAAATCAAGAAATATAATTGTCATCATAGTTGTATAATTTCTCATATTTTTATTTAAAAATAACATATTGGGTATTATCATAAGGATTTCCAGCGTAAGTATTTCAATAATCCATTCAATTTTCCTTTGACAATCTCAAGGTGATTTTGATCTAATGAAAATGAAATTCAATAATTTTTCCATGCCTTTGGATCTTAAAGTGGCGTAAGATAGTTCTTTTTCCTATTATTTGTTCCTGGATAAGTTTCAAAAGTTCATTTGAAGCTAGTGATGCAAAATTTATTGATTCTTGTTAGTTGTGCAATATGAGAAGTTATTGTAAGTTTTATTGAATCTATCAAATCCATTAGAGTCCATGGAATCATTTCCTCATGCTTTAGAAAGGTGTTTTTTATTAATAATTTTTTGAAAAGTGGATTTGATGAAATATATATACAAAATAATAAAATAATTAAAACACTTTATTTTGGGGTGATGGCAAATCTTACAAATTTTAGTTGAATTTCTATTTAAAATTGTAATAGTTATTTACCATTGTAAAATCGACAATTAAAATTATCACCATCGCATTGTAAAAATTCTCAAATTTATGAAATAAAATTTTGGCTAATCGATTTTAGTGTTAATTCTCCTTAGAGAGAAACCGCGTGACGGCCCTAGAAAATCGAGTCGTTATAATTTGGTATCAAAGCAGATTTACGATTATCCTAAAATTGAGTTACGGTACCCATTACTCATAATAAATTAAGTAATATGTAAAAATGAAAAATTTCTTTGGCTGGGAAAGAATATGTTACAAATTATTGACAACAAAATAATATTATTATAACCAATATATGTGGTCATAACCAGTGTCAGAGTAGTTATAGAGAATATTGGAAATCGGGAGTGAGACGTATTAGAGGTTCTTTATGGATTATAATATTTAAGTAATATATAATATATTTCATTGTAATATTATATGAACTTACAATAAAGAATTATATATATAAGTATTATTTTAATATTGGTCATAACAATATGCAGTAAACAACTCTATATGAATTAGTAATATGAATTATACTTATATGTATATACGAATTGCTTATATAACTCAAAATTTATAATATTAAGATGTTTATATATGAACCTAGCACGGTTCTTTTCTTCATTTAGGAAGTAGATTTTTTTTTAGGTTAACATCTTATTGTTGTTAAAAAAAAAAAAAAAAAAAAAAGGCAAATTTTGAACAAAAAATGGCTATGGTAAACTTTTATCTATTATAATGAGAAATTGCAACCACATCACTTTTTAGCGTTCATGGAAAAATAATAATAATAATAATAATTTTAGTATAATTTATTAATTTTGTGTTTTATTTATTAACGGGTAGCCTATTTGGTGAGTGGCGTGTTAGTTGTGGACCATAGGATAAGTTTTTGAAAAGATTGGTTAAAAAGTGCTTACTGTCTTCTATATAAATTATCAAATTATATTTTTGTATTGAATTACAAAAAAAAAAAAAATGTTAACGAAATAATAAAATAATTAAAACACTTTTATTTTGGGGTGATTGCAAATCTTAGAAATTTTAGTAGAATTTCTATTTAAAATTGTAATAGTTATTTACCATTGTAAAATAGACAATTAAAATTATTGCCGTCGCATTGTAAAAATTCTCAAATTTATGAAATAAAATTTTGGCTAATTGATTTTACTGTTAATTCTCTTTCGAGAAAAACTGCATAACGGCCCTGGAAAACTGGGTCATTACACTACGACTACTTCATCCCTGGGTGTTGCCTGCACGTGGCTAGCTGTAGCCCGGGCATCCTGTCGTCTGGATGGCAGAGAGTAATAGTCCATCTTCCGCACACGTAGGGTGCTATACTTGAACCTAACAACATGGCTCAGTGCTATACCCAGTGATGATTTCGAGTGGGCCTCTGCCCCATGTTCTTGTGGGGACAATGATGGCAATCCTAAGGTTGTAGGGAGAGCCAAGTTTTGCTCATTTGCTTTTGGTTATGGGGCCAGGGTCAAGCCTTTAGCGAATGTCCATTAGAATGGATCACGAGGTCTTTAGGTTCTTGCGGTTGCTTTTCTCTCCCTATGGTCTGGAGAGTCAGTTCCCCCTGGGGTATAGGGTAATAGTAGGTGAGATGAGGACCATGAAGTAGTTCTAGAACTCACCTAGCTAGCGCTCCAAGTTGTCAATCCTCGAAGCTTCTGCAGCTGCGGAGGTCTGCCTCACAAAGGGTCTAGAGGGCAAGGTTGGCGAACTCCTCTGGCCCGTTGAGTCAATGTGTCTTCATCAGGAGCAGGGGCCCTAGCGTCGGATATCGAGAACCTTGACATATCTTTAGAAGGAAGGTCGTTCGGGTTGCTTTTCACAGTGGGGGCTTGATATCTTTTTCTGCTTAACCAAATCTTGTGATCATCAAGTCTTAGCCAATCAGGGAGCTAATGACCAGAGAAAGGATTCTTGTGCATTTTCCATAAACGACACGAAACTGTTGGTGCCGAGAATTAGTAAGAACCAACAGTATGGTCCGGTCAGGTTCCATGTGTATTCTTTTATTGGGTTGGAATGTTGAGGTGGAGTTCAGAATCCTGGAGAGCTAGAGTTGTATGTTTTGCGGTCAAGTCCTCTTCAAATGCCTAGCTGAAGTCCAGAAAGCGAATACATACATAAGGACCCGTCAAGATTTTTCCCAGTAAAGGCCATCTGACGTAAGAGTAAGAGCTTGGGGGGTGAGGGCTTAAATTGCTTCAAGTAGAATAATAAGCATTACCTTTAGGAATTGAATGCCCCTTGGAATTTATAAGAGTGGAGGGCGATTAGTATCGCTTAATTAGAGTCTTAAGCGCAGTCAATTAGTTGAAACCATGAGTTTTGCTCATAATAGAATGCTTGTGGAGATAACCCTATCGATTTGGGCTTTGAGGCCCATTATGGAAGCCTATGGGTTTAATCCAATTTCCTTGAGGAGGTAAAGAGGAGTAAAATGGTGCGTAGATAGAGAAAAACAACTAAGTCCCTACTAATGGCCGCCTAGAGACTAGGATGAGACGGAGATGAACACGTGACTAAGGCCCACGATCTACTACAACTCTACAAAGCAATTTCTGCAGATTTTGAGACCTCTTTCTATTCCTGTAATAAACATCATTTTGCTTGACAAACTGCACCCATGTCTTTCTGACATCATCCATTTTATACCTTTGCATATCGTTTCCATTCATCCTCTTTGGCCCTGCAAATTTGTTATTCATACCTATAGGAATATTTCACCATTTTTCAAGATGGCCAAATTTACCACCATAATAACTTCTAAAATAATTCGCATGCTTCTTAGAATATTCAAATTTTCGTGGCGGATCACGATATTGATATTGAGGACCTACTTTAGGGACTATTGGTTTTTCAATAACTTTAGTTTTCTCAACATTATTGAATTTATCTATTGCCTCATTAAGCTATTTTGAGTCCTTTCAATCGACCATTCCAATGAACTAACATTCACCTGAAGACCGAAATTCTTCTTATATATAAATTCAAGATCATTCTTAAGAATCCAACAACATTTTCAACGGAATTAATTTTTAACCGAGCTCTATCATGTTAACATCTTGCATTCTCTAATTCAATATTTAAAGTCTCATTTAAAGTTTTAATATTTTTCCTTTTAAAATCATTGTGCTAAAAATTTAAAACATTAATTTTCAAAAAAAAAACATTTTCTTTTTCAAGGGAGTAAATCATTTCAAGAAACTTACCGATTTTAGATAGTGCATTTAAAAATTCAGCAGTTTCAAAATATTTATCTAAATTATTCATTTTAAGGGATTTAGTGGTACATAACTTTTTATTTTCAAAAATAGCAATTTTCTACCCAAGTTTCAATTCTTCTTGTCAAAAATATTTGTAAGAGCAATTCATGTCTCAATAGCCCTATCAGTAACCTCATTATCACTACCTTTATCATTCTCACTAACAAATACTTGATTATTAGAACAAGCAGAAGATTCACTCAAAACATTAGGATAATTAGGAGGTCTACATACAATATTTGTACAAAGAGGAAGATCCCACAAAATATCAGGAGAAGCAGAAGATTCACAAACAACATTATCCTCAATTCACTCCATGTGGTTGAGTTTAGCAAAGATGTTAAGTCTAATCGAGTTAAAATCAGTTCTAGTATCAAAGTTCTAGTATCAATTGTTAGCCCAAAGATCTACCCAAGAGGGGGGTGAATTGGGTAGTGACAAAAATTTAATCAATAAATTTAAACCCAATATATAATTTTTTCTAATTGATTTTTATCTTGTTAAGCAGCAGAAATATGTTTAACTAAGTGCACACCCAAACAAACTAAAAAGTAACAATGCAGCACACAAAAATTTATCCTAATTCGGAAAGTTATTCTTATCTACGTTCAATCCCCCGAGCTCCATAGCGATTTCGCAATTCACTAACCTTTTGATTTCTTTTCTTTGAAAGAATCAAACCCTTGCAATCCTAGTTTTTTTCATAGGCTTAAAGTCAACCTTTACAACCCTGATTCTTTTCACAAACTCAAAATTAAAATATCACTATCTCACACTATTACACTTATTCTTTCGCAGACTTAGGAAGAACCTTCACAGCACACTAATACTATTACATGATGAATTAAAATATAATCTTTTAAAATGCTAAAGATTAATCTAATCTTTTTCACATGCTAAAGATCAAACCCTAATCATTTTTTCAAGCTAGAGATTAAATCCTAATTTTTTTTTCAGGTTAAAGATTAAACTCTAGTCTTTTTCACAAGATAAAGATCAAAATCTAGCTACCTTGATTAAACACTATCTCAAATGTGTCTAATTCTCTCAAACTCACAAATACAAAATATTTACTAGTTTCTTCCCACAAGGATCTTCTACCACCTCAATACAATTATACTCAATTAATATCTCGAAATACTGAGTGATAGATTCTATGTAAGGCAAAAATCTGATTTGAACAATTTAATGCACAAATAGCAGATAATCAAATTTCCTAAACAAAATCTTTTTAAAATATTTTCATAATATTATATTTAAAAATGATTTTTCTCAAAACAATTTATCCAAGTAATTAAGCAAATAATCAAAGAAAGCAAAATAATTAGCTTGGAAAAATATTCGTTGAAAACGATAATGATAACGTAGTAATGAATACAAACTGGTAACCAAAACTTTTAGCACTTAGATTAAGAGCTCTTTCAATAATCTCACTTATAAATTTCAGTGTAAAAAAATCTCTCTTATAATAGCCAAAATCTTAATGTTCTTGATTACTTTTTATGAAACCCGCAAATAACTATCAATAGACCTAAAACTAGACCTATAATGGTTAGTTTTCAAAAGATAAGTCATTAAATAACACTATAAGACCCAATATATCATATACCTTCAAAATAAGTATGTTTCATTTAAACATACTCTTAGAAAAACTTGATTTGGTCCCCAATTCAAAATTCTTAAAAATAAAATATGCTTATAATCTTATGGAACCAGATGAAGAGGTATTTTTTGAACAAAATTGGCAATAGATCTGGAGGATTAAACTCCCTCAAAACCTCAAATATTTATTTTGCCGTACTTTACATGGAAAAATTGTTACTAATAAATTTCAAGCCATAGAAAATAACAGTGTCTCAAGTATTTGTTAGACATGTCTAGGTGAAATTGAAGCACGTGATCATACCCTAAGAAACTGTCCGAAAGTAGCCAGAATCTAGAACTGCATTGTGAACAAACTTGGTAGAAACTTGGATCAGGATCTTGACTTAAATCGCTCGATCAGAAAACACCTTCAAAGGAGTACTCCTAATTCTTTTATCTCATCTTCTTTTTTATTTCCAGCAATCATTTGAGAATTTTGGAAAGATGGAAACATAGAAGTGATTGAAAGAATTGAAACTAACACCTCTGCTACAATCTCCAAAATTATACGCTTTAGTAGAGAGATAATGGAATCTTTCTACCAAAAGTAGCCCCAAATGATAGACCTGTGTCAAAATCATCTCATTGGAAATTTTCTAATGCAGGGTTTTACAAATTGAATATTGACATGAGCGCTACGAAAATCCTAGGTAGAAGTGGAATTGAATGTCTTGTTCGTGACAATCTTGGAGTATGAATGGTAGGGTACTATGGTCAACTCCAAGGGTGTACAGTGGTTGAAGCAGAAATTTGAAGCCTCCACACAGGTATACATATTGTTTCAAGCAGGGATCTCTCAAGATTGGTGGTGGAATCAGACTCCATGGAAGTAGTTTCTCCAATTCAAGGAGATTGTCCGGAAACTCACAACCTGAAACCAAGGATTGAGGATTGCAAAAGGTTTTTCAAAAACAAAAACTATATCCTTCGATTTGCCCCTAGAGAGAGTAACAGATGTGCGGATTTGCTGGCTAAGAAAGAAAAAACTAGAGGCATTGACCTGAAAATTTTTGAAGTCCCCAACGTAAGATATAACCAACCTCATTTTGACTGAGATGGACCATGGGACGTTTGACCGCTGTCATTAATTTTTTTTTTTATTTTTTATTTTTATTTTTATTTTTTTTTCCTAAAAAAAAAAAAAAACAAAAAATAAAATCCGGATTTGGTAGCTGAACCCAAACCCTGAAGAGAGTAGGAAGTTTGTTATGCGTAACCGCATAGTGGGGGGACCTGGTTGACCTCACGAAAAGGCTTCAAGTACAATGTTGAAATGAAAGCACATAGGCCAGTATAATAGAAACCCAACCATATCACTTTCTTCTTATTTTATGGACTTTTCAGCTAACACACCAAAACCGGCAAACGAAGTAACCACCAACTCCTCCCCCTGCTCATTTACTCAACCACTGTATATTCTCTCTCTCTCTCTCTCAATGGAACAAGATTTCGGTGATCATCAATGCGATATGCAGTGACTCACTGCTTGACATGGTAACTCTCTCTCTCCCCTTCGTCAGTCATTTTATGGCTCATTAAAACTCTGTCAATACCCATGACCTACAGCCAAGCATCAATAAATATTCATAGCACCATGCATTGGCGCTAAACCACGCGTCTTATCGCCACCCAAGACCGCCACCACTGGAGGCTCAAAATTGTCTTTAAATGCATATCCATCCACCAACAACCGACCTCACCTATTCCATGCAAACGCGAAGACAGAATTCTAAGTCTGAGCCTCTTTCCGTTCAAACACTGTAGCACTGAGGAAACGAGCTTGTTCCTCTTCTTCCCCAATGCCTCAACAATTGTTATTTTCACTCCTTGCAACTTTATCTCTCTTTCTTATATTTTCATGTGGGTGCGTCTTGTGCGATGACTCCAACTCAGCAATATCCACTCTCAAAATTCTCCTTGATGTGAAGAAATCATTCGTAAAAGACCCACAAAATGTGTTGAAAGACTGGTCCGAAGACAACAAAAGTTTCTGCACGTGGAATGGCGTCTCATGTGGGAGAAGCTCAGTCGACGGCTCAACTCAAGTTGTCGGACTCAACCTCTCCGACTCATCGCTCGGCGGTTCAATCTCTCCTTCATTGGCCCATCTACATCACCTAGTCCTCATCGATCTTTCTTCTAATCAACTTTCCGGCCCCATTCCACCTAATCTCTCTAACCTCTCCTCATTGGAATCTTTGCTTCTCTATTCTAATCAACTCTCCGGTCCCATTCCTCCTCAACTCGGGTCTCTTTCCAATCTCCAAGTCCTCCGAATCGGCGACAATGGTCTCGCCGGATCGATTCCGGCCACATTCGGTGGTATGGAAAACTTGGTTGTTCTTGGTTTAGCTTCGTGTGGTCTCTCCGGGTTGATTCCTCCCCAACTCGGGAAGCTCCGTAAGCTTGAGAATTTGATCCTGCAGCAGAATCAACTGGTGGGTCCCATCCCGTCGGCGTTGGGGAACTGTTCTAGCCTTGTCGTGTTCACTGCCGCGATCAATAATCTCAATAAATCAATCCCGCCGGAGTTGGGCGGACTTCTAAATCTCCAGCTTCTGAACCTCGGTAATAATAGTCTTTCCGGGGAGATTCCAAACCAGATAGGAGAATTGAATCAGCTTGTGTACTTAAATTTTCTTGGTAATCAGCTTGAAGGTTCAATCCCAAAGTCCCTGGCGAAAATGGGCAGTCTTCGGAATCTTGACTTGTCGGGAAACAAGCTGACCGGTGAAATTCCGGGAGAATTGGGGAACATGGGTCAGCTGGTTTATTTGGTTCTATCCAGCAACTCTCTCTCCGGTGGAGTTCCGAGAAGCGTATTTTCAAACACGACAAGTTTGGAGCATTTAATTCTTGCACAGAATCAACTGTCTGGTGGAATTCCGGCTGAATTAAGAGACTGCCGACGCCTGAAACAACTCGATTTGTCTAATAATACGCTCAATGGGTCGATTCCGGTCGAGCTATTTGAATTGGTTGAGTTAACTGATCTCATGCTCAACAACAATACTTTGGTCGGCTCCATATCTCCCTCCATTGCAAACCTCAGCAAACTACAGACACTGGCACTGTATCAGAACAATTTGAAGGGAAATCTTCCTAGAGAAATCGGGATGCTAAGCAATCTCCAGACTCTATATATCTACGATAACCAACTTTCTGGTGAGATTCCGACACAAATTGGCAACTGCTCCAGCTTGCAGATGATTGATTTCTTCGGAAATCGTTTCTCCGGGGAAATTCCCATCGCAATCGGAAGGCTGAAGCAGCTCAATTTTCTGCACCTCAGACAAAATGATCTCTCCGGCAAAATTCCGGCCACTCTGGGCAGCTGCCATCAACTAACCGTGCTGGATTTGGCAGACAATCGTCTCTCCGGTGGCATTCCGTCTACTTTCGGATACCTTCGATCGCTTAATGAATTCATGCTCTACAACAATTCTCTAGAAGGTAATCTTCCCAGTGAACTAACCCATCTTTCCAACCTGACAAGAGTGAATCTTTCAAATAATAGACTTAATGGTGGCATCGAGTCTTTGTGCAGCTCACGTTTTTTCCTTTCTTTCGATGTCACGAATAATGCTTTCGATCACGAAATTCCTCCCATACTAGGAAGATCGTCTTCTCTCGAAAGGCTTAGGTTAGGTTCTAACCAATTCACTGGAAAAATCCCTTGGACGCTGGGAGAAATCCGAGAACTATCATTGCTAGATCTTTCGGGCAATTTACTCACAGGATCGATACCGGCTCAGCTTTCGCTGTGCAAGAAACTGACCCATCTTGATCTGAATAACAACCTTATTTCCGGACCAATCCCGTCTTGGCTTGGCAGTTTGCCTCTGTTGGGAGAGATTAAGCTCTCCGCAAATCTTTTTTCCGGGCCTCTTCCTCCTGATCTTTTCAACTGTTCTAAACTTCTCGTTCTCTCTCTTGATGACAATTCACTTAATGAAACTCTCCCACTCGAAATAAGTAAGCTCCAGTCCCTCAATATCCTCAACCTCAATCAGAATCACTTCTCTGGTTCCATTCCCCCAACCATAGGCGAATTAAGCAAGGTGTACGATCTTCGGCTGTCAAACAATGGTTTCAGCGGCAATATACCTGCTGAGTTCGGGCAGCTGCAAAATCTTCAAACTACTCTGGACCTCAGTTTTAACAACCTCACGGGCGAAATCCCGCCCTCATTGAAGATGCTTACCAAACTCGAATCGCTTGATTTATCTCACAATCGACTTGTGGGTGAAATCCCTCCTGAACTTGGTGAAATGAGTAGCTTGGGCCAGCTCAACCTATCTTACAACGATCTTCAAGGCAAATTGGACAGGCCGTATTCACGTTGGCCTGTAGATGCATTTGTTGGAAACTTGAAACTCTGTGGCGCTCCTCTTGGTGGCTGCAAAGACAAAAAAAGGGGAAATCAACAGTCAGGACTGAGCCAAACATCGATAGTTGTGATTTCATCAATTGTAACTGTTACTGCAATTGCTCTACTGATATTGGGAGCTCTCAAGCACAAGCAACAAGCATTCAGTGAGAAATTTACTGACTTCTCTTCGAGTTCCTCCCAGGCACAACGGAGACCGTTCTTTCAAAATGGTCACATAAATCAAACATACAAATGGGAAGATATCCTGGAAGCAACAAACAATCTAAGCGATGAGTACGTAATAGGGGCAGGCGGGTCAGGAACTATCTACAAAGTGGCGTTGCTAACTGGAGAAATGATAGCAGCTAAAAAGATACCATGGAAAGATGACCTGTTTCTGGATAAAAGCTTTGAAAGAGAAGTGAAAACGCTTGGAAGGATAAGGCACAGACATCTGGTGAAGTTGCTGGGCCATTTCAGCATGAAAGGAGCAGGGTATCATCTGCTGATATACGAGTACATGGAGAATGGGAGTGTGTGGGATTGGCTGCACAAGCAACCGGGGAATTCCAAGAATGGGAATCGCGTCCTGGATTGGCAGATGAGATTGAGAATAGCGGTGGGACTGGCACAGGGAGTGGAATACCTCCACCATGATTGTGCGCCAAAGATCATTCACAGGGATATCAAATCTAGCAATGTGTTGCTCGATTCGAACATGGAGGCACATCTAGGGGATTTCGGTTTGGCGAAGGTGCTTGCAGAGAATCACGAGTCATTAACCACCGAATCAAACTCGTGGTTCGCTGGTTCTTATGGCTACATAGCTCCAGGTATGAACACTGAGATCTCAATTTTGCTTCTGCAAGTGCGAATAGATATCATGGATTTTTTAAGGCCTGATTGGTTTCATTTTCAAATTATATTTTTTTTGAAAATTATGACAAATTGTTCGGTATAGTTTGAATGTAAATGTACAGACTGATAGTTGTATTTGAAAATAGAAAACAGTTTAAAGAACTGAACCAAACAAGGCCGTATAGTTCCTAATCTTCTTAATTTTCCTTGGGTCAGAGTATGCTTATTCTTTGAAGGCAACCGAGAAGAGTGATGTTTACAGCTTGGGTATTGTGTTAATGGAGCTAGTGAGTGGAAGAATGCCAACCGACGGGAGCTTTGGTGAGGATGTGGACATGGTGAGGTGGGTGGAGTCTCGCGTTGAAATGAAAGGATCCGCTCATGAGGAGCTCATAGATCCTGTGCTGAAACCTCTCCTGCCCAACGACGAAAGGGCTGCATTTCAATTGCTTGAAATAGCACTTCAGTGCACCAAAACTGCACTTGCAGAGAGACCATCTTCACGGCAAGCATGTGCCTTGCTACTTCATGTGTTTAATGATAGGATGCTTCACACTGAGAAGATGAGCCCAGATCTGTATTCATAGTTAATGAACTCAAGCTTTGTATTTATAATAATTTCAATGCTAAGAAGATTTGTTTGTGAAATTGGAAATTGGAATCTCCACACAAGCTTTAGAACTCATCTCGTTTGCAACTGGATTTCATGGATTAAATTTTGTATTTTGTGAACTCTGCAAATAATAAATTTCACGGCAATTTCCTAGTCAAAATACTAACTCTTCTTCCCCTAACCAAACCATAGAACTCCTCTTGTTTGAAATCAAACGTGTTTTTGGGTTTTTGTTCTCAAAAATTATGAAAACATTAAAAAAAAAATTGTTCTCCAAACTTATGAGAACATTCAAAAAAATATTTGGTTACCAAACATGATTCTGTTCTGAGAATTATCGAGAATGGAAATATAATTCTCATCTCATTTTATTGGGATTACAAACAAAACAATAAGAATAGAAACGTTAACTAAATGCAACCTAATATTGCCCGTATGAGTGAAACCATTAACTGAAGTTTCTTGGAAAAACAAGTGTTTGATTTAAAGAAGGGGGTCACCTAGGGCTGTTGATGCAGTGCAACATGAGTAGGATTTCTTGACTCAAAGAGAGTACCTGAAGGCCCAAAAGACCCAAAAAGGCCCAGTTTGACCAGAAAGTCAATTGTGACCGTTTTCTTACAAAAAAAAAAAACCACTTTTTTGGGTAGAAACGGCCATCTGAGCAAAATGCCACATGGCGCCGACGTGATTTTAGCCAAATTCTATCATTTCGAGGGTTAAAACTGCACTTTTTGATTTTATGCGGAAATTTGGGGTAGTTTTGCAATTTTTCAATAGTTTACGCTTCTTTTCTGCAATTTTTATATTTTATGCGTCTAGGGATTTCTTTATAAGGCTTGTAACGCCACTGGACGGCTAGAGGATTAACCACTAGTTTACATTGAGTTTTTGTTCAAGTTTTAATCAATTTCTCGATATTCTTCGTAAATCAACGAGTTTTGATCCGCAAACTTCCTTCTTCACCACGTACGTTGCATCAGATTGGTATCAGTTTCGGTATGATCCTGCAACATGTCAGCAAGGAGATGTGTCAATGATGCCCTGATGGAAGACGTGTTCCGACAAGAAGAGATCACATAATTGCGACAGCAAGTGGACCAACTAACCCAATAGTTGGCTGCACTTCAACAACCACAACCACGATACGAGTTTGCTTAGGCGGATGACGATTCCGACCACGGGGAAAACCCTTTTGCCGCCCCCCGTGACCAACCTCGGCCCGCAGATCGACGATGGGAGACTGGTTTCAAGGTTGACATTCCAGAATTCCATGGTAGACTCCAGGCTGACGAATTCCTAGATTGGCTACATACGGTGGAAGAAGTTCTCGAATTCAAGGAGGTTCCAGATTCTCGTCGTGTTCCACTGATCACCATGAGGTTGCATAGTAGGGCACAAGCATGGTGGCAGCAGACAAAGACAACGAGAGCACGCATCGGCAAATCAAAAATCGTCTCTTGGAAAAAGTTCAAGAAGCATATGCGGGCAACGTTTTTACCGTACAACTATGAGCATGAATTGTATCAACGATTTCAACTCCTGCGTCAGGGGACTCGATCTGTCGACGACTATACCACCGACTTCTACCAGTTGCTTGCACGAACAGAGATTGTAGAATCCCCAACCCAACTGGTCTCCAGGTATATTAGCGGTTTGCGACTCCAACTGCAAGACGTGCTTAATATGTTTGACCTGATGACAGTTTCTGAAGCACATCAGCGAGTGCTACAGGTTGAGAAACAGTTAGCCCGACGCACGACTGGTGGATTCAAGCAGTTTACTAGTCACAGTGGCAGCTCATCTACCCAACCACAACCAGGACTTGAACGACAACCGCCTGTTCTCTCCCAAAATCGTGCTGGTGGTGGCCCTCCACAAGGTCGTTTTGGCGGCAGACTCTGATGCTTTAATTGCGGCGAGACGGGACACCGACAAGCAGACTGTCGTCAAGCAAATCCTAAAACTAGGGGACTGTTTGCTAATGATATAGATACCGATACAGGCCCCATTTTCGACACCTATGATGACACAAAAGTTGAAGAGGAACTTTTAGAAGGTGATATCAGCCCATTACTAATGCTGCAACGGACCTTTTTGAGTCCCCGTGCCCCAGATGATGATTGGCGATGCACTACTCTTTTTCAGTCCACGTGCATAATTAGGGGAAAGGTATGTCGCTTTATTATTGATTCTGGTAGTTGTGAGAATGTGTTATCTGAATCGGCAGTGGAGAAATTGGGTTTGAAAGTAAAACAGCACCCTAAACCATATAAGCTCGCTTGGCTTAATAAAGGTACGGATATCATTGTTTCCCGCCATGTGTTGGTTTCATTTTCCATTGGACCAACCTATACTGATGAGATATACTGTGATGTGGTACCCATGGATACATGTCATCTTTTACTGAGGCGCCCTTGGCAATTTGATCGAGAGGCCATTCACCATGGCCGTGCTAATACGTACTCATTCATGTTTCGTGGGAAAAAGATTGTGTTACTACCTAGTAAAGATAAAATTTTCTCACCCACTAGAGACAATATCACTCTTTTGTCCAGAGCTTACTTCGAACATGCCATGGCAGAATCAGGGGTTGTTTATGTGCTTTATATAATATCTGCCAGCACAATTTCTACTGTCCCAAATGTCGTTCAACCATTACTAGAAGAATTTACCGATGTCTTTCCTAAAGCCCTTCCCAACGAATTACCTACATTGCGTGACATCCAACATTAGATTGATTTGATTCCGGGAGCCGTCTTACCAAACCGACTGCATTACAGGATGAGTCCCAACGAACATGAGAAATTGCGCCGCCAAGTCGAGGAATTACTAGCAAAGGGCCACATTCAAGAGAGCCTTAGTCCATGTGTTGTGTCTGCCCTTCTAACCCCCAAAAATGATGGCACTTGGCGTATGTGCGTGGATAGTCGTGCAATTAACAATATCACGGTACGCTATCGCTTTCCTATACCCCGCTTGGATGACTTACTTGATCAATTAGGGGGTGCAACAGTATTCAGTAAGTTAGATTTGAAGAGTGGCTATCATCAGATTCGAATCAGGCATAGTGATGAATGGAAAACAACATTTAAAACCCGTGAGGGTTTGTATAAGTGGCTAGTGATGCCTTTTGGCCTCTCTAATGCCCCTAATACGTTTATGCGAGTTATGAATTAAGCACTACGCCCTTTCATCAATAAATTTCTTGTGGTTTACTTTGATGATATCTTTATTTATAGTGCTAATCGAGAGGTGCATCTCCAACATTTGCGGGAGGTTTTGATGGTCTTTCGAAGGGACAAATTCTATGTTGCTACTAGTAAGTGTGCTTTTCTAATGGATACTATTCAATTTTTGGGTTATATGGTGTTTAAGGATGGACTCGCGGTGGACGATACCAAAATAGAGGCCATACAGCAGTGGCCACAGCCTAAAACTATTACTAATGTGTGGAGTTTTCATGGTCTCGCCTCATTCTACCGCCGTTTCATCCCTCACTTTAGCAGCATTATGGTGCCCGTTACTGATTGCATGAAGGGTACTAAGTTCACTTTGACGCCCGATGCCGAGGCCGCATTTCAAGAGATCAAACGGAAGTTGACCACAGCACCAATCCTTGTACTTCCTGATTTTGCACAGCCATTTGAACTTCATTATGATGCTTCAAAAACTGGTATTGGCGCGATTCTCAGCTAATGTGGTTGCCCAGTCACCTACTTTAGTGAGAAACTTTTTGGTGCCAAACTCCGTTTCAACACATACGATGTTGAATTCTATGCGCTTGTTCAGACTGTGAAGCATTGGCGCTATTATCTCTTTCAGCGGGAATTTGTACTTTTTACAGACTATGACTCCCTCAAACACATTTCTAGTCAAGACAAAATTTCATCTCGCCATGCCTCTTGGTAATCATACTTAGAGCAATTTACTTTTGTGATCAAACACAAAGCGGGATCCCTGAACCGCGTGGCCGATGCTCTGAGTTGTCTTCATAGCCTACTTGCTGAGATGCGGATCATAGTTCCTGGTTTTGATTCTTTTCTGGACTTATATACTATGAACCCATTCTTTGCTACAGTTCTATTGAAGATCCAGAGTGGTGAGAGGATAGATTTTGTATTGCAAAATGGGTTTCTTTTCCGTGGCCTCCAACTTTGTATTTCGAAGAGCAGCTTACGTTTGAAGATCATTTAGGAATTGCACAATGAGGGCCATGTCGGCCGTGATCGTATTGCATCTGGTTTCTACTTCTTATTTTTGGCCAACTATGCAAAAAAAAGTAGGCAGATTTGTTGATCGTTGTCGAGTTTGTCAGTTGGCAAAAGGTACGTCCAATAATGTTGGATTATATATGCCTCTTCTTATACCTAGCCAACCTTGGACAGACGTTAGTATGGACTTTGTGCTTGGTCTTCCGCGCACACAACGTGGCAGTGATTCCATCTTTGTTGTGGTTGATCGATTTTCCAAGATGACTCACTTTATCGCTTGTAAGCATACCATCGACGCTGTTCATGTTGCTCAATTATATTTTCGGAAGGTTTATCGCCTGTATGAGTTGCCTACTTCCATTGTGTCTGATCGTGATACTCGATTCCTCAGTCATTTTTGGCGGAGTCTTTGGAGATTGGTTAATACTACTCTCAATTTTAGTAGTGCTACTATCCACAGACTAATGGACAAATAGAAGTGGTCAACCGCTCACTCGATAATTTATTGCGTAGTTTGGTGGGCGATAATTTGAAGTCCTGGTATCTGAAGCTACCACAAGCCGAATTTGCTGACAACCATGCGGTCAATTGTAGCACTGGCTATAATCCTTTTCAGGTTATATATGGATTGGTTCATCGTGGCCCTCTTGATCTCCTCACCTTACCAAGTAAGGTGCGCACTCATGCAACAGCGGAAGATTTTATCACCCAGCTCCAGCAGGTTCTCACACAGACTCAGTCGCAATTGATTGCCTCCACTGATAAATACAAGCTGCAGGCAGACAAGAAACGTAGACCTGTTGACTTTAATGTCGGGGATTATGTCTGGGCTGTCTTAACTAAGGACCATTTTCCCACTCATGAATACAACAAGCTTGCTGCTCGAAAAATAGGTCTGGTGGAGATCGTGGAGAAGATTAATCCGAACGCCTACCGCTTACAGCTTCCTAGTCATATTCACACGTCTGATGTTTTTAATGTTAAGCATCTCATTCCCTACTATGGTGACAGTTCTTCTGATGATGAGTAAGTTTTTGATTCGAGGACGAATCTTCTCCACCCACGGGAGTATGATAAAATGCAACAGGAGTGAGATTTCTTGGCCCAAAGAAAGCACCCAAAGGCCCAAAAGACCCAAAAAGGCCCAATTTGACCAAAACGTCAACTGTGACCCCTTTTTTTACAAAAAAAATACCATTTTTCTAGGTAGAAACGGCCATCTGAGCAAAACGCCAAATGATGCCGACGTAATTTTGGCCAAATTCCAACGTTTTCGGGGGTTAAAACTGCACTTTTTGATTTTACACGGAAATTTGGGGTAGTTTTGCAATTTTCAATAGTTTACGATTCTCTTCTGCAATTTTTATATTTTATGCGTCTAGGGTTTTATTTATAAGGCTTGTAACGCCGCTTGACGGCTGGAGGATTTACCACTAGTTTACATTGAGTTTTGTTCAAATTTTAATCAATTTCTCGGTATTTTTCGTGAATCAACGAGTTTTGATCCGCAAACTTCCTCTTTCACCACATACGCTGCATTAGTTGTACATCGGTCCAAGTGGACTTCTTTTGACTAGACCCAAGACCTGACCCGATAACACTCGGGTTAGAAAAATAGGACCCATTTTCGACCCTTCATATTGAAAACCCGCATGTTTCGGGTATATTTGGATACGAATCAGGTTCAGTTGGTCCAAATTTAGTTCAGATCTGGTTCGGGTTATATGGGTTTTGGATCAGGTATTGCAGATCCGGGATGGATTCAAATGCTTATATCCAACATTATTTATTTCTCAATTTAAATTATGTATTAGAAAAGAGAAAAAAATAAATTTTATTTCAATTTTCAACAAACATTCACATAATAAAAAATCATACTTAAAATCAATGCATACAAAATACTAGAAAACCCAATTAAAAATAACACAATCACATAAATAAATTTAAGTAAAAAAAAAATTGCAAATAGAATATTAAGTACACCAAACAATACGGTAAAACTATGTAACTTTCTCAACGCAAATAATTTCTTAGTCTTCTTTTTTCAATCCAATCTTCCTCTAGTCAATTTTGTAGATGAATCTTCAAGAAATTACCTATGAAAATAAGTTAGAATTAAAATGTTGTAAAAATAAGAGAAAATAATTAAAACAAGTAACTTGATATTAAATCAAAATTCCCTAAAAAAATCAAAATCATGAAATTATGAAAGGCTAACACTCAAGTAACTCTTTGTTTCAATACCATTATGAGAAAGCATCAAATGAATGGGTAGCAGAAAAAATTAATCCAAAACTTAGAATTGCGAAATTTTCATATGCAGAAAAATTCCAATTTCGAAACATTTTTAAAACACTCGAAATCGTGAAATTTTAAAAGGTTTACACTTACGAAACTGCTCAATTTCGATACCATTACGAAAAATCATCATTTGAATGAATAACATAAGAAATTCATCCAAAATTCAAAATCACAAAATTTTCATAGGCAAGAAAATCCTAATTTCACAATTTTTTTTGAAACACTCAAAATTGAGAGATTATTAAAGGCTAACACTCACGAATCCCCTCGATTTCAATACCATTACGAGAAAGTATCATTTGATGGGTTAACAAAATAAATTTATCCAAAACTCAAAATCGTGAAATTTTCAAAGGCGCACACTGAAAAAACCCAATTTCGCAACTTTCATTCGAAAGCATCATTTGAATGGATAACAGAAGAAATTCATCCAAAAATCAAATTCGTGAAATTTTAATAAGCTAGAAAAATCCCGATTTTATAACTTTTTTGAAACATTCGAACTCTTGAAATTTTTAAAGACTGACATTCACGAAATCCCTAGATTTCAATTCTATTACAAGAAAGCATCATTTAAATGGGTAACAAAAAAAATTCATCCAAAAATCAAAATCATGAAATTTTCATTAGAATTCGCACACTGAAAAAATTTCTATTTCGTAACTCTTTTGAAATACGTGAAATCGTAAAATTTTTAAAGGTCAACAATCTTGAAATTTCATGATTTAATACCATTACAAGAAAGTATCATCTGAATGGGTAATATACAAAATTCATCCGAAACTCAAAATTATGAAATTTTCAATGGATTTAGTACATCAAAAAATATTGATTTCGCAAATTTTTTTCAAACCCTCAAAATCGTAAAATTTTTAAAAGTTAGCACTCACGAAACTCCTCAATTTAAATATCATTATGAGAAAATATCATTTGAATAGGTAACTGAAAAAATTCATCCAAAACTCAAAATCGTGAAATTTTAAGGCCATAGCACACTAAACAATTCCAATTTCACAACTTTTTGAAACACTCAAAACCGTGAAATTATGAAAGACTAACATTCAAAAGACCCAACGATTCTGATACTATTACAAGAAAGCATCATTTGAATAGATAAAAGAAAAAATTCATCCGAAATGCATAATGATAAAATTATCAAAGGTTGGACAACAAAAAATCCTGATTTTGTAACTTTTTGGAACACTCAAAATTGTGAAATTATAAAAAGCTAACACAAACAAAACTCGTCAATTTAAATACCTAATAATAAGCATCATTATAATAGGTATTTGAAAAAATTCATCTGAAACTCCAAATTGTTAAATTTTCATAGGCTATAATGAAAAATCCTGATTTTGTAACTTTTTTAAAACATTCAAAATCATAAAACTATGAAAGGCATCACGAAACTCCTTAATTTTAATAACATTACAAGAAAACATCATTTGAATGGGTAACATAAGAAATTCATCATAAACTCAAAATCATGAAATTTTCATAGGTTATAAATATCTAGATTTCGCAATTTTTTTTGAAACATTCGAAATCGTAAAATTATGAAAGGCTAACACTTACGAAACCCCTCGATTTCAATACTATTACAAAAATACATCATTTAATTGGTTAACAAAATTTATTCATCCAAAATTCAAAATCGTGAAATTTTCAAAGGTGTTAGCGTCCCAAAGTGGCAGACACCTCGAGTATAGTCTAGTCAGAAATAGGTAGATCCTCCTGCTGAGGTGCATTTATGACAAATAAGTGACGTACACTGACGAAAGACATACGGAAATTATGAAAGTATATTTCCAATACTAATGGGGGCGGCTACTATTTAAAAAGGTCATAATACAAAAGTATCATCATTACAAAAAAAAAAAAAAAAAAAAAAAAAAAAAAAAAGACTGCAGGCATTAAAAAATGAAAAGATAATCATTAGATAAGGAAATTGGACTCTGGTCTACGACATCTGCTTGGCCAGCAATCTGAAGTCTAGCAAGAGCCGAGACAGCATCACTAGGTAGGGCTTGCACTTGATCCATTGGCTGAGCTGAGGACTGTAGTGTTGAAGGAAGAGTTGGACCAAATATGAGCTAGCCATAAGGGCTTGGGTTTGAGCTAGTTGTAGGCACCTCAGCCGCTGATGTAAGGGTTTCTGGAGGAGGCAACTCACCTTCAGCACAAGGCACATTTCCTTCAGTAGCATCACCTTCTCCCTCTTCTTCATCCTCCAGCTCTCTATTCAAGAAAGAGAAGTCATTCTCCGGGTGCTCCCTCATCACCAGGATTTGGTAATGGCCATAGCCAACCAACTAAATACTCCATTTCAAGGAGTCGAAATAGTCCCAGAGCTAGATGATCTTCTCTTCGTTCTCTTTTATCCTCTCTGTTATCTCTACCATTAGTTTTTCACCTATCTTCATCTGGTTGGAAGACCTCATCTCCAGCCTAGTAGTGTTGAGCTTTTTCTTGTTTAACTTAACTGAAACTAGGCTCTTTGTTCTCTCTAGGCGTTGGAGGGCATCATCTTTAGCCTAAAGAGCAGCATCTTCGGTCTAGAGATCAGCCTTCAGAAGATCTATCTCTGATCGTGCTAAGCTGACCTCTTCCCTCAACGCAGAGTTTTCGAACAAAAACCTGCTATTCTTTGTAAGGAACAGCTAGTTGCTCTTTTGCAACGCTTCACATTATGCATTAGTAGTATGCAGGTCAAACTTGAACTTCTCTTTAGACAACCTCACCATGGCCAGGTTAATCTAAAGATAAACCTTCTATTCCTGAAGAGCACGAAGGTCCTCTTCCAGGAGGCTGGACTCAATTAACTAATGTATAAGCTGAGTATCCAACTCAGACACGTCATCAGAACTCCCTGCCAGCGCAAAGAAAATAGGGATGCTCTGCAAAACGATAGAAATTAATCATAAACCTATATGACAGTATCAGGAGGTCCAAAAATTACAGACTAAGAAATAAATTACCTAAAGAAGTGCATAAATAAGGGTCTTGAAGAGCTTAGCCCGACTTCGATTCCCAATTTTGGCCTGGCTCTTGTCCCAGGACTGCTCGAACAAGGTCTTAATGGCATTATCAAAGATCTCCTAGCGATTGGGAATCGAATGGCCTACCTCCTTCAGTAGGTGGCACATCCTCTCACGAGACATGCCTCGATTGCTTAGAGAATCAGATGTCCCCAGGCTAGAAGTGGTTAATGCAGAAGGGGGTGGAACCTATTGCTTAAGCTCTCTAATCTCGGTAGGAACTGGAACTTGAGCAATAGGGAGTGGCACAGAGACAACCCCACAGTGACATCTGCTCAACGGTTTAGAATTATCAGAGTTATAAGACATGGGGAGAATGAGTAGAGCTATTGGAGGTCGAGAAGCCGCTAGGCGAGCTGCAGTAGGCTGAGTGGAAGGCCGAATAGTGGGCTGAGCAATAGGTTGGGCAGCTGGATGAGGTGTTGGTTGCCCAGATGGCCAAGAGGGTTTCTTAGTCACTCTTTTTGTCTTTTATACCAAAGCTGTCATGCAAACGGTTGACTCTAGACTCATCCATTTCAAGTTAAATGAGTGGATTGAAAGCAAGAACCTTCCAAGACCTTTTTTCTCGGACCAGGAACCTCCTCAATTCGTCCTCAACCTTAGGTGTAAGGTGAAGACGTTTATAGGCACTTTCACCTGCATAAGATAATCCGGGAACATATCAAGACCACTATTGCAAAACTTATGAGTTTAATTGCAAAAAAAAACATAAGGAAAAAGAAATGTCTTGAGAAGTTAAAGTGCTTCAGCATGACTGGAGGCTACCCTATTTCATTAGAAAAGAACTCCCAATTACCCTTAAAGAAGAGGTATCGCCTCTGCCAACCTCCTCTCATCACAGTAGGAAGGTCGGTAAAGAATGAGTACTTCTTCATGGTTGAGTAGTAAAATCTCCCAATGTTATGAAGAAATTTAAGGGAACATAACTTCTAATCATATCTACAGGAAAGGGAACATTGTTCACTCTCGAAAGGGTTATGGATCCCATGATCTGATGAAAACTATTGGGCGCTAATTGAGCTAGGGTAATCTCTAATTATCGAAAAAGATTATGAAAAAAATAAGTAAAAGGAAGTGTGAGGCCATATTCAAACATCCACACAAAGAGGCATATTTCATCTTCTTTGGCACTATAGGGATGTTTGTCCTTCGATGGAACCCCAATAGAAATTGGTGGGGGAATGTTATATTATTCTTCAAATGGCTAGATTCATTCCTCCAAGAAAGAACTAGAACCATGATATCCCCAGTAAACTGAGGAATCCATGGATGGACGGGCGTTAGCAAGCGTCGTCTGCTCCGTAAGAGGATTCGATGACAAATCAGCCTTAGCCGAATTGTTTAATGGATTCAACGACATTTCAAACATAATAACAAAAATCAAATATTGAACATGAACAAACTACACAATCGAGATATTGAAAAAAGACGAGAACTTACGCGAACAGGAGAGGTGACTTTTCATCTCTTTTCTCTGAATCGTCACAAAAGTCAGGAGGGTAAATAATATGGGAGAAACTCTCATCCACGATTAATAAAGGCTTAAAAGCCTTAATGGGTCAGATTGAGTTAATAATCTGACCCAAAAGAAGTAACCTGGTGATCATTCTAGGCTGAACACACCAGTCTATTACGGATGAGGTTAATTTATAATGGGCAGCCTAACACATGAATAAAAGAAGGCCCTGTAAAGAGGCCCAATCAAGGATAAATAAAATCCACATTGGAAGGCCAATTAAAGGTAAAGCCCAAGAACCCCACAACCCCCATGCATGAGAAATATCGCAACTAACTAACCGTACATAAGAGAGATCACATCTAATCCCATACAAATAGGAGAGGATCGTGGAGAGAACGACCTCACCAAGAAAATGACACAAATTGAGAAGTCTATATAAAGGGATAGTATCAACATATTATTTTATGATTCAAGTACTTGATCTTTCACCCCAAAAAGCAGACTAACTTATTCTCATGCCGAAGGTTCTTCAGCCGACACTACACCAGTGTCGCTTAGAGCTAATCAGTTTTGCAAGTAGAAGAAGAAAGTTGTGAAGGTTTCTAGAACGTGTTTAATCCTTTACACGTGTTAGGAATTTTTTGCAACATCATATGGGTTTCCTTCTTGGAGATACATAGGATGCATCGAACACACAAGTTTCTTCCAATCACTATGAGAGGAGAAACCGCCGTCTCCAGTTGAGGTTGAATGAAATTGGGCTTTCCATTTGACGAAGAATGGTGCAACAGAACATAGTATCCATAAGGAGGGTGAAAGGACTTCGCTTGGTCTTCATCCTCTCTCGTCCATGGATGGTTGGTGGTTTCTTGGTCTCCGTATAGGCTAGAGGTGAAATAAATAACCGTAGACCTGACTCGCCCGCCCACCCGCCCCCGACCCGCTCGGTTTCGATCGACCACACACCTGAAAAACCTTGGCCATAACCGAACCCAAACCTTCTCGTATATAGAGAGAAAACGGTCAAATACCCACATGTCCAACCTGAAATACCCGAACCCGACCAAACTCACATGTAAATTACCAAATACCCCCACTAAACTTGCTATATCACAAACCAACCCCCAATATATATAGAAAAATCTGAGAACCCTAGCTTATTCTTGGTCGCCTCTTTCTCAGGTCTGTGTCTCGCTCTCGCTCATTTCTCTATTTCTCTCTCTCTCGTTCTTTCTCATTTCTCTGTCTCGCTCTCTCTCTCTCAATCCTCTCATCTCCTCAGAGATGACAATCCTCTCATCTCCTCAGAGATGACAATCCTCTCCTTCCGTCGCTTCGTCATTGTCACTGATTCGTTGTAATCGATGTTTCTCCGATCAATTGTGTTTCGCCACTTCTCAAGTACGTAGTTCTTGTTTAGATGGGTTTAATTTCTTGTTTAGATCTTGTTACATTTCATGTTTAGATGGGTTTAACTTATTGTTTAGACCTTGGATTTGAACTTGATCCGATCGACTTTCTCCTAACCCGTAACCCTTCCATTTCATGTATCTTGAATGATGGATAAAAAAATAAAAAAAAATAAAAAATAAAAAAACAATAAGCCCTAACCCGTAACCCACCCGTAACCCGAAGGCCTGAAACCTAAAAAAAAAGTCGGGGTAGCGGGGGTTGGACCGACAGGGTTCTCGACCCATATCCCTGATCAAGTCCGCCCAAAAAATGCCTCACCCCCGACCCGCCCGACCGAATTACACTTCTAGTATAGGCGGTGGTGGTGGATTTTAGAGATAGAGAGTAGAGAGAGAGATAGTGGCCATTGATCTGATGAGGGGATAATAGAGAAGGTTTTGCCTTAAAACTACATTTAAGACCATAGAATTTGGGATATTTTTTAAATAAATTTTATTGAGTGAAAGGACAATATTACTCGTATTTTTTTATATGAAATTACCAAAATAGCCTTAATTTAACATTGACCGTTACATTGACCTAACAGATTTTTCATTCGGGCCAACTAGAAACAAAAAATGAAATGTCATGGGTCAAATTTTCTAATTCTAAATACCAGGGCTCAATTGAACACCAACCGCATTTGTGAGAGACCGAAAAAGTCATTTACCCTTTAATTTAAGAAGAAAAGAATGGAAGAAATGAAGTAAAAGATTTTTATTTAAATTTCTTTTCTTGAGAAAATGAGTTTTTCTTTAATAAAAAAATTTATAGACTAAGAAACATTTGTCCTTTTTTATTGATGAAAAGAATAATTTAAGAGAAAAAAATATTTTTTGAAAAAATATTTGAGATGAAAAGGAAATTTTTTATTGATAAAATAATGATTAAGAAGAATTTAACTTTTAAAGATATATTTTATTTTTTATTGTAAAAACAAAAACTTTGAAAAATCTTTAAAGAAATAATTTGAAATTAGAAAATAGAAATTTTCAAAAAAGAATTTTAAGAAAACTATTTGAAAATAAACATTTTTAAGAAAGTCTTATCTTTTGTGAAAAAAAATATCTTAAAAGAAAAAATATTTTAGAAAATAAAAAAAATTAAGTCGAAATTATTTAACAAAAACATATTTTAAATGAAAAAATATTTTGGAAAGGGTTTTATCTTGTAGCGAAGAAAACTTTGTTTTGTCTTTTAGTGAATAAGTATTTACGTGAGATTTTTTGGTCTTTCTGTGAAACATTTATTTTTAAAGATTTTTTTTATTTAAACAATATTAAAATTTTGGTTTTTAGAAAGGAAAAAGAAAATTTAAAAGGAAAGGAAAATGTTTTTATTTTTAGAAAAACAAAAGAACATTATAAAAGAACATTTTTTTGTTTTAAGAAGAAAAGAAGTGTTTATAGAAAGTTTTTTAGAAAAAATCTTGTTGAGCGTAGTAGATAAAAAAATATATAATTTTATTTTTCTAAAAGAAAACTTCTTGGAAATAAAGGGGGGGGGGGGGGGGGAAAGGAAAATAACAATATTTTTTGGAAGTATCATTTGTTTTTGGAAGAAAGCAAAACGAGACTTGGATTTTTAGAATGTGATCAAAATAAAACTAAATTTTGCCATAACAACTTTAGCAAAAAAAAAATGGGGGGAAGGGTTCTTAGTTCATGTGGAACACTTTTATTTTATTTTTCATTTTTCTTGTTTTTTCATGATTTTATGTTTGGGTTTTTTAATATTTAGTCCAAATTCACACTCTCTCTCTTCAATAACCCTTTGAAATAAAAATGTTATTATTTAGTTCTCTATCAAAGTATTGTTAGTATTTAATCCTTTATAGATAGTAGAAACATATTTGCCCTTATATAAATATAGCAAACCCTAATCCTAAATAATAATTCTCTCGTCCTCTCTCTCATAGAACCCTCACGAGATATTTGAGGTCTAGAGCTTTTCTCCTTGATGGGAACACGCCGAATTATTTTGGAAAGAACATCCTCATTAACCTTCTTGTTGGTGAGGTTTTCTTGGTAGTGGTGCAAAATATTACAGAATTATCAATGGTTTGGCATGTAAACTCATCTTGGTGGTCCCTTGATTTTTGTATCTCTCTAGTTATTTTCCAGAATCGACATCAGATCTGGGACGACCACACCTCTATCGAATAGTTGCGAACGGTTTTTTCCATGCGCTCTCTCTCTCTATCTCCAGATATGACGAGCATCACCACCATCTCTCTTCTATGAACGGGTGCAAATGGTTTACCGTTGTGGTGGCGGGAGAGCAATAGTTGTTCACCGTGCTGCGAACAGTACGCTGTTGTAGCGGCAGGAGGGCGGAGGCGGTTCGTCGTGCTCACCCACTCTCTCTCTTAGTTATAAATGGTTTGTCATTGCAATGATAGGAGGCGGTTCGTCGTTGCGGCGACTGGAGGGTAATGGTAGTTCGCCATGCTCAGTCACTCTCTCTCTCTCTCGCTCTCAAATCTAGAAATTTTCAGATTAAGAAAATTTCAAATCTACGTCACCGTGCATGTGAATGACTGTTTCATATCTGTGAATTTTTAGTTGATTTTTTTTTTCTATTTGCATATTCAAATCGTCGTGAAAGTTTTTCTATTTGAATATTCAGATCGTCGTGAATGTTTTTCTATTTGAATATTCAGATCGTCATGAAAGTTTTATGTAAATGTTTTGTTGATTATTTTGTGTTCACATTCATATTAGTGAATGTTCATGTAAATTTTTTGTTCATTTTTGTGGGGGTTTTGTTTATTGATATGATTTGTTTGTTGATTTTTGTGAAAATTTTGTTTATTTATGTGAATTTTTTGTTCTTTGGTGAATGTTCATATCGAGGTATTCTTGTGAATTTTTTTTTTTTTTTTTTTTTTTTTTTGGTGTTTCGTTGAAAATATACATCATTGTGTGTTGTTGATATTCATATCGGTATGTTTTTTGTGAATATTCATGTCAGTGTGTTTTCAATGTGTTATGATGTTTTGATGATAGTACATATTGTTGTTTTGATAAAAATTGTGAACATTCACAACAACACAATTAACATATATCAAATATTTAAGTAAAACAAATTAAAAACGTGGATGTTAACATCTTCATATATTTTATAGAATGGCATTCTATGTAAAATATATATATAGAGAGAGAAAGAGAGAGAAAGAGAGAGAGAGGATCATTTTCTAAAAATCTGTGGGAACTAAAAACTTTATTATAGTAATTGAGGCTTCATATTATCATTTACATATCTCTTAGAGTCTATATATTAAATTTTCCTTTATGTTTTTGGTATGTAAGAAAAATAAATAAATAAATAAATATATATATATATATATATATATTTTACACACACGAGCGCGCGTATGTAGTATAGTATATATATATATATATATATATATATATATATATATATATATATAAGTATATATATGTATATCGTCAGTCCGAGAACTTGACTAAAAAAAGAAAAATGCGCCAAGTCAAGGATCGTAACTTAGTGTTGGTTCAGGTCTTAGGCTAAGTAATAAAAAAAGCATAAATATAAAACGCGAAAAGACGTAGAACAATAAAGTAAATGACAATAAAGTAAATGTAGAAAGTAAAGTGCGGAAATGTAAATGGCGGTAAAGTAAAAATCAAGAAAGTAAAGTGCGTTCTCAGAGAGCGGGTTATATTTTTGGTCAATTTTTTGCCCTTTTTTGTGTTTGTTTTTATTTGTTTGTCTTTGTTTTCAAACAAGAATGTAAAGTTTGGAGGTTTTAAGAACTTACATTTTCTTTTGGAATTATGGTTCTTCTCCATTTATTTACTTCTTCTTTTTTCTTTCTTTCTTTCTTTCTTTCTTCTTAGTTTTCTTTTTGTGTAGAAATCTAAGATTCTTGAAACCAAAACTATTTTTTTTAGAAGTATTTTAGAGAGATAAAGAGAGTTCTTGTGTTATAGAGAGAAAAAAGAATACAAGTGAGTTAGCAAATAATATGAAGCGGGGGCTCCTCAATTTATAGAGGAGGCCTTCTGAGCAATCCTCGGGGCGCATGTCCCAGGGAGTGCGTGGGGTGGCTGAATTTTGGCCCCATGTTGTCTCATGATAGCGCTACCCCTCCCTCCTATTTCATGTTATTTACTATTTAGCCACCTAAATGTGGAATTAAGTGTAAAATTGAGTTGATGTGACCTTTCCTAGTCATATTATTTAAGAAAATAGTTTAGGGAACTTCCTTGGCTACTTGAGGCACTCCCATTTTGGAATCCAAGACTTCGTCTTATTCCCAGACGGTGTTTTCTTAGTGTGTTTTGTGATTTGGGCACTTTTGAGCAATTACACATGTATTTTTTGATTTTTCTTGAAATTGAAATGATGAAAATAAAATTGAACTATCCAAATAAATATTGGGAAGTTTAATTTTAGAAAATAAAATGCTTTTGATAAAACGGGCGAAAAAGTACAGTTTTTGGGCAAAATGAAAAGTAATTGAAATTGGTGAAATTTCTTAAAATTAATAGGTGAATAACGAAATTAATTATGTCCAAAGTGATATTCTATGAAAATACGCTTTCAATTTAACCAATTTAGTCCCCAATTAACGTTTAGGAATTTTGATTTTAGCCTGAAAATTTATTTTAGCCTAATTTGATCAAACTGTCGATTTTTTTTATTTCTTTTCTTTTCAAGACATTAAATGAAATCTAAGCACATGAATCTAAGGCAAAAAATTGTCCCTTTAAACGTGGTTTAATGTTTGTCCACATTTGTACTTTAAATCCGACACTTATACAAAATGTGAAAAATGAGACAAAATGCGGTGTCTACACTCACTGTGGTTTCTGGTCTAATAGGGAAGTGGATTCTTCACTGGGGAGTCAACTACGTTGATGATGTTGGCAGGTTCCTTTTCGATATTGATAACATCTTTTTTGGTGATTTTTTTTTTTTTTTTTTTTTTTTTTTTTTTTTGGAAATGTTTTGTGAGAACATGCAAAATTACTAAAATAAATACATAAAAGGTTTATGTGCTTGTAATTGTAGATTGATTATTCATAATATTAGGATAGGTGGTTAAGTCAAATAAAATCTCTTTTTTTGAGCTCTCTAATCTAAAAAGATCACATTACTTGAAACAAATGATATGAATCAAATCCAGTTCTTCTCTCTGACTATTGGGGTTGTGACTGGTTCACCAAAAACGAGTTCTTGTTGGAAAATAAATTTAAATGGCAGTTTATGCGTATAATTTTTCCCATTTTTAAAGTGAGTAGGATCAACCTCCTCTTAAGATGAGACCCTCAGGTTCCATTACAGTTAAGGACATTTCTTTTGCCTATCATTGTCGTGAGTGTTTTTTTTTTTTTTTTTCAGAACTATGCAATTAAAACTCCTTTGGAAAAACTATCGAAAGCGTCGAAAGAGGACGGAGCTCAGGAAGTTATAAAAGTTCGATTGCAGCTATTAACTTTGTATTAAAGGTATGCCTTTATATATTGTTAGAGCAACTCCAAAGGAGCTGCTATATTTTGATGTGCCGCTTGTCTAAATGGTACACCAATATCCTTATGGCACACCGAAAATTAAGAAACATCCAAGGAAGGTATTATTTTGGTGTGCCATATTTTTTATTTTTTTTGTATTAAAAATGAAATTAAAAAAAACTTGAATGAAAATTTTGAAATACCCACTAAATTTTTATGTTTCTAAAGCACCAAAGTTGAAATTTAGGATTTTAATTTAACTGCCAGTTATTAATTTTTAGTTTTAAAATAAAGCACAAAATTAAAATTTTAAATTTTAATTGAACTACCAAAGGGTATAATTTTTTGTTTCAAAGTAAAATACCACCGGATCTCAAATCTCCAATTGGGTTTCAAATCTCCAATTGGGTTTCAAACTAAAGCGGCAAAATTGAAATTTTAGATTTCAACTTAACTATCAAATTTCAATTTTAAAATTTTAATTTTGCCGCCTAAACTATCTATAAATAAGCTCATTTCCTCCTTCATTTTCATTCATCCATACCAAGAATCTATACACTCATTTCATCTCCCATTTTCACACATTCCCAACCAATATCATTTGATGTCTAACTATCCCAACTTTTCCAACATATTAAATATCTTCAAACGTGATGATGATTCTGATAAAGAGTTCGAGCTGTTAGCAAGGGTGGTTATAGAAGATGAACATCGACGTCAAAATACACCGCGACGTGGTTCTGACCCAAGTCACAGTTCTATCTTTCGTGATTGAATTTTTGGTCATGAAAGGTTATTTCATGACTATTTCTCTAAATCTCCTGTATATAATGAAAATTTATTCCGAAAGAGGTTTCGAATGAGTCATTCTCTTTTCTGTCTAATTATTGCTGAAGTTGAATAATATGATCCATATTCCGTCCAAAGAATAGATGATGGGAATATATCAACTACATCAAGGGATCCATTGCATGTTCCAATCGGCCCAATAACAAAGGCAAGAGCTAAAAGATTCAAAGAAACACTTAATGGATTAATTCAAGATATTTGGGCTGAGTCTAAAATGGTGAAACCCAAATTAGGCCCAATTGAAGATTAGGACCTAGTCCACCATATTAAAGCAAGCGAATGAGCTTAAAAATGTGAACCTGAATGGGCCTAGGATAAGACCCACGAATTTTAGTTTATTTATTTTATTATTTTAACTATTTTAATTCTTTTCAGGCTAATTTGTAAAGCATGATTGTCAAGTAATCTTTTTCTTTTCGAATTAAGAGTGTAAGGCAAGTTAGGAAGCTTCCTTATTTTTTGTTTAGTTTTAAACATTAGGGTTTCCTTTTTCCTTCATGATGGGCTACGAATTTCACAAGACAAATTAGGGGTTTTTTCTTGTTCTCTTTGCCGCCTATTTAAGAGGCACTGTAGGCCTGCGAATTTCACACAAGTTTTTATTTGATCAATATAATTGTGAGAGCTTTTCTCTTAAATTCTTTTAAGAACTTTTCTGAACTCATCAAGTTTTCTTGTGGCGTTCAATCTCTTTAGTTCGTGATTCTCTTACAATCATTGGGTCAAGAATTCTCTTATACCTTTGGTTTGCGTTTCATTCATAAATATCGGGTCAAGGTAATCTATCAATTTTCTGTATTTTCTTATGTTCATCGTTTCTTTATAAATCTAAATTTTATTTTGATCCTTTGCAAGGAAACCCTAAGTTGGTTTTAGGTCTCACTAATTCTTGGTGAGGTTCGCATCAAGAGATGCGACCAGAGTTCTAGACCTATTTTCTCTTCAAAAGGTAACAACTGCAACTAGAATACTTGCTTATGGAAATGTAGTGTATTCTATAGATGAATATGTCCAGATTGGAGAAAGCACCGTCATAGAGAACTTAAAGGAGTTTGTTAAAGCAATTGGTGCAGTATTTAGCGATGAGTATTTAAGAGCACCAAATAGAAATAATATCTTCCGATTGATATCCCTTGGTAAAAATTGTGACTTTCCAGGAATGTTAGGAAGCATTGATTGTATGCATTGGAAGTGAAGAAAAAAATTTCCTACTGCATGGCAAGGTATGCATATTGGTCATTGTCATGAACTAACCATCATTTTGGAAGTTGTTTCTTCACAAGATCTTTGGCTATGACATGCCTTTTCCGAGTTGCCGAGATCAGTTAATGATATTAATATGTTGAATCGATCTCTTATTTTTGATGAACTACTCTAGGGTCGTGCCCTTACTGTTAATTGTAATTTTAATGGGCATAATTCTACAATGGGATATTACCTAGCTGATGGTATTTATCTAAATTGGTTAGTATTTGTGAAAATAATTTCTTGTCCGCAAGGCTTGAAGAAGAAATATTTTGTTACAGCACAATAGTTAGCAAGGAAAGATGTAGAACGTTCTTTTCGGAGTGCTGCAAGCTCCTTTTTGAAATTATGTGTGGCCCTGCCACATTTTTAGGATGAGGAAACGCTTGCAGATATTATGAAAACATGTGTAATTATGCATAATATGATCATTGAAGTGAAGGAGCAATTGGTAACATCAACTTTGATGCAAGTGACACAAATCCACCTATCGAAGTGCCTCAAACTCATAATGTGGATTTTTCATCTTTTATTCAAACCACACAAGAAACTCGAGCTGCAGCAAGTCATTTCCAGGTCCAAAATGATCTTGTAGAGCACTTATGACAATGTTATGAGATAGAGTAGTAGTTTAGAGAGAGTGGTAGTTAGAATTTGAATTTATATTATTATTGTTATGTATTTTTCATGTAGTTTGAATCTGTATCAGTATTATGTATTCTTTTTTTCCATGTAATTTGAATTTAATGAATGCATTGATTGAAAAATGTAAAATGAAAGGATAACATTAATATAGTTGATGTAGGATATTGGTAGGCAATGATTGTTTTATGAATTCTTTTTTCTCCATTTTTTCTATTGGGAATTTTGAATGGTACAGGATGCGAATACTGGGTCTTGGTATCAGCATAGAGAGAGAGACTTCAAGGTGCCTCTTGTTCATCAACTTCATGATAATTTCAATATTGTGGGAGCTATGAAACCTGTAATATTTTTAGTTTATTTTTGTGTGATTTGTAATGAAGAAATTTATCGATTGGAAGTCTCTTGAATATGTAATGATTTGATGTGTTGTATTATGTTGTGCTATTTTGTGAGATTTGCAATGTAATTAGGTTTATAATGAACAAAATAGATGATAAAACGAGCTCGAATGAGATTCATTAGACATTTTAAGACCACATTAAAAGCAAAATAATGTCATAATTAATTCGAGCTTTCAATTATTTTGCTCTTAAGATTAAAGTTCGTTTTATAACACAATCTAACAATTAAAACTAAATATATTAGGTGCTTGTTAAAATAACTGCATATAATAAAAAAATAAACTTACCATTTAATTTCAAGTATCTATTCAAAATTAATCAAAATTTAAAGTGATGTACCTATTACTTTCACTTAAATTATTAACTTCGAAAGTGATCAATTGTTTAAGTGATGTGCTTGTTGTTTTATTACTTATCACTTAAAATTATAAAAATTTTATTATCATAACTACCACTAAACTGAGGTCACTAGGAAAATGAAAAAATAGACAATGGAATTTTAAAGAACTTTTAGAAAGATAAAATTCTATTGGCATAAGTAAATATTAGAAAAAAAAAATTACATAGCAAATTGAATGATGGAATTTCAAAATCCTGAATTTTGAAATCTCATTATTTACAAATCTCTTATTTGGATAACTATTTTAGGCGAAGAATTTGATCGTGTAATTTTATAATTTTCTTATTTGAATAAGTAAAATATTTGTAAATGTATTTAGAAATCATTGAATTTTAAGGGGTTATTGTATTTTTTTTTTCATCTTCCTCCTCAGATAACCACCATTATTGTCGTAGTCGGCGGCGGCGGTGGTCGACAACGACAGTGGTGGTAGGGGACGGCGGTGGTTGGTGGTGGCGGTGGTCTGTGGCGACAGTAGTGGTCAACACCGGTGGCGGTCGGCAGCAGCAGTGGTCGGATCTGGAAGACAGAAGAAATGAGCTAGAAATCCATCCTTGAATGGATTTATAAATGACAGCTAAAACAAAATAATTTAGAAATCTTCATTTTACTCTATTTTTTAGATTCAAGGGATTTTACAAATTCTTCCAAATAAATACCTAAATAAGAGATTTGTCAAAAATAAATTTTGAAATCCTTTAAACAAATTAAATCCCTTACCCAAACACAACATTTTTAATATTTTCTCTACTATTTTTTTGTGAATGGTAAATTATTTATCTCTCAAATATTAAATACGAATTGATTAACTTCGAAAATTGTTTTGTATATTATTTTTTTTTTTTATGTTTCGGTATTAGATTCTTTATTTTATATTTAATTTTAAGAAGTTTCCTACCCAATTACAATTTGTGTTTTAGTCCCACGTATAAAAAAAAAAACAGAAGATCTAATACATTCGTCAGCACTCTCGCAATTATATTTATTTAACTTGTGTATAAAATATTTATTAAATATAACAAATATTACACAAGTATATATAATATACATTTAATTTGTAACTAAAAAAGTACGTGTAACTAATAAGTACATATAATTAATATTATGCAAATATATACAATATAGTTATTTGTAATTTATAATTATTAAATAGTAACTAATTTTAGTTATATATAACTAATATTTACTAATACGGATTTACTCATCGAGTTCTCTTTATCCTCTACCAGCAATGCGTGAATACATAAGGGACTAATGCGTATCAAAAATCAGTTTAAGATACTAAATCTAAATTTTTGTTTAAAATAGAACAAATAATAGACTACATCCGTTATTTAGGACTAATCTCTAATTTTCCATGGTAGCTAGTTGTAGGTACTATTTAGGATGGCCATGTGATCCTAACATTGGCATTTTATGTCAATTTCAAAATTAAAATAAAAGAAGGACCGCAGATAATGAGTGTGGAGTTGAGGTCCTACATACTGTCTTCATTCATCCATCATCCTTGATGAGGATCAACTATAAGCGATGTGAATGCAATGCTTATTTCATGTCCTACACCACATGTTCTGTTTTAAACTTTAATCATGCAATGGACTGGATACACATTGCTTCTCATATACAATTTCCTCTCTTTAAACATTGCATCTGATTAACCAAAAGTTCAACACATATTCATCATTTTTGTTCTTTATTTTTCCCATTGTAAATTTTTAGTATTCCCCCCCACTGTAAAATGAAAATTTACGTTTTCTTTCAAACTGAGTTGGATCATTACGTTCATCATATAGAGATCGAGAGTAAAGTCAGAAATCAAAATAAATTATGTCGAACCACATTGCAGAGTTCAACGGCTAAAGTTCGATCTTTATTCTATAGAGATTATCTATTATTATAATAGACTCTTCCCATCTGTAATGTTAATGTAACTCTGTCGTTATCTAATGTATATTATTAGTGCACTTCATCGCCAATCGCGTGGTTAATCTGCAGAACATATATTTGCTAGACATGGCTTGCAAGTTCAACAAACATCAACCAAATTTGTAAAATGACCAAAACCGAAAATTCTTGAGTTCAAAAATATTAATGAAATAAATAAATATTGATGTAGGCGGACTAATGCATATTATAAGTGTACTAACATATAATTCATGCTTGAAAGTACGATTTTAAAAAATAATCCCAATATAAAACAATTCTAACTTTTTATTAAAATTGTGGCTTAAATCACGGGGCATGTGCTAGTAAAAAAAACTATAAAGAAAGACTAGAAAATCATAATTCATGCAATTATTTTCGATAAATAAAATTAAAATTCTAAAAAATATAGCTTAATTAAAAAAAGTCAAAATGCAATATGAGAAGTACATGAAATCTGGTTACTGTTTTATTTTGTTATCAATGCCAATACAAATAACAAAAGGGAGTTACGAACCTTAATAATCACTTGTAACAAAAATAAATGCAAAGAAATAGACAATTTTAGAAAGAAAAAAAATGATAACTAAATCAAGTAAACATGAAATTGAAGTATTCATAAATAATTGATCAATTGGATATTCGAGAGACAAAAAATGGATTCAAAACCTTTAATATCATTGTTGGATTATGGAATAGATGGGGTTGACTCGTGGAGCGTCCACATGGTAATGCGAACCTCACCAAGGATTAGTGAAACCCGAAATCAACTTAAGGTTTCTTCGCGAATAGTGAACTAAATCAGATTTATAAACGAACAGATAAGAACACAAAAATACAAATTTAGGATAGATTACCTTGTCCCAACATTTATGAACGAAACGCAAACCAACGGTATAATGAACGATCTTAACCCGCTGATTATAACGAATCATGAACCAAAGATATAGGGTTTGAACGCCACAAGAAATTCTTGATAAGTTCGAAAAAGTTCTTTGAAGAACTTAAGAGAACACTCTCACAATTGTATTAATCAAAGTAATAATAATTCGCAAGTCTACATGAAAGAAAAAGGAAACCCTAATATCTAATGTTAAATGAAAAATAAGGAAGTTTCCTAACTTGCCTTACATTCCTACTTGGAAAAGAAAAAGATTATTTGGCAATCAAGCCTTACAAATTAGCCTAAAAAGAATTAATCTCATTCGCTTGCCTTGATGAGGTAGACTAGACCTTGATTGTCCAATGGGCCTAATTTGGGCTTGATCATTATAGTCTCGGCAATCAACACACATTAGCCAAGTTCCATCCTTCTTAGGCACAAGTAGCACCGGTATCGCTCCCCAACTCATGCTTTCTCTTACGTGTCCTTTGGCCAATAACTCCTCAACTTGCCTTTGAAGTTCCTTTGTCACCTCCGAATTATACCTATAGGCTTGTTAGTTAGGAACTGTTATGCCTGGCACAAAATTGATTTGATACATAATCCCTCTATTAGGTAGAAATCCGCTAGGCACATCATTAGGAAACATGTCCTTATACTCCTGCAACAAATAAACAACAACACTAGCCAAAGATTTGTCAATTTCATTAGTATTTAAAAAAGTTTTTTTGTGCAAGAGTACAAATATAGGTTGATTTGTATAAAAAACACTCTTGACATCACTCGCCTTAGCATAAAAACTCTCATGTTTTTCTATTTTTCTCTCATTTGTTTCACTATCTCTCTTTTTCACTCTTTTTTCTCTTTTCACTATCTTTTTTCTCATCTTTTTTTGATCTGTCAATCTCACAAGTTTTTTTCCACTCATTCTCTCTTTTTAATTTCATTTGATCCTCATATACTTATCTTAAAGTCAACGGGACAAGAGTAACTGTTTTATTGTCCTTGAAAAATGAATGCCTATTCTTGAACCCGTCATGAGAAACCTTCCTGTCAAATTGTCATGGCCTGCCAAACAATATTTGTCCCGCATGCATTGGAACAACATCACAAAGTACTTCATACTTGTACTTCCCAATTGAAAAGCAACTAACACTTGCTTATTTACCCAAACCTCCCTACAATCATTCAACTACTGCAATTTGTACGGTCTAGGGTGTTTCAAGGTAGGTAAACTCAACTTTTCAACTAAAGTAGTGCTAGCCACATTAGTATAACTTCCCCCATCAATGATCATACTACAAAGTTTGTTGTTGACATGGCATCTGGTATTAAAAATGTTCTCCCTTTGTTGTTTCATGCCATCCTCCATAACTTGAGCACGCCAAGCCACAAGTAACTCACCATCCACTGGGAACTCTACATCACCATCACAAGCATCCCTATGCGGTAGCATCTGGTCATCATCACTCTCGCTTTCAGTTTCCATCTCTCCATCAACATATGCTATCATGGTCCTTTTATTTGGGCATTATGAAGTTATGTGACCCACTCCCAAACAACGAAAACATTTAATATCACGATTACAAGTTTGGGTTTCGGTTTTACCTTCGTTGGCATTGGGCACGTCATCTCTCATGTTTGATGGTTCGATTTTGGACTCAAAAACAGCCTCTTCATCTCTCCTCCCATTAGGCCTCCATGAAATGGAGAAGCCCAAATTTTGAAATAACCGAGTTCCCATCCGTCTAATTTTCCGTTCCACCTTTATTTCCATGTGCACCATGTCCTCCAACTCCACGTAGTGTTGCAACTCCACCATATTAGCAATTTTCCAATTCAGCCCATTCAAGAACCTTGCCATTGTTGCTTCTCCATCTTCCTCGACATTAGCCCGAATCATGACGATCTTCATCTCCTTGTAGTAATCATCCACGATCCAATAGCCTTGAGTAAGACTTTGTAACTTCTAGTATAAGTCCCTATAGTAATGACTAGGGACAAACGTTCTCTTCATTATGGCTTTCATTTCCGCTCACATCTCGATAGGCCTCTCATGGTTTCTCCTTTTGTTAATTACAAGTTGATCCCACCATATTATAGCATAATCAACAAATTCAATTACAATGAATTTTACCTTTTTATGCTCAGAGTAGTTGTGGCACTCAAAGAGTAATTCCATCTTCTTCCCCCACTCCAAGTATGCTTCAGGGTCGTTCTTCCCTTGGAACGATGGAATCTTCATCTTGATGCTTCCCAAATTATTATTGATCCGCTTCCCATACCTATTTTCTCTATTCCCATATCCTTGCCCGAATCTGCCCAAACTCACATTAGAGGCGCGATCTTCTTCTTCTACGTCATCCCAATCATCAACTACATATTCATACCGATGCAGATTTCTCTCTCGACGTTGTACATTAGGAGCTTTAGGTGGTTTCCCCCTTTGTGAACTAGACTCAACTTTGTCTAGTCGCTCATGCATTTCATCAAATCGCGAGTTCAATCGTTCAAATTTTTGCTTCACGGCTTTGTAGAAAACTTTGACGTCCATGACGTCCATATTTTCCTGTGTTTCATTAGATGAGCCTTTGTTTGTTTCTTAAGACATGCTTAATAACTTGTAAAACAAAGTTAGCAAAGCTCACAAACACTCCCTCACGTGTTTCTCTTAAGATTAATGGCACTTGCGCTCGTGTTTCACTCAAATTAGACTTTTACCCTCTTATGAGCTCACACGCTCTTATTTTTTCCCACTCTTTAGTTCACACTTCTATTTTTTTATTGAACTTAACCAACCTCAATCAGAAATTTTCTTATAGCAATCCAAACTCAACAAATCGATTCACTATGAATGAGATTTTAGGAACGAAAACAACGCGAACAAGAAGAAACAAAGGAAAGTTTGTGGACTAGAATAAGAAGAAATAATTCTCATTTTTTTGGGGGAGGGGGCTGCTGAAGTTTCGTTTTTTTTTTTTTTTTTTGTTTTTTTTTTTTTTGTTTCTGTTTCTTTTTTTTTTTTTTTTTTGAGTTGACCAGAACAAACGTGTACCGTATTTTTTATGAAGATCTGACCAATTTGAATAGAACGAAAAAAAAACGCACAATACTTTAATGAAAGTCGGACCAGATTTGACGATATAATTCGGTCAAGAAAAAAAATTAGGAATGAATAAATATTAATGAATGAAAAAAAAATGATAGATGAAACTTGATTTAGACCTTACTTTAATTACTAAATAATGTGAATCTCACCAAGGATTAGTGAGACCCGAAACCAACTTAGGGTTTCTTCGCGAGGATCGAACTAAATCAGATTTATAAACAAATAGATAAGAACACAAAATACAAAATTTAGGATAGATTACATTAACCCAACGTTTATGAATGAAACGTGAACCAACGATATAAGAAACGATCTTGACCCGATGATTATAATGAATCACGAATCAAAGATATAAAGTTTGAACTCCACAAGAAATTCTTAATAAATTCGAAAAAGTTCTTTGAAGAACTTAAGAAAAAACTCTCACAATTGTATTAATCAAAGTAATAATAATTCGCAGGTCTACATGAAGGAAAAAGGAAACCCTAATATCTAATATTAAATGAAGAATAAGGAAGTTTCCTGACTTGCCTTACATTTCTACTTGGAAAAAGAAATGATTACTTGGCAATCAAGCCTTACAAATGAGCCTAAAAAGAATTAAAAGACTTAAAATAATAAAATAAATAAAATAAAATTTGTGGGTCTCATCCTAGGCCCATTCAAGTTCACGCTTTAAGCTCATTCGCTTGCTTTGATGAGGTGGACTAGGCTTTAATTGTCCGATGGGCCTAATTTGGGCTTGACCATTATAGTCTCGGCCCAAATATCTTGAATAAGCCAGTTAAGTGCGACTTTGAACTTTTTGGATCTTGCCTTAATAATAGGCCTAGCTGGAGCACGTAGTTGATCCTTTGATGGTGCTCGTTGATTCTCATCACATGGGCTCTAAGTTCCAAGAGTAGCCACTATGTGAATAGATATGACTCTTGGTCTCAAGGATCATGTCTATTCGATAGACATCTATTGAAAAGGACACACCCTTTGGGATTCTCTCTACAAATAAGAATTGATACCTCTAAGGTTAATAATCCCGTTAAATTATAGAAAAATTGGGTGTCCTTGGTTAGTGAATGTGTGGATATTATCGAAAATACTTTAATAGTATTCTTCTTGCCGACGAGAGAAGAAACGAAAAGCAGGTTGTAAACGGGCTTTCTGAATCTAAAAGGTACGCTTATGTTTTAATATTTGTGCATTAGTTTATATTGGTATCAGAATATTATAGACTTGTTTCGCTTAATTGTTTCATTATATTGCATGAACAATAGTTTTTCTTGGAAGAAAATCATTTCTTCATCAATGGCCAAAAAAAGGTTTTTCTGAAAATTTCGTATCTCTGAAAAAAATTTACACATAAGTATTTTATGTTTCTTTACGAGTCCAACAATAAAATTTCATAAATTTGGACGTCATTTGGTTTGTCCAATGATATTGATCGTCATCCTCATAATTTATTCATACATTTGAAATGAAACATCATACTGGTTCTTGGCGACTCCTTGTGGTTACTATTGAATAGGTGTGATGGCTTACAGGTTCGAATCTGGCTGTTTCATAGTTTTTCTTTTATTCCTTATGTGAGGAAAATAAAATGTTGAATAGTTGCAATTATGGAGAGTCTAACCCAGACACCTATGAACCCAATGACACCTTACAACTGTTAGGGTCACGCACCGAAATATTCATTTTGTGGCAGTAGTTATTAATAATTGTGTATGTTTAAGTTACAATACATAAATTACATGTTAAAAGTATATCATGTCATGAAATTTGATATTATTTCATTATGAACATGAAATATATGTGAAATGTCATGTTATTTAATTTGGTACATATCATATTTATTTAAAAAGCATGAAATTAAATTTGTGGGCCTTAATGAGTTGAGATATGTTTATCTCATCTTTGTTTTGTGCATAATGTATCTAAAAATGATATTTAGATCTATAAATACAAGAGATGATTATGAGCATAGAGGAATTTTCAATCTTGTACTGTGAATCTATGTGTTGTTTTTTAGATTCGATTGTTGTGACATAATATTTAGTGTATGCTAATATTCTGGTGTGCATAAAATGTACTGAAATGGTTTTAACGAATGTAGTGGTAGACCTTACTAAATTTGAGAAACTGGATGCAGATAACTGCAATATTTGACATCGTAAGATCCAGTATCTCCTAAATGAATGAGATGTCATGGAAATGAAAGGTCTCGAAAACACTTACACATAGCATGGAATCACCTCCAAAATATAATTCTGCCCAACACTGGCGTGAGATGAAAACCTATCAAAATTGGACCAAGAAATACCGTGGTGTAAGATTCATTGTGCTAAGCTACATGTACGATGATCCGATTAGTGATTATGAAGGTTATACCACCACACTAGAAATGTGGAATAACTTGAAGTTGGTATTTTCCAATACATCAGCATCCAAATTGTGAGCATTGACGCTTAAGTTTGAAACATATAAGATGTCTCCCAAAACAAAGGTGGTTGAGTATCTTCGAAAAATGTTGGCTATGATACATGACCAAAAGACAATTGGTAACAATTTATCTGATGAGCAATAAATCCTTACAGTTCTTTGATCTTTTCTTGATTCTTGGGAGAAAATTAAACGCACAATGACGCACAACAAAACTGTCAAAACTTTTACCCAATTACAGCGTTATTTCGAACTAGAGGTAGAAAGGTTGGAGGCAAAAGAAAATATTTTTATGTTTACCACTGAGTTTAGACATCACCATGCATTTGGATTCAAGCGAAAATGACAAGAAAAAGTACGACAAGGAGGAATAGGTGGATCTGTTAAAAAAAAAAAAAAAAAAAAAAAAGAGTATCATAAAAGAAAGCATGGAGAAAAAAGGGACAAGTTTGAATTGAAATGTGACAATTATGATAAACTTGGTCACTTTGCTGGTGAATGCACTACACTGAAGAAGGTACAAACCATATCTATCTTTCAAAATAATGCTTACATGTGCAATTATGTCTTGGTTAATCATTCATTTCATGATTGGATTGTAGATATTGGAGCAACAAGAGACGTCGCAAAAGTTTCATGATTGAATTGTAGATATTGGAGCAACAAGAGACGTCGCAAAAGATCAAGTAGGGTTTGTTGAGTATCGTTGAATTCTAATTGGGAGTCAACATATTTAAATGGGAGATAACACTAGAGAATATTTGATAGGAATTGGAACATATCAATTAAAGATGCGTTCTAGACGCATCGTGTTTCTCTATGATATTCTCGATACTCCTAGAGTTCGACGAAACTTGATGTCTGTTGTGGCCATGGATGGACTAAGTTTTCCTTTCAGTTTCACTATAGACTATGTTCAATTTTATTTAGACTCTATGTTTATGGGGTTGGACACATCTTAGATAGATTTTATGTATTAGATGTTGACGATTCTTTATATTTTGATACATATTTAACTTCTAGGAATAATGATTCTATCACATCTACATCTGTTACATGGAATACAAGACTTGGTCATATTGGACAAGAAAGAATTATAAGGTTAGTTCAAGAAGGACTTTTAGATCCACTCTCCAGAGTTAATTTACTTATCTGTGAACCTTGTTTGCCTGGAAAAGCTAGAAAGCATTTTGCCAAGACTAGAAGGGCTACATCTCTCATAGTGTTAGTCCATTCACTTGCGGACCTATATATGTTATGGCACGACATGGTACTAATTATTTTATCACATTTATTGATGATTACTCGCGTTTTGGTTATGTTTACCTCATTTCTCAAAAATCAGAGGCTTTGGATTACATCCAAAGATTTGTTCATTTAGTCTAGAATCAAAGACGTAAAAACCTTAAGATTATACTTATTGATTGGGGACATGTGTATTTGGACGAATAATTCAAGAACTTATGTGATAATAGAAGCATCATTAGCTAGTTGACGAGCGCTACACAACAAAATAGAGTAACTGAGCATAGGAATCAAGCTTTATTAGATATAGTTAGGTCAATTATTGCACATGCTAATATACCAATCAATTTTTTGGGGAGATGCTTTATTGACAATAACCTATATCCTTAATAGAGTGCCCTCCAAGCCTACCATCTACACCATATAAGTTATGGGCTAATTTTAAACCAGAATTAGAAACACTTGCGACTATGGAGATCTACAAGTTATGTTCATATCACATCACATTCACATGGAAAATTGGGCCCTAATGCACATTCATTAGATATCCATATCACTCCAAAGGATATGTGATTTTAAATGAACGTTTTGATGGCATACTAATCGAGGTTGAGTCACGCGATGTTGACTTCATAGAAAATGATCAGAGGTGAACTAAGATGTAATATAGAACTTTATGAGCTGAATGAGTCAAGTGATAACTCTACACCATCACTCGGCAAAGGTGAAAATTAATCCCCATCCTCATTCTACAAATACGCCAATGATCACCAAGGATAGTAGGAGAGATTTAGAGAATAAGTACCGCAAAATAATAATTGTCAAACTCTTCAGTTGCATATAAGTATAAAAAGAAACATTTTTTAAAAGTCTTGTTATAAAGAACTTTTCATGGTTAAAAGAGAACAAATTTGGTGGATCCTTGTTATGAAGAAATCCTTCGAAATTTTTTAGTTATGTAAAAACCTCTTTTCATGTAATGAGAAAAATATTTTTAAAACCCTTTTATGAAGTAGTTTTAGAAAAAGAAATTTAGAAATTCATGTTATGAAGAAATTCTAAAAAAGAAACATTTTTTTTTCTTTTTTATGAAAATAAAACTATTTTTATGCCAAGTTAACCTTAACTAAGAAAAAACTACATGGGGGAAGATCTTCCCACAACTGCCATTTAAAGTTTCACGCACATGAGAAACCTAAGAATGGGGTATGGGTGAACCTCTATGTTCAGCTTTTAGTTAAGATATTTGTTTAGTTTTTTTATGTCTTTATTATGCTTTTATGAACATAATAAATAAATATTGTGAAAAAAAAAATTGTAAGAAATTTAAAGCGCATAAAGATGCAAAGCAAAAAAATAATTGACAAAAATTTAAAAGACGAAAACGTAAATGACTGAAATGTAAATAATTGGAAAGTAAATGACTGGAAAAGTAAAGTGCGAAAAGGCACAAAGCGGAAATGTAAATAACTGAAATTTAAAATGCAAGAAAGTAAATGATTAAAAATAAAATGCATGAAAATAAACTGTTTTAGTGTTCACTTGGGAGCATCCTCTTAGGTTTTGGTTGGTTTTTATGTCCTCCCTTATGTGGTTTGAAAAAAGAAAAAATATTTGAGGGGGTTTGTAGCAAACTCACCTTGTTTGAAGGTAAGTGTCTCCTATTTTCTTCTTTCTTTTACTTTTTTTTTTTTTTTTTCCTTTCTTTTTGATCTTTTATGAAGATTCTCTTTTGTTTTTGTATGGAAATGAAATTCTAAAATCTAGAGAGTTTTTCTATAAAAAGAAAATGCCTTGCAAGAGTTTTGAGAACATGCAAGCATATGTATGTGAATTAGCAAGTTGGAATAGGGGAGCATGGTTGCCTATTTATAGGAAGCATGCTCCGTGCATTCACCAGGGTGCCTGCCCTAGTGAATGCGCCGAAGATGCTGATAGTTTTACTGTTTTAGCCATCCAATGTGATGGGTGGCTACCCCCTAAACCATAATTATCAATTTTTTAGCCCACCTATTTTAGGTATGGAGTGTTTGGATCACTTAACTCATACCCCTAAGTCTTACCTTAAGTGTTAATGGATTGGGGCACTCCCCAGGTTGATATCGCAACTCCAGAGTAGGCATCCTATGCTCTATCTTATTCCCAGACAGTGTGCGCATATTGTTTTTGTTGTTTTTTTGTTAATAAAATGATTTTTTTTTTGTATTTTCATCAAAATAAAATTAAAAACATGAAATTAAAATGTCCAATATCTGATTGTAATGATTAATTTTAAAAATCAAATGCAATTGACTGTCAATTTGATGAAATTGGCCGAAAAATACAATTTTGGGGTAAAAACGCAAAGTATAAGTAATTGGCAAAATTTCCTAGAATTAATGCTTTGAAACCAAAATCAAATATACCAAAAGTGATATTTTATGGAAAAAAAAAAATCACTTTCAATTTAATCAATTTGGCCCAAAACTAACTTTCAAAAATTTTAATTTTGACCTAAAACTTTATTTTTCAACAGAATTCATGCAAATTGCAGATTTTCCTATTGTTTCTCTATATTAAACATTATGAAAAATTAAACATGAGAGTCTAAGGTGAAAATTTCATCTCTCTCAACACCGATTTAAAGTTTGTCTAAGTATTCACTTTAGACCCGAAACTTTTATTAAATGCAAAATGGGCAGAACAAAATGTTATGTCTTCGACTGCCCGTCTTTGTAATGCGACTTTACTTGTAATGACAAAGATAGGAGACACACTTCCAAAGCACCCCGAATTTTAGAAGAAAAAAAAAAAGCGAGAGAAGATGAAGACACGATTTGGTTTCCTCCCTCACAAAATCCGTTCATTTTAGAAGAAAATAGTTTTGGGGGTTTTTCTAGGCGCCGATTTTGAAAACGTTCTTTGGACCAAGATTTGTTTTAAAAAATAGAATCGTCACCTAGCATTGAGTTAAATAGTATGATAGGTCACCAAGATTTTTAAAATTATTTTATTTTAGAAATGACCCAAGTTTTGACTCAAAAAAATAGTTGGTTAAATGAATCTTTAGACCACCTATCAATTATGGAAGAATCGACAAGTTTGGCCCCCGGTGGGGGATTTTTATGGTTTAGTTAAAAATGTTTTGACAAAAAAATAGCACGCATTTTTTTTTAGAGATAAGAAAAAGAGTAAAATAATTTCAAAAAAATATTTTATTGGAATGTGAAAAATCATGTTTTAAGTAAAGAAAACACAAAAAACAATTTAAGGTTTATTATAAAAACAAAGTATATAAAACATTTATTTATGAAAATAATTTAGAAAAACAAAATGATCTCAAGAATTTTCTTTTGAGAAAATATTTAAACAAACATTTTTTGTTAAGAAATAAGTTACAACTTTTAATTTTTAACTAATTTAAAAATAACAAAGTTGAAATAGACAAAGTAAAATGTTTTGAAAGAGAAATTTTTGGAAGAACAAGAGAAGAAAGAAAAAATAACATTTTTTTAAAAAGAAAAACTTCTTGCAAAATAAAATATTTTGTGAAAACATGAGAAATGATTTTGAAAAAGGGTTCTTAAAAAACACATAAATCTTTTTAAAAGAATTTGTTTTAAGAAAACCTTCAAAAATCATTTTAAAAGAAGAAACGTCCTTTTCAAAAATAGTTTAGAAAAAAAAATTAGAGAAATAAGTAAGAATATAAAGACATATTTTAGGAAAAACAAAGTAAATATGGTTTTGTAAAAAAAATTAAAAAAAAATAAAAAAAAAATAAACTTGTTAAAAACATTTCTTTGAAAAAACATACTAACTTTCCACAAAAAAATCATTTAAAATAAAATAAAAAAATAAGACAATATGAAAAATAGTTTAGGAAACCAAGTATAGAAAAATACTTTTAAAAGATATTAAGCTCAGAAAAATATATTTTTAAAGACATTAAATTTTAAAAATATGTTTTAAAGACATTTAAGCTTAGAAGAATACATTTGAAAGATATTTAAGTTTAGAAAAATATATTTTAAAGACATTTGAGTTTAGAAAAAATATTTTAAAGACATTTAAGTTTTAGAAAAAAATATCTTTTAAAGACATTCCCCATTCAAAAATAAACTTAAAGATCATTTCTTTAAAAAAAACTAAAGTTTATTTTTCAGAGTAAAACATAAATTTCTTTTCATGTAAAAAACTTCCGATGTAAAACTCCTTTTTCTTTTTATATTTTTTGTTTTTTTACTTTTGTTAGTAAAAGAAAAGAATATGTGTGTGTGTTTGTGTGTGTGTGTGTGTGCGCCCGTCCTACTCACAACTAAGAAGGAGAAAATATTTTTGAAGAAGGCACGCACTAATCCTCTAAGGGATAGAAGGTCTCCCTTTATTCCGCCTTTTAGCCACAAAGGTCTCGACATAGTATTATATAGGGCTCCAATCCATGACTAGAGACATAGGGTCAGTCCATGATCTAGGCTTACATATATTATGGGTGTCAGTCCATGACCTGAGACGTAGAGTCAGTCCATAATCTAGGCTAAAAAAAAAAAGGTGTCAATTCATGACTCGAGACGTAGGGTCAGGCCATGATCTAGGCTAAGTGCAGAAAGGCATAAAATAGGAAAAGTAAATAGTCAACAGTTAGAAGTTAGTAGTCCATAGTCAGTAGTTCGAAGTTAGTATTCAGTCTGTTTATTTTAGATTCTTTGAGTTTAGTTTTTTGTATTTCTTGACAAAAGACAAAAATGTTATGCACACCAAAAGCTTTTTGTTGTTCTTAACACAAGACAATGATAATATGTGCAAACACAACCAAAAGAAAACAGACAAACAAACAAAAGAGAGATTTAAGAAAACTTATCTAATTTAGGGAAGTGGTCTTTTTCTAAGTAATGTTATCTTCTTCTTCTTCTTTCTCTTTTTCTTCTTCTTTGCTTGATTGTTCTTGTAATGTTTCTTGAACTCTTTTTAAAAGAGTGTCAAGATGCCCTTTTGAGGAATTTTTGGAATATTTTTGGAAGTGTTTGAGATGTGAAAAACTTAAGGATTAAGGAAACCCGAGAGAATTTTTTGAGCTTAGAGAGAGAGAGTGTGTATGATCAGTTTGTGGCCCTTAAGAAAAATGGCCATCTTTTATAGGCTAAACGTTGCCTGCACATTCATGAATTCTTAGGTTTATCAGACTGTATTTAATCATCATTAAATGTTTCTTGATTGATGGGGGCTACAAATCTAGGGTGGTAATCATGATATTCTCTAGCTTCCTACTTATGGTATTGAGTAAAAAAATTCTCAAAGATCCTCAATTAACACACACCATTTTTTGAAACATTCTTGGGAAGCTCTCAATTGGTTATGGGCACTCCTCTAGAAGAATCATATGTTTTCTTTTAAGCTTGAAGAGTGTGCTCTTAGTGAACTTGGTGTGGGCACCCATCTGCCTAATTAAGGCTTTATTACTTGATTTTTGGAAATTAAACATTTAAACATAAAATTAAATTATCCAAAGTATTATTGGAAAGTTCAATTTCGAAAAATTAAATATTTTTGGCCGTCAAGGATACTAAGAGAAAGGTAGGATAATGCAGTAAGCGTAAGAGCTGTTTTGTAAGATGGCGTAAGTAGAGAGTAATCAAAAGTAAAAGTGTCCCTCAGGCCTCTAGGGTTCTGATCTTTATATAGGAAGGGTGAAGACTCATTTGGTAAGCCTTCCCTGATTCTCTGGATATCAGTATGGTAAGTGATGCAGATCTCGATTCCCTTTCCATAGAGATAGCTAGGCTGGTAGGTGAAGATTGCGGGACAGTTATGGCAACGGCACTTTTTTTTGTGAGAGAGGCGGCTCTAACTGCTTATGGAGCGGGAGCGTGATGGCGCTCATGCCCTAGGAGGAACGAGACGGAATGGGTAAGAAGATCCAGAATGGATGGAGACCCGAAACAGGTATAGAGATCCAGAGGACACGTGGCACCCTTGTAGCTTTTGGCCAAATTTTCCCTCATCAATTTTCTATATTAAATTAACTATCAACTTAAAAATAAAAATTAAAACCCGTGTTTCCAGGCACATAGTATACTTTAGTAATAATAATAATTTGTCGTATTCAAACTGCATCCGTATCTTGATTTTTTTAAATTTGTCGCACCCGTATTGTACCCATGTTGGACACAACATGATTGTCTGTATATGTGCTGCATAGATTGCAAGAGAAAATCATACTATTTTTCTGGAGAGCTTATCCGACGGTATTGTTTTGGAAGAGAGATGGAGAAAGAGAGAGGATCGAGAGAAACCTAAGTGAGAGATGATTAGGGGGCCAGGGCTAGCTTCGGATTTTTTTATTTTTTTTATAAGTTGACTTAGGGGTGGTGTGGGATTTTACTAAATAACTTTTTTTAAACGTGTTTTTGTAAAATACTATCAAGGAGCTCAAAAAAAAAAAGAGAGAGGGAGGGGGGGGGGGGGGGGGGGGGGGGGGTAGGACTTTGAATTATCTATAAGAACTAAACTACAACTAATCTCAAATTCCAGCTAATCCAGATTGCGCTAACGAAAAAGTAGAGACAAAAGATAGAGGAATGGGGAATTGCAGCCAGCTCTAAAGAGCAATGATTGGTAGTTCAATCCCCTGCCCTCTTTAACATTTGTCCTCTTAAATTCCAGCTGCAATTTTAGGGTTTCTGAGGAGAGAGATCATATATGTGGCATGTCCATACAATATTCTAAACCCATTACTGGAAGGAAAGTCACTGTCACCCTCGTGGTCATCTTAACAAAAGATAGTGCCCCTCCCACGAGGGTGTGTAGGGCAGCCCCCCCATGTTACCATTTCCCTCCATACCATTCCTCTACACTTTTGTAAACCAAAACTTATACTTATCCCCCCTCTATACTTTTCATGCATCACTTTAACCCTCTCTACTATAACCAATAACAAAAATATCCCCTCAAATTTCCAATTATACCTATTAAATACAAATTCCGACCTTGCAAAAGTAATATGCTATAATAAAACGTTTAGGGTGTGAATTGTAAACCAACTAAAACAATAAGGGTGCTAAAATGATTTATTCTTCATTCGTAAAGTGTAATTTTCCCTTTATAAAATGCCCTCACCATCCTTCTCCAACATTTCCTCAAGTCCTCTCACCTTCCTCATTGCATCCTCCTGTCTCCACCTCTCCTATATATCCAACTTCTAATTTCGTAAACCGAATCAAATCAAAATTACTCATTGATACAATTACAATGTGTTCCTCCAAGTCTAAAATGCAAGGCGGTGGCTGCGGCGGTGATACGAGTACTCTCATTAACGGCCGTCAGGTCCTCCAACCTGCCGGGAACCAGGTCCCTCTCTTGGAAAGACGGAATTGTCTCAAGAAGAAGGCCTCCCCAAAGCCCCTTCCACTTTTGCCTTCCCAAAACAATGCCAAAATCAGGGCTTTTCCGACCACCACCACTCCTCCTATCTCTCCTAAGCTAAAATCGCCCCGCCAGCCGGCCGTCAAGAGAGGAGGTAACGACCCTAATGGGTTGACCTCGAGCGTGGAAAAAGTATCCACGCCAAAATCAGTTAATTCAGTTAAGAAATCAAAGAAATGCGGTGGAGCTGTGATGCCGACGGTTGATACATCTTCTTTGAAATACTCTTCCTCTTCGATAATGGAGGCGCCAGGGAGCATAGCGGCGGCGAGGAGGGAGCAAGTTGCCAATATGCAAGTTCAGAGGAAAATGAGAATTGCCCATTATGGAAGAACAAAGTCTGCCAAGTATGAAGGAAAAGTTGTGCCTGTTGATTCATCGGCGAAGACTGAAACCGTTCCAGAAGAAAAGAGGTGCAGTTTCATCACAGCTAATTCGGGTATGATAATTTTCGAGTTTATTAGAAAAAATTAGGGAAAAACGAAATGCTCAGTTCAGGTTAATCATGTGCAGATCCTATCTATGTTGCTTATCATGATGAAGAATGGGGAGTTCCTGTCCATGATGATAAGTATGCTCTCTCCTCTCCTGATCTTGTCTCCCTCTCGATCATGAGAAATATTGAGTTCATTTGTTTGGGGGTATGCAGGCTGCTGTTCGAGCTGTTAGTGCTAACTGGTGCTCAAGTTGGATCAGATTGGACTTCAGTCTTAAAGAGACGCCAAGATTTCAGGGATGCTTTCTCAGGATTCGATGCCCAAATTGTGTCAAAATATACGGAGAAGAAGATCACATCGATTAGTGCAGATTACGGAATAGAATTAAGCCAAGTTCGAGGAGCTGTTGACAACTCTAACCAAATTATCAAGGTAGTCTAGCATTTTTTAAGGTTCAAACACCACAGTAAACTCCTTTTCTAACTGTCTTTTATTTTGTCTTCATGTACTAAAAACTTTTTGCCCTTTTCTAACAATTAATTAATTTACACAGATAAAGAGCCAATTTGGTTCGTTTGACAAGTATCTGTGGGGATTTGTAAACAACAAACCGATCAGCACCCAATACAGATCCTGCCACAGGATCCCCGTGAAGACGTCCAAATCAGAGGCTATAAGCAAGGACATGGTGAGAAGAGGGTTCCGATACGTGGGCCCCACCGTCATCCACTCCTTCATGCAGGCCGCCGGTCTCACCAACGACCACCTCATCACATGCCCCCGACATCTATGAGACCAGAAAAAGAAAAAAGAAAATAAAGGTTAAATCGCATTTTGCACCCCTGAAGTTTGAGTACGATCTCAATGTATTCTCTGATGTTTCAATTTTTGCAATATACTCCTTGGGATTTTTTATTTTTTTTTCTGATTCGTCCAATCGACACTAATTGACCATTTTAATTAGAGGAATAGCAATATGTGCATCATAAGTGTTTTGATTTTCTTTGGTTAAATGTTTTTTTCAATAATGATGCACGTGTTGTTATTTTAACAATTAAAATGACCAAAACGTGACAGTTGGACCAATTACAAAGAAGTAAAAAAAAAATTACAAGGAATATTGCGAAAATTAAAACATGAAGGGCACATTGATATCACACTCAAAAATCATGGGTAAAAGTGAGATCTAGCCAAAAGAAAAAAATGATAAAATTAGGTGATTGTCTAACTATACATAGTACTAATGTTGAATAATTATAGATTTGTGAATGTGATGTGGTAATGGTTTGGTTATGATGGGTTTGGGGATTTGATTAAGATAAGAGGGAGAGGGAGAAGGCATAAAGAGGGGCATGTCATGTGGGGGGCAATGGCATGTGTTTGGTTGTGACCACCACATTACTTCTTCGCTTTTTTCAACGTAACAGTCTGTAAGGAATCATCAGCGCTGTTGGCAATTGGATAACAATTATTGGAAGGGTGCCATTGATGCCCGGTGACACTCAGCTTTGGTGCCTCTCATCCGGATTTCGACACATGTCCCAAAAAATCCTCTCTCCCTCACTTTATTATGTCTTGAGTAGAATCTAACCTTTTGCTTGTACTGTATGGAATACCAAAGAGTTGTTCAATTGTGCGTGTGAAGTTTTGGGATTTTTTCTTCTTTTTTAGTTCATTGGATTGTATTTATATATGGATTTAGAAGCCTATTTGGTGTGTATTATGCCTTTAATTTATGGAACATACAACCTATATTTCAGTTTGTATGCTGATTGATTTTATTTTATTTTTTTGCAAAGTGTCCAATCCAACTTACACGTACTTCGACTATCACATTCCCGGGCGATCTTAATGATGCACTCTCCATATCGATCCAGTGTATTTAAAATTAAATTTAAGATTTAATTTCTAAAATATTCTCCAGAAGAATCGAATCCTGGTTGACAAAGAAAGACACGTCTCCTCTCCCCAACCGAACCTACACTTTTTAGGTATAAGCTGAAATTTTAAAGTCGGTTATAAAACTATAACACATTGTAACTCAAATTTTATGAATTAAATTATGTCTAAAAGGTCCAGTTGGTCGATTTTGTATGAAAACTCACTTGAAATGTTAAAAAGTCTCGACATTAATTTAGAAGGAAAAAAAAAAAGGGAAATAAATTTCTAGTGAAGTTTTGGTTGAAACTGGTTATTCAAATCCCAAAATCTAAAATATTTTTTTTTTTTTTAAACTTCTGATTTTGGACCCCAATGTTTTTCTTAGTTTTCCAAAATTTGGAGCTATAAATGGGCGAATTCCGGTGGTTCCAAAGCCATATTGGACTTTCGAAGGATCTAATTCACTAACCAATATTTCAGTTTGCTTTTTATAAGTATATTGAAATTGCCAAAAAAAAAAAAATTAAACCCCTAAATTTTCTAATTTGAAACGACTGGTTCAATCGTTTTTTAAAGGGCCTGAATTAAAATCCTAGAATTTATTAGTTCCTACTTGGACTAAGTAAACATTTCAAAACGTTATTAAGAAACTTTATAGTTTCAAATTAGCATTTTCAATTTTTCAAGCCCTCAAATTTTCTTGAATTGTGAATTTATTTTATACTTTATGCTATATTTTTTACACAATCAACCCTAAGCCCAGATAAAGGAGGAGGGTTGTGCTAGGTAACTGACAGCCAGCGTAATATATTGTCAGATCTCTTATGACATGAATCCAAATACATTAAATATTGGGGCGTCCCCTACTAGCGACGCGCTACATTACCACTACCCGAATGTAGTGAGAAATGAGCAAGGGTGGGCTAGGGCATCACCTAAAAGCGACGCACCGTGTTTTTGTCCGGATACAGTGTCAAATGAGCAAAGGTTGTTGCATTATAATGGATGGGTGCGGATAAAGAAGTTAGTCCATGAGAATAGGCTTAGGTTAGCAACTTGGAATGTAGGTACTTTAACGGGTAAGACTAGAGAATTGGTGGACGTGATAAACAAAAAAATGATTAATATTCTTTGTTTGCAGAAAACTCAATGGGCTGGAAGGAGGTCTAGAGAAATTGAGAGTACGGGGCATAAATTATGATATACGGGGAATGACAAACATAGGAATGGGGTAAATAGAGATTTAAAGGATAGCGTGGTTGATATTAAGAGAATTAGAGATACAATGATGGTTATGAAGGTGGTGGCTAGAGGAGAGGTCATCAACGTTGTTAATGTGTACGTTGCTCCTTAAGTGGGACTGTAAGAAGATGTTAGATGAGAATTCTGCGAGAATATGGACGAAATTGTTCAAAGTATACCTAACCAAGGAAAAATATTTATTGGAGAGATTTGAATGGATATGTAGGGAAAGAAATGGGGACTTTCGAGAAAGTACATAATGATTATGAATTTGGGAAGAAGAATGTAATGGGTGAGATGATTTTAGATTTTACTATGGCATATGATTTAGTTCTTTTGAAAACATGTTTTAAGAAGAGAGGTGAGCACCATATCACATTTAAGAGTGGACAGAGGGATAGCCAAATAAACTTTGTCCTTACTAGAACAATGGATAATTTAATATGTAAGGACTATAAATCATACCCAGAAAGAGTATTGTTACCCCACATAGATTGATGGTAACCGATTTGAAGTTTTAGAGGTAGAAGCAGGAATTTAAGATAAGTAGGCATGCAAAGATATGTTGGAGAGATCTAAGATATGAGAAGATGGAGTTGTTTAAGGATAAAACTAGTAATGATTAGTTGTGTAAGAGACATAAGAAAGTGAACAAAATATAAGGTGATATGGCGAGTCGTATTAGAGAGATAAGAAGAGAAGTTTTAAAGTTTTCAGATGAGGGGAACCATAATATACAGAAAGGTGGTGGTGGAATGAGGAGATCCAAAAAGCCGTTTGTGATAAGAAATGGGAAAAATATCACAACAGAGAGAGTTCGGAGAAGTATAAACATGCAAAAACGGAGGCAAGAAAAGTAATTAAAGAATATTTGAACTCGTTAAGCAACGTAAAGGAAAGACTAGAGATGTAGGAAGTATAAGATGCATCAAAGACGATGATGAGAAGGCCCTAGTGAATAATAAAAAGTTTGTGGAACGATGTAGGAGTTATTTTTATAGCTTATTTAATTAGAACAACGCTAGAAAATCTAAAGTAGAGTTGTCTAGTTTATCTTCAGATAGAATTTATAGGTTTCATAAAAGAATCAGGATCTCAGAAGTTAGAATAACACTAAGGAAGATGAAGATTGAAAGAACAGTAAGGCCAGATAAGATTTCTATAGAGGTGTGAAAAAATCTGGGAGATCTTGGGATGGAGTGGTTGACTAAACTATTTAATGACATTTTGAGTACTAAAAGAATGTCTGATGACTTGAGGAGGAGTATCTTATTGCCCATCTATAAAAATAAAAAGGATGTTTAAAGTTGTGCAAACTATAAGGGCATAAAATTTATGAGTCATACTATAAAACTTTGAGAGAGAGTAATAAAATATAGAATACGACATGAAACGAGTATAGAAGATAACCAATTTGGATTAACGCCCAACTGATTAACCACTGAATCTATTTATTTGCTTAGGAAATTAATGGAAAAATATAAAGAGAAAAAGAAAGATTTACATAAGGTATTTGTGAACCTGAAAAAGGTTAATAATTGGGTACCCAGAGAAGTTTTGTGGTGGATGTTAGAAAAGAAACATGTATCCAATGCATATATTGAGATAATTAAGGATATGTATGAAGGTATAGTCCCTATTGTTCGAACAGGAGGAGATAATACTTATGTATTTTCTATTAATATAGGCTTACATCAAGAAAGCATCTTTAAATCCTTACCACTTCGTTCTAATGATGGATGAGCTCACAAAATATATTCAAGAATATTCAAGATGGAGTACCTTGGAGTATGTTGTTTGCGGATGACATAGTGCTAGTTGATGAAAATAGAATAGTATTTAATACTAAGTTAGAAAGATAGAGAGAAGCCTTAGAATGTAAAGGCTTGAATGATAGCAGAAGCAAAACGGAATATATACATTGAAATTTTAGTAATACTTAGATAAATGATGGTGCAGTCAAAATTGAAGATGAGAAGGTTCCAAAGGTTGATCATATTATAAATTTAGGTTCAATGATTCAAATCAATGCCGAAATCGAGGAGAATATTACTCAAAGAGTTAAGGCATGATAGTTGAAGTGGAGAAGCGCAGTTGGGATAATATGCAATCAAAGGATACCGTTGAAACTCAAAGAAAAATTATACAAAATTATAATAAGACCTACGCTACTTTATAGTTCAAAATATTAGACAGTAAAAACAAGAATACCTAGAAAATTAGTGTGACGGAAATGAGAATGTCACAGTAGATGAGTAGGAAGACGAGAATTGATGAAATTGAGAATAAAACTATTAAAAATAATTTAGGAATAGCGCCCATCGAAGAGAAGATGAGAGAAAATTGTTTACGGTGGTTTGGACATGTGCAAAAAAGGCCCATAGAAGCACCAGTGAGAAAATGCGATTTATTTCAAGTGCGGAGGATTATTAAAGGGAGAGGTTGGCCTAAGAAGACTTGGGACGAGACTATTAGAATTGATTTGATGACATTAAACCTGACTAAGAAAATGGCCCTTGATCGTTCATTATGGCGTAAATGAATTCATGTGCCCAACCATACTTAAGTGAGATAAAGGTTTAATTGTTGTTGTTGTTGTGAATTTATTTCAAAACTTTTCTTAAACTATCCTATCTATGACTCAAAATATTAATTGACTTTTTAAATGTCAATTTAAACCTTGGGGTCTTATTTTAATTTTAGATTTTCAATTAATCCCTCAAGATTTTGAGTTCAAAAATTTAAGCCCAAACTGCTAAATTAGCCCATGAAATCTCTAAATAGGGTTCTCCAATTTTGAGTTGGAATATTTACATATGTATTAAATCAAATTGACGATAAATTCATATTTTTTAAAAAAAAAAAAATAAGTCAATACAATACCAAGAGGATGAAATTTGGTATCTACATCTGCCCTTTGTCACGTGAGTTTACTCGCTTGACAAAGACGAGAAATACAGTCCATTTTATTCCATTATCTAGACGGTAAATGAATGAGAAAGTGTGATTGAACCCTAGGTGGGTTACCTACGTATTTGAATTTAAGTGAGAATCAAGTTAGAATGTAGTTCGTGAGGTATAACTCTTGTCGCTTCGGATAAGGAAAGAAAATCAAAATGGTGATCCAAATGAACCTAGACCTAGAAATGCCAAGGGCTTTTGCCATCAGGTCGTAAGGAAAGAGAAAACCGTATATTAGGAAATATCAGAAGATTATCCCAAGGTGAAATGTGTCCCAACCCAAGGTTGGAGAATGAAAGGATTAATGATCTCGTTGGACAAACCCCAAACGAGGTAACATGTGTCCCAGCTCAAGTGATGGGGAAAGAACAATGCATGATGGAAAATATCAAAGAAGGTGGGGGTAGGATGATTTTGATATTTTTGTTTCTTTAGGGACGATTGAACCGCTATGGGGTTTTCTACGTTTCTCGATATTTGATCGAGAATCAAGTCAAAATGTAGTTCAGTGTCCACATATTTGATATAGATAGCGAACAACCACTTAAGGTTAGTATAAGCATCGAGTCTTTTGAGAAGTACCTGGTAAAATGAGAAACTCTCGTTATCGATTGGAAAACGTGTGACGGCAAGCTAAGGGAAACAAGTACCTTTATCCGTGGACGAACTTGTATAATATGCCCAAGTACAATGTTGGGGTGTTGGTTAGATCAGATCTTTGTTGGAGAAAACAATCCAGAGTAAAGTGTACCCTAACCTAGGGTTGGGGTAAAGCCCATTGGTATCAGATTGACATTATTGAATCAAGTTCCTCACCTGCGTTTGAATTTGAGTTTTGAAAAAGTACCAATCTAATTTGAGAAAAAATTTAATTTTCAGGAATGTTTGAACAATTTAAGAATGACCTTCTAGGATAGGGATTTGAATTTTCAAAGTAATTTGAGTTAACAAAGTCAATTTGAGACTCATAATTTTATTTAATTTTATTACAATTAAAAATTTTGAGAAATAAACCCCTTGGGATCGGGGTTCGAATTTTCTATGGTATTTTAAATTTGATAACAGCGCCAATTTGAGACTCACAATCTTTTGCATTTTGAAAATTTTGAAAATTCGAGAAATGACCTCATTTGGATCAAGATTCGAATTTTAAAAAAAAATATTTAAAATTTGAATGACAATGCCAATTTGAGATTCTCCATCTAAACCATATGGAAGTTGGAGATAAAGCTAATATGCCACTAGAAGTTTAGGCCATGTTTGGTAAGTGTTCCCATACCATACCATCCCATCCTATTCCATTCCCAATTTTTTGGAATTTTTGTTCGGAAATACCATTTGGTAAAACTGTTTCTCATCCTACCCCATCCCAAAACCCTAGAATTGATTCTTCATTTTGTGAAGACCATGAGAAACAAAAAAAAAAAAAAATTGTTTCTTTTCATTCTCATCCCATCCCAAATAAAAAATAAAAAAATGACATGCTGGTCATTTTCCCAATTGCTAGTGAGCCCTTCTTTAATTCCTATTAGTCGCATTCTTCTTTTTTTTCTATTTATTTTCCATTTTGTGAAGATGGTTGTCTTCTTCATGGAAGTCATCGTTCATCTTCAATGGTCATCGTCTTCTTTTTCTGCTTCAACTCCTGGCCATCGTCATTCGCTCATCGTTGTCCTCCTCCTACTCGTCGTCATCTTTGTCGTCCTCCTTCTCCTCCTCCTCAGCGTCCTCCTCTTCATCGCCATCGTATTCGCTCGTCGCCGTCGTCTTTGATTTCGATTTTGAGTAACAACGTTGTAATGGATTTCGATTTCAATATTAGGGTATTGATTTCGAACTGTAATCGATTTCGATTTCGATTTTGAGCAACAACTCCTATTAAGGTTTTGATTTCGATTAGGGTTTTGATTTCAAGCAACAACTCTTGTTAGGGTTTCAATTTCGATTAGGGTTTCTATTTCGAGCAACAACTCCTGTTAGGGTTTCGATTTCAATTTTGATTGGGGTTTAGGATATCGATTTCGATTGGCTCAATTACTTAATAATTTATTGATTATAATTTATGGTTCGTTCTTAGTTTCTAGGATAATATCGCTACCAAACACGATTTTGTTCCCAGAACCAAAAAAAAAATTATCGTTATCAAACATGATTATGTTCCCATGAAGGAAACAGAATTCTCATCTAATCCTATCCCATATCATCCTACTTAAATGGAATGGGATGGGATGGAAACGGTTACCAAACATGCCCTTAGTTTTCCAAGGTAATGGTGTTGAATTTCGTCAGCTACTCCACCTCTTAAGCCCTATATAACGTCTTGAACACTTAGTATTGATACTTGAGATACCAATATGGTATCATCCAAATATCCTCCACCATGAAAATAAGTTAATCAAGTCTATCATAGATATATTAGTTCATAGCCTTTTTGGCCTAAAAGTTACTATATCTATAGAATAAGAATACATGATCACCATGAATTTAACCATGATCTCAACTGCCACAATGTTCTCCTGAAAGATATGGATATTGGCATAATGGTCAACTACGAGTATATTTGGGCCTGATCGTTTAGGATCTCACATGGGCCATCAACTCAGACCCACATTCTTTATCCTTTTCGAATGTTGGGCCTATTAAATTAGGCCCGTTAATCTGCCTCTCTAAACAATTATGGGCCCTGTCTAAACGAGCCTACTTTTGCCCATTATTAGGTGTGTGTGGAGACGTAGGGAAAACTACCCGAAAACCAAAACCCAAGCCCATTTTAACTTCTTTTGATGTCTCATTTCTAAATTTTTCGTATCTATTAAACGGTCAATCCTATTCAAGTTTTGTCTTTCCTGTAACCCAATAGTAGGTATGGCAATCACCCTCGAGTCTTTCATTTATTGCACCCCATTTGCAAAATTCGGACCTTGAACCCGTTTTAATTTCTTTAAGTGTTCAATTTATAAATTTTCGCATAACTCATAAAATGTTTATCCTATTTGAGTTTCATTTTTTTTTTTTTTTTGCACACATTTGAATGGCTGGGATAACGCTCACCCTCGATTTTTATAACTGTCAGGCCCTATTTTCGAAGTCCAGACCGCTACTCCCGTTTTAATTTCTTTAAAGTGTTCAATTTCTAAATTTTTTTCATAACTTAAAAACCGTCAATGCTATTTGAGTTACATTTTTTCCACACATCTCAATGTTTGAGATGGTGCTTATCCGCGAGTGTCGTGTCCATCGAGCCCCATTTGCAAAATCCAAACCCCCAACCCCATTTAAATTTCTTTAAGTGTCCAATTTTTTATTTTTTTCAATACTAACTAATTGTCTATGCTACTCAAGTTCAATTTTTCCCACACATCCCAATGGATGAGATGATGCTCAACCTTGTTTTTTGTAACCATTGGGCCATTTTTTCAAAATGCAGACCCTGAACCTGTTTTAACTTCTTTAAGTATTCTATTTTTATTTGTTTTTCATAACTCACAATTCATGTTTCCTATTTGAGTTATGTTTTTCCCACAATTCAAAGTGTCTAAGATGGCTCTTACCGTCAATTTTTGTGGCCATCGGGTCCTGTTTGTAAAATTCGGACCTTGAACCCATTTTAAGTTTTGTTTAATTTTTAAATTTTTGCATAAACCACAAACATGTATCCTATTCAACTTATATTTTTTACACATGTCCCAATTCTCAAGATTGTGCTCAACCTCAAATTTTATGACCATCGGGTCCAGTTGTAAAAATTCACACCCCGAATACATTATATTTTACATATACATATACAACTTCATGCATACTTGGTGGAAATTTCAAAATCTAAACCTAGCCACCATATTGACCTTTGTTATTCATGCAATTAATACAAATCGAGTTGGCAATATTGTAGACACTACATTTTATCCCACTCAGTTAATGTCGAATCAAGTACAAGTTAAGATAAACTTTAAACTCAGCTTTAAAGGGAATGAATTTCTACCTGAGATCACACTATATAATACACAAAAATACCCAAAAACATAAGAAAAATACAAAACTGTTAAATTTGACAAAATGCAGTTAAGTAAAAGTGTCGGATCAACCTCAAAAATTCCATAATTTAAGGGGGTCTAACATGACTTTATTAAAGGTTGATTTTCATTAAATCATCTTTAGTATAGATAAAAATTAGCCACTATTCTTAAATTATAGGATATTTTAACAAATTACTCTGGTTACCTACCCTGAACCTGAAATATTTACTTTCACTGAATCTTATCAGTTTAACACCAAAAACATTTATTTCATTTATGCATATTACAACAAACACCACCAAGAAACAATCCAAGACAACTTAATCAATGCTTGGAAAGGTCATGACAAGCCCTAAATCACAAAGATGATTAAGAAGTTGGACACGATTTGGAATTACACTAAATTCAAGTTGTTTTGACAAACCACCCTAGGCCCAATGAATTAAGGACCTAGACATCATTGAAGGCCCACAAAAGAGGCCTTGAAATTACCAAGGAACCTTCCTAGAAGTTGCCTACAAATTATCTAGGAAGAGAACCAAGACACTTAGTGTAATGACTCGGTTTCCCAGGGCCGCTACTACGGTTTCTGCTATAGAGAATTTCTACCCAAATCCAACTGGTCGAATTTCTAATCTACAAAATTCGGTAAATTTTCATAATAACTGGCGATAATTTTAATTGCCGATTTTACAACGGTAATTATTAAATCTAATAATTATCATTTAAAGTATCACCAATTAATCTCATACTACATTTTGAGTTAATCCGCAGACTGTTCAAACAACAGTGACATCAATTCGTTTTATAAAAACCACCTTTCAATTTGCAATACAGCGACATCACTTACAATTTAATAATTTATTACTTAAGACCGGATATTTAATAATTCCAAAATTTAGAGATTTCGAATAACCGACCCACCGATTTTAATATCTATAAAATCTAATAGATTTTTTAATATGCCGGCGACAAATAATTAATAATCCAATATATAAAAATATTTTCCATTTAAAATCCGGTAGTAACTAGTAATTTCCGAACTCATAATTTAAAACCGAATTTTCAACATTTTATCAAACCGATTATATTCAAACAATTATATTAACTGAATATTCAATACATTAAAATTGAGAGAAATATTTTACAACCACTACGATAAGTAAAATTTCTATTTTCTCCGATTACAATAATAAATCATAATTACAATTTTTACAACTAGAAATTTCAATTAAAATTCTTCTCTCGTTTTCTCCCAGTTGACCCTACAACCAAAAACTATGGGGTTGTGAACCAACGCTCAATAAAACTCAAACCCCTCTAATACATGCATTTAATTAATATAACACATAAACCACATTAGCATGTTTGTCACATAAATTCCACATCGTCCAAATTATTTCATGTAATTAAACAGGTAAAATATCACAATGATTTACCAAATAATTTCATCATCGCACCATGAGACAATTAAATACATATATTAAAAGAGTTCGAAATTTTACCTGTCCCGAATCATCCGCCTACCGAGAGATTTGATGTTGGATCTTATTTTTTTCTTCATTTTTATGCTTTCCTGCGCCCAGCCCCACCGCCGAGGCGAAGGGTCCACCGCTGAGGCGAACATCATTTTCGTTCTCTGTTTTGCTCACTGAAGCTTCACCGCCGCGGCCGTCTCCTCACCGTCGCGGCGAACGCACTGCAGATTCAATTCTGCTTCACTAACTACTCACCGTCGCGATGATAGTCTCTTTTTTCTGCTCTGTTTTCTGATTCAGCCCAACCGTCTCTCTCTTTCTCTCTCTCCTCACCAATTCTGACGATTATCCTCGCCACTCTTCTTCAACAATCCAAGCACACATACACACACAGAAAACTCACACACGCGCACCCAATCACATACCCACAACTAAACACACACATACCTACTTCTCCGGCGATTTAACTCCACGGCCGACATCAACTATCATCGAACCACCACCGACCCCGTCGGACTAACTCATAGGACCTTCACTCCTGTTGATCACCCATTGACCAAACTCATTACACACACACACAGCAACACACACACACGACGAACATGTATCCACATGATCTCTCTCTCACACACACACACACTGTCGGACACACACACACACTTACCAAACGATGGCCAACCCACCCACACCGTCGAGCAAAACGGTGACGACACAAACCTCTTTTCCTTTTGCTGAAAAAGGGCCAAGCCCCTCACTGACCTCACCTCTTTTCCTTTTCTTTTTTTTCTCTGGATCTTATCTCATAGATAAATATAATATATATATATATATATATATATATATATATATATATATATATATATATATATATATATTAATTATTCCAAATTACATTAACCTCCTCCTAATTTAGAATTTAAAATCATTTTAGTCCAAAAATTTACAATTTGCATTTTGAAAATTGCTAATTAACCCCTCAAATTTTAAATTAAATTATAAATAACAAAATCTACCCCATATTTTCCTAAATGTGCGAAAACTGCAACTTAAATTATGCGTATACCAAAAATCCGGGTCTTACACCTAGGATGTAACAAAACTTTATCGAAACTAAACCGATTCAGTTTGCCACCTAAGTGAGACATTTAATGAGCATTAAATGTTCATCCCATCAAGCATTAAATGTTTAGGATGACATGGATAGGCTACATTCAAGATATTTAGATATTTTGAGCAAAATATCTTAGATATAATCGACAACCTTGAATTGTGACTACTCGTTACCGAAACCAAATCAAATTGGTTTTCCACCTAGCCAATACATTAAATGCGCATCCCATCAAGTAATAAATGCTTATGATGACATGAAAGTTCTAGGTTCAAAGAATTCAAATATTTTCACCAAAATATCTTAGGATAACTAAGGAACTTGAAAACCAACCGTCGGTTACAAGGCAAGTTAACCTGATTCCATCTTAAACCAACCAGATGAGTGTTGACCAAAAAATGACTCATCAAAGAGTATTAAATGCATTGGTGACACATCAAGACTAGATTCAATGCATTTGGAAAGCATTAATGGCAACTACATCGAAATAGTGAAACTAACCGATACTTAGCCCCTAAACCGAACTGGATATGTCACATCGAGCCTTTAATGCACCCATGTGCAAGCCATATGATTGGAGATAAGGTAATGATTAGTAATGATTGTCAATAATTAGTAATGATTGCCAATCATTACCAAATCTTTAAAGATCTTGCCTTCCACCCTATAAATTCGTTTAACATAAAACAAGATCAAGTCAAAATAACATGCCCCTAGGCCAAACACCCCCCAAAGAAGAGGTTGGGTTGGCCTGCGCATTACCCCCAACCTATATATAGGGTGCTTGGTTCTCATTTTTTTCAAGCCTTGAATGTCTAGCTTCTCTCTCTAAAACTCGAGCCACGTCTCGGGTACTAGGCTTTTCGAGCAAATCCCTTAAATAACACACCGTTATTCTTCTGAAATCCGGTCCCGGGAGGGTGTTCTTGAAGTTCTTGGAGCAAGAACTCAAGAGATCGACGATTACTAATCAACACCAAGACAAGAGGATCAAGGAGGAAATAGAGATAGCTACTTAGAGAATACCACATCCCCTAAGTAGGGTGTTCTTGAAGTCTTGAAGCAGGAACTCGTGAAATCAACGGTGATTGATCAACTTCCAAACAAGAAGATCAAGGAGGAAAATAAGATAATCACTTAGGAAAGACTACATTCTCTCTAAGTAGGTATGTTTCTTCAAAAAAAAACTGATTTTGGTTTAATCTTGTGTATGTTACTTGTAAATAGCATACTCATGCAGTTCATACACTTCAATTTTCATGTACATAATATATAAAACCCATAAACAACCAAAACAGACACTTAATTTCGTCATAACAACCAAACGAACACTTAATCATTGCTATAATAACCAAACTATGTTCAAATCATACAAAATCATTCCAAGCATCTCAAGAATGTCTGAGAACATGTTAAAAACATGTGAGGACCCAAATCATCCAAGAACATGTTAAGAACATGTGAGGATTCAAATAAAACAACTATCACACCATGAGTTGTGCATAGTCTCTACGATTCTCTCAAGAACATTTTCAACCGACTCTATACTAATTGTTAATACTAACAATATAACTACTAATAACCGGATTTACTTTCTATTAAACGTCAAGATCACAGCCAGATTGGTTTGTTAACTGACACCTATATATATACACACACACACATACTACACCGACAGACCCTTGTAGTTAAGTACTCGGGATAAATGAAGGGCCTCCATTCCATCAGGGATATGTGTGATTCTTCTTCAAAAATCTTCCCGTTTTCCTTAGTTATGAGTATGACTGACATAAATATATGGTATTTTTTTCATTTTCAAACTAACAACTCACACACTAACACTAACTAACCAAAAAAATAGTTTGTTTAAGATGTTCTTGACAAAATCAAAGAGGTTATGTATACATGTCATGTTGTGATTCAGGTTGTTCGCAACTTAAAAAACGATTAATAAATAATTAAGATTCTGATTCAGGTTGTTCACGACTTAAAAACAATTAATAATAACTAGCTAACATTGTGATTTAGGTTATTCAAAACTAAACCAACTAATAACTAAACCAGTCTTTAACTAAAATCAACCCAATTTTCAACTTAAACATGGATGAACTACGTTTAACCTGATCTTTGGTAACCACCCAAAGTACGTAGGCTGCCCATGATACGAATTCAATCACCTTAAACAATAAAAATCAGTTTTTACCTTAACAAGAAAGAACTACATTTTACCTGATTTTTGGTAACTACCCAAAGTACGTAAGCAACCCATGATACGGGTTCGGTCACCTTAAACAATAAAAATCAGTTTTTACCTAAACTAGAATAAACTACGTGATGATCTAATCTTTGGTTACGACTCAAAGTACATAAGTAACCCACGTGCGGGTCCGGACGCATATCCAAATAATTTAGTCTTAATTTGCATTTCATATAGCTGGCATATTTATATTTCTATCTCTTATAAACTGCTATTGGGTTGTCACTGCCTAAAATAGTATAGTATAATATTTATTGCATTCATTATGACAAAAATACAAAAATATTTTCGTTTCTAGTTTTAGTTACATAATAGATAACATTTACTACTTACATCTTGATAAAATACATAAAAAGAGAAAAAAGTTTTGAAAAGAAAAATTATTCTTGTTTAAGTAATCAAAAAAAACTGTTAGGATATGTTTAATAGTAAATATCTATTTAAACCAAGGTACCGTTTACGGACGGGTGTCTTAGGGTGCGTAAAACCTTCCCCAAGCATAACCGACTCCCGAACTTAAAGAATATCTCTGGTACACACACCTTTGAATGTCAAAACACGGGGTATTTCAAAGAAAAAATAATTTTCTAAAATCCCGGTGATCTAGCACACCATTTAACCCTATGCTAGGTGGCGACTCCGTTTTTAACATAAAATCTCGGTCCAAGAAATTTTTCAAAACCAACGCCTAGGAAAGCTCTTGAAAAATCATTTTCAAAATAAACGGATTTGAACGACTTCGAGATGGAGGAATGAAACTTGTTTCCTCTTCTTCCCGATTCTCTACTTTTTCCGCAATAAAAATACGGGGTGCGTTAGTTGGCGACTCCGCTGGAGACTGTAAGAAAATCAGGCCAAGTTGGAGTCTAAATCTATATTCAATCATAAATAATTCTCTACCAAAAATAATAATAATAATAATAATAATAATAATAATTTTATTTACTGTATTTACATTACTGTCTTTAAATACCGCATTTAAATATTGTTTCTACCTTTTTGCATTTATATTACTGTAGACTCTCTCCAACGCACGAGCATTCACTTTGCATTGCATATCATATGAAAAAACCCAAGTCGTAACCCTCTTAGGGATAGAAAGCCGACAGTAAGGGTAGACGTCGGTGATTTCACCATATCGATCTAAGCCCTGAAAACCCTTAAGTTAAAAAGAGAAGTTAATAGAAGTAAGGTCGGGTGGGTTCTTCCCCCAAGATCCAGTTACGAACCTCTTTTCGCTCGGACCACCAACCAAAGATGGATGTTCACCTGGGGAGGACACCAAAAGATTGAAGGTCTAGGAACCAAGATTTTTAGGATGTGCTAGAAGAAAAATCGTAACCTTATATAATGAGCCTAGGATCGATGATAATCAAAGAACTGCTATATTTAGGACATTGTCTTAGAGAGAGACATGTATATTGTTGTAAGTATATAACTACCTTGAAACCTTACAAAAGAGTATCTCTAGGACTAATAGAGAACGGAATAGCTAATTAAGAATCCTCATTATTCTTTATCTATGAGCCTGCTCATAGTCTGAAAATGTATCCAAGAAAAATTGAATGTTGAACAAGCTATGGGAAGGAATAACTAGAATCCTTATTATGACCATACGAGGCTTTATTAGATTTGAAAACTTTATTTTGTTCAGATTCAGGTATTGCTTTAGTTTGAGGTCGATAATGACAAGAAGTTTATACGAGATTTCCATGTGCCCAAATAAAAGTGTCAATCGAGTCTGTAAATAGAAGGCACCTCATCTAAGGGGTTGTCAAGTCAAAATCCTATGTGATTTGTAAAATTTGGAAATAGTGGAAATCTTGTCTCAAACTGAGTCATAGTCAAAACCCCAAACGCCTTTGTAAGCAAATAATAATGACACGGACTAAGTTACTTAGGAAAAATTGCGTCGCGTAGAAAAACTCTCGTCTCACATTCGCCAGTTCGCACTCGTTCGCAAGCATGATAGCCTATTCAAATGGAAGACATAGAGGAACGATCGAATGAACCTATTGGGGTAGTCCAGTTGCAAGAAGACATGGTTTTGTTGAAACAATCTATCAATCAGATGTCTGAGCTCCTTCAGCAACTCTACCAATCTCAGCAGAAACTTGTAACCCCTATTCAAACCCCGAACTCAATGAAACCAGTTACGAACCATCAGCCCTCCTGTTCCCAAGGCCCTAGCCTAGTTATTGGAGAAACAACCCGTATTGAACCTCAGCCACAAGTCACTTTGACTGTGACTAACCCAAACCCAAGTACCACCTTAGCTAAACCAAATACTAGCCTAGATATACCAGAAACCAATGACCAATTTAAAAGAGATTGGAAAGAACAATTTGAGAAAACACCCCTACTGACTAAAAAACAACTACATATGGAAAGGGAACTCCAGGAAGTAAAAAATGGAAAATCTGGAACCAATGTCCGATATCTTGACCTATCTTCTATACCTCAAGTGAAGTTCCTTGACAACTTTACCATGCCCACACTCACGAAGTATGATAGATCAGGGTGTTCAGATTGGCACATCCAACGATACAAGAATGAAATCGAGGCATATATCCATGACAAAGCGTTGGCCGTCTAGTTTTTCCAGCAGTCATTAGACGGACTAGAAAACGTTTGCTTGTGTTTGTGATATTGCTATTTGTTAATCTTCTGCTGAGCACTTAATTATTATCACTTAACACATCATTAAATCGGAGTACAAAACGTTTTCAATATTTTTCTTACCCAATTCACCCCCTCTTGGGTACTATATTGGATCACAAAATGAATAATTTTACTTCCTCATGTGTGGAGAGAGTGTCTTAGAGTTAGTTATCAAATGACATGGAATTGTAAAGGACATGGCTCTAATTAAAATTCACCTATGAATTTAATATTTAATAAAAAAAATTATAAGTGAATTATTTCAAAGACAATCCAATAACTTATTATACAATACACTTTTTTATTTTAAAATTAAGAAAATAAATGAATAGAGAAAAAAAGAGTGAAATATTTAAATAATAAAAAAGAATGAGAGGACTTGTATATTTGTCCAATAAAGATAGAGAAATATAAAAAGATGAGGCCAACCTTAGTTTTATTGAAAATTTTATTATTTGGTCCTCATAAGATAGTGTATTGAGAAAATGGTCTTCCAAATGTCTACATTAAGTTTTTTATTTCCGTAACCTTCTTAGAGTTTAGTCCTTAATCATTATCCTTTATTTGTATTATATTTATAATTTACGTCATTCTATTAAAAATGTGATACTTACCTTTTTTAAAAATCATCAAAATCATCTCACGGAATTCACAATTGATAGAAATTAAAACAAAAAATAAATCAAATTAATCTACAAAAAATTATCTTTCCAACAACATGAATTTCGATTTTTTTGGGTAACTTTTTATTGGTTTGTGAATATTCATGTTTCTTGAAAAATAGAGATCAAATTTGTTTGAACAAATTCATGATATGAACGTTCACCAAAATAACTACGAACATTTACCGAAAAAATCGATATGAACATTCGCGAAAAAATCGATAAACAACAAACATGAATATGAACATTTACCAAAGAAATTGATATGAATATTTGCAAAAAAAAATAAAACAAAATCAATACAAAACAACAAACATGAATATGAACATTTATAAAAAATAAAAATAAAAATTGATATTTAGAAAATGGAGATCAAATTTGCTTGAACAAATTCACGATATGAACGTTCACCAAAACAATTACGAACATTTACCAAAAAAATCGATATAAACATTCACAAAAAAATTAAATAAAATCAACACAGAACAAATTCACGACATGAACATTCCCCAAAACATTTACGAACATTTACCAAAAAAATTGATATAAACATTCTCAAAAATATAAAACAAAATCAACACAGAACAATAACGTGAATATGAACATTTATCAAAGAAATTGATATCAACATTTGTAAAAAAAAAATACAGAACAACAAACGTGAATACAAACATTTACCAAAAAAATTAATATAAACATTCACAGAAAACAAAACACACATAAACATTCATTCACAGAAAACAAAGAGACACACAGATATGAATCTTCACATACGATGAACAGACGATGCGAGCCCGACGGTATTCGTTCGTTCGCAAATCGGATCCGAAGACAAGAGCACGGCAGCGGCGGACTAGAGCACCACGGCGCAAATCGCAAATCAACCACCGCCAAATCGCGCAAATCAACCACCGCAAATCGAAAAACTACCACCGACGAGATGCGACGATGACGAACGGCAGCGGCGGACTGGAGCACGGCGACGCAAATCGCAAATTGAAAATCAACCACCACAAATCGCAAAATCAACCACCGACGAGATGTCGCAGCGAGCGACGAGGAACGACGAGTGGCAACGAGTGGAGCAAAGCGGCATTGAGCAACGAGCAGCGTATGGCGAGTGGCGACGGGAGATCTGTGAAAGAGAAGAAAGACAAAATCAACCACCGCAAATCGCAAAATCAACCACCAACGAGACACCGCAAAGAGCGTCAAGGAATGAAAAGCGGAGAGGAGTGGCGTCAAGCAGCAGCGAGCATCGGCGGGAGATTTATGAAAGAGGAGAAAGGCGAATATCCATAGTTAAAGATTTAGGGTTAATAACTTTTATATATATATATATATATTGGGGGTATGAATGTCCATTTGATTTTTATTTTTTTTTCAAAAAGGACTTTTGTTTAACAATGTTTTCAAAAAGGTTTAAAAAATAACTATTTAAAAAAAAAATTGAGGAAAGAGAGTTAAATATGGTCTAAAGAATTAAAAACACTCATTTTATTTGGGGGAGAATTAATTTTTTTTCTCAAATTTAGTTTTGATATTTTTCATTTATTTTACATCTAATAAAGAATAATGTCTTTAAAAAAATGTTACTCTTTTTTATTTTATTACATAAATCACAAAATAAAAAGAAAAAAATAAGAAAGAAACGAGTTGATAGAGTTCGGGGTCGTTTGAATTAAAAAATAAAAAAAGGCTTGAAAAATAAATCAGAGAGAAGTGGAGGATTTGGATACTTGTCCACATGTTTTTAAAATGTTTCTTAAAAATATGTTTCCAAAATATCTCCAAAAAAATGTAGAATTTTTTTCTTATTTTTAAATCTAATGACTAATAATATCTCCTAAAAATACCTTTTGAAAATATACTATTTCTTATTTTATTATATAGATTAAAAAATATAAAAAAAATATAAAAGAATAAGAAAGACAAAATACAAGGTATGAAATTTGTATTGTTTTGAATGGAAAAATAAAAAAGAGGAATTTGAAAAATAAATAAGAGAAAAATAGAAAAAAATAATAAAAGGTTTCGAGGAACGAAAAGAAAGAGAGAGACATTATTTTTTTTTAAAAATATATTCTTCAAAATCTGTAAGTAAAATATATAGACAAAAATGTTTTATAGATTACTAATTATAATTCATTGGTATACAGTTCTAAATTTGTTTTGTAAATTTATCACATACAATTAACGTTAACACGCATAATGAATTGGTTTTTCTACTTATATACTCCCTACACTAATTACTTTAGATTTGTCCTAATTCAATCAAAAAGAGAATATAATAGGTAAATGCATGGGGAGCAAAAAGAAGAAAACATAACTTTATAGAGCACTCTAAAAATAGAAAAGAGAAAATAATTTGAGTTAGAAAATGGTTCTCACAGTGCATCCTGTATCATCTATATCTGAATAAGACGATAATAATTTTTTTTTTCTAAGAAAAGGCTACAATAATAAATGCATTCTGCAATGAAAATATAAGTCATAGTAAATACCATTACATCTATTTTATGCGGAAATTAGAATTGGGGTGTGGAGTACACTGATAGATCTGATAGCAAGATGCATGAGGTGATGGTTGCTGATAGTTCTGAGATCAAGCTACGGAAGGTGTTTCAATTGAAAATCATGCTAAGTTTGCTCTATTCAAGAAAGAAGTAAGATATGAAAATCCGACCAAGACAACGGTACTGGAAATTTTTCAAGAAAAAACTCTTTTTTCCGAAATTGATTTCGAATGTTCTATTTAATATGATAATTTTTAATAGCAAAGTTTGCAAATTATATTTCAATAAAAGAAAAAAATTTAAGAAAACAAATTATTGAATCCTTACTCAAATGTGTTTTAATGGCATAGGAAAGGGGATTTCTGAAAAAAATTAAGCACATTTCTGTTCCTAGTGTCTGAAAAAATTGGAACAAAAATGAACAATTAAGAACATTTTTGTTCTATTCTCATAAATTTGTTCTCAAAAAACAGACCCAAATTAGGGAACTTGCTCCCTAATTTTATTTAAGACAAACTGACCTTAAATAATAAACAAACAAACCTTAAAAAGACCCAAATTGGGGAACTTGCTCCCAAATTAAAAAATAAGACGTTATTGGACAAAATCAGAATCAGAACAAACACAAACAAACCCAACACGTTAACGGTGAACAATTAGGAAATAGAACAAACACCAACGAAATCACTATGAACAATCAGACTCAGGATTCAAAACGTTCCCATATTTTGTAAGAACAAACATCTATTAATAACACGATGAAACACTAACCCTAATTAGAACAAACGCCAACGAAATTGGAATCGAAGGTCACCTGGGTCGCAAACGGTGGAGGAGAGCAAATCATAAATTGCTTCCCCAATCACCATGTACCTGGCTATTCGATCGATAAGATGCATACAATCTCTGAGGATCAATCATAACAGCAAATGTCTCAATTGCGTAGATAATTAAAAGCAAATCGATACATATATGGAAAATTAACGCCCAAAATCGAAACAATGTTTGTCCAGATCTAAAAGGTACGACTTACCTTGGGCATCAAACGAAGCTGTCCGGAAACTTCAGCCGTCGGATCATCGATGCCTCCTTTCCATTGGAGAACGAACGCGAAGGCCGCGAGTGTCATTGGGACGATTGTATCAGCAAGACCTGGGAATTGAAGACCTGCGACGACAACGACGATGAAGCAGAAGTAAGTTTGAGCGTTGTAGTGAGAGAGAGCTCTGCTAGGGTTTTGATGGAGAGGATGAGAGCCGGCGAGAATTATAAAAATAAGGCTTTTTAAGTCCTATTTTAAAAACCAACTACTTCCGATCCAATACAAATAAAATAACTTTTTTAACTTCTATTTTAGGAAAAAATTGGCGTAGACTACTACTTATTCACATTTTGTAATGACAAAATTACTCTCGTAAGTAAAATCCTATTTTTTGGGAAACCCTCTTTATTACTCTCTCTCATTGTCGCCTCTCTCTCTCTCCATTACTCTCTCACCGTTGTCACCTCCTCAATCAATTGTCTCCGTTTGTCATCTCTTTATCAATCGTCACCGCCGTCTTCATAGATCTAGCCTAAAGGTGCTCCTGTCTCTCTCTCATCTCTCACCTCTCATGCTTTCTCAAACCTAATGCCGTTCGTCGTCGCCGCAAGGTGCCATCGCGGCAAGCCACCGCCGTCGTCGTTCATGGTCCCGACACTACTACTGTCGCTCGTTGTCGTCGCCTTAGTTGCTCTCAGCGTTGCTACTTTCGGCTCTAGCGTCAAGCTTTTCCACCGTCGTTGCTTCGATTCGTTGGTCGTTCGTTGTCTCCATCGATTCCGCTTCTATCATCGACCTCATCGTTGTCGTCGTTGTCATCATCTACTTCATCAATCAAATCTAGCCTAAATCTTGTCAAATTTAGACTAGATCTAACCAGATCTAGGTTAGATCTGAGTAGATCTAGGTTATATTTGGTTTGTTTTAGGTTTTGCTCATGTTGCTCTGTTTTTTGTTTTTTTTTTTTTAATTATTATTTTGTGTATCATTTGTATTTGAGTTCTCCAATTTTCATGAGAATGTGTTGATGGTTCAGTTTCTGATTGGATTTCCACTTGATTATATTTAGTAAGTGGATATTTACTTGATTATATATAATTGAAAGGTTTGTTTATTAATGTTTTGGTCTTCTGATTGCTTCCATTACTTGAATATCCACTTAATTATATTTATTAGATATCCACTTACATTATTTTTCATAGATTTTTACTTTAATTAAGTGGATATCAATTTAAATGGATATCTAAGTAGATATCATCTTACCAAAAAAAAGGATATCTAAGTAGATATTCATTTAATTATATTTAGTTGATATTCATTTTAAAATGTTCATAGAATATTTTAAAAAATTAACTAAAATTGAAATAAAATTAAGTGAAATATAATCAGAATATTTATGATATTTTTTTTAAAAAATAAGAAAAATAAAATTTGAAGCACAAGTGAAATTATAAATATATATATATATATATATATATATATATATATATATATATTAAATATAGAAATTTTGAAAAACAAATGGCCAAAATGGCATTTCTGTAAATTTTGTAACAATTGTAGGGTCATTTAGGAAGAATATATATGATGGTACTTTTGAGATGGGCCCAAAAAAATTTGCCCTTAAAAAGTTGTTTTTTGAACAAATGAGACCCCACAAAATTTTTCCCTAAAAATAAATAGATTAAAATTAAAAATAAAATGGAAATATATGATTACCAAGGCCCCATTTGGTTAGTGTTCCCAACCAAACTCAACCCAACCCAAATAAAAAAATTTGGGATTGATTTTTTAGAATGCTTTTGGTAAACACAAAACTTAACACAACCCAAAAAATAATAATTGATTCTTCAAAACCTAAAAAATTGTGAAACAAAAAACAGTTGTTTTTTTGTGTGCCCAAAAAACTCAACCCATGAAAAATGATACGCTGGGAATTGCTTCAATTGTTATTGAGTTCCTGTGTTCTACTTTTATTAGTCTCATTTGCTTTTTCTTTTCTTTATCATTTTTCTTGTTGTAAGTCCTCGTTCTTTTTGTTGTTGATCCTCATCGCCGCTTGTTCCTCCTCCTCATAATTGTCTTCGCCGTCTACCTCCTCATAATCATCTTCGCCATCGCCATCACGAATCGTTCATCGCCTCTCTCGAACAGATTGATTTAGACGTTTATCGTTCAACGTTCATTTTGATTTAGGGTTTGGTTCATTCGTTACTGAAATTGAACAGGTTTCGATTTCGTTCATTCTTTAAGGTTTGGTTAATTCGTTATTGATTTAGCATTCATTCAATTGAAGCTCAAATCGAATAGGTTTCGATTTCAATTTAGGTTTTGGTTCTTGAATTTGGTTTAGGGTTCGATTTTGATTTTGTTACTGAAATCGATCACAAAATCGATTTCGATTTTCGATTCACAGTATTTTTTGAGAAAAGAGTCGGTTGGTTTGGTAATCAAATCAATGATAATACTGTGGAGAAGTTGTGTATATTCAGCTTTATTGACTGGACTAATCGAAGCTTCGATTTCCGGCATGGAGGCATGGCTGCATCGGATTCTATTAGATATACTGACGATTTCTTCCCTCTCTTGTATCTCCTAAAACTCAACCGTTCAGAATTTGATTTGCAAGTTCTATTATATATGTAATTTATTGATTGTTGCTAAGATTTGATGAATTTACGAGAAGTTATTGTTTGATTTCATTGAACGAGCTTCAATCGGGAAATTCAACTCGATTCAATCTTCTCTCACCTTCTCTATATTTGATTCACAGCATTTTTTATCACGATATTGTTGTGTGCTTACTCATTTCAAAGATTTTCATCTCTGTTTTTTTTTTTGGCAATTTTGATGGTTAAAACACTTATGTTAAAGTGGGTTTTGCATTTTAAAGTATGATTCTTGTGAAATTGGCGTTTTATTATCAAAGAATTTATTTCGGTATATCTATTTATTTTCGATTTTTTATGGTTATTTCATCTCTTTTTTGGCTGAACTTCATGGAATAATTGGTTCTCTTGAGTGGGTTTGGTTGCTGAAATCAATTTTAAGATAATATCGTTACCAAACGCGATTCTATTCCCAGTACAAAAAAAAAATATTGTTACCAAATACAATTTTATTCCTAGAAGGAAATAGAATTCTCAACTCAACTCAACCCAACCCATCCTAGTTGGGTTGAGAAAAGTGGGAACACTAACCAAACGCCACCTAACTGTTTCTCTCTAACGTCGAATGGATCTTCATCGTGGAGTAGGGTACAAATGTGGGATGCAAACGGCGAGAGAGATGGTCAGACGGTGATTTTCAGACAGAGGGTAGCGGTAGCGATGGCTCAACGATGGCAAGCAAACGACAGCGGGAACGAGGGAAATAATGAAAGGGTCCGTGGAGAAGAGAGAAAGAGAGACTTCAAGAACGACAACGACAACAGTGATGGCCAGTGGTTCATGGAGGTGAAAACTGATGAAATTGTGAAGTCAACAACTAGGATCGTGAGCAGGAGTAGGAACTAATGAAATTGTAAAGGTTTGTGCAAATGAATTGGGTTGAAGCGAAAAAAAAATTGGGTGGGGGAAAGAATTGAACCTCTAACGCTTTGCACTTTAAACATAATAAACTATCAATCTCAGCAATCCATTTTCACAAATTGATCTGGACTATTGAAATGTCTATCATCCTGATTTATCAATAGACTAACTTATAACCCGTGTCTGAAGGCATAAATTAAAAAAAAAAAAAAATATAACCTTAATTTAGGGGGAGGGGAATCATTTATAACCCATGCTAGAAGACAATATTTTAAAATTCAACACGTAAATAAAATTCGAAAAACCAAAAAAATGAAGTAAGCAACATAAGAGTAATTGTTCGGTTTGATTTTTATCCCTTTAAAAAATTCCAATAATGTTCTACATATTTATCACAGATTTAATGTTCACAATGAATTATAAACCAATTAAACTAAAAGCATCAACAATGAAAAATCATACAATCAAAATACTGGTACAAAACTATTGATGGATAAAACATGCAAAGCACTATTATGTTTCATTAAGAAATAATTTCATTACAAATACAAACACTTTAAAAATACTTCAAGAAAAATGTAGCCAAACAAAAACTCCCATAAAATGGATTCAGCATTCAACTCCTAACATCAATAATTGAAATGGCATTTAAGGGCCTGTTTGGTAACCGTTTCCATCCCATCCCATCCCATCCAAGTAGGATAGGATGCGATAGGATAGGATGCAATAAGAATTATGTTTTCTTCTTGGGAGTAGAATCGCATTTCATGACGAATTTTTTTTTTTGGTTATGGGAACAGAATCACGTTTGGTAACGATCTTATCCTAGAAATCAAGAGCGAACCATAAACTACAATCAATAAATCATCAAGCAATCGAACCCTAAACCTTAATTAAGAAATCATCAAGCAATCAAACTCTAAACCTTAATTGAAATTGAAATCCTAAACCCCAATCCAAATCCAAATCCTAAACGACTATCAAAATCAAAATCTTAAACCCCAATCAAAATCGAAACTCTAACAGGAGTTGTTGCTCGAAATTAAAATCGAAATCGATTACAATTCAAAATCGAAACCCTAATTTTGTAATCGAAATCGATTGCCAATGGACAGACGAAGCAAAATAAAACGGCGATGGCCATAGACAGATGAAGAAGACGATGGCCATGGAAGAAATCGATTGGCGATGGCGATGAGGACGTACGAAATCAATTGGCGATGGCAACGAGGACAACAAAGACAACGGCGAAAAGGAGGAGGACGACGACGCGGAGTAGAAGTATACGAAAAAGCTCATTGAAGAAGGAAAAAATAAAGAAAAGAGAGACTTACAAGAGTTGAAGGCTAGACCTCACTAACAATTGTGTTAATACCGGCCATATCCTTTTTTTGGTTTGGAAATGGGATTGGAATGAGAAGAAACAAAAAAAAAAAAAAATTCTTATGGCCTTCACAAAATGGAGAATCAATTCTGGGATTTTGGGATAGGGGTAGGATGAGAAACAGTTTTACCAAACGGTGTTCCCGAACAAAAATCCCAAAATTTTTGGAATGGGATGGGATGGGAACGGTTACCAAACACGGCCTAAGTTACCATAGCCATGTCATCAATAGTTGAAATGACATTTGAATAAACTCCACCAATAATCTCTGCAAAAAAAAAATGAAAAATGGTATAACAGATCAAGTAAATTAGCCTAGTGAGCAGAAAGAGAGCGAGAAAATGCTTAACAAAGAAAAATCGTAATCCACCATTAGAAATTGAATAACACAAAATTAGAAACAAAAAAAACTTTCGAATAAACTGGTTCACAATTTGAAAATACTTTTTTCCATCCAAAAGGAATTTTTTGAAATATAACTTTCCAAACATATATATATTATGTCTTAAAAACAGAATAAGAGTCAAAGAAAGAAAGAACCCTACCTTTCTGAAAGATTGGAGACCACGATATCTTGAAACAAAATAGTCTCTTTGAACCGAGAGATTTTACTCTTCAAGCTTGGCACTTCTGAATGCAGCTACTCCCAAATCAAATGAGAACTAAACATATATAACAAAATCAGTGTAACCTCCAACTGCATGGGAATTATTATATAGATACATACACACAACAATGTCAACAAAAAAGAGATGAAAAATCATATTAAAATCGCTAAAAGAATAAAATAAAGTCCAGAAATAAATTCAAATTATTCAAGAAACTGATGAAAAGTAAATAAAAAAACATTAGTTACAATGGTGGCTTGAAGAAACCGATGAATAGAATAAAAAAATATTAGTTGCTATAGTGGCGTTTGTTCAGTGGAAAGGGGCATTTACAAATTCTGCAAGAGTAGAAAAAACAATAAAAATCTAAATAAGAAGACGACAACAAAGAAGTTCATAAAAAGAAGGTGAAGATGTCAGTTTTGTTCTCAAAAACAAATTATTTTGTTCCTAGATCTATAATATAATGGAAAAAATAGAAGAAGAAAAAAACAAAAATTACTCACCCATCATATTCATTAGCTATGTTCTTTACAAAGGTTAGAATCAGGGCCCTCATCAACCAATCTTCCCTACACTCAAATGTATCCCAAATAAAGAAAATAAATTAATATAGCAACCAGATGAACTTAAAATTGAAGAACTATATAGCGATAAGTTGGCCTAATGAATTACCCAAGGGGAGGGAAATTGGGTAGTTATAAAAATTTATACAATTTAAATTTTTGAGCACTTAATTTATCAAATAATCAATTTATCCTAAATTAATTATTCTTTTCGTTACACAGTGGATAAGTGTTTAAATCTCTAGGTGCACACCAAAACAAAATGTAAATAAAGTAAACAATGAAGTACACCAAGATATATCCTAATTCAACAAGTTAGCATTGCCTAATCTAGTCTCCCGAGCTCCACGGAGATTCGCACCCTCTAAATCCCTGATTCCTTTAATGAGAAGAACCAAACTCTTATAATGATTCTTTTCCCAGGTAAGGATTGAACCTTTACAATTTACTCAAAATTAATTCTATTTAGGAAAAATCAAAATCTACTTCTTTTTCAAGAGAAAAGAATAACCTAATTTTTTTATACCTTTGGCAAAGATCAAACCTCAACATTTTTCCCAAAAAAATATTGAAACCCTTGCTACCGTGACTAGATACAGCCCCAACCGTATCTAATCCGCACAAACTCACCAATACAAAAAGTAATGAGTTTCTTCCCACTTGAAGTTTCTGCCACCTCAAAACAATTATACTAGATTAATGTCCCGAAATTTACTACGTAATAGAATTTAAGTGAGAAATTTAATATCTAATTATAACAAGTGTGGGTAGCACAAAATTAAGTATGTAAACAGATAATATCACAAAATTGTTTTAAAAAGAATTTTTATACTCTTAAGTTTAAAAAACGATTTTTCAATGATCTTAAAACCAAGTAATAAACAATAAGTGAAATCAATTCAACACAATAACTTAGAAAGATCTCACCAGGAAAATACCGAAAGAATATAATCAGAATCGCAAGACAACACAAATCAGTGACGCCAACTCAACAGCGCTTTAGCGCAAGAACTTTTCACACAATAATCTCTCGAATGATCTCTCGACTAAATCTCAAAATGATAACTCTCAGAAAACTTAGGAACTCGATAGTTCTTGAAGTGATGTAATTAGATCTCAATTTCGCAGATCTATATATAGTGATTTTAAATAAGCGCTCCAACAGCTAATTTTGACAAGATAAGTCTTTAAAGAGCACTTATAGACCCTATATATCATATATTTTCAATCTCTGTATAATTTATTTAAAAATATCTTTTAAATCTCTCAATTAAGTCCACAAATTATTTCTTAAACTTTGATCACAAAGATATGAAGTATTTAGTTGCTAAAATTGAGAGAATCTAAAATTATATGTACCAAATCAATAGGGATATTAAAATAGATATGACATATCTTTAATATATTTAAATACCCCAAATCTCTCCATCAGATTTGCCAAAAACAGCTAGTTACGGCTAGTTTTTTATCAAAACCTTAAAATCCTCGAAATCTCAACCTACACAGTTGGTTAACCGAACCCCTGCCAGTCGATTAACGAAACAATTCAACATATAATATAGGCCAAACCCAAAAAGGTAGTCGGTTGACCGAATACCCCATGGTCTGTTGACCGATCGATTCAGGTTGTAATCCAAGCCAAAATTAAACCACGGTCGGTTAACCGATCCTATCATGATCAGTTGATCGATCGATTCAGAGAGTTTCACTTGGCCAATCGGTTGACCAATCTCTCCTAGTTAGTTGACCGATCAATTCAAAGAGATACACTTTCCAACCCAAAACCAATCGATTGACCGAACCTCTGCTAGTCGGTTGACTGATCAATGCTGGATGCTCTCTTTTCCACATATTTCAGCTCCAAAATTCATCGTTTAATCCCATTAACTGGTTGCTTTTCTCGGTTAACACAATTGACACTAAAATTCAATTTTAAACACTACTTTTACTTAGGTCAATTTTCATTTTACAATTTCACATAGGAGCAAATATTTGAACAACAATTAGTACACCAATTAGGATCCTAAATTTCATTAAATCAAACACACATAAATATAACTCATCAATTAGTGTCGTGTGTTATCCTAATTCGAGATACATCATGAGTATAAGAGTATTAAAGTTTTTTTCACCTAATTTCTTTGAAATCTTCAATACTCTTCATTTCTTCATTATCTATCTTCGCACCCTTAATAATTTCTTCATGATTCAATCTTTGATTGGAACTCTTATACTGAAACACTCGACAAACACATTAGTTCCACAAAAAACATCAACCCTTAATTGTCCATCAAAACCTCGAGATCAACACGATAGTTTATAAGTTATACCTAAATACAAAATCACCAAGTCTGTTTTATGAAACAAAAAATAGAAGAGACTGGCTATATTCAAACAATTTCAATTCCAAAAGTTAAGTGAATTTGTGAAAATGCTACTGAAAAGCTAAAAGATAGTACCATCCATCAGCGGTGTCTCGAATGTCCAAATATACAGTTTCAAGCAGAAGCTTTCTTTATTAAACAAAAGCTAGTTAATTCAGAAGAATAAATCAAATTTGATGAAAGGAAACCACAAACATCCCAAACTTCGCCCAATTCAAACGCAACTGATTACCAAATAAATCAAATGAATACAATTAGGAAACAACAAAATAGATAAGAACACGAAAAAACAACGACACATGCACAAAGATATCTATGTTGCTGTTTCTCAGTCATTCGTCCAGGAAAAAGGGTTTAAACATCTCATGATTCAAAACCTGTAAAACAAAGGGCATAATTAAATGTTATCATAAACATGAAAGAAACTCAAGAAATAAAGAAGCAAATATTTTCTCTACGATTCAAACATTATACAAAATAGTTCACAATGTATGAAATTCAGAATATAAACACACTACACACGTATATATTCAGTCGCAATGTAAACTTGGTGATCTGATTAGGGAGCAATCAATATGAAATTAGAATAACTTCATAAAAGATCAAATACACACACAAATGATATGATGGAAGATGATATGAGACCAATTTGATTATAAAAAAAAATGATATAATGGAAGATCCATATTTAGGGGGAGGAGAGAAAAGGAAAACAACACATTAGAATGGTGATACACAATATTTACAAAATACCCACCTCAACTTCCTCTTTGTCAAGGCCATACGTGCCAGCATCATACAAAATTCTCTTCATTTGATCCGATAAAATTGTACCAAAAAATCAGCCATGTGAAATTTATAATCAGTTCAAAGTTCTCCTAGGATAACTACTATAGTTATAACCAAAAGTAAAATTTATTTCAATAACAGAGAATTCATAACATAATTGTTTCGTTTGGAAGTTGACGTATAAAATTGAGAAAAACTCACATAACTGGAATCGATTTCTTGGAGTGAAGGTTTTTTAGTCCATTTATCAGGAAGCCGTTGTTGCACTATGAATTTATCTCTGTTTAGTACCCATATCAAAAAAGAAAAGTTGTACTAAGAATTTAAATCTATTTAGAACCCATAGTTAAAAAGAAAATGATTCATTTTAATATTCATATTCGTATGTGTGTTCAAGGGACCATAAGTAGAAATCAAGCACCATCTTCATATAATTTACCCAAATGCACTCTCAAGGTTCTCTTTTCCAAATCAATTTCTTTAATCATCCAAACACAGAGAGTTAAGTACATGCAAGAGTAGGCATCCGACAATAACCCCTACTAGAGGCCATGAATCGAAGACAAATCTATCAATTAGAATCCTTATAAGATATTTGATGAATATGACCTTGGATTTTTCGATTGGCCTGCAAATAAGAGGTGAAGTAATATGGTGAATCATAAAGCAACTTGATTAGCGGTGTTAAATTAAGAAAATGAATAAATCTATATTAGGGAAACAAAAATCTCATGATTGGCGGAGAGGATATTCGATGAGGGGCGGAGGTGACGGTATGTTGGGATTGTATGGTGAACTAGATTTCAGGAAGTCAGAGACTCAGAGGTGGTTGTGGTTGCCATTTCGAATCTAAGAGGGATTATTTGATTTTGAAATTAGAGTTTTTGTCCATGGCGTACCAGGGTACAAATCAAGGTTGAATAAGATAGTGAGAGAGATAACGTACCTACAAGAGAAGAGAGCAGTGGCATGAGCGGCAGTCATAGGGGAGATTCACCGATGTTGAAGTCGACGCCGTTCTTTAAAGCATAAGGCAAAGATACTAAGAGTGAGAGGGAAAGAGGTGGTGCACGGCGGTAGACCAAGAGAGTGAGAGAAATGACAAAGATGGAACTGTATGATTTGGGAGCTAAAATGATTGAAGCAATGGGGAAAAAAAGGAGAAGGGCGGCTATGCAATTGAAGAAGGAAAAATCGGTGAAAAGTCCCATTTTTAAAGTCTAATTGGTGAAAAGTCCTTTTATGTTATTAGGTTTTGATTTAATTCTTTAAGTTATATTTCACTTGTGTTTTAGTCCCGCATTACAGGAATTGTAGGAATTGTAGGGAGCCCTTAGTGAGTATATCGGATTTTTATAGTGAATTTTGTTACATGTAACTAATGATAATTATAATTTCATAATTGTTATTTTTCACACATATTTAAGTATTTTTGGTTACATGTACTTTAGTTACATGTTATAATTACACACACACACACACACACACACACACACATATATATATATATATGTAATATTTTGTGACGTAACTAAAAAAATATCAATTTTTTTATAGAGACATGTAACTAAAAAGTTACATATTATTGGAACATGTAACTGAAAAAATCAAACTTTTTAGTTGCATATTAGAGACATGTAACTAAAAAGTTACACATTATTGGCACATGTAACTGAAAAATATTAAACTTTTTAATTACATGTGAGAAATATCAATTTTTTTAATTATATATCAGAGACATGTAACTAAAAAGTTATATATAATTAGTTATCTTTAACTAATTATATATATTTTGTGATATCAAACAAATTTTTTACACACAAAATTGTTACATGTAAAAAAAAAAAAAGTTACTTGCAATTAATATAGTAATATTACACACAAAGTAGTTACATGTAACTAGCGCGTGATTATCATATGTGCAAGGCTAGCACCTTTTTAAAATAGATGGAACTAAGTCAAAAAATTTTACCGCCTCTAGGACTTTTGGACAATTAGAGCCTAAATGTAGGACCTCTCACCTATTATCCCTTGAAAGAATCAGTTGAATGCTACTGATTTTTCTTTTAGGGGTTATGTGTTAGGGAATGAGTAAGAGAGAAGAGAAATGGGCATCATTTAATTTTAACTGTAATAAATTTAACAATGATTTGTAAGAGTTAATATGGATAGTTGTTTATAAGGATTATAAAAGGTAGTTGAGACTTACTTAGAGAATCCATATACGTCTTTTTTTATTAGATACAAGAGTATAACCCGTGCCTGGAGGCATTAGTGTAAAACAATAAAACAAATTGACATAATTTTCTCTGTATACAACATTATTCACCCATTGTGCACCTATAACTAACATTGAACATCAATAATAACTAACATTGAACTTCAATAATAACTAATAATCGAAACTAATATTCTCCACCTATTTAATTTGAACATCAATAATAACTAATAATTGAACATCATTAAAAAAAAAATCCAATAGATTATCTTCTATGTTTCAACAACTAGAAAAATTAAAATATAAAAATAACAAATTTAGACATGATAAATTACACAAAAAATAGAAAAAAATACATTTTAAACCCTCTAGGTATAGACACATTTTTAAATGGTCCCTCTCCGTTTGAACTTTTCATTTTAGACCCTCTATGTATCAGCACGTTTTTAAATTGTCCTTTTGTCAAACAATTTGTCAAAACTAACAAAATATAGGTGCAAAACAGTTTTTTTACTTATTTTTAATTTTTTAATGATTTTTTTTATTCATTTCTTTCTCTTTCTCCCGCTCAACTCTCTATCTTCCTCCTTCTTTCTTCTTTTCTCTCTCTCCCTCCCTTCATTTTCTTGCCGGCCGGAATCACCCCCGTAACAGGGGGTGAACCACCCCCTGTTACATGGGTTGTTCAGCCCCCATAATAGGGGGTGGAACTACCCTGAAACAGGGGGTGGTTCCACCCTCGAAACGGGAGGGTGAACACCCCATGTTACAGGGGGTGGTTTCGTCTAGTAGGGAGAGTGGGGGAGGGATAGAATGAGGGAGAGAGAGGAATAAGGAAGAAGGAAGAGAGAGTGTTGAGCGGGAGAGAGAGAGAGAAGTCAAAGAATAAAAGAAAAAGAAAAATGAATAGAAAAAGAAAAAAAGATTAAAAAATGAAAAAAAATATAAAATGACAATTTTGCCATTAAAATTCTATTAGTTAGGATATAATTTCTGACAGAAGGACTAAATAAAAACGTGCTTATACCTAGGGGGTTTAAAATGAAACACTCAAACGAAGAGGAACTATTTAGAAGTATGCCAATACCTAGAGGGTTTAAAATGTACTTTTTCCCAAAAAATAATATGAAAAAAAAAAAATCAATTATAACAACACAAAAAAAAATTTCTCAAAACATTAGGAACAAAAATATAAGAGATTTTTTTGAATGTAGGAATAAAAATTAGAAGTAAAAAAGAATTCTCATCTCTCACAAAAAACGGAATAAAATAATTATATTCTCAAATGCAAACCAAATCTCACTTAAACATGGCTAGAATCTGATTTAGGTCACAAAAAAAAAAAAAAAAAATGTAACTAATGAAGATTTTTCGAGAAAGAAATTACCATTACTTTCATCCCCTATTGACCAACATCAATGAAAAATACTATAAACCATGCTCTAAAATACAAACTTCAAAGTCCAACAAAACACAATGAAATCATTTTATTATACCATGTCCAAGAATATGAATATATTACCTCCACATTCTTTTCAATTTTTATACATTTAACACATAATAAGTTGTAAGAATTATTACAATAACTCTATATTTTCAACTTCCAAGAATGAAGGGTTATATGAATCGTAATACTTACTCAAGCAAAACTTTCAAATTCCAACTAACCAATCAAAAGCATATCTAGAGAAGACCATATCATTATTTTTATTTTTATTTTTGCAAATGAGATCTTAATTTTGCAGATACAATCTACCTACCATCTCCCTCAAACAAAATGAACAAAATTATTAAATATTACCTATACACAATTTTTTTTTAGATAAATCTCTACTCTTTAATAGTCATATACGAAACCAATGTCCTCACCTAGAAAATAAAATAATATAATTTATATTACAGCCAAAAAAAAAAAAAAAATTTAGAAGATTTAAACCAAAAAAAAAAAAAAAAGGAAAAAAAAAAGATTTTTTTTTATAGAATTAATAAAATGGGCATTTCGATCTTTAATGAAACTAACTCAATGTTCAAATATCTTTATTTCTTGCAATTACATCACCTGCTAGACTTTCCACATGCGCAACATTTGACATAACATGAAATACAAAAAAATTAGAAGTAAGATAATTGGGTTTTAAGTGAAAAATAAAAGATAACATTGAGATTGAAAATGTAAAGAAATATCATTTTTTCCTAAACTACTTAAAAATGTGGGCAACAAGAAAAACCTTCAGTTGCAATTACAACCAATACAAACTTACTTAAAAAATAACCGAATACTCGAACAATATGCTACATTAGATTATATAGGTCCTGAAAAATAGAAAAGATGCTTGGTCATATGTGCACAATGTTAGACACTTAGTAGCAGATCATTCTTCAAAAATAGTGGAGAGGGTGGCAACAACTGAAAACTTCTTTGAAGCAAACTCATAACAGAAGATTTAGAAAAGCAATGCTCACCATTAAAAATAAATGAGTTGCTCATAAAATCTCCATCGACCATATAGAAGCAAAATCTAATAGAAATATAGATACGGAAAGCAAACATTTTATCTATTGAAATCCACAAATCGAAGGAAGAAAAAAAAAATGTTAAAATATACCTGGGTTGCAATCTGCATTTCAATTTTCTAATCGACCTATGCGATAAAAGCTCCAAAATAAACCTAGAAGGAAGGGGGTGAATAAAGAATCGCCACAATTTAGAACTCAAAACACCATCCTTACATTACACTAATCTGAAGTAAAATATATTTTTGATCAAAATGTGAAGTAAAATGTGAAGCTCTGTATTTTTTTTTTTATCAACAATGGATTCAGCAGCGAAAATCCAATTTAACAATCAGTACTAGAATTCTAATGTTCTATCCCCATAAATTTGTTATGAAAATTTGGGAGCATGACATAAACAATTTGGAAGCGTAACAGAAACAGAAAAACAAAAAAAATTGACACATAAATAAACATTATAGTTAGAATGATCAATTGAGACCAAAATTTGATCAATCGCACGAAAATTCTCATTTTTTGTACTTCTAAGAAACCATTATATAATAGAATGATACAATTCAATATATCCTTAAGATAAGGGAAATCTCAATAAAACATACATGATGGAAAACATTAGAAAAACTAAAGTTGAATGATTAAAATTGATGTGTTAATCGTCTCCTATAGAACAAATGGATAAATTAATATATATATAGGGAATAACAATAGAATAATTGAGGATGAGTAAAAAAATGTTTCAAGCAACTACAACTTAATGAGCTGATGAAAAAAATACAAAACATTGAAAAGAAATAATTGAGAAATAATCTTTGACATCTCATTTCGCAAAGAAGATTATCCTAGAATGAGATTATTAGTGCAAAAGAATTCAAATAACTACTCCACACTTACACGATACAAAGGTTTGTTGTCGTAAAACATATCTAGCTAGGTAGCTAAGCTCTAATCAATAATAGGACAACGAAGAAATCCAAAATCATCCAGATCATATTCCATAAACCTTCTCGAGCTAATGCATAAAATATATGAGAATCATGTCTGGTAGCGCGCGAAATGACACGCCGCTACTACGAGGTCTAAGTTTTAGTATAGTGTGATCGTTAAGATCGGGTTATCATATCCACAGGGATTGGTGTCGTTACTATCGAATACCGCGTTTGTCGTGACCTAAGTTTATCTAGGCAAAAAACAAATGTAATTAATTAATTAAACTAATACTAATATAACCTAAATTAACTACACTAATTTGCTAATATGTTTTAGGGTGAAGAATCGCCTAGGGATTAACGTGTTTACAAATACGTGTTCGATCTCGATTTACTCACGTTTACGGTATTCGACCTATTTGACAATCTCGGTACGTAAACTCCACCGCCACCTTTCCCTAGTGTAAGACGGGGAATACATGACTTCGAGTCAACGAAGAAGTCCCCTTCAACGTCTTAACGACCCTAGGTCACGTGAGTCTCGCTCAGCGTCATTGATTGCACACAATCCAACTTACTCCCGAGTTATTGGATCGTCGCGTTGTATTTACCCTATCGACAATCTCCATTCTAAAACTCCCTGACCACCTTTTCCGAGTGTAAGACGAGGGATATAACGCAACTTCGAGTCAACGATGAAGTCATCCTCAACGTCTTAACGACCCTAGATAGCGTGTGTCTTACCCCACATCATCGATTGTCCACGATTCAAATCCCGACCGAGTTATAGAATCGTGGCGTTTGTTTACCCTAATCCGAATCTAGGGTTTGTTAAAACCCCGTATTTTCCATTTACCATTCTAAGCATAATAAACAAACAATACAATAAATACAATCAAACTACAAAGAACAATCACAAACGAAGCACCGAAATTATCCAAACAACGTATTTATAAATATAGTGTTAATCCCTACAACAATCCATATTTAACTCGAGGCCATAGTCGCATATACAATAAAATAACGAGCTAAACATGCTCACATGATCCTAAGATAAAGAAATAAGGAAGAACAATCGAAGAACTTAGCCTCGTCCGAAGATAAATCGCTAAGAACGCCCTACGATTGATTCGCCGTCTTCTCCACTTTGGGATGTGAGCTCCACCTCTAAAATCCCTAACTATACCCTTAGATATAGCCTAAAGGGCTCAAAAAGCTAAGGGGGCAAGAGAGTTACCAGCCAAGGGGGATATTTATAGCAAAAATATCCTAAAAATATCTCAAGACTGTGCAGGGCAAATCCGCCTAGGCAATAAAAATTGCGCCTAGGCGGAGTTAGGCCGGTTTGGTCTGATCGCCTAGGCGGTGAAGTAGGCGGTAGACTGGAAGAATATTCTGTTAGATTTCCGCCTAAGCGAGCGACTGTCAGTAGCCTTTTTACGTCCTCTGCTGGATTTCTGCTTAGGCAATAGAATCTTCGCCTAAGCGGTCGTCCGTCAGTAACATTTTGCTCTTCTCTGCATTTTCACCGCTTAGGCGGTGGTCTGGACGCCTAAGCGGTGGGCCTGTTTCATCTTTTAGCCTCCAAACTTGTTTATCCACCGTAACTTCGAACCGCTTTGGTTCAATCTCATCGTTTTAGCTCCAGTTTCCTATCTTTTTGACCCACACACCTGAGTTATACAAAAAGTATGAAAACTAATTAAAACATAATAAAAATAACTATAAACATATTCGAAAATTAACAAATTCGGATTGGAAATAGATAGGTTTTCACATCTATCAATGTCTAATGTCATGACCGAACACTAAACCATAGAATTTTCATAGGAACCGATGCTTAGGGGAAGTTATAGATTCCACAAACCTATTTCCACATCTAAGGTTCAGTTAGTCCAGAAATACCTTGCGTATACCCAATTCCAAATGGTGATGGCAACGGTTCGTGGTTCCTGACCATGGTTTCTAAAGATGGTGGTGGTCGTCGGGAAGTACCTGAACTTGAATTCAAAAACAGAACATTTGCAAATATTAGTTTGACCAATAAAATTTTCAATACTTCAAACATCAAGAGATAGAGGGAAAAACTTGGATAGAAAGAGAGAGACGCAAGAAGCAAATAGAGCAATAAGAGGGGGAGCCGCCGCCGTTCCCGACGCTGATTGACTAAGATTAGACGGAGACAGATTGTAGTGGTGTAGGATCGATGATAACACCATGGAGAATCGATGAAGATGCCCTAGAGTAATAGTGATGGTGGTACGCGATGATACCCGGCGACGGAGCAATAATGACGGCGACGGAGCGATGCCTTAAAGGATTGATGAAGATGCCTTGGAGCCATGATGATAGCGGTGCACGGCGATGCCCTGTGATGGCGGTGGTTTCATAGACGCAGTAGTCGTGACGGCGAGAGAGAGAGAGAGAAAAAGAGAATCGCGTGGGTGTGTGTTGGAATTGGAAGGCTATTCACGTCAATTGGAAGCTAAGTGCGAACTGTAAGCAAAAGAGAAAATGGAATCTATTATGTGAATTGGAAGCTAAAAAGGTAAGTACTCTAATTAATGCTATTGAAAGTTCAAGTTATTGGAAGCTAAAAGGGTAAGTGCTTTAATAAGTGGTCACGCGAATTTGAAGCAAAATGGTAAGTGATCTAAGAAGTAAAAATGGACACAGTTACTCTAAGTATATGTGTGGCTCTAAACCCTAAACCATGTGGTGTATTATACAAAAGTCATCAAACGGCTACCAATATCTAGAAATTTGTCTTTTGATTCGATAATTGTCTTTATAAGTGAGTTGATTTATTATATAGACAGGTTAATAGATTGCATTTGATTATCAAACGGGAAAGAGTAATAATGAAAAAGTTTCCCCTTTTAAAGTGCCTAGTCAATGGTTGTTGAGGACCAGTATCAGAAAACCATGGGAAGGAGATTGCCAAGTCAGTGGGTGAGACTTAGGGCTTGTTTGATAACGACTTAATTTTTAAGTACTGAAAATTTAAGTGCTGAAAATTAAGTGCTTAAATTTTAAGTGCTGAATATTTAAGAAAGTTGTTTGATAAATTGTGCTGAAAATTTAAGTGCTGAATTTTATTTGTTTGTTTGATAAATGTAAAATTTGAATTGCTGAAAATTGTTTAATTTACATAATTACTCTTGAATCAAGATAATACAAAAAAATAAAAATAAAATCATTTCTATAAAATTAAACCACCATAAAATTCTATAAATTTTGTAATCATTGATAAATTAAAAATGTTTAATTTCTATAAAAAAAATTAACATAGTTTCTCAAAATCAAAATCAAATGGAAATATCATTCGACAATACAAAGAAATTTTTGTTAGAAACAAACAGATCATATAAAACAGATCTCATGGTTTAGAACAAGAACAAGAACTAATTTAGATATATGAAGTTACACAACACAGATCTCATGGTTTAGAACAAGAATTGAATATTAGAAATGGAGATCAAATTCTATAAAGTTACACATAACACACATCTCATGGTTCAGAAAAAGAAAAAAAATCTCAGATCGAACGCGAAATCGGCCTCGCAACGAAGCGATAAAAAAAATGACGATCTTCTGACTCCCTGCTCTTCTTCGACCCAAACAAAACCTAATCCAAGATTTGAATCGTTAATTGACGAGTGTCTTCTTATTTGAACATTCTCGAACATTTGAATCGTCAATCACCGAAATTGTTTAGCCTCACCAAATCGAATCAATCTCTGAAACAATCAATAAAAGCTTTTAATCAGGTCAAAATCTAGGGTTTGTAAATTTCAGTGACGATTTTTGAAATTTGAATGGAATTTGAATTGAAATTTGAACTAACCAGATTGCAAGAGAGGAGAGTGGCCTTCAATTGAAGCTTGGCTATGTCTTGGTAGTACTCGAGCTTCGTTGGATTTTGAGGATTATCCATTGCTATAGCAGTGTCTCAGAGACCTTTGAATTGGATTATGCTTCTCCTTCTCCGAGTTTGCGCCGGTTGAATCTTCTGGTTTGCCATCTGGTTCGCACTCGCCGCCGCCTACCTCATCTGCTCTCTCGTCTCTAAACAAAATGAAACAAGGAAGAGCGGTGAGAAAACCTTACATCCCTAATCGTCAAAACAGTAAATCAATCAATCAGAACACATGATGATAGACAAAAATGGAGCAAATCGCTTATGATAAAATCGATTTCAGTGGATCAATGAGCAAAATCAATGTATCTAGATTTAAATCTCGTTGATCTGAATGATGATTTCTGAAGAAACCCTAAACTATAGATTTGAAGAACATACCTTGTTGAAGAAACAAAAAACTCTCAAGTCGATCTCTTGCCGCTGCTTCTATCTTTTCTGCTCAATGAAGATTGATCGACCATTGCCTCTTATCTGCTCAACGAAGATCGATCGATCGCCTCTTTTCTCCTTTGCTCTCTTTTCTCAGCTCTCTTCTCTGTGCTCTTAATTTTCATCACTTAAACAACACTTCCATGGGCGAATTACGAAATGAGCATAAGAAACCAAGGTAGAATGGAGGGCAAAAACGATAATTTTTTTTTTAATTTAGAAAATATTGAGCGCCTTCGGCCAAAAAAAATAAGCAAGGAGATCTTTATTGGATTTTTTTTTTTTAATTTTTCAGCTAATTTAATTAATTAAGTAATTTTAATTGTATTTTTTAAATACACTTAATTAACTAAGTCTTTAATCTAATCAGTTTTAAGTGTGTATTTTTTTTTTTTTTAGAAAATGGCCCTACTCCTTCACCATGAGTCGACTAGCTGCCCTTATCGTTAACGTCCGAAAGGTTGTCCGCTGAATCCCTCCGCAAAGCCAACATTATCCGCAATGCTGACAATGAATCTCTCCTCCTGCTCTTCCTCTTCCTTGGCTGCATTGCCGCTTGCACCTTCTCCCATCACCTATTATTCGTCTCCATCAACCCTAAGTAGCGTTTCTAGCAGCAAGAAGAACGCACTTTTCACCTCTCTCTGCACGGCAAGCGGCAGACGGCCGCTTGATCCTTTTCATCTGCGAATTCGAGCATCATCATCGTCGTCGTCTCCAATGATTGAAAAAGAGACACCGGAGAGCCAACGGCCCCACACATTTCTTCGTGAATCCGATGATAACTCGTCGTCTTCGTCGACAAAGACGGATTCTGTGAGAGCTCGGTTTGAGAAGATGATACGGGAAGCGCAGGACAGCGTCTGCTCGGCTATTGAAGCCGTTGATGGAGGTGGGAAGTTTAAAGAGGATGTTTGGTCGAGGCCCGGTGGCGGAGGTGGAATCAGTAGGGTGTTGCAGGATGGCGCAGTCTGGGAAAAGGCTGGTGTCAATGTATCTGTCGTCTACGGCGTCATGCCTCCGGAAGCTTATAGAGCAGCCAAGCCTACTGATAACGGCAATGCCAATAGCCAGCCCGGTCCCATTCCTTTCTTCGCTGCCGGCATCAGCTCGGTAATTCCACCTTCAACTAATGGAATTTTATTACTTTCTCGCTCTACCTGTCGCAAAAATCAAATGTGTTCTGTTCATACATATGCATATGTAAATTGATTGTAATTCCCTACAATACTTTACTAAATTGCACGAATTTTGATTAGGTTTTGAGTACTAGCTGATTTTTTTTTATTTTTTTGGCGGTGAGGATATTGTGTTAGCCCTATCTATCTAAATTAGAAAAGGTCCTACTACCTTTCTTGCATAAATGACGACCCAAAAATATGTTGCGCGGATGATAATCTGAAATTTGTTTCTTTCGCTGCTCTGCTATTTTGTTCGGCGGGGTAACTTTATGGGCCATGTATATCCAGAGATTTAAATCCACAGACTTGTGTCACGGCCCAAGTCCTAGCAAGTCCAATTTTCATCCAGCTCAAGTGCAACGGAGCTCTTAGTTTCCTGAAGATTCCAGAGAGCTCTAGTGTAGTCCACAGTGGATTGTGTTGTATATTTTTAGATGTATATAGAGTATTCTTTAGGAGGATATTTTGTTAGAAGGTTCCAGGTTTTAGAATCTCAATCGTCAGATCAAATTGATATTGGCCGTTCATCTCCAAGGCCAAAGTTTATATAAGGAGAGGAGCTCATTTGCTCCAAACCATCCCCAAATTCCTCAAATTCTAGAGCTTAGCAATTCTTATAAATTTCTTTCTAGAGATATAAATAGATTCTTTCCCCAAATTCCTTCAATTTCTATTAATTTTTTTTGCTAGCGACAGAGTTGGTTAGGCTTACTTAACGATTCCAACATGGTGGAATAACGCTAAGGTCGCGTGGGTTTTTAGGGGAAAATTTAGCCCGTGACAGTTGGTATCAAAGCCTAATGACTATCACGGATAGTTGAAGGGTTCGTTCCTGGGTGCACAAGCCGTTACCCTTAGAGGTTGAAGGTTGTCGGAAGAAATGACAAAAAATGGTTCATCTTTCAGGAGAATGCCCAAGATCAAGTACCCAAGGAGTAGTGCTAAGGGAGGCGTCAAAGCAAATCGAGGGACCAAGTGTCCAACATAGAGGCCAGGATGGTGGAGGTAGAGATTGAGGTAAGTAACACTCACTCTCAACTTGAGGACGTCCACGAGCGATTGGACGAGCTAGAGTCGGAGGATGCTGCTATCCACGATGCTATGTGGGGTGCCTTGAATGAGCTGGGTGGTTCTTTGGTGGTGGAGCTTCGAGTTCCTCGTGATGAGCTCATGGGTGAGATAGCTAAGTTCCAAGGCCATGATGAAACAAAGTTCAACAAAGTTCGAGCCGACGTGGATGAAATTCACTCAGACTTAGCCTTGTGCAATCGTGCGAGAGCAACTGGGACTAACATGTCCCAGGACATTCTGAGGGTTGAGGTACCCAAGCCACCACGAGCTGGAGAACTTCCTATGGAGTCTTGAGCGATATTTTGAGGCTACGGTTATAAGGGACGAGGTCGCTTGAGTACGCACAATAATATAATACCTCACTGATACTGCTATTTTGTAGTGGTGAGGACGATACGAGGACATTGAGAAAGGTACATGGCACATAGAGTCATTTGATTAATTCAAGAAAGATATTACCCTCTAGTTTTGTTCAACGCATGCGAAGGACGAAGCATGGAGGAAGCTTCATCGACTTAAGCAGACGAGCAAAGTTTCAGATTACGTGGAGGAGTTCACAACATTGATCCTGGAGATCTTGAACGTCTGGATTCATTTTTCTTCTTTCTCAATGGCCTATAGTCGTGGGCAAAGTCTGAGCTAAGGCGATGGGGGGGTGCAAGACTTGGCGTTTGCCATTACCGAGGCTGAGGATGAGTTAGGTGGCATGGACTTACTAGAGGATGATGTGGTGGTGGGTGGAAATATATCCAAAATAGGGACAGGGCGCTGAAGCACGGGGGCATCCTCTTTGTAGTACACGGGTATATCTGGGGAAGGCGAATATCTAGAGAAATAGAGCACAGTTTCAAAGAATATGACATCCATAGAGTTGTGTAAATACAAGTAATAGGATCATAGCACCTATATCCTTTTGACATGGGGAAATACCCAAGAAAGGCACATTGGATAGCCTTATAATCTAGCTTGGTGCTAGAGGTGCTATGATTTTGAACAAAGCAGGTGCACCCAAAGACATGAGGTAAGATGGGAAATATAGTAATATCGGGCTGGAGTATGTGTAGGGGTGCCTTACCGCCAAGTACTCGATTACGGGTACGCTTCAGGTAGGCAACAGTAAGATCCGCCATGTGCCAAAAATATATTGGGACATGCATACCAGGTAGAAGATATCGAAAGATAAACACAATGTGACGGTTCTTACCTTCTGCCACACCAATCTATTTAGGAGTGTAGGGACAAGTAATTTGTAGAAAGATGTCTCTCTTGTTAAGTTATGGCCTGAATTTATTAGATATACATTCCCTACCATTATCAACCCAGCTATTGCGGACAACAATTTTATATTAGGTTTTTAGTCATTGAAGAAAATGAGTGAAGTGAGGAAAAATCTTTTTTTTTTTCTTCATTTGGTAAACCCACGTGCATCGACTATAATGTTGTATGAATGTGACATAGTAATGGTACTGTGAACTGGTTGTGATAGGGAAGGCACCTATACATCTGAATGAATGAGATCAAAGGTCTGTCGAGCACTGTGCATGCGAGGAATATAGGCAGTGAGGATATGTTTAGATAATTCACAAGTCATACAATGAAACTTAAAATCCTTGCATGCTTTATTAAGAGAGAAATAAACAGCATATCCTAAATGAGTATGCCACAAGTCTAAATTTTGGAAAGAACACGGAGATGGGCAGTTGGAACTGAGCACTTTAGGCTTAAAGCTAAGTGTAACCGTGGTGAATAGGAGTGGGTTTTGGTGGGAAGGGCGCTATATCAGCCATTGCGGCAATAAGATAAGATAAGCACTTTTACCTTGGCGGTTCTGAGAGTGTTGTGGTCGAAAGTCGAGGTGGAGCTCAAAGCACTGATATATAAGATGACCTAGCTTACGACAATGCTGGCAGTTAGCAGTACTTGGTCCTATTGGATGAGTACTGAGAAGAACAACAATGACCATTTGTTTTGGGATGGCATGGAAGGGGTTAGGTAGCAGGATGAGTTGTCATCGTGCATCCCTATCAACAATCACAAATGCGGCATATAGATTGGGTATCGGAGATGTGTTTAAAATTTGAGTTCAAAGATTTTCAATCTCAGGTTTTAAACCCATCAAGAAGTGGTAAGTCTGAGGCTGATCCTAGCGCTTGGTCTTAATATCAACATCATTTGGGAACTTACTCAAAGGTTTGTATTAAGCCAACTCCTCCTATCTAGTCTAAAGGAACTCGAAGTAATCTGCAACTGACAGTCCCAAGGTGCCTAAAAGGCATGTGAGATCTCATGATAGAGGTCCAAGATTCGGGATTCATTGTGGGCATGGACATACATCTTCATTAAAGCCGACCACTGGCCATAAAATGTCTCGTGGTACATGAGCATATTGTAGTTATATTCTTCCATAGAATTAAACATCCAACCCAAGATCACACAATTATCTGCATCTGACTTGGTGAATTTGGGATCAGTTATTCGGGCTTAGGTTCAATTCCCAACATTCATCCGGTCTTTTGTTTTCCACCAAGGTAGAGTTGAAATGAACGACACTAGGCTTAGAAGCTTTTCCCGTTCAACAATACACTGATAACGCGATGAACCTGGGCATTGGGTTCACGGGATCTGGGCAAGCAACCAATTACATATCTCCTTCATTTCCAGTAGCCATGAGTCCCAATAACATAGTATGTCAGAAGAACTCGACGGAAAGCAACGAAAATAATTAACGGGAGGCTAGGAATAATACAATAGAGGTAACCGGACACTTGGTTACCTCGACAAGAGGTGAAAGAAGGGTACCATTGTCTAATACATCTCGGACGACGATTTTGGGTGCGGCAAGCGATGCTGCTAGGAAGGTCGTAAGACATGCGATGGATGGTGGGTGCGTGTAAAGGGGGTGATGCTGGTGGATCTTTATGCCGCTGGTGGATATGTGTAGGAGTGCTAAGGTTTTTGCTTAGGCGCGACGACTAGTGGATGTGTGCGGCGGTGACGCTAGGGTTTCGCGTAGGTACGGTGGTTGTTTGAGGCGCGTGTTAGAATCCTACATCGAATCAGTGAGCCTTCCCAAAATACTCTAAATATGAAAAGAGTTACTTAACTTGACACCATATGGTTTTAGGTTGGAACCTGCTAACATGGTATAAAAGCTAGGTTTGGGAAGTCTCGTTAGTTTGTCCTTGATTGTTTAGCTGTTTGTATTTTCTCTCCTGTTTGTTTAATTACATTATGTGCAAGGCGGGGTTGCACATGAGGGTGGGTATTTGAATCCTACATCGAATCTGTGAGCCTTCCCAAAGTATTCTATATATGAAATGACTTACTTTACTTAACACCAAATGGTTTTAAGTTGGAACTTCCTAAAAAAGCACAACAACATGTCACGGGCTAAAACTTATCCCCAAGAACCCGCGTGGCCTTGGCTTTATTTCGCCCTGTTGGAAATGCTAGGTAAACCTAACCAACTCTATCGTTAGCTGAAGACTTGAATAAAGGGGGATGGAATTGGGAAAAGGCAAGGAATTGTGAGAAAAAAATCTCTTTATATCTCTAAAGAGGAATTTACAAGGATTGCTATGCTGTTAGGATTTGAGGGATGGGTTTGAGCAAATGAGCTCCTCTCCTTATAGGCCTTGGCCTTGAGGGTGGATGGTCAAGATCGATTTGATTAGATGATCGAGATTCAAGGTCTAAAACTTTCCTACAAAATATCCTCCTAAAGAATCTTTTAGAATCCTCTATACACATCCATAACTATACAAGGCAATCTACTCTAGACTACCCTAGAGTTCTCTAGAACCTTCTAGATATTGGAGAGCCTCATTGGGTTGGGCCTTCCCTTACACTTGGGCTGGATCAAAATTGGACTTGTCAGGGCTCATGGACTTGCGCCGTTTTATGCAGCTAAGGTTTTATAAGGATAGGAGATGGTTGGAGGTAGAGGAGCACGATGACTAGGGTTTCTTCAGAGCGGCTGGTGATTGCGCGGCTGTATAGGCAGGGCAGGGGTGGCTAGGTTTTTTTTTTTTTTTTTTTTTTTTTTTTTTTTTTTCTCTTTTTCTTTTTGCCTTTTAGGCTCAGATTCCAAAAAGGATGTAGGAGAAGAAGAGAATGACTTTTATTTTATTGTTAGATTACAACAGAGCTCAACACTCTCCATTATATTGCCGAAACGATAAACTAAATAAGGAAGAAATTGCCCTAATTAATAGGCCAATAAAAAAATAGGGAACTAGAAAAAATGGTCAACAGGACCTATAAAATATTAAATACTAATTAAGCGGTAAAGTAAATATTCTAGCAAAAAGAAAGAGAAGAAACAATATTCGTCAAGTCCGACCATACTTGGTGGATTTGTCAATTATCTTAAGTGACTAAAACAAGAATTATAAATTTCGAAAGAATTGAATTTTATCATACCAAACTGAGAACTATTAACAATAGAATTGCGAATTATATTATTTTCATGTTTTATGCATGCCAAAGTTAGTGTTAATAAATTACAATTTCTGGCTATATTCTCCTGATAGGTTATGTTGAAAAATATGGTTGCCTAATTACATTCTTGTGTATGACCCCTGAAGATCTTTCCTTTTCGGGGTTGGTGGGGCTTTGGGAAAATGAGAGAGAGTTTGGGGCATTGTGTAGTACTCAAAAGCTTTGGCAAACCATTGGTTCATGTTTGTTGAATCTTATTGTGCCTACATTATAAGTTATAACCTTTTGTTTTTTAAATGAAAGCTGTAAAAAAAAATTGCCAGTAAAGAGTAAATATGGAAATTCACAAAACTTTGGGTGCCTGTAAAACAATTCTGTTGATCCTTGCTTAGTAGCATGCATATATCGATATGTATATATTATTATCTTTCCCTTTGTTTTGCAGGTTTTACATCCAAAGAACCCATTTGCACCAACGTTGCATTTTAACTATCGGTATTTTGAGACTGATGCTCCCGAAGGTATTCATGTATTCTTAGATGTCATGGACCCATTTTCCTTCTTAAGTTTGACACGCATTTTCACATAGAATGTCAAATGACACTGTCTCTGTAGAATTAAAAGGAGAAAGAAGAAACTTGTAAGAATAGGATGCATTAGATTCGCTACTTGCTGGTCCAACTTCATCCTGGATTTAGCATAACAATCTTATTGGAAAGTTAATTCTTCCAAAAAAGAGGATGCAAGAAATTTGATATGGTATAATAATTTTAATATTCTAGTTATAACTACAAACTGCATAGGTGAACAGATGCCAAAACTTTTATGTGGTTTAAATAGGTGACAAATTGTTCTAGTTGATTGCAAGAAGTTGGTGCAAACTGAATTTACTATTTTCATTGGTGACTTTCTTCCGCAAACTCGTTTTTTGTTCTGCTTGGGTTTTTAGTTTTTATCATTTAGCAAAAGTTTACAAGCTCAACAATATTTGGGTTTGCGTTCGATAGTTGCATCTAACATACGTGCTATGGTTGCATTCACCAAACAAGTAGCGTACGGTGGACCGGATTGCCTAAACCCTTTGGGTTCATTGGTGTACATGTTGTCTCAAAGCTCAGGATTTTGAGTAGCTCAAGGTTAGATCTATTTTATCTCTAGTAGGTAGTAAGAATCAAAACAGTAGAGCAGTCAAGGGGGGAGAGATGGCTGAAGTCTGGTCTGGGGACTGCCACACAGTAGCGTCCCTTTTATAGACGATGTCTAGGGTTACAAGTCCATTGCCCCTTATTTTCTCAATTGTACTTTGGCCACCAAACTTCTAAACAATTCAACTTTACTACCTATTTCTTTTAAAGGATTATCCAAACTTTTGTTTCTTACCGTGGGTGACTCATTAGGTTCATATCTAAAGCTTGATAGTGGAAATAATTAATAAATTAATTATTCAACCTTTTAGAGAAACCTTTTCTCAAAGGCATTTCCTCTGACTGTGAGTCACGTCTACTTACACATCACACCATACCCTCTTGTTAGGAATTTCACCAAGAGAATCCTCTCAACAATGATTTCCACACTATACGATTTTTCTATCTTGTGCTCCCGAAAGGATCACCAGGTATGGATAAAGGCAAAAACCCCTAGTTCAATCATATGTATATTGATTAATAATATAATCCCTTGTGACACTAGTCAGAATCCCATCTCAATCGTCAAACTGCTCTTCCTAGAATCTTGGTTAAATTATATTAGATCTAATCACATAGGCTTTCTTTGCTGAGAGCCTGAGAGTGATAGATCTTATCTTGCATATTCGTATATTCACATGTATGTTTCCCTATACCCAATGCACACTTTTGAAGTTTCTTGGTTAGAAAACAAAATCTGTATTACCAAGGTATATCAACTCATACATGCAATGTGTAGTACCTCAAGTCTGAAGATCAAAAGTACGATCATAATTCAAATATCCCATTTTTACTTTAAGGAAAGCTAGCATGTGGAATATCTTGGATGAGAGTTCAAGGTCCTTACTAGTCTAGTAAGTCCCCCTTGTGGTTGCTCTAATATCGCATACTAATTGTTGAGACTCACCATTCCCATAAGAGAACATCCCACAAGATAGCATTTGTTAAAGATCTATTTTAACAATCCAATACTGACTAGGAACCTTTTAGGATACAAGTTACCAAAATATCTACGATATTTGTCCTTTTAGTCTCATTAAATAGCTATGACATTTGAACTTTATATCCAGGGTATACAACAAGATTGATATAATTCAAGAATGAAATCAAAGAATACCTTTTCTTAATACTTGAAAATTTAATTATACAAATAAACGACACATAATGTATTAATACGAGATTGACTATAGGGCTTACATCCAATAATTATTTGCCACCGAAACCAAAATCCAAGTTTGGTGGTCTAACTTACCATGAAGCGCGGTAGAAGTATCTGTAGCAAGAGCAACCTTGGGACTAGAGGAAGGAGTCAAGCTAAAGTGTAACTATAGTTAAGCAATCTGGGATTGAAGCTGTTTGTAAGCTGGTGGAGCAAAAGTTGGATCTGGTGGAGCATGTAGGTGTCTTTTTAGCCACAACACCAGTACGAGGATCCTTTGCCTGCCCGGTTTTGGAAGTACTCTTGCTTTAATTGTGGATGAGGTCAAAACAATGGTCAATGAGATGAGCAGTCTTGCGGCAATGTTGACAATATGGGCAGTTGCTTGTAAGATGGGAACCTGAAGGAGCAACAAAGGTCATATGTTTTGGAACTGGAGGGGGGAGCTTAGGTTCTAGGAGAAGCCGTTGTCGATCATCACCTTTGACAGCTACAAATGCCTCATATAAAGAGGGCATCGAAGATGTATTTAAAATTCGAGTTTAGAGATTTTCAAACATAATTTAAATCCATCATAAACGAATACTTCGACGGCGACCGAGGCGCTTGGATTCAATAGCAACATCATTGGGAAAGTCACTCCGGAGTTCATATTGAGCCAACTCCTTCCATCTTATTTGGAGATACCCAAAATAATTGGCAACCTACATATCTAAGGTTGCGTGGGAGGCATGAGTTCTCTCTAAATAGATGTCACACACGTGAATGGTAATGGGCATGAGCATAAATCCTCGTCAAGGAGGTCCATAACCTATAGACTGTGTCATTGTACATGAACATGTGGTAAATTTGGTCCTCCATAGAGTTGAACATCCATCCCAAGATGATATAGTTGTCGGCATCCTACTGAGCAAAACTGGAATCCATTTTAGCCAGCTGAGACTCATTTCCCAGAATCCGCCTAGTCTTGTGTTTTCCACCCCGTTAGAGACGAAACGAACTGGACCAAGCATGAAAGTTCTTCCCGTTTAGTAGCATGCTTGGGAAATGTTGAGCCAATGTGTTTTGATCGCGAGAGAGATTTAGGCAAGAGACTGTAGTTGAACAAATATCTTCTTCCTTTCTTGTAGCCATGAATCTAGGTTACAGAAATACGAGGGAAAAAAACACGACTAAGATTTGTAAGACGCCAACTATCACCGAAAAAATGGCTGAGACGATGGAGGCAACTGGACACTTGGTTACTGGGATGAGAGGTGAAAAAGACGATGGTCCTTCCAGTACATTAGCAGGAGCCCGAACAAGGGAAAGCCGAGGGCTGCCTTTTAAGCTCGTGACGAAGCCTGGGCTGATTGCCGCAGGATCAACTACAGCTGTACAGATAAGGAGCCGCAGTGGGCAGTGGCGGTAGCTGGACAGCCTTTTGCAGCTGGAGGGTAGCTGCAGCGCTGCTGTGGGCGGTGGCGGTTTGGGCATTACAGCTGGACAGATAAAGGGGGGTGCCACAGGATGAATTAAGTCTGGAAAGAGAGGGGACCATGGGTTGCAGCAGTGGGCGGCGACGGAGGCGATTGTGGGGGTGCCGTGGATGTGGTTATGGAAGGTAGTGGTGGTGGTTTGGCTCTGATAGCAAAACGAATGTAGGGAAAAATTCTTGTATTATTGAGGTATTCAACCGTAAATAAGGAAACACAATCACCCACAATAATGAAGAATAAAAGCTCATAATTATATTGTTCAACATGACCCCAAAAAACTAAGGAAAGAAGGCTAATAAACGGTATTCAACACTCTATGGCTGTGATGAATGAGATTTCTACTGCCAGTTTTGAGGAAACGAAGATATGAACCTTGCCTCTATCTTTAGAGATTATGATGAGAAGAAGCTTCAATATGGCTTGCTTAGATGAGAAAAATATGTAGTGGATACTTGGTGAAGAAAAAATAGTACTAAATAAATGGAGAATCCAAATAGCTAGGGCGGCGGTGGGTTGCAGCAGTGTGCGGCGGCGGTGTTTGTGGGGGTGCCGTGGTTGTGGTTGTGGGGGGTAGTGGCGGTGTTTGGCTAAGATAGCAAAACGAATATAGGGAAAAATACTTGTATTATTCAGGTATTCAACGTAGAATATATAGCCCTAGCAACGGACTAAAAAGTAAACACAATCACCCACAATAATGAAGAGTAAAAGCTCATAAATATACTGTTCAACATGACCCAAAATAAACTAAGGAAAGAAGGCCAATAAACGGCATTCTACACACTGTGGCTATGATGAATGAGATTTCTCAGAACTGGCCCTTGCCGATATGCATCATAATTCAAGTAATCCATGGGTATATAAAACATGGTATGCACTTGTAAAGAATGTAATCAGTAATTTAGGACATAAGTAGTTTCATGTAAAATCCCCTATCTCTACAGAATTTACCACTTCTCATAGAGTCAATCATATGGTTGTCTAATTCATAGTACGCACTTGTAAAGTGTGTAATCAGTAACTTAGGGCATAAGTAGTTTTATGTAAAAATACCCTATATTTCAACAGAATCTACCACTTCTCATAGAGTCAAGCATATAGTTGTCCAATATAAGGTGTACTCACCTACATTCATCGTATCATATATGCAGGTTCTGATGTTTCACCATGCATTGATGGTTTCAAAATGATGAGCACAACGAACTAGGATAATTTTTTGTGCAAAAAGAAAGAAAAAGAATAATGATTGACTTTGATATTTTGTCTACTTTTACATCCTTATTGGTTGGACGGAATGAAATGAGGGTGGAATGGAATGAGGGTGGAATGGAATAGAATGAGAGAAGGAATGAAATGGAATTGTGAATAGAATCATTATTCAATTCACTTGTTTGGTTGGTATAGAATGAGGGAAGGAATGGAATAACGAAATATAATAAAATTTTTCCATTATGCCCCTATAATAAAATTTTATTATATTTTGCTATTCCATTCTTTTTCTTATTTTATTATATTTCACTATTCCATTCAATTTTAATTTTCTGTTATCTAATTTTTGGTTCTGTTTGCAATTTTCTGTTGCTGTTCTCAATTTTCTGTTTCTGTTCACAATTTTCAGTTTTTGTTCTTAATTTTCAGTTTTTGTTCTCAATTTCTGGATTGGGCTGGACTTGATTTCAGCCTATTTCAAATGGAATCTCATTCCTTTGATTTTCATTCCAATGAAATCACAAAAATAATTCAATTGGAGAACCAAACAACGGAATGGGAATCGAGGGCGGAATGACGATTCCATTCTGTCTTGATTCTGTCCAACCAAACATGCCGTTACAGTCCATTGGAATGGGGATGATCATGGCTGGTCATATTTTGGCTGGATATAACGTTGTCCTGCAGCTACTCCCAACTTCCTCAGGTTTAGAGAAAGTGTTTGAGAGCTTTCATTCTCGGTGCCTCTAACCAGTAACCACTGGCATTGAGAAGCATAACCACTGGGCTTGCCATTACTTCCTAATTGTTCAAGGCAATTCTCAATGCTTGTATCTTATTCATGAGATGCTGACATTTTGTCCTCTATAGCTTCAGATTTGGAATGTATGAATCCAGAATTTGTTTGACCCTGCATTGCAGTCTTTCGATTACATTTTTGGAGACTTCCTGCATTTGCACATGCCAAGTTGCCATTCAAAGTTCTGCAATGTCTGACTTGTGGAGTGGGAAATTGTGTCAATACTTAACATCTTTGAACTGCTCTCCTCAACAGTTAACAGGCTAAAATGTGAAAAACTGATATCGGTATAGAGTCATAAGTGTTGGACTTGGTTATCAGTTCTTTAGTTTTATTATGCACATTTACAATTAGACATCTAGTGAGCAGTTAGTGTTTCAGTTATTTGATGATTTCTTTTGAAAATTCATTAATAATTACCAACATAGGATGGCATAATTGGGTGGGAAAAATTGGTTGGTGTTTTTAATAGGATGTCATAATTGCTTCAATCAGTTCATATTGGGATTCCAGAGTTATAATTTTTCTGGTAATTACTGCTGAAAGCCAAAAATGATCTCCTTAATGAGACAATGGTTTCTATGGGGTGCTTAGTCAATATACGGTTTGATATATATATGGGCTATATGCCATTTTTGTGCTTTCCTTGGCTTCGATACTGTATAGACCCTGAACCACGTACTTCTTTTGAATTATATGCAGATGCTCCAGGAGCACCCAGGCAATGGTGGTTTGGTGGTGGTACTGATTTGACACCTGCTTACATCTTTGAGGAGGATGTCAAACACTTCCATTCGGTACTAACAAGCATTTTAACATCGAATACTATGTTTAATTGGTTAAAGTTGAGCCTCTTTACTCAAATTCTGGCATCTAGAAAGTTATGGAACTCTTTTGCTCTTATGGTAGAAAGTTAGCTTCCTATCTAATACATTTTGGAAGTTCAAAATACCTGAGTTGTTTTTCTTATATCCAAAGAGTGAGTCAACTGGGGAAAATATGAAAACCTGGTATTCTCCTTATGGGAAGTAGCAAAGAAAGATGTACACATAGTATTTTCTGGAGATAAATTTATTAATCTGAAGTTAGCTATACAGCAACTTAGCCCCAGGATAAAACATGAAGAGTGACTTATTGTCAATGTTACTCGCATAACTTTGTAGCACAAACATTCAGAATTGGTTTCTTTTTCTAGCAACATTGATGCTACACTTCTTGGTGTAGGTTCAAAAAAGTACTTGTGACAAGTTTGATCCTGGCTTCTATCCTCGATTCAAGAAATGGTGTGACGATTACTTTTACATTAAGGTTTGGTTTTTTTTTTTTTTTTTGTCTTTTTTTTGCTTTTTCAACCATGGTTTTCCACTGTTGATGAACTTATTCAAGTAAATTTTTCGACACTATATGGCGGCTGATGAAGACCAGGCTATGATCCCTCTTTTGCATGTTATTGGCCTCACTGTATATTTCTTGATTTTCAAACTGTGCACGCACATATGGAGGGGAAGAGTAGAGTTGAATACGGCACAAGATTAAGAATGTAGGAAAATAATATTGTGTCTTATTTCATTGAGGGTATACTCCACGGATTATAATAGCCCTAACAATATACTAAACAAGGAAGTACAATCACTCCTAATAAGTAGGCTAATAAATAGGAATAAAAGAAAGTTCCATATTGGTCAATATGACCTAATAAGAAAAGATAAAATAATAAAGTGATAAATATTTCAACCCCCCCCCCCCCCCCCCCGGAAACACAATAAGATGAGGCGAAGATGTTGATGAGCCTCAACTTCACAAGAGATGACTGAAGAGGTGGTGTACCAATAGATTTGGTAAACATGTTGGCATTCTACTCGGATGATGAAATAAAGCAACATGTGATAACTCCTGAGTGAAGTTTCTCCCAAATAAAGTGAACATCCACTTCTATACGTTTTGTTCTCTCGTGAAAGGACTGAGTAAGAATATAACATGATGACATACTTATTATTACAAAAATATTAGAATAATTGAGAGGTGGAATACTGAGAGAATATGAAGCGATTGATATATGAGAAAAATACAATTACAGAGATATACAGGGAGTCTATATATAGAAGGTGATTAAGGTAATCCTGGTAGGGTTAGGGTTTGGTTTTCCTTGTGAGATTAGGATTTGACATAGTGGGCCAAGGCTTATATACATATATTAACATCTCCCCAACTTAAGGCGGTAAATAAGATGTGAACTTGAGTTTGGAAACCAGAGTGTGAAAGTATCTAGGTGGATGAGCCTTGGTCAAAATATCTGTTGGCTGATCGGCTGAACTGACGGATTAAAGGCGAACAGTATTTTGGAGAATGTGGTGACGGATGAAATGACAATCAGTTTCGATGTGTTTTGTACGCTTGTGGAAAATATCATTATGGACGATCTGAATAGCATTCCTATTGTCACAGTGTAGTATGAAAGTGGTAGTGGGGGAAGAGACTCCCATGTTAGCGAAGAGCCAGTGAAGCCAAAGTAGTTCTTGTGTTGCATTAGTAATACACGGTATTCAGTTTCAGTGTTGGAGCGGGCAACCACGGTTTGTTTTTTATTGTGCCAAGAAATGAGGTAGTTGCCCAAGAAGAAATAGTAACCAGTGGTTAAATGTTTGTCGGTGGGAGCTTCGGCCCAGTTGGCATAAGAATAAGCCTGTAAGGTGCAAGCGGATTGGACGGAGAAATGAAGTCCGATAAATAAGGTGCCCTTGACATACCGAAGAATGCGACGAACTGAGTGATGACAGTGGCGGAGTCAGTGATGCCTGCCTTGGAAAGAAGGTCAGATGCATATTTGGTCTGAGAGAGAAAGTATCCATTTGAATTAGTTGAAACTTTGAGACCAAGAAAATAAGTGAGTACGTCAAGATCTTTCATCTCGAATTGACCACTTAGAAATTTTTTGAGTTCAGAAATTTTGTGTAGATCGTCTCCAGCAATGATCATGTCGTCCATATACAGTAGAAATGGGATAATATCGTTGTCAGTTCGGTGATTAAACAAGGCAGAATCATGAGCGTTGGATGTGAACCCGAACTGGTGAATGGTGGTGCTGAATTTTGCAAACCAAACATATCGGAGTTTGTTTGAGACCGTATAGGGCACGGCAAGAGCGACAAACTTTGTGTTGAGAAGCAGCTACACCAAGAGGAATATGCATGTTAACTTTCTCAAGAAGGTTGCTATTGAGGAAGACATTCTTGATATCCATCTAAAAAAGTGTCCATTTACAAATGACAACGACAATAAGAAGAGTACGGACAAATGTGAGCCTAGCTGCTGGAGCAAATGTCTCTATGTAGTCAATGTCATATTCTTGAGCAAATTCTTCAACAACGAGTTGAGATTTGTAACGTTCAACAAAACCATCAGAAAGCATTTTGATTTTAAACACCCAGTTGCATCCAATAAAAGTTTTCCCAAGGGGAAGGTGAACAAGAACCCAGTTATGAGTTTTGGTTAGTGTCTGAAGTTCTTTGTCCATTGTTTTCTGCCAAAAAGGGTTAGTACTGGCCTCCTTATAGGATTTGAGGTTCATGCAGGTTAAGTAAGTATGGTAGAAAAACAATGATGGTCATTGAGATAAGGAGGATGAGTTACCCTATTATAGCAGCGAGAGTGATCTGGAGAGTGGCAAGAGTGATCTGGAGAATGGGTCTCAGAAGGAATCGGTGAAGAATCATTGGACATAAGAAAAGCCTCAGGCATGATCGATGGAGTCGGAGGAGTGAGATCAACTGGTGATTCTGGAGTGGGCTTAACTGGTAGTTCTGGAGTGGGCTCAACTGTTGGTTTTGGGGTGGGCTCAATGGTACCTAGAACTACATCATCAAGGAATAACTCAAGAGATGGATCAGTAATGAATTTGTAGTTAGTAATGGTTGATATATCAAATGACTGTAAGGAATAAAACATTTGGTGTTCCAAAAAAATGACATAACAAGAGATACAAAGAGTGTTAGAGATGAGATCCCAACACTAATACCTTTATGTTCGATGCCATATCCTAGAAAACAACGTAGGTGGGCCCTTGGTTCTAGTATGTTTTGTTCACGAGTTTGAGAAGAATAAAACAAACGCAACCAAAGACTTTTGAGTTCAAAGTAAGTGGGAGGGTTACCGAAAAGACACTCAAATGGGGACTGATGTTGAATTGTAGTGGAAGGGACACGGTCTATAGTGTAAATTGCGGTTAGGGCAATCTCACCCCAAAAGCGCTCATTACATGATGGAGAAATGGCACGAACTGTGTCAAGAATATGTGTATGTTTGCGTTCGCCTTGTCCATTTTGTTGGGAGGTTCTAGGACACGAGCGGTGGTGGAATGTGCGATTTTTGTGAAGTAGATTGAGGAAAACATGATCCTTATATTCCATTATATTATTTGAGCGAAAAACTTTAATACTTCAAGAAAATTGGGTTTGAACAATATAAGAAAAATCAGAATATATTTGGAATAGTTTAGATATATTTTTTTATAAGAAATAACCATGTATATTGAGAGTAGTCGTCTATAAATACTACAAAATAATGAAAACCACCTATTGTTGCATGAGGAGAAGACCCCCAAACATTAGAATGCACTAAATCAAAGGGTGCAAGAGAAATAGACTGACTATCGTGAAAAGCTAAGGCTGATTGTTTTGCAAGTTGACAAAGAATACAATTAAAAGACTCATGCCGAAGTGAACTTAACTGACTGCTGTAGATAAGTGATTTGAGATGACTGAATGAAGTGTAACCTCACCGAGAATACCAAATATAGGAGGATGGTGATGATGATGAGGAGGATGAGGATGTGGATGGTGATAGTGGTAGTGGCAGTGATGGTGTAAGGAGGATGATGGTGATGATGATGAGGATGGTGGTGAGGTTGCACAAATTGATAAAGGGACATGGGGTGGTGGTGGTGGGGTTTGAGGTGGACGGTGCAAACTACTGAGCTCAAATAGACATCCAACTTTATGATTAGTCCCACGGGTTTTTCCAATCCGAGGATCCTGTACAAAACCAATAGAAAAAAGTTTTAAAGTTTAGTTTTGGAATTAAATACGTGTCGGGAATAGAAAAATCTGAAGTAGTAATTTGAATAGTATGAGTAACATGCATTTGAGAATCATTAGCAATATGAATTGTAGGAGCATTCATAGCGGATAGTTTAGATAAGAAGATGTTGGGATCAGAAGTCATATGATTACAATAGGCAGAATACAAAAAACCAAGAAGAATTACCCGTAGTAAGTGAAAGGGCAGGGAAAAAGTTTGTACTATAATCGGAGATATATATTTTGAAGAGGAAAGCTATATCCTCAATAGAGATGGTAAAAACAGTGGAGGCAGGATCAGACCTCTTTTTGGCAATAAGAATGGTCAAAGGAAGAACAACCCCTAAACATCGTCGTTGAATCGGATCAACAATATACGACAATGTGTATGGTATGAGATGAATCTGGAGAAACTGAAGTCACAAATGGATTCAGAACGATAAAATTATCTAAGAACCGGTCTATAATCGTGAAGAACGATTGATGAACCTTTGAACCGGTCAAACCACCGTGATGAACCAAATCAACAATATAAAGGGAACTAAATTGTATGATCCAAATTTGAGTAAACCGAGACTACAAATGGATTCAGAATGCCGAAATTAGCCAAGAACCGGTGTTGGATCTTCAAGCACTGGTAAAAAAATAAGTGAATCGGTCCACAGAAGTTTTGAAGCAATCCTGAACCGGTCAACAGGTAAGGGTTGACCAGAGGCATGTGGCAGATGACTTAGCAGTTAACTGATGATGTGGTAGTAATGTGGCGTTGAAAAATCAACAAAAGATGACTTGGCATATGACATGGCGCTGACATGGCAGCGATTTGGTCAACCCTAGTGCTGACTTGGTGGATGACATGGCACAATGTTTAGGGCGGACGTGGCGTTGCGCGTGAAATACGTGGCAGATCGGTAGAAACTTCGAAACGTGTGTGTGGTCGCGTGCAACATTCGATTTTGGTGGCATTGGAATCGTCTCGCTGAGACGCTTCTGATAGAAAGGTGTGTGTTGACTTGGGGTTGGTATTGAATTCTGTAGGAGTCAATGAAGGTGACAAGGGTGGTGGGATTGTTGGTGGTGCGTAGAGACGCATTAAAGCTTCGATGGCGATGATTTTGGTGGCGGTGGAATTGTCTCGTCAAGTCAAAGATGATGGTGTGATTATTCTTGATATCGGAGAGACAATGATGCTTGTAGCAATCAACAAATCTAATTGCGGCGACAGTGATTTGGTTGGTTGCGCGTGAGGGCACGTTAGAACCCCGATGTTATTTTGGTGTCATTCAACTCGTTTTGACGTAACCAGACCGATGGTGATGGTGAATGGTGAATACGATGTGGCGTTGTTGAAGGATGAAAACGAGGTGGGCAGTGGTGCGGCGGAAGAATTGAAAAGATTAGAGTTGCGAAAAATTTAGTACAAACAGGGCCAGGAAGAATTGGTTCTTGATACCATATTAGAATAATTGAGAGAAAGAATATTAAGAGAATATGAAGCGATTATATTGAATAAGAAAAATACAATTATAAAGATATACAGGGAGTCTATAAAAATATAAGGGGTAATTAGGTTAACCCTGGTAAGGTTAGGGTTTGATTTTTCTAGTGAGACTAAGATTTGACATAGTGGGCCAAGGCTCATATACAGATATTAACAAAAACATTGTAGATGAGTCTGTTAGAAGGAATCCCCACTCCATTCAAAAGTGAACGATGCCAAAGAAATTCATATGTTCCCTGAGTCATAGCATGATACTCAACTTCAATTGAAGTTAGTGAGACGAGACAACGGCTTGTTTCTTGCTTTTTTCACGAGATGAGATGATTACAATAGAAGGTGCACATACTTTAAGTAGAACACATATTACTTTTTGACCCTACCTAATCGGGGTCTGTAAAGAAGGAGAGTCCTTCCTGTGCACTTGCCATATAGAAAAGATCAAGATTTGGACAAATCTTAAGGTATCAGAGGGTGTGGTAGACTGCATCCAAATGAAAAGTGAAAGATGAGTCCATAAACTAGCTAACAACACTCGACATACGTTAGATTTGGCCCCGTGTTGTCAAATAGATAGGATGACCCATAAATCTCGACATAGTGATGGTTCTAGTAATAATTTTCCTGATTTCGCTATCAACTTAAAGTTCGGATCCACAGGAGAGACTGGTATGCACCCAAGCATACCTATATCATGAAGAAGATCAAGAGTATATGAGGAGAATCAACGAGCACCATCAAATGATCTCTTACATTTTCTAGTTGGGCCAATTATTAGGGTAAGATCCAAGAAAATCAAAGCAGCACTTAATAGGCTAATTCCAAAGACCTGACCCATGTCTACAATAGTTAAGCCCAAATTAGGCCCATCGGACAATTAAGGCCTAATCCATTTTATCAGGGTAAGCGAATGGGCTTAGGCATGAACTTAAATGGGCCAAGGCATGAGGACCACGAAAATTCAACATATTTATTTTATTTATTAGTTTTTTAATTTAATTTAGGTATTTTAGTTGATGATTTGTAAGGTATGATTGCCAATTAGAATTTTCCTTTTTAGACTAGGAGTATAAGACAAGATATGGGTACTGTTCACTGTTATTGTTTATGGGTACCGTTCTTTCTTTTGGCTTGTAGTTTGAGACTCTAGGGTTTCTTTTATTTTTTTAATTGTGACCTTGCTGTTCACTGTTACTGTTTATGGGTACTGTTCATGCACTGCACTATTCACTAGATATGGTTTTCCTTTATTGTTAACCGCCTATTTAAGAGAGTTGTTTTCCCTGAGAGACACATTACTTTTGGTTAATAGAATTGCGAGAGTTTTCTCTTAAGTTCTTCAGGGAACTTTTTATGAACTTCTTGTGGCGTTCAAACCCTATATCTTTAGTTCGTGATTCGTTATAATTATTGGGTCAAGATCATTATTTATACCGTTGGTTCGCGTTTCGTTCATAAACGTTGGGTCAAGATAATCTATCTTAAATTCTGTATTTTCATGTTTTTGTTTTTTCGTTTATAAATCTGATTTAGTTTGATTTTCGCGAAGAAACCCTAAGTTGGTTTTGGATCTCACAAATTCTTGGTGAGGTTCGCATCAATATACTTCCGCTGAGATAGAGGTACACCCTGGCGAGATCGAGCAACTTTAATACCAAGAAAATATCCGAGAGGACCAAAATCCTTAATGTCAAAAAATTTCTCAAGATCACACTTTATTACAACAATACTCGGCATGTTATCTCTGGTAATGATAATATTATGAATATAAACTAAGATAATGATGCATTGACCCTAAGAATGACGACGAATGAAGCATCTATAATCAAAGTGACATCTGGTAAACCCCATAGTAAGGAGTTACTAAAATGACTGAAAGCCAATTAAACTCATTAAATCCTAAACCCAATTTATAATGACCCAACTAATCCTCCAAAAAGCTTTGCACACGCCCAACTTATCAGAAAAGAAAGATCTGTAAACCTACTTGGTGCCATCAAGAGACCAGATCTCAGCAGTGAGGGAGGGAGAGACAGAGAGTTCATTTTAACCTTCAGTTTTCTCCAGTCATCGGAGACCCTCGCTGTCCCTTCTCCAGCCTCCAGCAACCCTCACTGATCCAGGCCTTGCCATCATAGATTCAGCATTTCCCTCTCCAGCCTCCGGTGATCTTCTTATACCCTCCCCAGACCTCTGGCCATGATCTGCAGGTTGTTACTTCAGCTGATTTTCTGGAGTCAACATTTCTATTAGCTCTTGCAAATCAGATGCTACACCATCACTAGGTTGTGTATCACAAATTTTAAGATTACTGAACCAGAAATTAAAGCCTTCAAGGTGCCTGTTTTGGTACCAAGACTGATGCAAGATAATTTTGTAGGGGTCGATTTATATGATATTGGTGCGAAAACTAATTTGCGAAAGCTGACAGTTCAGTTTTTTTTTTGCTTTTCCCAGAAATCTTGGAATAGAAACAGAAGACAAAAAAATGTTGCAGCTCTCATCCCGGATTTTTAGAATTGGATAAAAACTAAAGCAGATTCTTTTTTGTTTCTGTTTTTTTAAAAATAGATATAGAACACTAATCAAACTGCAACCATGGGACTTAGACTGGTTTTGGATGAAAATCTAAGAAACACATCATATTTACAGTAGCTTCAAAATAGTGTGAGCGGGTCATTTGAGGTTATAAGGAATCAAGATTTTTTTTTTTGAAAGTTACCCTGTAATATGTACTCCTAAGAAGTACTTATATGGGTTTTTGTTTTCGCATGTTTTGGATAGTTTTGTTTTATTTCGGATGAAAGCAAGTTTTTGGTTTGAAGTAGGAGTTGGCCAAACTTTTTGAAAACTTTTAGATTTGGATAGAAAGACTTCAATAACCTATTGACAAATATTATTACTGAAGTACGTAATGGACTCAGATTAAGAGACTGTGGGTTGTTAGTGTGACGATGTTTAGGAACGTCAATGTTACCCAAATACCCTTCACTTTGAAAACATAAGAAAACCTTATTAACATCAAACTGTCTGAAAACAAACTTAAAAATGTGTCTTAAAATAAAACTTGACAGGACTAAGTGTAAGTGTGTCGAACCCTCATTGTGCCACCTCTTGAGGTTGAACAAATTCTCAAAGTATCTTCTTTAAATTTGCTTTCCTCTAGCTCAATCACACTTTGGAGACCAACCCAAACGTTTGCTTTTATTTCTGTTTTTGTGAGCAATTATTTCTTTGGCTGCGCTAATCAGAAAAATGGCATTGTTTTTCTTAAATGAATTTAACATATTTTTTTCTTTCATTTCTCTATGTTTTGATCCTTCACTGATTGGTTTTATTGAGATAATTCTAATTTACAGTGTTAAATTCCATGTCAATTACTGTTCTATGCAGCACCGAGGTGAGAGGCGAGGGCTTGGGGGTATATTTTTTGATGATCTGAATGAATATGATCAGGAGATGCTTCTTTCCTTTTCCTCTGGTAATTGCTAAAACAATATATTTGTGGTATTACCAAGAACAGTTCTAATTGATTTGATAAACTCCGACCTTTTATTACCATTGTTGAATTGCAGAATGTGCCAATTCTGTTGTTCCTGCGTACTTACCCCTAATAGAGAAGAGGAAGGATGTGCCATTTACTGACCATCACAAGGCATGGCAGCAATTACGGAGGGGACGTTATGTAGAATTCAACTTGGTACGATAACTACATCTGACTATCCATACTTGGGATCTGTTTGATTTGCAACATGAGAAAATAGTTTTGAAGAACAGTTTTTAATTACTGGGAAACTTTGTTTGGTTTGGGTAAAGAAATCAGATTTTTTGCTCATGGCGTGTTAAAAAATAAAATGTAGGTGTTATTCAATTGATTGGATTTTTTTTAAAAAAAAACAGAAATGGTTGAGATGATTGACTGAAAATGTGTGTGAGAGAGAAATAAAGAGAAATGTGGGCAGAGAGAGCAAAAAAATTAAATTTTGGGGAGCCAAATAACTATGTGAAGGATTTTTTTTTTTTTTTTTTTGCTTTCTAAAAATTATAAAAGTATAAGGGGATTAGTGTAGATTTTAAAACCTGAGAGAAGGAAGCCTTGGTCACCCTCAATAAACACTCAGCTCCGCCCCTTATAAAAGTGATGAGAGAAACAAATTGATGAGTATTGTTTTAAAATAATAATAGAAGTAATATAATAGAGGTGATGTGATTGATTGTGGATTTTATTTTATTTTTTTCAAGACTTTTTTAGTTATGCTGTAAAATAAAAAGTATTTTTTTTTTTTAATTAAAAAAAAAAACGCAAAGATTTTGTACTGAGAATTAACCAAACACACTGTTAACAACTTCGTCTAACATTTTCCTTTTCTTCTTTCTTGCTTAAAATGATAGGTTTATGATCGAGGAACCACATTTGGGCTGAAGACAGGAGGTCGAATTGAGAGTATTCTTGTTTCTCTTCCACTGACTGCTCGGTGGGAATATGACCATGTAAGCTTTTTTGTTCAAACCTCTTTCCGTTGTCATATTCCCATTTTTTTTTTTTTTGATTCGGAAGATTGAAAGCTATGAAATCATAACGGTTCTTGTCTACAGAAACCAGAAGAGGGGAGTGAAGAATGGAAACTACTGGATGCTTGTATTAACCCAAAGGAATGGGTGTGAGAGAATATTTTTGTATCATATTAAGGTTCTTCTTCGACGGCAGTGTTGATCTCAAGATCATGATGAGAGTTTGTATATCAGTTGGATGTGTTTATCAACCTGATGGCGTAATGGAAAATTTGGTTTTAAATCGGTCAAACTGCTTTTCGTTGTCTTCTTCTGTCAAACCTAAAATTTTTCTACAAGGGTGGTGGTGTTATCTACTTGCTACTAAGTTTTACTCGTCTAGAAAAGATTCTAGAGTGATGTACATTGGGGGTAGAAAGGTATTGAGGAAAATACTGACGGCTCTTTTAGTTGGATGGAATGAGTGGAATGAAATGAGAGAAGAAATTGAATGGATTTATCAATGAAATCACTATTCTATTATTTTATTTTAATGTTATTGTATGTTTAAAAGAATAAAATAGAATGATACTCTTTTACATATCAATTTTGAGATTTAAATCATTCACAAATATATCTAATAATAATTCATTTAGAAAAATGAATAATATCCCATGTGAAAAATGTTCAAAATTTACTAACAATTAAAATTGTTTCGTTCTTAAATTTTTGTTTTTGTTTTGGCAGCATGAATATATTTTTTTTTCTTAGATATTTATTTTTATTTTAGTAATAGAAATATATTTTTGTTCTTTGATATCCATTTCTATTTTCTATATAATTTTATTTTCGCAAATTTCTATTTTTGATTTAGAAAACAATTAAACTTTTTGTTCTCATATTTTTGTTCTTATTTCGGGAACGATAACATATTTTTTGTTTTCAAATTTATATTTTTATTTCAGGAATTTGAATTGATTTTTTCACTTTTAAATTTTATTTTTGTTTAAAATCTAAGTTTGTGAACAAGAAAATATATTTGTGTTTATAAAATATAAATAGAAATCTGGAAACAAAAAATATGTTTTTATTGCAAAAAAAAAAAAATCGATAATAAAAAAAAAATCTATTTCTATTCCCGAAACAAAAAGAGAATATTAGAAGAAAAAAAATCTATTTTATTTTTCAAAATAAAAATATAAAACTAAGAACAAAATATTTGGTTTCCGTCATTTAATGAATAATATTTTTTTTTTTTAAATAAATATAGAACTAAATTGATAAATTAATTTATAAGAAATATCGAATTCATTTTCAAATTGAGAATTATAGACCAAAATGAGGTGATATATTTTATATATAACCCGGAAAAAAAAAAAGAAAAAAAAATCCAAAGCAAGAACTATAGAATCTGGTTTCACCTCATAAAGTATGAAATCCAATTCTATCTATTTTCATTCCAATAATTTGATTTCATTGGATAATCAAACAAAGAAATTGGAATCGAAAGTGAAATTGCGATTCCATTCCACTTTCATTTGGTCCAACCAAATACACCGTGAGTGTTGAAAGAGTTTTCCACATGTACAAATCTTTTTTGTTAATCTTTTAAAAAAATAAAAATTAATTTATTTTATTATTATTTTACCTTTTAAATTATTAACACAACCAACCCTTAAAGTTTTTACCCCTTCCAAAAAAATTCATTAATACCCACTTTTCTCTTTCCTGTTCCCCCCTTTTCCTAGAATCCCCAGGCTCGCACGCTTTCTCTTGTTTTTTGTCGTGGTCGCGAACATATTGTTGCTGGTGGTGATGCTTTTTTTTTTTTTTTTTTTAAACCCTCTCCCGAGGTTTCTTGCTCTTTCATTGTCTGTCTGTCTCTCTTTCTACACACACACATATTGTGTGTGTGTGTGTGTAAATTTAGATATGTAGATTTGGTCTTTTTATTGAAAGATCCAACATTTTTTCTTCTCTTTACACACAAATGCAAAGAGAGAGAAACTGGGAGGGAAAAAAGAGAGGAACAAGGGGAAAGAGAGCAAAAAAGTGAGTAACAAAACAAACGTTGTCTGTGGGCGGCAACGAAGAAGAATAAAATGTGACAAGATGGTAGTTTCTAGGAAAGTGGGAATCGCGGGTGGGGCATGGTGTGTTAATAATTTGGATTTTTCTTTCATAACTCCCAAAATTAAATTTTTTTTTTTTTTTTTTTTTTTTTTTTTTTTTTTTTTTTTAAGGACAATTCAAATTATACTTTTGTCAAAAGTACAAATAAAATTATCATTCTAAAGTTGTCCCTCATTTATTTACACAAATTTTACTTAATTTTTAAAATTCTACTCAATTTTTAAAAGTCCACTGAAACTTCATTTTTTTTGGGTAAAAATTCTACTTAATTTTTTTTTTTTTAGAATATACAATTTTTTTTTAAATATCGCTAATATCGTTATCTACGTTCCACTTAATTTTATTTTACTTTTTATAATATCCATTGAAATTTTTAAACTTTCAATTTTTATAATTCCACTTAATTTTTGCAATTCCACTAAACGTATCCCTGAATCAAATAATTTTACGTAATATTCAAATTACACAATCTTACTCAAATAAACCAATTCCACTTGAATCAACCAATTCCAAACAATTTCACATGATATTCAAATTTTGCAATTCTACTCAAATCAATCAATTCCACAGAAATCAAAATGATTTCACTAAAATCAAACGATTCCACTGCATCAAACAATTTAACATAATATTCAAATTGCACAATTTCACTTAAATCAACTAATTCTGCTGAAATCAAACAATATTCCAATGAAAATTTTAAAAACCAATGAAAATTTACCAACAATCAAGCAAGAAGATTTTGGCTATACATTCATAAAGTTTTGAATTTTATAAAAAAATTAATTACAAAAAATTAACAAAAATCATTCTACTAATTTTTAATAATTTCACCTAATATTATTATTTCCATCGATATCAAACAATTACACCGAATCAAACAATTCCACTTAAATTACAACAATCTGTAGAAATTACTACAATTCTGCTTAACGAAATAATTCCTCTAAAATCAAACTGTTGGCCCAAAGATCTATCGAAGAGAGGAGGTGAATTGACTAATTACAAAAAATTTAAACAATTAAATTAAACACAAAATCTCAATTTTCCTAACTTGGTTATTATTTTGTTTAGCAACGGAAATGGGTTTATCTAAATGCACACCCAAACAATCAGAAAAATAGATAATGCAGCAGAAAAGGATTTATCTTGGTTTGACAAGCCAGTCTTTACCTACATCCAGTCCTTCGAGTTCCACGGAGATTCACAATCCACTAAACCCCGATTCTTTTCCTAGATAGGAACCAAACCCTTACAATTTCGATTTTTTTTACATGATCAGAATCAACCTTTACATCCCTGATTCTTTTCACAAGTTAAGAATCAACTTACCACTATTACATTTATCTTTTTCGCAGACTTAGGAAGAATCTTTACAAACACACTAATTCAGTTATAGAAATAATTAAAACCTAATATTTTCAAATTTCAAAGGATAAAGACTAATCTAATCTTTTTGCAGGTCAAAGATCAAATCCTAATTTTTTTATTAGGATAAAGATCGAAACCTAACTACTATAATTAAACACCGACCAAACGTGTCTAATCTGCTCAAACTCGCTAATACAAAAAATCGACAAGTTTCTTCCCACAAGAAGTTTCTATCACCTCAATTTAATTATACTCAATTAATGTCTAGAATATTTATACATAATAGATTCGATGTGAAGCACAAATTTGATTTAAAATAATTAACACACAAGTAACACGTAATCAGAGTTTTCAAATAAAAATCGTTTTAAAAGATTTTCATAGAATTAATTTCGAAAACTATTTCTCAAATATCTTATCCAAATAATTAATCAATAATAGTATAAGAAATTAATGATAATAGCTTGGAAGGATCTCATTGGGATTCGTCGAAAACGATTATGATAGCACGATAAGGAACACAAATCGGTGACCCAAAAAACAATTACTGCTTCGATCAAGAACTCTTAATAATCTCACTTACGAATTTTAGTGAAAGAATCTCTCTTAGAATAGCAAAATTATGAATGTTCTTGATATGCATTTCTTAATCCCGTAGGTCTATATTAATAGACCTAGAACTAGACTTATAACGACTAGTTTTTAAATATTATGTCATTAAATAATATCACAAGACCCCATATATCATATATATTTGAAATAAGTATACTTTATTAAAAAATACTCTTGAAAAATATCAATTTGGTTCTTAAAATTTTTTCAAATCAAAATCCTTAAAAATAGAAATTTATCAATTTAATTGAAAGAATAATTAAATATATGAACCAAATAAATAAGAAACATATAATATATGATATACATATGAAATATATTTACTTCCCTTGAAAACCTCACTTGAAATTATAAAAGTTAAGGAGATTTGACCTAAAAATCAAAATAATAAAATTTGCCTGTTGACCTTGTTGGTTGACCGACCCTGTTTGTCGGTTGATTGACCCCTGTGTTAGTTGACCGAGCATAATGGTAAGTCAACCGAATTGGTTAGTAGATCACCCATTTTACTTCCTAAAGTCCCTGTTTTGGTTAGTCGACCGACCTCTTTCATCGGTTGACTGAATTAACTCGAGAACTTATCATTTTAAGTTTAAAACTACTTTTTCATTAGGCCTTTAACCAAAAACATTTTTATGACTTAACACTTCATAAAAATCATATTAGGACCCTAAACTTATCACTACACACATAAGATTTATTCATTTTGAAATGTCGTTTGTGATCCTAATTCGGGTTACATTAAAAGTATAAATGTAATTAGTTGTTTTCACCTATTTGTCTTTAATACTCTTCAATGCTATGAAAATATTCATTATCTTCATATTGCACCTGTATTGATTTATTTTGATTCTTTAATAAATATTTCATAAATTTTGCAATGATTCTTTTTTTCGATAAAATATTTTTCTCATTTCAACCTATGAAACTTTTAATCTAAAACCTTTCAATAAAATTATTAGTTTCATAAAATGTAAACATTTAATTGTTCATCAAAACATTGAATTCAACATTTATTCTTTTTCTGATGATGACAATTAACTTTGATTTTTTTTTCCACAAAGATAATGTAACCACGCTCTGCCTAAATCTGAGGACGAGTTTTTTAAACTCATTTAAGCACCGTCTATGAAAACGTAAAATAATTTTCTCACCCAATAAAATTTGCAAGAAAATTTCTATTTTCTCCCCCTATAGAATTCAACTTCTCCCCCTATATAATTGTAATCATTAATTCTATTTTCTGTTTTTTGTGTCTGCATTATTGATTTAAATCTTACTACTAACTAGATTCAAATGAAACTATGATAGTGTCTTGAGATTTGAATTAGATTCTTAGAAATCATAAGAACACTTTTCTTTCTGAGTTTTCTGTGTGGATAATATTAGAGACAATACACTTTTATTGCTTCTAAGATAATCATTCTTTGTTGCTCAGTTCCTGTTCATGTCGAGTCGCTTTTGAAAAAACTTTCTCAAATCATACTTCGGAAACTACCAACTTTGAGGGTGAAGCACCGAAAGAGGTAATTTAATTAAATGCAATTTTAATTATGCCTGCTATATTTGTTTTACGTTGATATGGATAGATCCGTCTTAGAGTAAAATAATATTAGAAGTGATTTAAATTTTTTATATTATGTTGTGTTAATCTTGTGATTTAAATCTTTTGTATTATATCGTGTTAATTTTGTGATTTTAATATCCTATTTTCATTATTTTCTTTTTATTTTGATATTTTGACATTAAGAGAAAGAGACGTAAGAAATGACAAAAATACCCTAAACTAGCAAAATTCCATCCAATATCCTTAATAAAATTTTCAATTCCAACTGAATTGAAGTAAAAAATGAGGAGTAAAAAATGAGGGGACAAATGTGCCAACTTTGAAACCCTCATGATCTATTTAAAAATTAACCCCAAACTTAAAGGACCAAAAGTGCAACTTTCCCAAAATCCTTCCAACAACTCTTAAATCAAAACCAATAGTTTGTACCGCTAGCGTGAGTATGGAACGTTTCAATCAGAAATGGTGTGCTGCTAAGCATGCATGAGTTTGAATTGTTACTGGAGGTGGACAAACCCTAGTATACAGAGATTTTATCGGAAGCACCTAATACAAATCTCATACCAGCCAGGAATATTAAGGTCATATTTGGTTGGATAGAATTAAGGTGGATGAAACCACAATTCCACCACTAATTCAAACAATGGAATGAAAAATTTGGGTTCCATTAGAATTGAAAAATAGTGGAATGATACTCATTCCACCTGAGAGAGAATATTATTAGAAAAACAATTAAAAGATAGAAATGTGTTAGAGAAAGAAAATTAAGATTATAAATTTGAAGAATTGAGAAGTTAAAGAGAGAGAATATACTTTTTAGTTTATAATTCTCATAGGGAAGAAAAGTGAGATACTAAAATTGAAGAAGGAGCACTAACTTTTAACGTGCAAATTTTTACCTTCATCAATATATAAACGACTTCATAATTGTTTCAATAAGGTTTTGCGGAAAATTACAACGAATCTGTCATTTGGTAATCTCAAAATCGATATATAGGAAAGGTATTATGGAAGGTTTAGTAAGTTTAATCATTTCATTACTTTAAACATGTATAACAACTCCATTAGTAAATCTATTTTTTTATTTCTTCCCTTTCATTTTTCCTCTCATTCTATTCTATCTCGATTCTATTTCATTCAACCAAACACACCGTAAAGGTGGTATGAAGTATTTAAAGAAAGTATTTGATTTCTAAAAAGATTTTTTACAAAAATCATAAACGGCTTTGTTAAGAAAAAATTGCAGCTCTAGAGTTCTATCCAGTTCATTTTCGCAAACTTAATCTCCAAGCAACCGGCCAGTTACAAGTAATCGTGACCTTTTACTGCATAAGTTCATGTAAAACCAAAACCACTTGGATGTACCATAGTTTTTCAAATCTACAAGTAGGAACAAAAACCAGTCAATTTCTGGGAAGCCGAATGGATACAAGGTAGCCGTAACATTAGTAAGCAGTCCAAAAAGATTACCAGTCTTGTGAGAGAGAAAAAAAAAAAAAAAAAAAAAAAAAAAAAAAAAAAAAAAAAAAAAAAGAGAAAAGAAAGAAAGAAACAGATCCCTCTCCCATTTCCCATTTCAAATTTTCTTTAGATACAACAGGCTGTTCCGTTTTAAAAGACCGGAAACCAGCTCTATCCTATGCATGTGTCCAAACTATAATACCTAGAGGAAGAAGCCGGAGCCTATATAATTCACTAACCAAAAAACCCCACAGACTATTTTTTCTTAATTAGTAGATAAAACTCACAGGAACAAAAAAAAAAAAAAAAAGTATCCCCATAAAATCTTCAAACATGCAGACCATTCCCGTTCATATAAATGCCATCGAAGGATCCATTCGCTGGCTTACTTGCATTTCCATACATGTACGGTTTTAGTGGCGATGTACCATTGCTCAAACCACTAGTCTTTTTCACACCCTTCCTTAGGAGACCATCCAATTGCCCACTTGCTGCTGCTATAAGCCCTGTTGGATAACACATACAATTAGTATGATTTTGCAGAGGCGAATTCAAATAAACCAAAAGCTTCAGAAGAATTGAAGCTCCCAAATGTCAAATTAAAGGCAAAAGTCAGAATATTCTTCTCCCATTTTTAGTCACACGCTGGTAGTGCAAATCCAAGCTGCTTGCATCAAGCAATTTACTTTACTTCGTTTCGTAATACTTTCTTGGGCTTGACATACCGTGATAGTAACACATGCCAAACGTAGATGCATGTTACTAACAGTATTCCATCATATAGTGACCACCAAAAGACAAATTAATTGAAAGATAACAATTTAAACAGGGTGGAATAGATTATAGGAAAAATACCTCAAAATGTCTCTTTTATGCAAGTATTGTAGTTAAAAATTTCATTAGGTTAGTTTGTTTTTGGGAAGAAGATTAATTTTAATTAGTTAGGTGTCACTTTAGAGTATTCTCTAGTAAATTTGACGGATTTTTTCCCAAAAAAAAAAAGCCGCAAATTCATTAGCCAGACTATAGTCACTTATGCAAACGGAATAAAAAAATTAAGTCCATTTTTGTGGACATTGAAACTGATACTAAATTTAGTAAAGTTGCACTGAATTTTGAAATTCCAAAAATTTTGTGTAGTTCTACTTGAGTCAATTGTTAAATTTACTGACTTTTAGTAAGAGAAAAAAAATTAACCGAATCTGTTTTCCTGTAAAATTTGTGAAGTTCTACTAAAATTAACAAAGTTGCACTAAAATCCAAAGTTATAATCAATTTAGTGTAGTTCTAATTAATATTATTTGTTGAATTTTACTGATTTTTAGTAAAATTAAAAAAAAATTGTAAAGTTCTTCTACTGAAAATTACTAAAGTTACACTAAAAATTGAAGTTCTAATAAATTTTAGTGTAGTTCCACATATTTTTATTTGTAAAATTTTACTCAGTAATATTATACTGAAATTTAAAACAGTATAATGTCACTCAGTAATATTTTTATTTCCAGTGTGATTATACCAAATCTTATATTAAAATTTTGCATCTTAGTTTTTAGTCAATGTTACTAACATGAATTCTCAGAACCAGACTGCTCTTATAGCTTTTAACAAAATGAATCAGCTTTCACGTGCTTTTGTAGTCAGAGAAGTAGCCAGAAAATAATGATGTGGACTCTCTGCCTCCGGTCACTGTCATTTTCACTAAATTGGCCTAGTTTCCTCGTTAGAGAAGTTTTATATGAAGGCAAGTACCTAAGAAAAGAGCTGAAGGCTTTCCTGGCCTTGATTTGAACTCGGGATGGAACTGAACGCCAACGAAGTACGGATGATCAGGCAGCTCAACAATCTGTAAAATTAAACATAAACTCAGAACAAAAATATAAAAAAATCAGGCAGGATTTGCCTTAAATCTGTGATGGAGAAAAAATTACCTCCATACGCCAACCAGTTTCATCTTTGCCAGTGAAAGAGAGACCCGCATCTTCAAGTTGTGATACCATATCAGGATTCACCTACATAAAGTAAAATTACTGATCAAGCCGAATGACATATGTAGGCAAGGCCTTGATGCACGGTAGCATACAAAGTTATGAAGTTGTGGGTGTTGTGCATACCTCATATCTGTGCCTATGTCTCTCGTCAATGAAGCTCCTATTTCCATATCTAACCAATTAGGGAAAATAGGGAAACAAGCATAACAGTTAGTGGGCTAAGATGTGTCTCAACAAAGGAATAGTTAAAATAAAGGAAAACGGGCATAACGATGCTCACAGTTTTGCAGATTTGCAGTCTGGGTCCTGAAAGTATGTTTTCCTTGATCCTAGACGCATAGTTCCACCCATATGGGTTGTTGAACCCTATTAACATTGTAAAGAGAAAAAAGTCAGATCCAGAAGAAAAACTCGTAATGAATATTCTCCTCATAATTCAACATAAAATTTAAATTTGAACCTCTGGCATAAATATCACACAAGGGTTCCTGGTGCTGGGATCAAACTCAGTGCTGTTTGCATCTCGCAGTCCTAGAACAGATCGTGCATACTCAATAACAGCAATCTGCATTCCTAGACATATTCCAAGAAAGGGGATTCTGTTTTCACGGGCATATTTCGCAGCAATAATTTTCCCTTCCACCCCTCTGTCACCAAAACCTCCAGGAACAAGCACAGCATCCGCGCCCTAAAATTAAGGAGTGTTGAAGGGTCCAAAACTAAATCAAATGTGACCCATAGGAAGAAAGAGAAAACTATTCAAAACTAAAGTGCAGTGCCGACAGACCTTCAGCAAGTTCCTAGCAGTTTCATGAGCATCAGGATTCTGCAAGCAGCAAGTTCTTGTCAAATTGCTATATAGTTTATAGGTTATAGGTTATATTTTTTTTAAAAAAGGAGCTCGATCATAACCTCTTTTGCAGTTGCATCTTCAAGGTCAGTGGCTGGAACCCAATCTACACAAAGCTTCCTATGACAACCAACAGAGGCATGCAAAAGAGCCTGCCAAAAGTTGTGTTGCAGATGAGAGACAAATTAATGCTTGTGCTTTCCCTCAAGCCACAGATTCATACACTCATAATTATCCACACTAATTGATGACAACAGTTGATATGTATATTTGAGATGAAGCCTCAGAAAGCTTCAAACTATAAAACCATGAGCTAAAGAAGGTTTCTATTCTTATTGATGCCAACTTGAAAGCAATTAATGATTTCGGTAGTGAAAATTTGATGGGCTCCTTCATCAGTACTTTAGAGTTTAGCCTATTCAAATTTTTTGAGAATAGGTCAATGGATTACATCCCAAATGCGCTGTCTAATCAATAGCACTCACAACTGTGCTCCATCTGCATAAGGGAAACTTCAAAGAGATCCAATCTACTAGACTATTCGATTAGTCTTTTGCCGTTGCATCCAAACATTATGAACAATTTGCACATTAGTATAGCTGCAAGCCTACACCACATCTATTTTATTATGCATAGTCTACCATGTTCCAGTTCGAATCCTTCACAGCACTACTAAGCAAGTAGTCAAGAAATATAATGATCCGCTAATTATAAATGTTAATGTGAAGTATGTTGACACCTAGGGTGAAATGGGAGGGCCCTTGAAATTTTACATCACTTTCTTCTCGGAAAAGTATTGACTTGAAAGTGGTTTAACATGTCTCCCATGATGTTGTCATAAACAAATTTGAAGATTTTAAATTTTGAACATAATGACCTTCTTTGCACCATAGTATTCTTGAATATGCTCCCAAATAGAAAAAAAAATGATTATCAAAGAAGATGATTGCGTTCTGTACTTACTGATTGGCTAAACATGTACAAGCCTACGACGTTCGAAAGAAAAGACGATAACCCCACCCCCACCCCACTCCCAAATAGAAACTAGGAGACCTTTCCAGTTCTTCACAGGCATGACTGGTCTACGCTATGGAAGCATCATCATGGACATCGTAAGATCATGACGGCTATTTAAATATTGGAAAGCCTTGCTACAAATCAAGTATAGCTATTTAAATATTGGAAGGGCATAAAAATATGCAATTTTATCTGAAATTAATGAAATACTGTCAATGCAAGGGAACTTAGGTGTCTAGGAGGCTAATCATGACGGCTATCAGCCATTAGGTAGAAATGCTTCAAGTAGCACCAATATGAAGATAAATGAAACCTCGAGTTGATAAATTACAGATACTAAAACATTCGAATAGCTAAGTTCACCTTTAATACGGATAGATATGAATCAGAAAGACCCGTGTACTTTCCAACCATGGCAACTCTGACCTGTTAATTAGATAAAATGAAATTTTAGGCCCAATGAAAATAGACAGCTAGAATTTATATATTGTTTGAGAGAGGCTTAAACTGACAGGCTCATGTAACATGTCACAGACTTGAGCTCTTGATGTCCATTCCTCCAAATCAGGTTCCCGAGCAACACTGCACACAACGAAATATAGTAACACGAAGATACCGGAATATGATGAAAAGAAAGAAAAAACTGACAATGCCGACAAAAAGATATATCGGAAACATTACACAAAGGAGGACATAATTGTTTATGCAAACCTTAAGAGGTTCAGCACTTTCAAGATTGCTTCATGAGCCTTCTGATCCTAATTTAGAATAAAAAACACGTATCATGCTTATAGTAACAAACGAAAAATGAAAACTTGATAAAACTTCACAGAGATCATAGAACTACTAACCCTCAAAAGCAAAGGGACATGCCAAATGTTAGAAACGTCATACAGAGTGATGATGTTCTCCGCCTGGGGAAAACTTATGGTTTAGCAGGAGATAAAATGCCAAAAACTAGTAAACTTCATATAGTTCGGATTGTAATACCGGAACATGGCAAAATCGCAAGAGCTTCTCCTTCACGCTCTCATCAAGTTCCTGAAAATGCTATGAAACTTAAGAAGCAAAGACATTGTACATTATCCCTATAAAGTTATATATGCATGTAGACATCTATGCAAACAAGAGAACAAGAACGAGAGAGAAAGACCGTTGTGCTGCGGCAAGCCAAAATATTTGGCGTCAATCCCAGGCTTCTTAGTCCCCTAACACTGTGCTGTGTTGGCTTTGTTTTCTGAACAAAAAAGAATCAACTAAGCATCAGCAACCATCCCAACCAATGCAAGTATCAACCACAAGGATATGGGCAGTGCATCTGAGAAATCTACCTGCTCCCCAACAACATTTAAAACAGGTACAAGGCTAACATGTATTAAGCAAAAATTGCCAGCGCCTGAGAAGGATGGGCATTACACAAGTTAATATATCTAATATCATTAATTTGATCTTCATGTCGTTTTACAAAAAGCTCAGTTAAGTATCTTTAGTTGGTCATTAATGCCTTGACTTACCAACACGATACGAGAATTGACCAAGAGCCTCAATAAATGGCATTGATTCGATGTCCCCTACATTAAGCAAAGTCAGTTCAGCCAAATCCAATCAGAAAGAAACAACGCATGCTCCAGTGCATTATGATTCAGGACATAGTTGGTGGCGTACCAATAGTACCACCCAATTCTATGACACAAACATCGGCTGGACCCTCTTTTCCATCTACAGGTATAACTGCTACACGTTCAATCCACTCTTGAATGGCATCAGTGATGTGAGGAACAACCTGGACAAGGGAATACAATAAGAAAATAAGGAAGAACAAGGAAGAAACCACTTAACGTATATAATTGAGCAACAGTGGAACACCTGAACAGTTTTCCCTAGATAGTCTCCCTTTCTCTCCTTGTCAATGACAGACTATCACAAAAAAAAACCCCCCCCCGAAAAATCAGCAGATACATCAAGTCAAATATCAAACAATGGCCAAAACTAATAACTTAAGAATCTCTAACAGTAGAAACTATATGATGAACACAAGGGAACGTTTCACTAGCCCACTTACCTGGTATATCTTCCCAGTAGTTATATTGTTATCACGGGTCAATTTGATATCTAGAAACCGCTCATAGTTTCCAAGGTCAAGGTCCACCTTCAAATAGAAAATCAAGTCATCTTTCTGCGGGTACTACATGAATTATTTACAATATTGACCCCCATTGAAAGACAAATAACAGGGTATACATTACGATGCAAAAAAGGGTACATAAAAATGCAGGAAAGTGCTAAAATAAGAACACCATCTCAAAAATTATATCAAATTTTCACCAAAAGTTTGGGGAACCTTTAATAATTAAGTCAAATGCCTAGGAGGTTTGGATTGTTACATCTCCATTATCAAGAAGAAAGTAGGCAATTCCTGATAGTTATATTAAAAATGCTTCAAATTTGACAGAAAAAATAACAAAATTGTGCCTTTTTTGTTTTCAAGCTTTTCTGAGCCCCAAATAGAAGAACCAAACTGCAGCACAAAACGGGTTTGATAATCGATATGGTTTTTGACCTAACAGAAGCGTGAAGTGCTGTGAACGAGACCCCTGATGCAAACTAGGAGTGGAAACAGAAACAACCAAACAAAAATGAAAAACTAAAAATTATCATAATCAATAAAAAAGATGTTTCTTTCACCTCTCCACCATCATCTAACACAAACACTTCCCCATGCTCAAAAGGGGACATCGTTCCTGCATCTGTATTCAAGTAAGGATCTGAAATAAGATAAAACATCAGTCAGCAACCGAAGCAAGAAACAATACTAAAGAATTAAAATGATAACCTAGTCATTGTTTCATCACATCCAATACCCCATGTGAATTAAAGAAAAAGAATGGAAAAATTTCCTGGAAAACTTTGACACGCACAGGGGAGAAAAATTGAAATTAAAACCAAAAAAAAGAAGAAGAAGAAGACCAAACTCACAGGAACGCACAACTTTGAAAAATTAATGAATCATTTCAAAATATAAGAACAGTAAGAGCTCCCATGGACAATGAAGGAAGTGACATGGCACAAAAACGAGTTGATCCGTCAACACAACCATGAAAATTCCACCCCTCCACCCAAACAAATGACAATCAACAGAGAGAAGAAAAAACGAAAGAACAGAGAGCAATTGGACGATGAAGAACCGACAAATAAGAAGAAAATAGGAATAAGGCCTTGACAGTGAGAATGAGACCAATCTTAATAGAAGTAACGCGGAGTCCGCAGGCCTTAAGAATAAGTCCGATACTGCTTGCCGTTACTCCTTTCCCCAGTCCGCTCACTACTCCGCCAGTCACCAGCACATACTTCATCTTCTTAAACCTTCTTCTTCTTTCTCCGTCAAGGCGTGTCTATAAATATGGATGTTGTACTGTAATTCTTTTTCTCCTGATGAAACAAATATTGCTCCTCTGTTTTCTGCCAAAACAATGATAATCTGTATTAGCAATTTCAACAAATATAAACAGAGGAAACTCACAACAAACCATTTATACACTCGATTATTCCAACTTTTATGCATAGATCGATGCGCACATACACTATTCCAACAAGAACGAGGTTGTTCAAAATAAAATAAATAAAAAAACAAGAGAAAATAAAAGGAAGCTAAGTTTGTTGCAAATTATGGAACGACTGGCCACCAGCCTCCGCCTCAACGACGAACCAAACGGGTCACCGTTCTCACCTTAACCTTTCAACTCTTCTGCAAGTCGCACAAAGAGCATGAATGTGCGTGTATAAGTGTGTGTGTGTGAGAGAGAGAGGGAGAGAGAGAGATTACTGGTTAGGCTTGAGCTTGAGGAATTGAAATGAAAATGTTGTGAAATTGAGCAGGAGGCGGCAAGATAAGATGAATGGGTAGGCGAGGAGGAGCAATGGCGGCTATATATACACTCAAATGTCACTCTTCAACGATTTCCGTAAAACCTCCAAAAGTCCAAGGAACCAAACACCACTCTCACCCTCGTCCCCCCTACTACCGCCCTCACGTCCTTTATTTTTACTGTTTCCCTATCACAAAAATATATTATGTAATATTTATATTTGTATTTTCACTTTTCTTTTACTTTTTCACCTCCTTTTTTCCTTTCCTTTCCTTTCGTTTCTAATTTTCTTTTCCCTCTCTCTTTTTCTTTCGGAAATTTATTTCTCTTTTATTACTTTTCTTTTCTTCTTTGGGTCCGGTCAAACTTCTTTCTCTACCTTCTTGCCCCACTTTCTCCTCTAATTCTCGCAAATTTAGTTTTGTACTTTTTATTTTTAATTTCATTTTTTTCTTCAAGGAGAACACACATGAAATGAATATGCAAAGTAAATGGTGATGGTGGTTTTCAAACCTCGTGCTAGGAAAAGTTACCATTGCCATACGAGACTGAACAGAAGAGAAGTTGGGACCAAATTGGGAAGGACCCTACCGTGTCACCAAAGTCATCAATCCAGGCTCCTATGAGCTCGAAACCCTGGAAAGAATACTGTTGAAAAATCCATGGAACGTAGAACACTTAAAGTAATATTTCCAATAGCATATTGTAACGTCTCTTAGACTTTGACACACTTCCTTAGAATTCTCTAAATATGGAGGCCAAGTCATGTATAGATAGGGGTAGGGAAGAGGGTTACCATGGATGCTACATAGTTTCTAGAATATTCTAGAATATTGTAGAGAACTCTAGAGCATCTGTTAGCGGAATATTACGTCGCTACTTTTACCATAAGTGTACGGGTCAAGTTTTAATAGAATAATGATGAGTAGGGTTGTCGTATCCACAAGGATTAGATTAAATTGTCGTTAAGTACCACGATTGTCATAACCTAATTTTATCTAGGCGATCCAATTTTTAGTTTTTTTTTTATAGAAATAATAAAACTAAACTAATCAACTAATTAAACTATAATACTAATATGACGTTTATGAGAATATATTATCTAGGGATTAACTTCGTTCATGTAAATGTGTTCGTTTTAGTTTAGTTTACATTAACGGTATTCAAATCTATCCGACAATCTAGGTATTGAAAACTCACTCACTACCTCTCCCGAGTGTAAAGTGAATGAATATGCGACTTCGCGTCAATACCGATGTCCCTATCTGGCATCTAAAGACATTGATCACATGAGTCTTGCTCCAACCTCACGGATTGTATACTTTCTAATACTCTCCTGAGTCATTAGATTATCGCGTTGTGTTTTAACCCTAGTCCGAATCCGGGGTTACCTCTCCCGAGTATTAAATCCCGTATTCTCAAACCAACCAATATATCATAACAAGCATATAATGGAAGTAATAAAACGGTAAACATAATCGGATAAAGATAAACAACCGTTAACGTCAATTTATTCAAACTACGTTTTCATGAAGTACATTAAACCCTAGACAATATATATTTAGCTACACATGACCATAACCAAATATTCAACAACAAATAAGCTAAACATGATCAAAACTACCAACCAAAGCTAAAAATAAAGAGAGAAACAAGGAAGAATAGTCAAATCTGAAGAACGGATGATTCTACATGCACTAAGTCCGCCCCAATCTCGTTTTAGCCTCTTCAAATGGATAATCCTCCTTGGTTGGTATGTCTTGGAGCTCTCAAGACACTCCCAAAAACGTGCCTTAGGTGTTGGGGGAAGAGAGGATATCATAGGGATCCAAAATATCTAAAAAAATATCCCAAAATATCTTAACCAGGTGGAGTCGTATTGCTACAGCGGTGGGAAGCACCGCTGCAGAGGTGAGAAGTCAGTAGGTCTACTGACCCTTCACCGCTGTAGCGGTGAAGGCCACCGCTGTAGCGGTGGTCTTTTAGCTGTAACGTTCTCTTCCGAACTTCGATTGAGATAATTCAAAAACCTATGGAAAGATATGACATAGATCTACAACTTCCATATTTTGAGATTTTCCAAAATCGAATTGCATCATTGTAAAAAATGGCCTTGAAGTTACTGCACCTGAACCGAATTTGCATATTTTCACCCATTTATTCAAAAACTTATAAAACAATACAAACACACATTAAAATAACAAAAATGCCTAATTACATACAAATATTTGAATCTAAAAGTACTTGATTTATTAGTAAATAAACCACTCATCAACACCCTAGATAACTCCCCTTTCTTTCCCACCCTTCTAGATGAATCCTATCTAGAATATTCCTTTGTAAATATCCCATAGAATTCTCTAGATGATAGATTGTATCTATTAGATTGAAATGATATCGGCCGTCCATTATAAGGCCGTTGGCCTATATAAAAGAGAGGGAGCTCATTTGCTCCATACCAAGTTAAGAATTGCAATACAAGCTTTCTCATTCTCACAACTCTCTATCTCTCACTCTAAAGCTTTCTAGCTTCATTTCTTTTGTTTGTTTGGTTGGTTGTCTTGACAAGGCTTACTTAGTCCTTCTAAGGGGTTGGAATCGAGACTAAGTACCGCACATTTACTTTGGAAAAAGTAAGTCCGTGATAGCTGGTATCAGAGCTCGAGGAATCGAGCTTTGATTGTGGCAATGGCGTCAACCGGAACTTCGGCTTTGGAGGAACTTGTGATGGAATGCGGTCGAGAGGAGAGCCGTCCCTCGACCCAAAAATATAAGAGGACCAAATCTAAGGACACTGTCTCGAGCCTTGAGGGTAGGGTGACCCATCTTGAGGAGATCTTGGCGAAGGTGAAATCCGATTTCGAGGACATTGGACAATAACTTCAAAGCTTAGAGTTGGAGGACTAAGCAATCAATGAAGCTATGCGGGTGTCCCTTCATGAACATGGCGGTTCACTACGAGGAGAGGTACGTTCCCTTTGAGATCAAGTCTTCTTAGAGCTAAAGAACCTACGAAAGTACTTGGAAGGTGAACTCTCCAACATTCGGGCCGAGTTGAGAGGAAGCCTAAAAGGTTTCTACGAAGGAGAACTCTCCAACATTCAGGCTGAGTTGGAAGAAAGCCTAAGAAGTTACTACGAAAGAAAACTCTCCAAGGTTCGAGCTGAATTGGAGGAGGTCCGAATGGATTGGTCTTTGTGCAAGCGGGTGGTATCATCGGGGACTGGTTCTACTCGCCAGGTTTCGGACATCAACATTCCGAAACCAAACACTTTCCCGGGTAGGAGGAACGCTTGAGAATTGGACAATTTTCTTTGGAGACTGGAACGCTACTTTGCCGCAAAGGGGATAGTATGTAAAGCCTCCAAAATCAATAATGCGGTGACGTACCTTACAGATATGGCCTTGTTGTGGTGGCGCCGAAAAGATAGTACATGTACAATTGATACTTTTAACGATTTCAAAAGGGAAATCAAGAAACAATTTTATCCTTAAAATATCGAGGCGGAAGCTTCGTCGGCTTAAACAAACTAGGTTTATCTTAGATTACATGAAAGAGTTCACCGCTCTGACATTGGAAATCCCAGATTTGGATGACAAGCATAAATTGTTCTACTTCCTTGATGGATTGCAAAATTGGGCCAAGACGGAATTAAGACGTCGAGGCGTGCAAAGTCTTTCCGACGCTATAGCCGCAGCGGAATCGCTCATCGACTATAGTTCCTAGGACGAAGCACCGAAGGCCAAGGATAAGCCCAAGAAGTTTAATTCGGCAAAGGGCATGGGAAACAAAGTACCTCAAGATCACAAGCCCTCGTTCGGAAAAGAAAAGTCGTCGAATGCCAAAGATAAGGACCGCTCTCGACCCAAAAGCAATTGTTTTCTCTACGATGGGCCACATTGGGTACGAGAGTGACCTAAACAGAAGTCCCTTAATGCCATGACAATGGAGTATGAGGAACAACATAGCCAACAAGAAGACGAGGTACACATAGGCTCCATTCGTCTATTAAATGCCATTAAGGCCAAATGTTTCATGCTAGAAGCTTTGTTGAAGGGGCTAATATTCGTTGAAGCAAAGATTAATGGGGTGCTTACTAAGGCCCTAATTGAAATCGGAGCAAGTAATAACTTTGTTTCAGTGGACGAGGCAAAAAGATTAAAGCTCAATTTTATTAAAGAAAGAGGTACAATGAAGTCCGTGAACTTGGCGGCCCAACCAATACATGGCGTGGCACGAGGCGTATGTGCCAACATTGGACAATAGGAAGGCGCGATGGATATGTCGGTGGTACCAATGGATGACTTCAAGGTCATGATCGGGATGAAATTCCTTGACAAGGTAAAAGGTTTCCCTATTCCTTTTGTAAATTCGATGTGTATTATGGATAGTGGTAAAGCTTGCATGATTCCTGTGGAACGTACCGCTAGGATCGAAAAACAAGCCCTATCTGTTATGCAATTTAAAAAGACGTTTAAGAAGGGAGAAGCCAGCTACCTTGCGGTGATGAAAGGAATGACCGAAGATCCATTAGTTCCCGACTTACCTGAGGTGCCGATCGAAATCAAATGTGTCCTTGAGGCATACAAGGACGTTATACCGAAAGAGAAACCAAAAAGGCTACCACTCTGGAGGGAGGTAGACCACAAAATCGAGTTGGAACCTGGTGGACCTTCGTCTATGGCACTCTATCGGATGTCGTCTCCCGAACTAGATGAGCTAAGGAGGCAACTCAAGGAACTATTGGATGCTGGACAATTAAGGGTGTCCAAAGCACCGTAAGGGGCATCGATACTATTTCAAAAGAAGAAGGACAGATCGTTGCGAATGTGCATTGACTATCGGGCACTCAACAAGGTCACGATTAATAACAAGTACCCGATTCCTTTGATCGACTCCCTAAAGCGTGATACTTTTCCAAGCTGGACTTGCGGTGGGGATACTATCAAGTCCGGATTGCCAAAAGAGACGAGGCCAAAATGACAAGTGTGATAAGATATAATTCCTTTGAATTTCTTGTTGTGCCCTTTGGTCTCACCAATGCACCGACTATTTTTTGTACGTTAATGAATAAGATTTTCCACTCGTTCCTCGATCATTTTGTTGTAGTCTACGTGGATGATATTCTCATCTATAGCGAGACCTTGGATGAACATGTCCAACATCTCAAACAAGTCTTCAAGTACTATGAGAAAATGAGCTTTATGTCGAGTTGGAAAAGTGTTCGTTAACCTTTACAAGAAGTATCCTTCCTTGGCCACAAGGTACGACAAAGAAATATAATGATGGAGACATACAAGGTGAGGGCAATTCAGGAATATGAATCGTCCACGAAAGTAACGGAGTTACGTTCTTTCTTGGGATTCATAAGGAGTTATTAAGCTCGAGCCACCCCTCTCACTGATCTATTGAAGAAAGGAAAGACATGGGAATGGTCTGAGAAATGCCAACGTGCCTTTGTCGATTTGAAGAATGCCGTCTCGGAGGAGCTGGTCTTGTGCTTACCCGACTACTCCAAGCTATATGAGGTCCACACGGATGCATCTTACTTTGCTATTGGAGGAGTTCTTATACAGGAAGGGTATCCCATGGCATAAGAGAGTTGAAAGCTAAATGACACGGAGATGCGTTACATCGTCCAAGAGAAGGAAATGATTGTTGTTGTTCATTGCCTACAAACTTGGAGGCATTATCACTTGGGGTCTCAGTTGTCATCATAACCGACAATGTTGCCACAAGCTATTTTCAAACAGAAAAGAAGTTGAGCCCAAAGCAAGCACGGTGGCAGGATTTTCTTGCTGAGTTTGACTATCGGCTGGAGTATAAGCCCGGGCAAGCTAATGTGGTAGTTGATGCCTTAAGCTGTAAGGCCGAGCTAGCATCTATTAGTAGTCCGAAATTCCATTTGGTGGATCTCATAAAAAAAGGGACTACAACATGACCCACTAGCCAAGAGCCTTATTAATATGGACAACGAGGGGAAGACGAGGTGATTTTGGCTAAGAGATGGTCTTTTGTATACAAAAGAGGATAGACTTTACGTCCCTAAGTGGAAAAACCTATGGAAGTACTTGATGAAGGAAAACCACGACTCAAAGTGGGTGGGACATCCTGGCATACGGCGTACCATGGGGCTAATAGAGGATGCTTATTATTGGTCTTGGATACGGGACCACATAGAGGCCTACGTTAGAATTTGTTTTGTATGTCAACAAGCTAAGGTGGAGCAACAACATCCAGTAGGATTGTTAGAATCGCTGCCCATACCAGAGCATCCATGGTGAAACGGTCACTATGGACTTCATATCGGCACTACCAAAGTTGGAAGGTCGTGGGAGCATTGTCATGGTAGTTGATCGGTTCAACAAGTATTCTACCTTCATTCCTGCACCAACCTCTTGTACAACAAAAGAGACAACTCGACTATTCCTTAAACATGTAGTGAAACTCAGAAGCGAGTGTGGAGGCCAAGTCATGTATATATAGGGGTAGGAAAGAGGGTTACCATGGAGACTCCATAGTTTCTAGAATATTCTAGGATATTGTAGAGAACTCTGGAGCACCCTAGATAACTCCCCTAGCTTCCCCACCATTCGCCTAGGTGGAATTTCTACCGCCTAGGCGAGAAAATCCAACAGAATGTTCTCCAGTCCACTGCCTACTTCATCGCCCAGGCGATCAGACTTAACCGACCTAATTTCGCCTAGGCGCAATTTCCACCGGTGGGCTGGAGAACATTCTGTTGGATTTTCGCCTAGGCGGTAGAAATTCCGCCTAGGCGAACGGCTGTCAGTAGTCCTTCTTCGTCCTCTACTGGATTTCCGCCTAAGCGGTAGAATTTCCGCTCCGGCGGTCGTCTGTCAGTAACATTTTTCTCTTCTCTGCATTTTCACCGCTTAGGCGGTGGTCTAGACACCTAAGCGGTGGGCCTGTTTCATCTTTTAGCCTCCGAGCTTGTTTATCCACCGTAACTTTGAACCGCTTTGGTTCGATCTCATCGTTTTAGCTCTAGTTTCCTATCTTTTTGACCCACACACCTGAGTTATACAAAAAGTATGAAAACTAATTAAAACATAATAAAAATAACTATAAACATATTCGAAAACTAACCAATTCGGATTGAAAATAGATAGGTTTTTCACACCTATCAATACCCCCAAACTCAAAACTTGGCTAGTCCTCGAGCCAAACACACACACTAAAATGAAAAATACAACAAACAGAAATAAATAACAAACAACCTAAAACAATCTAAATATAAAAACATGCGAGTTTTAAATTCTTCTAACGGCCTATTTATTTTTCCCTCAACAACCGCCAATTATTTCGAGTTCAGGTGGTAACACACAACATGTAATGTTCTAGAATTTTGACATGCAATAATGGTGAACGCTATTCTAGATCCTTTAAATGTGTTAGTGCGAGACTCAATAATATAACTATACAACGATCGGATTAGATTATCCACCAACGAAATTCATGACTTAGACCGTGAAGGACTAGGATTTCCATAGGCTTGATTGGGGTCCACTCTCCACTAATGTAGGTTTAGTAGTTCATGAAGATCATTAGGGCTTGGTTCGGTTTTGGTTTATTTAGCCAAGGGTAATTTGGAATAGAAAACGGGTTAACGTTCCCCAAGGCTCAACGCTTGACACATTCACTCTCGAATCCCCATAGGAAGATTGGAGACAATCCCGAACATGCACTAAGATCGACGTACTCACTTATCAAAAAGAAATGGAAATAAAAATCGTATTTACATTTGGTTCTTTATTTTTTTATTTTTATTTTTTTCTTTTCTTTTCAATGAACATACCCCCAAACTTATTTGATTGTTACAATTGAAGGGGTGTGTGAAAGACAAATGAAAAACGACAAGTGAGTACTCATATACCGAACCAATTAGAAGTTCGCCCTAAACCCAACCGCTCACTTCAAGAAGCCTTTGCAACGGCTAACTTGATTCACTCAAATGTGCCATTAAATTCAGCGATATAGGTTTGGAAAACGATCAACTGGCCAGGGTATTAGTTTTTGTGTTCAGAATTGAATTTCCATTTAGGTTTCAATAGGGTAACGAGGGATAAACATTTATCAAGGTAGGCTTAAAAAGGCTCAAGCGACAAAGAGAATGCCTAAATCACGTCTCCTGAACTACCTCGCCTAGGATTTCACCTCAAGCTTTCCCTCAATCAAGATCTAGAATCCTTAATGTGTCATAAATTTAGTTAATCGATAATCGTCCTCAAATCAATTGAATAGAAATAGATTGAGTCTATGTGCTCGTGCAAATTAGGATCTATAATAATTTTTACCAAAATGCATAGTCAAGCACACAGAATCACACATGCATGGGTATTACCCTTGACTTCGAAAACAACCAGGGGTAATTTTCATCATCGGGTGACGGCCCAAATGAATGCAAAACTAAACATATAAACAACAAAACAAAAACATAAACACATTCTAACTTAAACACACATGCAATATGGAAAAACAATAACACATAAACTAATAATACTACTACACATCACCCCCAAACTTAAAGTGGACAATGTCCTTAGTGAACCCAATCATCATTCTCAACATTTGAAATTAAAGCATGCTGACGAAGGTTGTTTAGAACACTTACCTAGGAGGCGAGAGGGTCTCGCCTCCAAATCAAGTCGAATGGGATGGATAAAAAAGAATTACTTGGGTTGCCTCCCAAGAAGCGCGTGGTTTAATGTCCTCGGCCCGACATTTAGAATGCCCTCAAGATTGGCGAGGTTTTGCTTTGGATGGCTCAATCTTTTAACGAAACACCTCACCGGCTTATATGCTTGGCCGAGCACAATAAACGTCTTGGAATCCCGTCGAAAGAGATGCATCAATACCCGTCGATCTAACATCGGCACGTACTCTGCATTGGAAACAAAAACAGAACTACAAACAAAAATTATATACAAATAAATGCCTAAAATAAAATTAGGTCATTTACACACAATATCGACAATGAACGACATCGCCAATCCCGAGAATACGAAACACTTGCTTCTCCTATCTAAAACTTAAGTCCTAAGCCGTTACCGCATTTGTTTCGACAATAACATCAAAACAATCCTCGGCAACGGCGCCAAAAACTTGGTAGCGCTCAAAATACGTTGCTACTTACTATCGCAAGTATACGAGGTCTAAGTTTTAGTATAGTGTGATCGTTAAGATCGGGTTATCGTATCCATATAGATTGTTGTCGTTACTATCGAATACCGCGTTTGTCGTGACCTAAGTTTATCTAGGCGAAAAACAAATGTATTTAATTAATTAAACTAATACTGATATAACCTAAATTAACTACACTATTATGTTAATATGTTTTAGGGTGAAGAATTGTATAAGGATTAATGTATTTACAAATACGTGTTCGATTCTAATTTACTCGCGTTTACGTTGTTCGACCTATTTAACAATCTCGGTACGTAAACTCCACCGCCACCTCTTTCGAGTGTAAGACGGGAGAATACATGACTTCGAGTCAACGAAGAAGTCCCCTTCAACGTCTTTACGACCCTAGGTCATGTGAGTCTCGCCCAGCGTCATTGATTGCACACAATCCAACTCCCTCCCGGGTTATTGGATCGTCACGTTGTATTTACCCTATCGACAATCTCCGTTCTAAAACTTTCTCGCCACCTCTTCCGAGTGTAAGACGAGGAATATAACGCAACTTCTAGCCAATGAAGAGGTCCCCCTCAATGTCTTAACAACCCTAGGTAGCGTGTGTCTTGCCCAACGTCATCGATTGTCCACGATTCAAACCCCGACCGGGTTATATAATCGTGGCGTTTGTTTACTGTAATCCGAATCCGGGGTTTTGTCAAAACCCCGTATTCTCCATTTATCAATCCAAGCATAATAAATAAACAATACGATAAATATAATCAAACTACGAAGAACAATCACAAACGAAATACCGAAATCACCCAAACAACGTATTTATTTATAAATATTAGGTTAATCCCTACTACATTCCATATTTAACTCAGGGCCATAGCCGCATATACAATGAAAATAACGAGCTAAATATGCTCACATGCTCCTAAGATAAAGAAATAAGGAAAAACGATTAAAGAACTTAGCCTCGTCCGAAGATAAACCGCTAAGAACGCTCAACGATTGATTCGCCGTCTTCTCCACTTCGGGATGTGAGCTCCACCACTAAAATTCCTAACCCTTGGCTTAAGTATAGCCTAAAGGGATAAAAAATGCAAGAGAGAGAAGAGAGATCCCGACCAAGGAGGAGGAGAGAGGATATTCATAGCAAAAATATCCTAAAAATATCTAAAAATATCTAAAGGCTGTGCAGGGCAAATCCGCCTAGGCGGTGGAAATTGCGCCTAGGCGAAATTAGGTCGGTTAAGTCTGATCGCCTGGGCGGTGAAGTAGGCGGTGGACTGGAGAATATTCTGTTAGATTTTCGCCTAGGCGGTAGAAATTCTGCCTAGGTGAACGACTGTCAGTAGCCCTTCTTCGTCCTCTGCTGGATTTCCGCCTAAGGGGTAGAATTTCCGCTCCGGCAGTTATCTGTCAGTAACATTTTGCTCTTCTCTGCATTTTCACCGCTTAGGCGGTGGTCTAGACGCCTAAGTGATGGGCCTGTTTCATCTTTTAGCCTTCGAGCTTGTTTATCCACCGTAACTTCGAACCGCTTTGGTTCGATCTCATCGTTTTAGCTCCAGTTTCCTATCTTTTTGACCCACACACTTGAGTTATACAAAAAGTATGAAAACTAATTAAAACATAATAAAAATAACTGTAAACATATTCGAAAACTAACCAATTCGGATTGAAAATAGATAGGTTTTTCACACCTATCACAAGACTTACTTAGTTTTTCCAAGGGGTTGGAGACTAAGTGTCGCACAATTACTTTGGGGAAAGTAAGTCCGTGACAACGTGATCGTAATGTTTTTCTTAATAAAAACCTATGCCTTGATAGAAATACTTTCAATTGTCTACACATGTTGAGATAAAACAATGGATGTGCCTGATAAGGCAGTTACGGCCTTCAATAGCCTGAATCGGCAAACAGACGGCTATGACCCTTAATAACCTGATTCGGTCTCCAAACGGCTACGACCCTTAATAGCCTGGCTAAACCATACGACTACGACTCTCAAAAATCTGGTTGGGATCTGATACCTTACCCCACAGGTGGGAAGGAGGTCGCTTCCAGCTATGGTGCGACTCGCTAGATAAGACGGCTACGACCCCCAATAGCCCGACTCTACAAATAAGAGACTACAACCCTTAATAGCCTGATCTGGTCTCCAGGAGGATATGTTCTTTAATATCCTGGATCAACCAGACGGCTACGATCTTCAATACTTTGGTTGGTATCTGATATCTCACCCCAAGGGTGGGAAGGGGGACGCCTCTAGATAATAGCGTGACTCGCCCAATAAGGTGGCTATGACCCCAATAGTCTGGTCCCTAGACGACTACAACTTTAATAATCTAGAAAGATAATGGAACAAAATAACATCTCCGTACAATCGGTCACACCTAATAACCCGAGCCCACGTACAATGGGGCTGACAAGGAGCTGGAGAACATCATCGTCAGTATGTTTAAAGACCCTTCCATATAATTAAACACACCCGATAACCGATCCATCCTGACAAGGGAGGCCGACGAGGAGTAAATGTCCGAGTTACAGATAACTCCGAACTCAACATCAAGTTTATGCATGGCTGAAAAGAACCATCCATATACTCGGACAAACTCGACAACCTGTGTCCACTTGAACAGGGGGCCAGCGATGAGCGAAGTCGATGTCTTACAAACTTAGGCCCACTAATAAATGAAAACACTACCAACGAATGCACTCACCTAGTTTTCTCACAAGTACATCTCTACAAAGTAAATATGAATGGAAGAATGACATCTAATAACAACATACTCCCCCAGAAGAAATGGGAAGTTAGCACAGAAGCCATAAACAACCCTCATCTACCTCTACGGGAGAAAAGATGATTAGGAATTCCTCAGCATATATTTGAGAGACGATGAAGAGGACATGACTCCCTTGGCTCAGATAAGTCCTTGAAGACCCATCTCCAAAGTTTAGGAACTTTTAAAAGATGGAAGCTCATCTTCTTGAAGGGGAGGATAGGAATCAGATACAGTTGACCTTCATCCTCAACTCTTGTGAGCCAAGGCGGAACCTTCTGATCCAGCCCTACCCAATTATTAGAAAGCAGTTAGGATTCATCCACAAATGAATAATTGGGTATTACTCGAGCAGAACGACATACCTCCACTTTCCTCTCCATAGTTTTCTTTAATTGTTGGAGCGCCTCCAACAGCAGCCTAGAGAGCCTCGCCGCTTTAGCCTCCTAGCACCCTAAAACCTTAGGGTAGCTACCATTTATAGAAATAAAAAGAATTCTGAGCTCTTTTGGATAACATGAGCATTGAAGCCATTGATCAGCCACCCTTAGTTGCTGAACAAGAACCATTGTCTTTTGTTATTCATCGTTATGACCATCTTTAGGGCCTGTGTAAGGACTCATCGTAAAGAAATAAGTAGGATAAAAGACAAATTCAAGGATAAAGAAAAGAGGCAATAAGGCGCTCCTTAAATAGGCATCCCAGACGAAACGCTAAGGGACACACCTCATTAATAACAATAGATGGCAAGTTGCATTAATGTTTGACGGATGAAAAGATTACAAAATCCACGAAAGCCTGTGTGTGGATATGTATCATGAAGATTGTGTCTAGATACGCCTTGGAAAAGCTGTACTGGGATACACGTTGATCATCCCTACCTTGGGAGTAGGCAAAATCTAGCACATAGCCAAAAAATAATGAGCTTAGACTAAGAAAATGTGGCCTCTAGCTTGGATCCGCTTGGCCGAAAACTCTAACTGGGAAAAAGAAAAGGCCAAACACAAAAGGTAAATGAAGAAAATAAGTAAAACTACGATTTCGTTAAAATTTGTCTGTACATACCAGGTGTCTACCCTACAACTTCGAAAAAAGAAGAAGAGGAAAAGTACAAAGCTACAACTAAAGGCAGCCGACCTTCGGGTAAAGAAGTTTTTTCTTCGGGATGGCTCCTATTCCCTTTTCCCTCTGACTGGTATGACAACAACATGCCCTTGAGCATCTCTCTCACCATGGAGCGTAGCTCTTGCTGCCACTTCAAACTCAAGAGACCACAGAAGCCATTGTTCTAATGACATAATTCTCTCTACGGCGTCTGCATCATTCTATTGTGCAACGGCTACCTCCTACCTTGACCTCTTAGCTTCTTGGAGAGCCTCAAAACCAGTACGCTCGACCTTTGCTACTCGATAATCATTCTCGTCAAGTTGAGACCTCGCCTCATCTCTTTCCCGTACCAGGACGTCAAGCCAGGATACGATCCCCTTCGACCCTTCGAGCAGAGCAAAAGAATGAGTTGCAGTTTGGGAACCACCAAAAGAAATTTAGTTGAATCCGAAGGCAATCATAGAAATCAAGAAAAGCGAGTGTCATTACCATGATGGTCACTGCAACAAGCTTAGTGCTGGATCGCTGCCCAACTCTGTAATTGCAGCCTCGACATCCCTAGGAGGAAATACGGATTAAGCCCATCTCGCCATATCTTTTGAATGGAAAAAGATCCCTTTACTAGCCAAGGTCTTCTCAATCTTGGGGCTTGTATTTGTAGATCCGATGCTGGAAATCAATTTTGTAAGGTTCGCCCATTTTTTTCTCCCTTCCCAGAAGCAGTTGGAAGGGACCCCCTCACCCTTTTTGCCGCATCTCATCACGAATCACAATGTTGATGACCTATTAATGCCTCATCTTGGAAGAGTCGAGGCTAGAGTGAGGCATCACCTTTGCGAAAGTCGCGAATAGAAAAATCGCTGTCGCTGCTTCCTCGGTAACCACCAATGAAGAAGATAGAGCTGCAACAACCCTAGTACCCTCTAAATTGTCATCCAATATTGGTGGTCAAACATAAATAACACAAAATAATGAAAGGAAAGGGAGACAATACCTCATTCCTTGGACGACATAGAATGTATACCTTTAAATCTGAAATGTTTGACCCAAAAATACTCTTTTAAAAAGCTCAATTTAGTCCCCAAAACTTTTTGATTCAAACACCTTAAATATAGAAAATAGTTTTCCCTGTAAATCTCATAGAAGCAAGTAATACAAGGATTAAATAATAAGATTATCAAAATATATGTAGATATATGAAATATGATCAAAACTCCTTAAAATTAGATTTTATAACGTTCAAAATCTTAGAGGGTTGAATATCTCGAAAAATGAATTGGTCAAACATTCTAAAAATTGCACTCTTGGTTGACCGACCATCCTAGTAGTTGACCGGTTGCTCCTTCAATGGGATATTTTTCAACCGTTGGCAACCAGTCGGTTGAATGGAGGTAAACCACCAAAAATCCCATCCTGAATCTCCCAGTTGACTGGCCTCATTCTCGATTGACCGTTCAGGCCAAAAACCATATTTTCCTCTCCTAAATCTTTCAGTCGACCGCCTATAGTGCTAGTCGACTGCCTATGCCGACAATCACTATTTTTACATTTTTAAAATATTTTTTGAATCAACACTTTAAAGAAAAATATTTACTCTTGAATTTATAGCTTCATACCAAAACACACATAATTCAATTAATTTCATGAGTGTCGTGCATGATATTAATCAAGTTGCATTAAGAGCATAAAAAAATATTAAGTTATTTTTATCTAAAAATACAATAAATCTTTTATGCTCCAAAAATCTTCATTATCTTCATTGCGACCATCTTAAATCTTCCATCAAATATTATCTTGAAATCTATCGTGAAATATTATCTTGAAATCTACCATTTTTTCTCATTTAATCAATTTGAACATTAAATCTGAAATCATTCAATAAAATCATTATTTCCTTAAAAATATCAACCTTAACTTTTCCATCAAAACATCTAGGGACAACAAAAACATATTGATGATAGGACTTATATTCAACAATCTCCCACTAGTATTATATCCAATGGGCACAATATCTAATACTTATGTTTTTGAGATATCGATCTAAATACTTTAACGTTAGAGCCTTAGTGAGTGGATTCGCTACATTGTCTGTAATATCTACTCTCTTAATGTAAATATAAATTTTTTCTATGATCTCACGAATAAAATAGAAGAGTTTCTCTATGTGTTTAGATTTATAATGACATCTGGATTCCTTGTCCTAAGCCCCATTGCTCTTACAATACTAAGGTATCACTCTGACTCAATGGTAGGAATCAAACCAAGTCTAGTGATAAGCTTTCTAATCTAGACACTCTCTTTAGTTGTATTTGACACAACAATGTACTCGGCCTCAATAGTGGAATCTGAAGTTATAGTTTCCTTATAATTCCAAAAATAGATCTACCACTTGAAACAAAATAGTATTGATGTCAAATTTTTTTCATCCGCATATAATCAAAACCTGGATCAACATAACCCTCAACCCTCAATTTTCCTCCTCCATAAACAAGAAATTTATCCTTAGTCATTTGTAGGTACTTTAGGACAAATTTATGACCTTCCAGTATTCCAAACTTGGATATGCCTAATATCTATTGGTTAATCCTACAACATTATAAATACGGGGCCTCGTACATAGAGTAAAATACATAAGACTTCCAATTGAAGAAGCATATAGAATCCTACTCATCGTATACCACTCTTAGGGAGTTACTAAAATCCTTTTTTAGAGAGGTAAATTCCATGTTGGACTAATAGAAATTATTTTTTAAAGTTTGTCAAGTTGAATCACTCTAGCACCTTGTTTATGTACACTGATTGGGATAATCCAAACATCCTATTAAGCATATCCCTAAATACCTTTATACTCCATATGTAGGACACTTCTCCTAAATCGTGAAGGGATTTTTTTTTTTTTTTTTTTTGAAAGACACACTTTTGTCATTGACAATACACCTATGTAATTTCTAATTAGAAAATATCATTGACGAAAAACACCAAGAATTTTATTGCTTAACAATCTGATTTTTTATACACCCATTGATTATCCATATTTTAGAGGTAACCAAAAGATTTGCTTACCTCATCAAAATGGATGTTCGAGCTTCTAGAAGCTAGCTTGAGTCATAAATAATGCTTTGCAATTTGGATACCTTTTGGATTTTGCCCTTGGCTATAAACCTTCTAATTGATGGATATCAATCTCTTCCTCTATGTTTCCATTGAGGAAAACCTCATATGCATCTTACAAAATTCATAGTCATGGTACGGTGCAAAATTCAATAAAATCCTAATGGACTTTAATACATTGGCTAACAAAAAAGTCTCTTCAAAGTTAACCACTTGACATTGAGTATGCCCTTTCATCACCAGTATTGCCTTGAACATGTCCAACTTACAAAATATAGTTTCCGCTTGAATATCTATTTGTACCCAATGAGAATGTTTTGCTCTAGGAAGATTTACAAATGTCTAGACTCGATGCATGTACATAGAGTTTATTTTAGATTTTATTGCTTCAAGCTAAGCTACTTTTCTTTATCAATATCTAACATCGTCTCTCCCTAGTTAATAGGATCATTATCTCCCACTTGTTGTTGGTCCTCTTCATATTTTTATCCAAGATATTTGGGTATCTATTAAGAGGAGCATTCGTTGTACCAATCTTTGAAGGGATTGTACATGATTCATTTGCTATCATGGGCTCTATATTGTTCATTCCTTTAGATTACTCAGTTTTCAACACCTCTAGTCATTCTATATTTTGCCCAGTACTAAAATTAAAGAGAAATTGGTCCTCTAAGAATTGTCTGTGTCTAGAAATGAAACACATTTTCTTCTTCAAGGTGATAGAAGTGGTGTCCAATGGTTTCACCGGGATACTCAACAAACCTACAAATGTGAGTCATAAGTTCTAACTTGTCAGCCTCTATGTTTTTTACTTGAGCCTGACAATCCCAAATATTAATATATTTAAGACTTAAGTTCTGTCCATGCCACATCTAATATGACATAACCATCACGAATTGAGCTAAAATTAAATCTAGCAAATGGATCCTAATTTTAAGGCGCATCCCTAAAATGAAATAAGTAAATCAATGTCACTCATCATCCATCTATTCACATATAATAAGATCTAATTTATCCTCTCTATAAAACATTTAATTAAGATATAGCTAAGGAATCCACGAAAAAGCTATACTATTTTCTTTTAGAAGATATAGAAACTCCATAGATAAGTATTTTTCATCCCTATCTGATCGAAGAGCCTTAGTACTCTTTCTCGCGAATTATTATTCTTCACTTATGAATTCCTAAAACATTTAAAAGAATCAAATTTTTATCTTATAAGATAGACAAAGAAAAACTGGGAGTGTTCATCCATAGAGGTTATAAAGTAGAAAATCTAGCTCGAGTTATAGAGCTCATGGGATAATCATAAAGCTCATGGGACAACACACATCGGTATGGCCCAATATGTCAACAACTCTTTCCCAATATCTAATAAAGGTTAATTTAGTCATCTTATCCATGATACAAGATTCACAAGTAGTTAAAGGTTCCGAGACCGATTGTCCTAGAAGGCCATATTCTTCTCAATAATATGACATAGCCTGGAGAAGCCACAAACAAGTTGTATTTTTATGTTTTCCTCTTTTGTTTGATATACTTCCATTTTCTATGTTATTAATTCACCACAAGTTTTTAAGTAACACATATTTTTAAAACATATGCCAACACTAATCAATTTAGAACCAAAAAATTTTTGAGTAGTATTTTTTAAAACAACTGAATATTCATCCTAAATTAAACAAGAAACTGAAATATTGCTTCTGACAACTAATGGAATAAAATAATATTCTATTAAATTTAGGCAAAACTCTCCCATGGCTAATGCGGTAACTATTGCTCCATTTCTACTCATAGCGAGGCCTCTTTTTTTTTTCTTATTTTTTGTTTCTCTTTGGACATTGGATAACATTACCTACATGTGAATGAGAACTAGAGTCTAAACCCAACTTGAAATAGAACATGTTGTCAAACAACAAATAATAGTAAGAAATCCAACACAACTTCTAGAGGTTTATCTTTAGAACCTAGAAACTACGAATAGTTCCTCTTCAACTTCACTTCATCTTCAAATGTGAGTTCTTTTTCTCATATTCTTCTTATTCTCTTTTGAGGTAGAAAGCACTTCCACTACGAGCAACGATCTTTTCAATTTTTTCAAGGTCCTCTATGTTGAGTTCAACATGTTAAGAAGTCCTAGAAGAGATACTTATAACTTTTTCATGTTGAAATTCAACATGAACTGATTGAACAAGTTCTGTAGCGACTGAAGAATAGATCTACAACCAAGTTGTGGTCTAAAGGCAACTCGAACCTTTCTAGTTTCTTAACTTGGCTAATAAGTTTAAGGATGCGGTCCCCAATCAATGATATTTACATCATCTCGGCCCTAAAAATATTCGTCAAGACATTGAACCTAATAATACGACTATGTTTACCATAGAGAGACTCCAGGCATTGTACAATTACGCATGAGCTCGACAACTATTCGGACTATTTCTGGAGCTCATTATACATTGATTCTATCAAATAGCATCGGGCCTAGTTGTCTTTGTCTATCCATTTTGAAATAGTCAACACGTTTATTATCCTCAACCAATATGAGAATTTGGGTCATGTGAAAGTAGTTTTATCAAGAATGTTCTTTGTAGAGGTTTGGACATTACAATATTTGCATAAAGCAAATAAATATAATGAATATTTTTGGTAGAAAAGTAGTGTAGATTGATTTTACATTTTAGAGTCTTTCATAAATCTAATGTACTCCCACTATATTTTTTGAATCTTGTATTGCTTTGTAGAAATAGGTACACTAGTGTACATTGATTTTTGATTTCGGTTCTTTTATGAATCTAATGTACTCCCATTAAAATTTTCAAATCTCAAATAACTTTTGGAGAAACATGCTTGTTCTAATTGTTCTTTGTCAAGAATTGGATATTATCTAGAATTAAATATCCTCACATGACAGGTATTGTCCCACCAAACTTGAGCAAACAAGTAACTCTTTTACTAAGATCCAATTCTTTTTTTCTCTCTACTACGCATGAATATTACATGAAGTATTAGCCTATTGTAGTAATTATACTATACAACCCTGACATGGTCCAAACTAGTCCTAATGGGCCCCTTATATGATAGGTATTAAAGTCTACTAGTGTATGCTTTCCATTTTTTTGTACGCGCTGACTTAGGGGAGTCAAATGTACTTTTACACACATGACAACGTGGATTTATATGTTTATGTGTTGGCCCAGTGGAATACCCAAGAGGGGGGTGGGGTGGGGTGGGGCGTGAATTGGGTAATTAAAAAATTATCAGAGAAATAATAACACTTCAAAAATCAAACAATTAATTTTATCCTAAAATTAATTATTATCTTTATAGTAGCGGATAAGTGTAATAATCTCTAGGTGCACACGCAAACAACACAAGATAAAATCAAGGAAATAAGAAATGCAGTACACACCGATATATCCTCCGAGCTACTCTTGGCTAATCTAGTCCTCCGAGCCCCACGGAGATTCGCACCCCCTAAACTCAAGATTCCTTTACAGGTAGGAATCATACCCTCACAATGATTCTTTTTGTAGATTCAAAATCAACCTTTACAAATTCCTTTTCACAGGCTTAGGAATAACCTCTACTTTTTACAGGCTCAAGAATAACCTAATTCTATTACAGGGAGAATCACAACGTAATTCTTTTTATACCTTAGGCTCAAGAATCAAAACCTCAGAAAAACACTCTAACCATCCTTTTCCCAAGTAAGGATTGAACATTTACAAAATTCACTCAAAATCAATTCTATTTAGGAAGAATTACTACCTCTATCTCTTTACATGAAGAGACTGAAAATCGACTATCCTTTGATTAAATACCCTCAACAGTATTTAATCCGTCACACTACTCACCAATACAAATTGATAAGCAGATTATCTTACTCAGAGCTTCTACCACCCCAGATAAATTAAAACTCGATTAATATCCCAAATCTAGTGATATAAAAGTGTGAGATTGAAAATTTGATTTTAAACAAAATATGGGTAGCAAATTATTGAGCACGTTATCAGATTCAAGAAATTATTTATAAAATAATTTCTTAAATAAAAATCAGAAATAATTTCTAAAGATCAATTTCCAACAATTAAACAAGCAATACACAAATAGAAAGTAATTGGAAAGATCTCACCCGAAATCCACAGAAAAAATAAATAGAGCGATGATACTTCAGATCTGGTAGCAGCAAAGATTACTAGCAATGATTCTCAAGATCGTCTCTTAGAATAGCTCTCACAAAATCTTAGAATGATATCTCTTATAACAGCTCAATATGATCTCAACTCTTTAAGCTCTTCTTAATCTATGTTTCACTGCTTAATAAAATATGAAAAAGACAGGTCTATATATATGGGAAATCAATAAGTTCTCTAATGGCTAGTTCTTATGTGTTATGACATTTAAATGCTCTCTTAGACCCCGTATATCATTATGACTTCATTTTGGTTCAATTTACTTAATTATAGCTTTTAAAACTTTAAATTAAGTCCCTTAAATATTTCTCAATCTCAATTAGAATAGAATAGAAACAATTTCATGTACCAAATTGAGAAATATTAAAACTTAATGAACAACTTAATAAGATTTAAATAATAGAGGAAGCATATCTTAAATGTCAATAAATCCCTTAAATTCCTCTCAAATCCCAACAAAAAACGGCTACTTTTAAATATAATTTTGGAATGTACAAAATCCTGAAACAATGCCCTTAGTCGACTGCTGTTGCGTTCATCGGTCGACCTATCTGTCGACTTGGAGATTCAGAGAGTTTGATTTACCTTCACTGGTCGACCTACCTGTCAACTTAGAGATACAGAGAGTTCAGCTTCTCTTCACTGGTTGACCTGTCTGTTGACTTAGAGATACAGAGAGTTCATGCTGCTTTATCCGGTCGACTGACCAGTCGACTTATATATGCTTGATCTATTTTCTGAACTCGTTTTTAACTTATTCTCTTTTACTTTTTTGCCCCTTTAACCATTTTCTTTTCTAAATAAGCTCCACTAATTTCTTAAATTCCATTTTAGTCAATTATAAAATATTTCTTTTTAAATACACATAGGAGCAAATAATTTCATCTTATCAAAACACACATAAACAATAAAAACGTTTTGTGTCGTGTGTGTTTCTAATTGGGATATTAAGAGTTGAAATTCACCTGAGTTGTTTTTCCTAATTTCTTCAAACTCTTAATTCTTAATCATTTTTGACATCATCATTTAGCATCTATTTATAAATTTGTCATTGCAACTTTATCATAGGAACTTAATTAACTGAAACACTTGAATAAACCATTAGTTCCATCAAAACATCAACACTTAATTGTTCATCAAAATCTTAATATCAACATTATGTATTAATACAGTTATATGTTTGTTCAAGTGTTTCGAGTAATAGTTTTCTAAACTTTAGCCTGGAGTTTAATTGGTCACATCTAGATTAAGAAAGTCTAAGAATACTTGTAATATTTTCTACTGGTTTTAGTGGTGTTTTTGGTAGTTTAGATTATTTATAATCATATTAGTCGCTTTGTCTCTTACTTACCAAAGGGGAAGATTGTTAGGCCTCTAGTTTTTGTGGTTGGATAAATTCGGTGATATTAAGTTGTATTTTATTTTTCGAATACGTGCTTTATTGTGGTCCGTGATCTTATTCCTGTTCAAGAATCTGCTTTCCATTTTTAATCATCTTCAAATATCTCCATTATGTAGTTTCACCAAATTTGATGAGGTATATTTTGGCTTTCAGTGCACACTACATCACCTACATTGCCCTACATTATTTTTCGAAGTTCAAATCAACAAAAAATATGGTTTTTAAGGAAAAGTAGAAAGTCATGCATTTGGATGACCATGAGGATTTCATAGATGGTATACCTCTAAGGACAAAACATTTGGATGGTCATTATTGTTGGCCCAAAGATCTATCCAGAATGGGAGATGAAGTGGGTAGTTTAAAAAATTTAATCCAATAATTTACTAATTAAACAAATCACCAATTTCTCTAACTGGTTGTTATCTTGAGTTACAATGAAAATTTGTTTAACTAATGCACAACCAAATAAGCAGAGATACAAAAATTGAACATATCAATTTATCATTGTCTCTCAAGATACCCTTGCCTACGTCCAGTCCTCTGATCCCCCGCAGGGATTTCTCAGTCCACTAATTTTGATACTTTTCCTAGGTTAGAACCAAAACCTTATAATTATTTTCACATGTTCAGGATTAACTTAATTCTTATTTAGGCTCAGAATCAAATATTTAAAATTTCTCTTCTCCAAGCGCAGGAAGAACTTAATTCTTTTAACAGGTTCAAAATTAAACCTTACAATTCTTTTACCTAGCTAAAGATAAACCTAATTCTTTTATAGGCTAAGAATCAAGCCTACTTTTTTAATAAGCTAAAGACTAACCTTGATTAGACATTGACCCAATACATTTAATCTTCTCAGACTTACTTGAATGCAAAAAATATCATTTTCTTCCTACGGGAACTTCTACTACCTCAATTCAAGATATACCCAATTAATGTCCTGATATACTATGTGATAGAATTTCATTAGAATACATATAATATTATTATAATAAGTCATAGAGATCAAGTAAATCAAATTGTTAGGCAAAAATGGATTCACAAGATTTCTCGAGATATTCAAAAATAGAAAACGATTTTTACTAAACAAATTACTATGAGCTCAAACAAACATATGTATGACATAATCATAGAGTATATAGAATGTAAAGTAATTAGAGAGGTTTCATAGAAGTTGTCTTGAAAATATGTAGAGTCAAAAGTGTAGTACAAAAACTGGTATTGACACAATTAATGCTTTGATCAAGAACTTCTTAAAAAATATTTTTTAAAACTATATTTCAGCAACAATAATTTCCTCTTCTTAAATAGTTGATTTAAAACTCTTGTTCTTGATTATTTTAACAAAAAAACCTAGGTCAATATGTATAGGATTTTATAATGGCTATATTTTCAAAGATAAGCCTAAAAATGTCATTTATAGACCTATATATCAAAACTTTTAAAATTTGAAATGTTTGACCCATAATTGCACTTTTAAAACTCTCAATTTAATTCCAAAAATATTTTTATCCAAACCCCTTAAATATAGAAACTATGTTTTTCCAATATATTTCACAACATCTAATAATATGTGGACTAAATCATAAGATCTCCAAAATATAAGGTATATTCATGTAAATCAGTCAAAACCCCTTTAGATAAAATTTTACAATGTTCAAAGGCATAAGATTAGGGTAGAATATCTCGAAAAATATTTTGGTCAAAGTTTTAAATTTTACTCCACCGGTTGATCGACTCATCTATTAGTCGACTGGTTGTACCTTCAATGACTTATTTTCTAGCCATTGACAACTAGTTGGTAGATTGTTTTAGGCTCATAATCAATCATTTAACCCTCTGGTTGATCGATCGACTTATAACGCCAAAATAGACATCCTCAATCTTTTAGTCAACCAGTTCATCTGGCAGTCGACCGTTTAGGCCAAAAATGCATATTTTCTAAGTTTTATAATATTTTCTTAATTGAGTTTTTAGGAAAAACATTTTGAACTTAAATTTATCACTTCTAACCATATTTAAAATAATCCAATTACTTGTAAGTGTCGTGCGTGATCCTAATCGGGTTGCATTAAGATCATCAAAAGAGTTGACTTGCTTTTACCTAGGAATACAAAAAGTATTTTCCACTAAAAAAATCTTCATCTTCTTCATTGCAACCATCTGGATCCTTAAAAAAATATCATCATGAAAATCATTTTTTTCTCATTTACCCAATCGGAACTCAAATATGAAACTACTCAATATAAACATTAGTTTCGCAAAATATCAATGTTAATTTGTCCATCAAAACGTCTAGGGTCAACAATCTCCTCATTTTTAATGATAACAATTAACTTTGATGTTTTTCCATGAACATTATGTAACCACGCACCCCTTTAATATGAGAACGAGTTTTGTTCATATGAGAAAAATATTTTCAAAATTATGAAATTATAGATTAAACAATTAATTCAAATATAAATAACTAATTTCCCTAAATTGATTATTATATTTTTTATGCAACGAAAATGTGTTTATCTAGATGCACACCAAAGAAATCAGAAATAAAACAATGCTGTACACAACGATATATCTTGATTCGGTAAGTTACTCTTACTTATGTCCTGTCCCCTGTCATAGGTAGGAACCAAATCCTTACAATCTTTTTCACAAGTTGAAGACTAACCTAATTCTTTTTCCTGGCTCAAAATCAAACCTTAACTGTCCTAATTATTTTTGTAGTCTCAAAATCAACCTTACAATCCTAATTCTTTTCACAGGTTTAGAATTAAACTATCACTCTCTCATGCCATTATACTTATTCGTTTTGCAGGATTAGGAAGAACTTTTACAATCACTCAATTTATTACACGAAGAATTAAACCTAATATTTTCTAAGGCTAAAGACTAACATAATCTTTTTCGCAAAGTAAAGATCAAACCCTAATACTTTTTTAGGCTAAGAATTAAACTCCAATCTTTTTCTTAGGCTAAAGATTAAAACATAGCTACCTTGATTAGGCACTATCCCAATATGTCTAATCTACTCTTCTTCACAAATAAAAAAAAATCACGTTTTTTCTCACATGATCTTCTACCACTTTAGAACAATTATACTCAATAAATGTCTTGAATACTACGTGATAGAATTTAGTGAGAACACAAATCTGATTAAATAATTTATCATACAGGGAGCATGTAATCTGATTTCTTAAAGAAAAACTATTTTAAAAGATTTTCACAAAATTAAGTTTGAAAACATTTTTTCCCAAATAATTTATCCAAAACAATTAATCAAAATAATATAAGAAAGTAAAACCAATAGCTTAGAAAGATCACACGGGGGTTCGTTGAAAACGATTATGATAGCACCATAAAGAACACAAACCAGTGCCCCAAAAATACTTAGTGCTTCGATTAAGAACTCTTAATAATCTTATGTATGAATTTCAACGAAAGAATCTCTCTTAGAATAGAAAAATATGGTTGTTTTTAATGATTATTTCTTAATCACAAAGGTCTATATTAATAGACCTAAAACTGAGCCTCAAACGACTAGTTTTTAAATATCATGACTCTAAATAACATCCCAAGACCCCATATATCATATATATTCAAAATAAGTATGTTTTATTAAAAAATAATCCTGGAAAAGATCAATTTGGTCCTTAAATTTTTTTCAAATTAGAATCCTTAAGAATATGAAGTAATTTATCAATTTAATTGAAAAAATAATTAAATACATGAACCAAATAAATAAAAATTATTTATGTATGATATATTTAAAAAATATACTAAATTCCCTTTAAACACTCCCTTGAAATCATCAAAATCGAGTTGTATCAGGTAAAAAACAAATTAGTCAAAGAATTGCCTGCAACAGTCGGTGACCGGTCGAACCTGCGTGTTGACCACCTCTCTCAATAGCCATAATTTTGACCGTTGTACTGATCTAGTCGGTTGACCGACCCATTTGGTCAGCTGACCAATCGGACCAGTAGGTCTTCTTTCTTTTAACCTTTTTCTATTTTGAGCCACTGGATTCATTAGTCAACCGATCCAACTTGTTAGTTGTCTGAATTGGCAAATAGATCACCAATTTTACTTCCTAAACACATTGCTTTAGTTAGTCGACTGTACCCTTCCTCCGGTTGACCAAATTGACCCGAAAAACCACAATTTTAAGGTTTAAAATCATTTTTCCAATTAGGCCCTTTACCAAAAATATTTTTATGGTTAACCACTATTGGTCCAAAGAGCTACCCAATAGGGGAGTGAATTGGATAGTTACAAAAATTAAATAATTAATTCCTTTAAACACAAATAATCAATTCTTCAAAATAGATTATTATCTTGTTACGTAGAGAAAATGTGTTTATTTTTAATTGCACACCCAAACACAATATAAAAAATAATAAACAATATAGCACACAACAATATATCCTAGTTCGGTAAGCTACTCTTACCTACATCTAGTCCCCCGAGCTTCATGGAGATTTGAAATCCACTAAACCTCTGATTGTTTTCCCAAGTAGGAACTAAACCCTTACAATCTCGATCTTTTCACAGGCTCAGAATCAACCTTGACAATTATTCTTTTCCCAGGCTCAGGAAGAACCTTATATTTTTACCCGACTCAAGACGAACCTAATTCTATTACAAGAAGAATTGAAACCTAATCTGTTTAACAGGCTAAAGATCAAACTTATCACTCTTTCACACTTTTACACTTATCATTTTCTCAGTTTTAGGAAGAACCTTTACAATTACTCAATTCTATTATAAGGAGAATCAAAACCTAATTCTTTTCAAGGAAAAATAATAAACTAACCTTTTTGTAGGACAAAGATCAAACCTTAATCTCTTTCATAGGAAAAAGATTGAAACCTAACTACCCTGACTAGACACTGTCCCAAACGTGTCTAATCTGCTCACGCTCACAAATACAAAAAAATGTAAGTTTCTTCTCACAAGAAGCATCTACTACCTCAATACGAATATGCTCAATTAACGACCGAAATAATTTCTATGTGATAGATACAATGTGAGGGTAACAAAATTAGATTAATTAATAAAGTGGGTAATACAATTAAAGCATGTAATCAAATAATCAAATAAAATCATTTAAAAGGATTTTCAGCCTTTTAAGTTTAAAACAATTTTCTAAACAATCTTATACCAAACAATCAATAAGAATATAACTTCAAAGTAAATAACAAAGCTTAGAAAGATCTCATCGGGAAACACCAAAAATAATGATAGAATCGCAATAGAACACAAGTTGGTGATGTCAAATCACAAGTGCTTTAGATTAAAAACGAAGAATAAATCTCTCACAAATATCAGTGTAAATATAACTCTTTGAAAAGTTCGAACTGATTGTTCTTGATGTGTTGATCTCCATTCCCTCAGGTCTATATTAATAGACAAATATCAAGTCCTCTGACGACTAGTTTTTCAAAGATATGCCTCTAAAAGACACTCTTAGACCCCATATATGATAAACTTTCAATTTAGGAGTATTTCACTTAACCAAATAAGCCCACAAAACGATTCTCTATTTAAAACCATAAATACAGGAACTATTAATCCATTTAAATTAGAAGAATCTTAAAGTATATGGACCAAATCAAAAGGGATAATAGAATAGGCAAATAATATCTTAATTAGGTTTAGATCCCCCAAATCTCTCCCTTGGAATCCTAAAAAACAGATAGATTTTGACCAGGAGTCCAAGTCACACGAAACCTCAACCGACTCAGTCGATTGACTAAGCCTTGACGATCGGTTGACCAATCGATCTTGCACCATATTTCAACCATTGGATCTAGGCCAGTCATTTGACCAATTGCCTCTAATTGATTGACCGATTGGATTAGAGTGATCCAATTTTCCTCCAATTCTCCTTCTGACTCAAATGGTTGACCGACGACCCATTTCATTCGGTTGGCCGATGAGATCAGTGTGCTCATTTTCTTCACCAATTCAGCCACTGTTTTATATGGTTGACTGATTGGATCAGTAGTACCTTATTTCAGCTCGAAAACTCACTGTTTAATTTAGTTGATAGATTGCTTTTCTCGGTTGATCGATTTAACCAGATTATTTTACTTTTTCTACTTTAAAATATGTTTTCTATTTAGGTCAATTATCAACTTCATTTCATATAAGGAACACTTTCAATATCTTAAATTAATATTATTTCATATCAAGACACACATAAAAATAACTCATTTAAAATGTTGTGTGTGATCTTGATTTAGGTTGCATTAAGAGTATACAAGTAGAGAGTTGTTTTTACCTATTTTTCTTCAAGGTTTTCAAAACTCTTCATATCTTCATTGCGTCCATCTTGCACCCTTTATGAGGTCTTCTTCTTAATCACATGCCTAGATCTTATAAATCTGAAACACTTGATAAAATCGTTAGTTCCACCAAAAACATCAATACTTAATTATTCATCAAAACCTTGGATTTAACAACCATATTATAAAAAGCCATTTTAGGATCTTAAAATCATCACTTCTTACTAAGACACACATAAGATTTATTCATTTTAAGTGTCGTGCATGTTCCTAATTTGGGTTGCATTAAGAGCGTTAGAGTAATGAGTTGTTTTCACCTAAATGTCTTCAATGCTCTAAATATCTTCATCTTGCACCCATCTAGGATTCATTTGATTATTCAATAATCACTCCATGAATTCTTCAATGATTAATCTTTTTGGCCCATTCTTTTTCTTATTTCAACATATAGAACTTTTAAGCTGAAATAACTCAAAAAAAATATTAGTTCCATAAAATATCAACATTTAATTGTTCATCACAACATTATGTTTAACAAATTTTCATTTTTTGATGATGACAAGTAACTTTAATGTTTTCTCAAAAAATAATGTTACCATGCTCCCCCTAAATGTGAGGACATATTTTTTCAATTCTTTAAACACCGTTAATGAGAAACATAAACATTTTGAAAAGATTTTCAATATAAACGTACAACTTCTACCCCTATATAATTCAACTTCTTCCCCTATATAATTATAATCATTAATTCATCCCTAGGAGAACAAATAACACATTGAAAAATATCGTACAACTTCTCCCATTTTGTCCTCACAAAAGGTGGGGACAAAGATAAAAGATATCTATTTCTGTGCCAAAAATAATCTCAAATATTAATTCAAAAAGAATTATTTTTACTCTCATAAGACTTGTTTGAAGAAAGAAATATTTCTCAATAAAACATATCTTCTGGACTAAAAACATCAACTTTACTATGAATATAACGTCATTAAAGTTTCAAAAGGTTTCCCACTAAATTATATCAACAAAATATTTTAAGATTTTCAAATTAGCACATATTAAAATGATAATATTTATGTGGATCATCTTGAGGCAATTCATGATATCCTAATAATCGTAACACAATACAACATGAAGTCATACAGTTTGAAATAAGTCACCATGCTTCTTTTCATGATATGACACTTATGTTTAACTCCTTTTTAAATAGAATCAAAATCATTTAAACGTTAACGTACAAGGACATGGAGTATATCTCAATAATGATTTATGAAGTTAATTGATAAATCTAATGCACGCTTAAATATGGATAATCAGACATTTTCATGTTGCTACCAAATAAAATAAGCTCCCTATCAAAAAAGTAATCATTTAAAACAGGAGATGATAAATGTACGCTGAAGATAATTCACACTCTGGACCATGTATACAACTAAGCGACTAATATCAAATGAGATTAATCACGTGCAAAATTATCATTAGTTTGATAATCAATACCCACCAATTTATATATCATATATATTCAGATGATCATGCAACTGGTAACGACATGATTTCATAATCCAATATCAACTATGCAAATTTTATCAAGGTCATCATCAATTCAAATCATATAAATGCAACAATTAAATCATTCTTTATCATTTAAATAACCTTAATATTATTGATCAAGATATCATGCATTTTAACGAATCAACTTAATTAATTAATGATCAAGTCATGGATTGATACAAAACGATTGATTTTCATAACATGTTTCACATATTTTCAAACATAGCTTTTAGTGGATCTCATATATAACATAAGAAAATCCCACACAAATATGTGAACTAATCTGATCATCATGCAATAATTCTAAAACAACAAAAGACCATGTACTAAATTCCATTGAAACACTCCCTCGAAATCATAAAAACCAAGATGTATTCAGCAATAAACAAATTAGTCAAAAAATTGACTGCAGCAGCTGGTTGATCGGCCAAACTTGCCGATTGACTGTCCTCTTACAACAGTTATAATTTTGACTATTGTGCTGATCTGGTTGGTTGACCGATCCAACTAGTAGTTTTTTTTCCCCAGCCACTGGATTCGTTAGTTGACTGACTTAACTTGTCAGTTGATCAAATTGGCTAGTAGGTCACCCATTTCACTTCCTAAACACACTATTTTGGTTCATTGACCGACTCCTTTTGCCGGTTTACCGAATTGACCCAAAAAACCACCATTTTAAGTGTCAAAACTATTTTCCTATTAGAACCTTAAGCAAAAAATATTTTTATTATTAACCACATTATAAAAATTCATTTTAGAATTTTAAACTTATCACTTCTTACTAAGACACATAAGATTTATTTATTTTAAGTGACGTGTATGATCTTAATTCGGGTTACATTAAGAGCATAAGAGTAATGAGTTGTTTTCACCGAAATGTCTTCAATGCTCTGAACATCATCAATATCTTCATCTTGCACCCGTCTAAAATTCATTTGATTTTTCAATAATCACTCTATAAATTCTTCAATGATTAATCTTTTTAGCCCATTCTTTTTCTCATTTCAACCTATGGAACTTTTAATTTGAAATCATTTAATAAAAACATTAGTTGCATAAAACATCATCGCTAATTGTTCATCAAAATATTAGGTTCAACAAACATGATTCATTTGTGTTTCTATGCTCATCTTTGCAACCGAAAAAATCAGTGTCGAAGTAACTAATTAAAGTAAAATTACTCCCCTTGGATACCATAATCCTAGATCACAAGTTCCATTTAAACATATAAAAATTTGTTTATAGCAGTTAAATGATACTCGTTTGTGTAAGTTTGAAATCATGCACAGAAATAAACACTAAACTTGATATCTAGTCTACTTGTAGTAAGATAGAGTAAACTACTGATCATACCTTGATACATCTTTTCATTTACACGTAAATACATGTCATCCTTATCGAGTTTTGTTGTCGTTTCCATGGGAGTTTTGTATTTTTTTTGCATTTTCCAAGCCATATTTCTTAAGTACTTCTTTGGCATAATTGGCTTGATTAACAGGGTTGCTTAAATTGTAGCCCAAGAAAGAATGTTAACTCTCTTATCATGCTCATTTCAAATTTTACCTGCATTATCTTGGCGAACTCTTGGCAAATATCTTCATTAGTAGAACAAAAAATGATATCACCTATGTAAATCTGTACTAAAAGGATGTCAAAATCATTTCGTTTAACAAAAAGTGTGATATCACTAATGTCGCATCGAAAAACATTCTCGATTAAATATCTGCGAAGTCTTTCATACCAGGCTCGGGGAGCTTGTTTGAGACCATACAATGCTTTACGTAGTTTAAAAACTTGATCAAGTAAACTTTTTTTTCAAAACTAGGTGGTTGTTCCATATACACTTATTAAGTAATAAAGTGGTAGCGCGTGAAATACACCGCTACTTTCTCTCGCAAGTATACGAGGTCTAAGTTTTAATATAGTGGATCGTTTAAGATCGGATATCGTTCCCACAGGGAAAGTGTGAACAATTGAATACTGAAATTTACGTAGTCTCATATTATCTTGACGATTCAATTAATTATTTAAATTAAACTAATTAAAACTACTCCTAAGGATTAATTCTAATTACACTAATTAACTAGGGATCAATTTCATTCACTTAGTACCTATTTGGCTTAGTTTAGTTATCGATAATGGTTATTATCACATCCAACAATCTCGGTATCTATAACTCACTCGCTCCCTCTTCCGAGTAAAAAGTGAGCGAATACATGATTTCGAATTGATGCTGAAGTCCCCCTCGAACGCCTTTCCGAACACATAGCCACGTGAGTCTTAACCCAACCTCATGGATTGCACACAATCCAACTCCCTCCCGGGTTATTGGATTGTCGCGTTGTGTTTATCCCTAGTCCAAATCCGGGGTTACCTCTCCCGAGTGTCAAACCCCGTATTCTCGGTTTATCGTAATAAGCATAATAAATGTGAAATAATTGTAAGCACAATTGGAATTGGATAACAAACCATTATAATAACTTATATTCAACCAAAGAGATAATTACATGAATTACATCTAACCCTAACTAATCTCTAATTAAACTAACATGATCTTAGCCATTACATTATTAAATCAAGAGGAGATCATTATCATCAATAATAAACATTAAGTACAAAGATGGAAATAAGGAAAGAAAAGCCAAATTTTAAAGTGAAGTAGTCCACTTTCTCCAAAGAACGATCCTCCCGAGCTTCCTCTTCTTCATTGATGAACTTCCTCTTTTAGCTCTTCAAGAATTGGCCAAAATCACTTCCTAAAACTAATCTAATCTACTTCCTAAATTATCTAATCCTATCTAAGGTGAAAAAGGGTCTCAAAACATCCAAAATCTCTTAGGGAAGTGGGAGAAAATGATATAAATAGGCACAAGGGTTCAAAATATCTCTATGCCAAGGGTTTTCGCCTAGGCGAAGGAATTTTCCGCCTAGGCGAAGTTAAGTCGGTTAACTTTTTGCTGTTTTTTCGCCTAGGCGAAGTTAGTTTCCTCCTAGGCCGAGGAGCTTCTGCTTCAAATTCGCCTAGGCCGAGGAATTTTCCGCCTAGGCCGAGATTTTGCAATCTTGAAACCTTGTTTCTTCATTATTTCTTCATCGTTTTCCCACCGTTTTAGCTTGTTTGTCACTTGTTTGCATCTCTCCACCTAAATTACATAAAAACAAACTAAAAAGCAATTAAATATAACTAAAACACTAAAAAACTAACAAATCCAATTTAGAAGTAGATAGGTATTTTACACCTATCGAATACCCCCAAACTCAGAAGTTTGCTAGTTCTCGAGCAAAACACTAATACTAAACTAAACAAACTAACTAAAAATGAAAAATTTGAAACACAAAAGAAGTAAATGCATGTAAGTATAACGTTCAATTGAAAGGACCAATTTGTTCCTTCCTTAATATCCCTAAATCTAATCAAGTTCGGAAAATAACCTACACCAAGTGGTGTTCTAGAATTTCAACAATCAATATCAATAAAAACCATTTTAGATCCATTGAATGTGTGTGTGTAAGAACTGAAATGCATAATTATGCACATACCGGATTTGATTATTCAATTGTTAAGTTCATAACGTATACCGTTTAAGGATTCAGGAAAACCATACACTTGACTGGGCTCAACTATCCACTAATGTAGGTTCGGATATTCATAGAGATCAATAGGGCTTGGTTTGGCTTTGGAGAACGATCAAGGGTATCATAGGAATATAAAATAGCAAATCGGTTTAATTGATCGATACCCGAGGTAAAATCACTTGTCGCTATCTTCTCTCATAACCCCACACATTTAAAGTACAACTCTGAATGAGAATTAAAGATCCTTGTATTCACTTGACGAAAGAAAAGAAAATAAAAACTATATTCACAGTTTTTTTTTTTTTTTTTTTAACAACACATTTCAAAATTAATTCGAATTATTACAGTTTTAGGAGCGTGCAAAAGGAAGTTAGAGAAACACACCCATAAACTTATTTGAATTTATAAAATTTTAGGAATATGCAAAAAGAAATGGTAGAAACACACCCCCAAACTTATTTTAGGAGCGTGTGAAAAGAAATACTAAAGTGACAAGTGAATATACTAATACCGAGTCAATAAAAATTCATCCGAAACCCGACCGCTCACTTGATTTCACTCAATTTGAAAATTAGGCTTAGCGACATTGGGTTAGGAAAAATTTAAATGAAAAGACTATTTGAACGTTTTCAAAATTGATTACGTTATCGGCTTCGACAGGGAAAATAAGGGATGAAATTTTTCAGGTTAGCTACAACAGTTCAAGCGAAAAAATGACGGCCTAAATCATGTCTCCGGAATTACCTTACCTAGGATTTTGCCTCAAGTTTCCCCCAAATCAAGTTCTAGATTCCTCATTTTTTTTTCTTCATGAACTTCATATTGAATAATTGGCATCTAATTGCTCAGATTATTATAAATTGAGTCCAAATGTCGTGCAATTTTAGAATCGAGATAATTTTTACCCAATCAACATGTTAAGCACACAAAACATGCATGGAAGGCATTACCCCCAACCTAAATATGCAGTTAGGGGATAATTCTCATCATCGGGACTTAGCCCAAATGAACTCAACAACTAAACATGCAAATACAACTTCATACATACACTATTCTAAACTAAATCTAATATTAACATACATACTAATCTAAAAACAACACATGCAAAAACAAGGATTAAACTAAACTGGAAATTAAAAACTAAAACATTAATTAAAACAATAAAATACATACACAAACATAATTCTATACATCAAAAAGTTTTGCATTTTGTTCAAAAAAATAATGGTTCATAATTTTCTACAAAAAATCAAAATGGATGAACATCCACTGTACTAACATCCATTCCGTCCCATCTAGGCCTGAACATGGCAGTGTTTAACTATAAATCAGCGAACCCAATAACATATAGAATTTTTTTGGAAAACATTGGGTTTAAACACATACCTAGGGAATAAGACGTAGAAGTATTACCCCCTACCATTCACTGGGAGGAAATTCATCTCCACCACTATCACATCGGAATGAAAATTGTGGCAGTTGTAAAAGGTGCGGCGGCAATGCCGAAGCGGTCGCACATGAACCTGTGGATTTGATCTTGCGCACACACTAATCACAAAATTTCAATAAAATATGAACAATGTAGCATGCAATTTTGTTTCACACAATTTAATAATCCATAGAAACTAAGTTATCACCAAAAATCAAACCAAAATCCTAAAGTGATAAAGAAAATCGTGAAAATGGGGTTGAAAATTGATTTGTGGTGGATGATTTGGGGGTGGAAATCACAATTTTTGGGTAATGGAAATATGATTTAAAGCTATTGGAACGGTGAAGTTGAGAGGTTTTCAAAATTTGGAGGGTCGAAAGGCCGTTTTGCGAAGGAGAAGGGTTCTCTTTTAAAAACTGTCTGATGCTAATTCGCTAAGGCGGTGGTTTTTTTTTTTTCACCTAGGCGAAGTAGCGCCTTTTTGTTTAAAGACCTTTCCGACGTTTATTCGCCTATGCGGTGGTTTATCCGCCTTGGCAAGTGAACGTCAGTGTGAAAATCATTTTGTTCTGACGCAATCCGCCTAGGCAGTGGTTTTTCCGCCTAGGCGAAGTTACATCAGTGTGAAAAACCCAGCCTACTGCCCTATTTCTGCCTAGGCGGTGGTTTTTTTTTTCGCTTAGGAGAAATTACATCAGTGTGAATTTTGGCTGGATTTCTTTATGTTTTCACAACTTTTCTCAACGCCACTTACTTCCACTTCGTTCCTTAAACAATTTTAAGCATAAACACAACCCTAAATATCCAAACTCCTAAATTCACTTCCGAACACGTTCTGAAGCCATGCCAGCTTCCAAAAAGAATAAATAATAAAATAAATAGTAGCAAAAATTGGGTAATTTGATACCCTGAGGTTCATTTCAAAAAAATAATAATTTGCGCTTGAGTTACTGTCCCCAGCTGGACTTTCGTGTGGCCAAGCATTTTTCACCAAAATTCCCCATAGACAAGGTATTTGGGCTCAAATGCTCAGTTGGATCAAGATCATGTCCTAAAGTCGGCTTATCTTCTTTGTCCTTATCATTTTCAATATAAGCTCGATCTCGGGATTGAGAATCAAGAATTTCAGGCTTCTACTTTGTTTTTCGCACTTCTTGATCACATTAACACAATAAAACAAAAATAAAAATTAAAAACAAAACAAAATAAATGTCAGGATTAACATTAGACTACTTAGTTGCAATATCAACTTAAAATTCAAACATTCCTCGGCAACGGTGCCAAAAACTTTGTAGCACGTGAAATACGCCGCTACTTACTCTCGCAAGTATACGACGTCTAAGTTTTAATATAGTGGATCGTTTAAGATCGAATATAGTTCCCACAGGAAAAATGTGAATAATTGGATACCGAAATTTACGTAGTCTCAATTTATCATGATGATTCAATTAATTATTTAAATTAAACTAATTAAAACTACTCCTAAGGATTAATTCTAATTACACTAATTAACTAGGGATTTTTCATTCACTTAGTACCTATTTGGTTTAGTTTAGTTATTGATAACGGTTATTATAACATCCAACAATCTCAGTATCTATAACTCACTCGCTTCTTCTTCCGAGTAAAAAGCGAGCGAATACATGACTTGGCATTGTCGTCGAAATCCCCCTCGAACGCCTTTCCGAACACATAGCCATGTGAGTCTTGACCCAACCTCATGGATTACACACAATCCAACTCCCTCCCGGGTTATTGGATCGTCGCGTTGTGTTGATCCTTAGTCCGAATCCGGGGTTACCTCTCCCAAGTGTCAAACCTTGTATTCTCAGTTTATCATAATAAGCATAATAAACGTGAAATAATGGTAAGCACAATTGGAATTGAATAACAAACCATTAGAATAACTTATATTCAACCAAAGAGATAATTACATGAATTACATCTAAACCTAACTAATCTCTAATTAAACTAACATGATCTTAGCCATTACAATATTAAATCAAGAGGAGATCATCATCATCAATAATAAACATTAAGTACAAAGATGGAAATATGGAAAGAAAAGCCAAATCTTAAAGTGGAGTAGTCCACTTTCTCCAAAGAACAATCCTCCCGAGCTTCCTATTCTCCATTCATGAACTTCCTCCTTTAGCTTTTCAAGAATTGGCCAAAATCACTTCCTAAAACTAATCTAATCTACTTCTTAAATTATCTAATCATATCTAAGGTGGAAAAGGGTCTCAAAACATCCAAAATCTCTTAGGGAAGTGGGAGAAAATAATATAAATAGGCACAAGGGTTCAAAATATCTCAAAAAATATCTCTATGCCGAGGGTTTTCGCCTAGGCGAAGTTAAGTCGGTTAACTTTCTACCATTTTTTCGCCTAGGTGAAGTTATTTTCCTCCTAGGCCGAGGAGCTTCTGCCTCAAATTCACCTAGGCCGAGGAATTTTTCGCCTAGGCTGAGATTCTGCAATCTTGAAACCTTGTTTCTTCATTTTTTTTCACCGTTTTCCCACTGTTTTCGCTCGTTTGCCTCTTGTTCGCATCCCTACACCTGAATTACATAAAAACAAACTAAAAAGCAATTAAATATAACTAAAACACTAGAAAACTATCAAATCCGATTTAGAAGTAGATAGGTATTTTACACCTATAATAAAGCCATTTAAAAGTGCACTTTTGACATCCATTTGAAATAATTAAAAATTATGAGAACACACAAAGGCCAATTACATTCTAATGGATTCTAATTGAGCAACAGAAGAATAAGTTTCTTCATAATCTATACCCACTTCTTTATTATAGCACTATGCTACTAATTTTGTTTTTATTTCTAATACTATTCCCTTTTTATCATTTTTTTTAAGATTAACCCACTTTGTTTCTCTTTAATTTAAGTAATTCTTCTTCCATCACTGAAATCCATGACTCATCAATTAAAGGTTCATCAACATTTTTAGGCTCAATTTGAGAAAGAACTACAAGATTAATAGCATCTCAGAGAGAAGACCTTATGTTGAACCCAAGGTTTTGATGAGTAATTAAGTATTGATATTGGTGGTGGAACTAATGGTTTTGTTGAGTATTTTAGATTTATAATTCCATACATGTGTTTGATTAAGAAGAAGAGTCGTTGAAGAAATATAAAGGGTGCAAGATGGACATATTAAAGATATGAAGAGTTTTGAAGATGCTGAAGAAAATAGGTAAAAATAACTTTTTACTTATATACTCTTAATGCAACCCAAATTACGATCACGCACGACACTTAAAATGAGTTAATTCTATGTATGTCATGATAAGAAGTGATAAGTTTAAGATCCTAAAATGAGTTATTTTATGTGCTGCTTATGTGAAATGATTTTGGTATTTGAATTAATTGAAAAATGTGTTTTAAAGTATAAAATGTTGTGTTTTTGGGTCAATTCGGTCAACCGAGAAAAGTAATCAATCGACTTATTAAAACAATGAGTTTTGGGAGTTAAAATGGAGTTCTACTAATCCAATCAGTCAATTGAGAAATTTAATTAATCAACCCTTTGAGACAATAGCTGAAATGGGTAAAGAAGTGATCACACTAATCCAATCGATCAACCGAATGAGAAGGGTCGGTCAACGGAATGAGTCAAAATTAGAATATCAATGATCGAGTCAATCAACCAAGTGGGTATAGGGCTAATGGCTATTTTAACCTTTTTCACAGGTAGGTCAACCAAATGGAAGAGGTCGGTCAACCGACTGCTTCAGTCAAGATTTCAGCTGATTTGGTCTCTTGGTAAAAAATATCTATTTTTTATGATTCAAAGAGAGGAATTTGGGGGGTTTGATTGTAATTCAAATATGAACAACCTATTCTGTGATCCCTATTGATATGGTCCATATATTTTGAGATTCTCTTAATTTAAATGATTTAATACTTTCTATTCTTGTGGTTTTAAATTGGGAATAATTTTATGGACTTAAATGTGAAATTTAAAGAATATTTTCAAATGAAACATACCTAAATTGATAGGACATATTTTGTAATGTCTTAGAGTGTCATTTAATGACATATCTTTGAAAAACTAGCCGTTGGAGGGCTAGTTCTAAGTCTATTAATAGAGCCCTATGAGAATGGAAGTAAGCACATCAAGAACATCAGTTTGAGCTTTTATAAGAGTGAGAATTTTGTTAAGATTTCTACGGGAGATTCTATTCAAGTTCTTAATCTAACGTGCTTACTGTTTGGCATCACCAATTTGAGTTCTAATTACGATATTGTCATTGTCTTTAGTGTTTTCTCATTGAGATCCTTCCAAACTTTATTACTTGCTTCATAAGGTTATATTTATATTGATATTGATTGCTTGGTTTAGGATTGTTAGAAAATCATTTTAAACTTAAAAGCCAAAAAATATTTTTTAAATGATTTTTGCTTGATTATCTGATTATGTACTAAATTTGTGCTATCCACCATTTTTATTAATCATATTTTATTTGCCTCACATTATATCTATCACAGAGTAATTATTCGAGACATTATTCGAGTATATTTCAATTGAGGTGGAAGAAGGTCCTAACGGGATGAAAATTACAGTTTTTTGTATTTTTTGAGTTTAAGAGGATTAGAAACGTTTAAGACGGTGTCTAGTTAGGGTAGCTAGGTTTTGATCTTTTTCCTGTGAAAAAACTTGGGGTTTGATCTTTATCCTGTTAAAAATGTTTGGTTATTCTTTTTTCTTAAAAAGAACTAGGTTTTGATTTAGCCTGTAATTGAATTAAAGAGTAAATTGTAAAGGTTCGTCATGACCCTGTGAAAAGGATATGTGAGAGAGTGTTAGGTTGAGTCTTAGCCTGTGAAAAGAATCAGGGTCTTATAAAGGTTGATTCTGAGCCTGTGAAAAGAATCGAGAATTGTAAAGGTTTGGTTCCTAACTGGTAAATGAATCAAGGTGTTTAGTGGATTGCGAATTTCCATGGATTTCGGGAGAGTGAACGTAGAATAGTAGCTTACCGAACCAGAATAAATTCTTGTGTGCTGTATTGCTTTATTTCATATATTGTGTTTGGGTATGCACTTAGTATTAAATACATTTCCACTGTGTATCAAGATAATAATTGATTTAGAAAAATTAATTATTTGTATTTAAAGGACCTAATTGTTTAAATTTTTGTAACTATCCAATTTACCTTCCCTCTTGGGTAGCTCTTTGGTATAACATTGGTACCATAACTGGTTTAGCTCATTTGGATTAATATCCTAGCTACGAAAGATCACATAGTGTACCATATAGGCACTTTATGTGAGTAGCAGTTTATACACTGTCCACTTTTGTTTGCAGGTGATAATTATTCATTCTGGAAGGACATAATGATCAATTTTCTTCACGCTACTAATTATGATATGTGGATGGCTATTAAGGGTGGTCAATGCCTTAGTTCGACAATTCGAGCTATTTAGAATGGGTGAAGCATAATTTATTCTGAAAATATACACAAGATTCAACGATATATGCACCAACCTTGGTCAACTTGGAAAGCCTTATTTTTTGGAGGATAAAGTGCAAAAATTTTGAGATCATTGACAAAAGTCTGGGAGCCAAAAGCAACTACAATAGAGGAAGCTAAAGATCTCACAATTTACACCATTGATGAGCTCATTGGTGACCTAATGACCTATGAGATGGCTATACGAGGATATAAAGATGAAACAAGAAATATAAAAAAGAAAGTCATTGGCATTGAAAGTTAAAAAAAAGTAAGGAAAAAGATGATAATGATGACATCAGTCTTGACAGCGAGTAAGAAAAGGATGTGGCACTTCTTATGAAAAGTTTTGGAAAGATGATTTGATAAACGTTTCATGGAAATACAAATTTTAACATGAGTAATGTGGAATACTTCAACTGTCACAAGAACGGGTAATTCCAATTCGACTGTCCCGAACCAAAGTAGGAAAAAGAGAAAAAGGTAAAGGTGAAGAAGAATAAGAAGAAATTAATGAAAGCCACCTGGGATGACTTAGAGTCGAGTAGCTCAGAAAAATCGGGTAGTGATGATTCATCTATGTTTGCCTTGATGGCCACTGGAGATGAGGTAAAGAAATGTTCTAGTTCTTGCCCTTTAGATTACGATTTTTTATTTGATGTTTATCAAGAACTAATGCATGATTAAAAAAACTAGTGTTCTCAAATTAATGTCCTACAAAGTACAATTAACACACTTAACAAGCAAGTGATGAAATTCACATCTGAAAACATTGAATTGAAATGCAAAATTTTGGATATACATTCGATAGTTCTCAAATTCAGGGGTGGTGGAAATAATTTAAAAATATTTTTGGGGAGTTCAAGAGGTATTTTCAATAAGGCTGGAATTGGGTTTCAAAAAAATCTTAAACAAAAGAGATTTCATAAATTCTTTTCTGAAACTAAGAATCTTGTTAGATGTTTTAAATGTAACATTGTGGGGGCATACCATTAGTAAATATTTTTCTAAAGTATCTAAATGTAGACAAGTTTGGGTTCCGAAAGGAACTAAAATTATCCCGACTAACATGATCGGACCTACTTGTTTGGCTACCACTTAGGAACTATTTGAGGTGCTCCTTGTAAGTTATTTTGAAAGCATGAATAGGTAAGGAAAAATGGTTCCTAGATAATGGTTGTTGTTGACATATGACGGGTGACAAATCTAAATTCACATATTTGACACCTAAAGACGAAGGTCATGTGATGTTTAGAGACAACAGAGAGGGTAAAATTATCGGTATATGTAATATCGGTAATGGGTCTACTACTATTGAAGATGTTCTTTTAGTAGACGGTCTTAGACATAACTTGCTTAGCATTAATGAATTAATTGATAAAGGTTATAGTATGGATTTTGATCATAATAGATACATCATTAAGAATGGGCATGATAATAGCATATTACTTGTTGCATCACGTTTTGAAAATGTTTATATGTGTTCATTTGATAATTTTTTCTCAAAAATTTATCATACTTAAATGTATTATTTGACAATAGTTGGTTATGTCATAATAGACGTCTTGGGCATGCTAGTACAGATATGATTTCAAATTTGTCTAAGAAGAGTCTAGCACATGGCTTACCTGCATTGAAGTATGTGAATGATAAAATATGTAAGCATGTGAACTAGGTAAGCAATCTAGATCATCATTTAAGAAGAAGTTTCATACGTTTATATCTAAATGTCTTGAATTTTTTCATCATGATTTATTTGGTCCGAATGCCATTGCTACTTTAGGAGGTAAATTTTATACATTTGTAGTTGTGGATGATTACTCTAGATTAACTTGGGTGTTTTTCCATGCTATTAAGAGTGAAATCATTTATATATTTTCTAAGTTTTGCAAATGTGTTCAAAATGAGAAATAATGCTGCATTATTAATATTTGTAGCGATAAAGGTAGAGTGTTTAAGCATGATAAGATTATTAGCTATTGTGATGAGCATGGGTATGCTCATAATGTTCTACACCAAGAACGCCACAGCAAAATGGTGTTGTGGAGAGAAAAAAATAGAACGCCTTAGGAAGTGGTCAGAATGATGTTGAATGAGAATCGTCTTCCTAAATACTTTTGGGCCGAAGCTATAAGTATCGCTTGCCATGTTGTTAATAAAACATGGAAAAACATAGTTTATTTTTGAAGAGGTATTAATAAAATCCCTTATGAAATTTCGAATGGAAATACTCCCAATATATCCCACTTTAAAGTTTTTGGTTGCAAATATTTTATCTTAAATGATATGGATAATTTTGGGTAACTTTGATGCAAAATCTGATTATTGTATTTTTCTTGGGTACGCTTCAGATAGTAAAGCTTATAGAATATATAATAAATGTACTTTAACAGTGGAAGAATCTATGCATGTCGTATTTGAGGAATCTGATCCACTTGTGTCGAGAAAGGCTTGGATGATGATGATGATGATGATGCAGGTACACTAACTAATCAAAACCAAGGAGTTGAGACGACAAATAAACTACAAAATCCAAAGAATGAGAAGTTAAAAGGTGAAGAGACGACTTTACCACATGTTATAAAGACAATGCAGGATACTCGGTAAAAGAAATTATTGATAATTTTGCAAAAGGTGTAAGTACAAGATCCTCTGTTCAGGAAATCATTAGTTTTTTTTTTAATCTCAAATTGAGCCTAAGAATATTAATGACGTGTTAACTGATGAGTCTTGGATCTCAGCGATGCAAGAAGAGTTAGTTCAATTTGAGCACAATAAAGTATGGTCTTTAGTTCCTAGACCTGATTTTCATCCTGTCATTGGTACTAAATGGATAGAAAGAGTGAATTCTTGAATGGATTTCTATCAGAAAAAGTTTATGTCGAACAACTATCGAGGTTTGCGAGTGATAAACTACCCGATCTTGTGTTTAAACTTCATAAGGCTTTGTATGGACTCAAATAAGCTCTGCGAACTTGGTATGAGAGACTTAGCTGATATTTGATCGAAAATAGTTTTCGATAGGGTCTTACTGATGTTACATTATTTATCAAGCAGAATGAGTCTGATATCATATTAGTACAAATATATATTGATGATATTATATTCAGATCTACTAATGAGGATTTTTGTTAAGAGTTTGCCAAGATTATACAGGTTGAGTTTGAAATGAGTATGATGGGAGAATTAACCTTTTTTCTTGGGCTATAAATTAAGCAAACCAAAGATGGGATTTTCATTAATCAATCCAAGTACACAAAAGAGTTAATAAAAAAATATAGTATGGATGACGATAAAGAGTATAAAATTCTCATGGCAACAGCTACAAACATAGAAAAGGACGGTATGGGCAAAAACATCAATGAAAAAATGTATTAAGGTCTGATTGGTAGCTTGTTATATCTTACTACTAGTAGACTTGACATAATGTTTAGTGTATGCTTGTGTGCTAGATTCCAGTCTTGTCTAAAAGAATTGCATCTAACAGTTGTCAAGCGAATCTTTCGATATTTGAAAGGGACAAGTGATCTAAGATTATGGTATCCTAGGGGAAGTGACTTTAAGTTAACTAGTTACTCCGACACTAATTTCACCGTAAAGTACAAGCAAGTTATGTCACTTTTTAGGACATGCCTTGGTTTCTTGGTTTAGCAAGAAATAGAAATCGATTGCCTTATCTATGACTTAGGCAGAGTATGTGGCAGGTGGTAATTGTTGAGCTCAAATTCTATATATTAAGCAATAATTATATAATTTTGAGATATGTATAGAGGAGGTCCCTATTTATTGTGATAGTAAAAAGTATTATATGCTTAAGCAATAATCCGACACCGCACTCACGAACTAAGCACATTGAGATTCAACATCATTTTATATGTAATCACATTCAAAAAATGGATGTAACTACTGAATATGTTGATACCTCTGATCAGCTTGTTGATATTTTCACCAAACCTCTAGCTGAAGATCAATTCGTGAAAATCATTCAAGATTTAGGTATGGCTAGGCATGACAATGTATGCCTAGAGTGATGTTTTCTCGGCCCTCACTTTTTGAGATGACAAAGGGTGATAAGTTGATGTTTAATGAGTAGTTGATGTTTAGGGATTTGTTCGCCTATGCATTGCATAGATTAATGGGACAAGTTATTAAGAGCTTATGTTGAATATCTGTATTATGGTGTAATTATGTTTTCATTATTGTGCTTAAATGAGTTTAAATACCTAACCTCGGATTTAGAGGGAGCGTGGTTACATTATATTTTGAAGAAAATATCAAAGTTAATTGTCATCATCGAAAAAATAGAGATTGTTGAACACAAGATTTTAATGAGTAATTAAGTATTGATGTTTTTAGGGGAACTAATGGTTTTATTGAGTATTTCAGATTTATAGTTCCATGTGTTTGATTAAGAAGAAGAATCGTTGAAGAAAACATAAAGGATGCAAGATGGACATATTGAAGATATGAAGAGTTTTGAAGACGCTGAAGAAAAATAGGTGAAAACAACTCTTTACTTATATTCTCTTAATGAAACCCGAATTAGGATCATGCACGACAATTAAAATGAGTTAATTCTATGTGTATGATGATAAGAATTGATAAGTTTAAGATCCTAAAATGTGATATTTTATGTGCTTCGTATGTGAAATGATTTTGATAATTGACCTAATTGAAAAATGGGTTTTAAAGTCTAAAATGTTATTTTTTCGGGTCAATTCGGTCAACTGAGAAAAGTAATTGGTCGACTTATTAAAATATTGAGTTTTGGGAGTTAAAATAGAGTCCTACTAATCCAATCGGTCAACTGAAAAAAGTAATCGGTCAACCATTTGAAACAATAGCTGAAATGGGTAAGGAAGTGAGCACACTGATCTAATCGGTTAATTGAATGAGAAGGGTCGGTCAACCAAATGAGTCGATGGATGAAATGCAAAAAAATGAAAGCTCACTGATCGAGTCATCAACCACTAGCCATGGAACAGGTCGGTCAACTAAATAGAAGAGGTCAGTTAACTAATTGCTTCAGTCAACATTTCAGCTGATTTGGTCTCTTAGTGAAAAACTATTCATTTTTTTTTTTTATGATTCTAAGAGAGGGATTTAGGGGGGGTTTGAATGTAATTTAAATATGAACAACTTATCATGTGATCCCTATTGATATGGTCCATATATTATGAAATTCTCTTAATTTAAATGATTAGTACTTTCTATTCTTGTGGTTTTAAATTGAGAATTGTTTTATGGACTTAAATATGATATTCAAAGAATATTTTTAAATGAAACATACCTAAATTGCTAGAATATGTTGTATAGGATCTTAGAGTGTCATTTAATGACAAATTTTTGAAAAATTAGCCATTAGAGGGTTAATTCTAAGTCTATTAATAGAGACTTGTGGGAATTGAAGTAACATCAAGAACATCAATTTGTGCTTTGATAAGAGTGCGATTTTTTCTTAGATTTCTATGAGAGATTCTATTCAAGTTCTTGATCTAAAGCGCTTGCAGTTTGGCATCACCGATTTGAGTTATAATCTTGATATTGTCATTGTCTTCGGTGTTTTCCTAGTGAGATCTATCTAAACTTTATTATTTGCTTTCTAAAGTTATATTTATATTGATAATGATTGATTGGTTTAAGATTGCTAGAAAATCGTTTTAAACTTAAAAGTTTGAAAATATTTTTCAAGCGATTTTTGCCTGATTTTCTGATTACGTGCTAAATTTGTGCTATACACCATATTTATTAATCAGATTTTATTTACCTCACTTGTATCTATCACATAGTAATTATCTGGGACATTAACCGAGTATATCTGTATTGAGGTAGTAGAAGCTCCTTGTGGGAAGAAACTTACATTTTTTTTTAATATTTTTTTGTATTTGTGAGTTTGAGAGGATTAGACATACTTGGGACGATATTTAGTCAGGGTAGTTAGGTTTTGATCTTTTTCTTGTGAAAACGATTAGGTTTTGTTATTTGTCCTGTTAAAAAGGTTATGTTATTCTTTTCCCTTGAAAAATACTAGGTTTGGATTCAACCTGTAATTGAATTAAAAAGTGAATTGTAAAGGTTAGTCCAGACCCTGTGAAAAGAATAAGTGAGAGAGTGTTAGGTTGATTCTTAGCCTGTGAAAAGAATTAGGGTATTGTAAAGGTTGATTATGAGCTTGTGAAAAGAATCAAGAATTGTAAGGGTTTGGTTCCTACCTGGTAAAGAAATTAAAGAGTTTAGTGGATTGCGAATCTTTGTGGAGCTTGGGAGATTGGACATAGGTAAGAGTAACTTGCCGAACTAGGATAAATTCTATTGTGCTGCATTGCTTTATTTCATATATTGTCTTTGGGTGTGCATTTTGTATTAAAAATGTTGTCACAAAGATTGATCCAAGAGAGGGAGGAGGGGGGGGTGAATTGGATCTATACAAACTTTTCATGAATCTTTCTACTAAAATTTCAAATCAAACTTGTTAATTCTTGTGTTTGTATGCGCAGTTAAATAATCAATCAAAACAAAATAATCAAAGTAAAGAGTAAGGGATAGAGATAATTAAACCACAAGACACAAGGGATTTATAATAGTTCGGTAAAATCTTTTTACCTAGTCTACTCATCTGCGCTCCAGACGGAGAGTTCTAGCTCACTAATCTTTAATCTTCTTACGGGTGAAGATTAAACCATTTACAATCTTCTTACGGGTGAAGAGAAAACCATTTACAACCTTTCACGCTTCTTACGGGTGAAGAGCGACATTTCACAATCTTCTTAGGGTGAAGATTAAATTGTTCCACATGATCTTCTTTCTGGCGAGATCGGTCAGTCACCACTAAAGGCGCCTTCTTTGTTCTTCTTCAACTTCTTCACAAGTTGATGTTGATGTAGTGATGTTGAGGATCTTCCTCGCTTAGATGTTTATATGAAGTACAATCTCTCAATACAACACTCAAAATGGTTTTGTAATCTAACTTACAAAACCGACCTTGGAGCTCTAAACATTTTCTATAAAGATTATAATACTTTGATTCTCTAGTGTTTAGTGTTTCTCACAAATATCACTCAAGAAAAGATAGATAAACTTTAAGTATAAGGGTGATTAATAAGTATAACAATCAAGGAGATGGTGTAGAAGAATATCACTTTGTAGTATAGCTCTTTGAACCACTTTTGTATGTTTGATCTTTGTAGCTCAATTGATTGATACTTGGATAGATGGTTAATTTCTTCCAGCAATCTTCTCTCCTTATATAGATGTAGAGAATGTAGGAGGATATCACACTTGAAGAGCTTGAGAGGAAAGTAACCATTGGAAATCCTCTTCAAATTGTCAAGACACAAATACAAGGCTCCTTTCCATTATCTCTGTAGATTTGTCAAGATTCTATCTCATTTTTCCATCCTCATTAATGTTAGATAGTATAATTAAATGCAAAGGACTCATATTCCATTTTTGTCTTTGAGGTAGTGAAAAATTACAGCCATATATTAAATAGATACAATTAAGTATGGTTGGTGATAATGAATGTAGACAAATCATGATAGAAATATTCAAATATGGATGAGAATGACTAAAGGTAAGGCTCTCAACTTTGAAATATGCAGCAAATTATTCAAGATAAGATACCATGAACATTGTGGGAGACAAGGTATGGGCTAACATTTAATGAGTTACCTTACCACTAAATCAAAATAATATCGTTTGTATTCCCACTTGATTATTGTAACAAATTCAAATTTTATACTTGTATTCATAAATGATTATGAATTTGATCATGTGTATACAATATGTATAAAATATATTATATATGTATACAATTCGATTAAGCACATACAAGTATTTCAAGCATTTGAACACTTACAATTCATTTAACATGATGAAAACAAAATTTTCATACCCTTTGAGCCAATTTATTAATTAATCATAGATGTAAAGATGAACATATCAATTGATCATAAATATATCATGTAGATATGTTAAACTAACATATCATTACGTGATTTGAGCATTCCGATCAAGATTTGATATGCAAATCCAAGTTTGAGTTCATGACCCAAAAACTGTGAAATGTGTTCTTAAACCTTTGAAATAGTTTTTATCTAATTGATTCAATCCAATGATAATTTGATCAAATTGAATATTTTTCATGATACTAGACATTTTAAATAAGGTATTCAAACATTCAAGGCTCATCAAAAATAAGTTAAGATTGATCAAAGATTAGACCGAAAATAGAGTTGGAGAGAGAAAACCTACTAACTTGTTTATCAAATTACAACTTTATAAATCAAGGACATATCCAAATAATTCCTAATAGGCACAAAATTAAATATAATTGAGTTGCCTTTCCATATAAAAAAGAATCACCTCATTTGGACTCTAAATGAGTGAGATATGACCATTTGATTGAATAGAGGTTAATGCAGATTTTTCTGCTAGAACCTTCTACCTGAAGGTAATCGACTACTTTTCCAAAATGTAGTAAACTACTTGTGTTGTAACTTCAGCGCAAGTGTTTTTTTCGTCCGTTCTTGGTTTTTGACCTCGGTCCATGATCGTTTACTATTCAAAACACTTTTAGAACATTGTGTTAATGATATTTGAAGTGTTCTCATATTAAGATAATGCAATGTACCTTATGATCATATAGAAATCAAGTTTAAACAATTTAAGCATATCTGTCATAAAAAAGTCAATTTCTCATATATGCATGTATCGATCAAATCAATGATACGCATTGTGATATATATGTATATTGGACATGTCAGAATCAAGATATCACAAATATATGTGTATATTGATCATATTATCATTGTAAGCATATATAGAGCATTCTTCAAATTCTAATGCATGCAAGGTATGTGTTGAACACATCATATCATGATATAAACATAAGTTAAGCATATTAGATCAAGTATATCATATTGTTATTTTATAATAACTATTTGTATCAAGCAATGCATGCAATGTATATTTTGATCACGTTGAAAACAAGTTTTCTCATATTAAGCATATTGTGATCAAGATGTGAATTTGACAAATAATTATTTGTTGAATAATCCAATTATATGTATCATGATATAATCAAATATGAATATGTTTAATTCATAATATCATGAATGTATACATTCTCGGTGTGTACGTCCATCCTAATGAGCCAAAGTTTATAATCTCTTCAAGAGTAATATCCTATAGACTTAATCTAATAAATTTAATCTTACCTAAGTTTTGTGCTTTTGATATCGAGATTATACATGTGTTTCACACTTAAGATTCCGTAATGGTTAGCACAAGCAATGTATAATTGAATCTTAATACTTGTACTTAAGATATTACATTGGTTAGTAAACTTGAGGTATGATTCATATTGCAATATATAATTTATGTCTAATATTATTAATGTAATATCATCATATCACTAATATTGATATCATCATAATACATATTATGACATCATCAAAATACATATATTGATATCATCAAAACACATATATTAACAAAACATATTTTCGCTGTGTATCAAGATAATAATTGATTTAGAAAAATTAATTATTTGTATTTAAATGACTTAATTATTTAAATTTTTGTAACTACCAAACCCACCCCCTCTTAAGTAACTCTTTAGGCCAACACCTTGTACTTCGACCTTTTTCTAAGTTACCAATAATTTCTTTCACTAAATGTCTTGGAACAGTTTTAATAACGCGTGGAGTAGCCAATTCCTTATTCAGTGGAAACTTTTCTGGAGGATCTAATGGTTCTTTTTCAAATTCATTCTTATGATTATTCTATTGTGTTACTATACCTGCAGCATTATCGTCCAAATCCTTTCTTAACACATATGGATTAGTCTCTTCAAATTCCATATGCATGGACTCTTTCAACAACTAAAGATAATCTATTATAAACTCTATAAGATTTATTATATGAGGCATACCCAAGAAAAATTCCTTGATCAAATTGGACCTCAAATTTTTCCAAATTATCTTTATCATTTTAAATAAAACATTGACAACCAAAACCTTTGAAATACGATATATTTAGGTTTTTTCATTCCAAATATTATAAGGAGTATTGTTAAAACCTCTTCGGATAGAAACTCGATTAATAACATGACATGCAGTACTTACGGCTTCAGCCCTAAAATATTTAAGAAGATTGTTCTCATTAAGCATATTCCTGGCCATTTCTTGAAGTGTCTTGTCCTTTTTTTCAACAATTCCATTTTGTTGTGGAGTTCTAGGAGCACAAAAAATATGAGAATATCCATGCTCATTACAATAGCTAATAATTTTATCATTCTTAAATTCTCTGCTTCTATTATTACAAATATTTATAGTGCATGATTGTTTCTCATTTTGCACATGTTTACAGAACATAGTAAATGTATATGCACTATCACTTTTCTTTGATAAGAAAAATACCCATATAAATCTAGAATAATCATCTATAACAACAAATGCATAGAACTTACCATCCAAATTAGCAATGCAGTTGGGACCAAATAAGTCCAAATGCAACAGTTCGAGACATTTAGATGTAGATGTATACAACTTATTTTTGAAGGTTGTTCTGGACTGTTTAACTAATTGACATGGATCGTATACTTTATCCTTAACATATTTAATAGCAGGTAATCCATTTACTAGACTCTTCTTAGACAAATTGGAAATTAATTCCATGCCAGCATGCCCAAGACTCCTATGCCACAACCAACTATTCTAAGATAAGGTAATTTAACATGATAAATTTTGTGAAGATAAATCTTCAAATGAACAAATATAAACATTTTTAATAGGTGATGCAACAAGTAAAATGTTACTATCATTGCCATTTTTAATTATACACTTATTATTATAAAAAACAACATGGTACCCCTATAACATAATTGACTGATGCCGAGCAGATTGTGTTTAAGACCATCAACTAACAAAACATCTTCAATAACAGTAGAGCTATTACCAACGTTACCTATACTGATGATATTAGTCCTGGCGTTGCCTCCATAAGTCAATTGACCTCTGTCTTTAGATGTCAAAGATGTAAATCTTGTTTTACCTCCCATCATGTGATAAGAACAACCACCATCTAGGAATCATTTGTCCTTATTTAATGATGCTTTCCAATTAACCGGCAAGGAGCACCTCAAACAGTTCCTAAGTGGTTACCAATCTAAGTGGGTCCAATATTGTTAGCTGGGTCCATTCTTGTCCCTTTAGAAACTAATACCTTCTTGCCTTTAGATAAATTGTGAAAATAAATTACCCACAACATTGCAGTTAAAGTATTTAACAAGCTTTTTAGTTTCAGATTTTTTTTTTTGAAACCTCTTTTGTTTAATGTTTTTCTGAAAACCAATTCTTGCTTTGTCAAAAACATCTCTCGAACTTCTCAAAAGCATTTTAAAATTATTTTCAGCATTCATAAACTTGAGAATATTATAATTAAAATCCTTAATATTGGATTTCAACTCATTATTTTCCTTTTCCAAATTTGATGAGACAAATTTTGAAATCTGATATTTGAGAGAAATGTTTTCGGTATAATTTTTTTTTAAATTTGCTTGTCAATGTTTTAACAATACTTGGTCTGGCATTATCCTTGAGGATTGTATTTAATAATTCTTGATAAACATCAAATAACGCATCAAAATTCAAAAGACAAGTATTATAACATTTAGGTACCTCATTCCCAACGACCATTAAGGCAAGCATTGATGAATTATCATTGCTAAATGTTTTAGAATTGCATGAATCTGAATCATCCCATGTAGCTTTCATGGATTTCTTATTCCCCTTTTTCACTTTCTTATTTTCTTTATTTTTTCTCCTTCTTTGTCTCTTGACAATCGGCTTAAAATTGCCTCACAGTGTATCTATCATGTAGTAATTATTTGGGACATTAATAGAGTATATTTGTATTGAGGTGGTAGAAACTTCTTATGGAAAGAAACTCATTTTTTTTTGTATTTGTAAGTATAAGTGGATTAGACACATTTGGGACGATGTTTAGTCAATGTAGCTAGGTTTTGATCTTTTTCATGTAAAAAATATTGGGATTTGATCAATGTTTTTTCCTTTGAAAAGAATTATGTTTTGATTCATCCTACAATTAAATTATTTGAGTGAATCATAAAGGTTCATCATTCCCTGTAAAAAAAGATAAGTAAGAGAGTATTAGGTTAGTCTTTAACCTGGTAAAATGATAGGGTTCATTCTTGGCCTATCCTAAAATTGAATTATTTTGAGTGAATTATAAAGGTTCGTTATTCCCTGTAAAAAGGATAAGTAAGAGAGTGTTAGGTTAGTCTTTAGCTTGGTAAAATGATTGGGTTTATTCTTGGCCTGTGAAAAAGGTAAATTATAAAGGTTGATTCTATGCCTGTAAAAATAATCATGAGTTTTAAGGGTTTGGTTCCTACCTGGTAAAGGAATCAAGGGGTTAGTGGATTGCGAATCTCTGTGGAACTCGGAGGACAGAACGTCGGCAAGATTAGCTTGACCGAGCTGTGATAAGTTCTTGTGTACTGAGTTGATTTATTATTTATATTGTGTTTAGATGTGCACTTAGTATTAAACATATATCCACTGCGTAATAAGATAATAATTGATTTAGGAAAATTTATTGTTTGTGTTTAAAAGTACTTAATTGTTTAATTTTAGTAATTACCCAATTTACCCCATTGTGGGTAGCTATTTGGGCCAACAGAATCAGTCTGCGGGTGCTGAGAGAAAGTATAGTAAGGCAATAAACGTCGGAGTTGTTGTACATAAGATTGCACGTATGATATTGCATATGATATTACATAAAGTAGCGCAAAATAATGTACCTTGAAACTTTGGTGTCCCACTTTTATACAGGGAGTGAGGAGACTTGTTAGACAATTCTTTCCTAATTCTTTGTGCACCGTTTTGGTAATGGCACAGATTTCTATTCCATTTCTATAGAGATGGTTGGGATTACAGGCAGAGATTGCGAGACCTTTTTGGTAATAGTACCTTTCTTTTTGGGAGAGACGGCTCTGACCGCCTATGTAGTGGGAGCATCGTGGTGTTGTTACCCTAGGAGATGTAGTCTGGGTTAGGTTTAGAGATGGGGCTTGACTCATCTGGACGATACTAAAGTTATCGGTCCAGTCATATATTCAAGGACACGTCGCAACCTTGTAGTTTCTGAAAAAAATTTCCATCATCAGGTGCCTTTATTCCCACGTGTATAATCATTTCACGCATTGGGAACATTTGGACATTTATGTGAGAATTCAGTGTCTGCTGTTTCTTCGAGGGTTGTGCCATGTCAATACACGAGTTGCAACCAAACACTTCAACTTTTCAGCTTTCAGGAGTGCTATGCATTAACTGCCGTGTAACTTATTATATGATAGTTTGATTCGACTTCCCAAGATATTGTTGACTAGGAGTCGGGCTCGACCCTTTCAAAAGAAGGAAGTTTGTGAGCTTCTCTGTCGTATTCGTTTAGATATGATCTTTGTCTTTGAGCTTTTTGTGGTATCCAGTTAGTATATTTCACAATGTTAAGAGATTCTGGATATTGATCTCATTCTTCTGAAAACGGGGGTGATGATGATGTCATGCCATTATCTAGGGTGTACGATGATGATGATAACACCGGGCCGTCGTCTAGGGTAGCCCCTGTCGAAGGTCAAGATGACGCTTGTATGGTTCTCTGTCGAAGCTTATGGGCCCAAACTCTGGCTGCTAATAACCCTTGGGTGGACAACCTGGTGATCGCATTAGGTGATGAAGAGGGCAAAACCGGCAGAGGTCTGACACCCTCATGCTCTTGAAGCTGAGGTTGCTCTTGCAGCGACCCGGGCACTAGCACGAGAGCGAGAATAGGTAGAGACACAACTCGTGGTAAGTTATTTGAGGGATGCCCAAGTCCACAAGATGTATAGTGATTTTTCTATTCCTCCCAATGTGCTCCTGAGTGATTGTGGAATGTGATTCAATGCCCGTTTGGTTACAACTCTTTCTACTCTGATGTTTTTCTTGGTTGGATTGATAAGTGAAATTTATCTATCTATTTTCAAACCGAATTTGGTAGTTTTTGAGTATTCTTATAATATTTTAATTTATTTTTATATTTATTTTTGTTCAAAGTAGGGGTTAGGAGCGAAAACGGTCGAAAAACTAGGAAAATAGTGAAAAAATGATGAAGAAGATCAAATATTCAGTGCAATAAGTCTACTGCTGCAGTGGTCAGCCCACCGCTACAACGGTGAAACAATAGAGAGTTTAAAACTTTATGTTCATGTAGCGGCGAGATCCACCGTTGCAGCGGTGAAAAAGCAGATTGCCACTGACATACCCACCGCTGCAGCGGTAAAGTACCTGCTGTAAAGTGTTTTTAAGACATTTTGTTAGATATTTCGGCTCTAATTCCTATTTTATTCATTACCAACCATTTTGAACACTATCTTAGAATACTTTGGGAGTGTTTCTTAGGGGCTCTCAACCAACCAAAGAGGAGGAACATAATTGGAGAAGAGAAAATAAGATCGGAGCGATTTTTACGGACGCCACATTCAGATAACAACTATTCTCTCTTGTTTCTCTCTTTATTCTTAACTCATTTTTGGTTGTTTGATAATGTATATGTGGATTATTATTAAATATATGGTTATGTCCAAGAGCTAAACGTTGATTATCTATGGGATTGATGTAGTTTACTAATATAAGTCGTTTGTTTAATCTTAGTTTCGTTAACAGTTGTTCTTGCCTATTCGATTATGTTTACCATTCTTCCACTTTATATACTTGTTAAGATATATTGAGAATACTGGGTTTGACACTTGGGAGAGGTAACCTCGAATTCAGACTAAGGTTTAAACATAACGCGACGATCTAATGACCCGGGAGGGCGTTAGAAAGTATGCAATCTGTGAGGTTGGGGTGAGACTCATGTGACCAAGTATCATATAGATGCTCGAGGAGTCCTTCGATGTTGACGCGAAGTCGCATATTCATTCACTTTACACTCGAGAGAGGTAGTGAGTGAGTTTTAGATACCTAGATTGTCGGATAATTTGAATATCGTTACTGTAAACTAGATTGGATCAAACACGTATAAGTAAACAAAGTTAATCCCTAGATAATCTATTCCCATATAGTATACTTAGTATTATAGTTTATTTAATTATTAATTTAGTATATTATTTATAAAAACAAAAACCCAATTTTTATCGTCTAAATAAAGTTCGGTTATGATAATCGTGGTACTCAACGACAATTTAATCCAATCCTTGTGGATACGACAACCCTTACTCTTCCATATTTTATAAAACTTGACCCGTACACTTGCGGTGAAAGTAGCGACATAATATTCCGCTACCAGAGGTGCACTTTACCCTCCACCATTTCATTTGCAAGGTTCTTTATAGTGTCAACTTGGTACCTTCGTAGTTGGCGCCTAAGGCATGGAGACTGATGGTTGAATTTTCCATCTTGTGCTTGCGAAACGTTGTGCACCCTTTGGCTTCTATGTTATTATATTTTTACTAGTTTGCTAAGAATGCAAGGTAGTTCGACTGTTGGTATTAGTTTTGGATTCGGAGTGGGCGACTTATTTTTAGGATCCCAGAGAACAACCTTGGATGGAAGAGTATGTGGGTCCAGGTTAAAGGGTCTTAGGAGCAACTTGTGGGAAAGGATAAGGCCCACCTAGTTTTGAATAGGTGGTCATCGTCCCCATATAAGTTTGCTCCCTCACTCTTATTTTTTCAGCGAATCGATCCTTTTTTGATTTTCTTTTTCTGTCGCAGAGTATCCCTCCCGTTCGGTACTCAGTGAGACGGAGGAGGCTGCTGTTGTTCTTTTGTCAAGGCTTCTTGAGGCTGAGAGGGATTTTATTTTCCTTAATGCCATTTCTTTTGACCTCTTCTTCACTGTCCCAATTGGGGAGCAGGTCCCCTAAATTTAGATTTTGATTATTTCTCGGGATCCAAACTGTCTTTTTCAGTTGTGTCATCCAGAACGGAGGTAGGCCCCCTCTAATTTTATTTTTCTGTATTGTTTTTTGTTTGTCCTCTAATAATGGATAACAGTTTTGCTGATGGAGAGTTGCTAGGGGTTGAGCAGAGGTCTCTGAGGATTTGTTCAGGCTATTGTAGCTTTACATTCTATACAGGTAGACTTTCCAATTGTTTTCCAGGACGTGGATCTAATGGAGGCATAACCTTTCCATGGCCTCAACTTCCAAGAGAAGGTTCTGGTTGACCATCGGCGTCGTGATTTGTGACGAGCCATCGACAAAGCGGGCGAATGAATCATTTCCAATTGATTCTAGGAAGGGAAAGAAAAATATGGGTGAACCCTCTTGGGATTTGTTGTGATCAATAGAACTGGAAGAATGGGACCCTAGAGTTGAGGGGCTTTCTATGGATGCTAGGGTTCTACTCAATCTGGAGAAGACAACTAGATAAGCCCAGACTGTATTCCTTTGAGGGAAGTTTAGTCAGCGGTTGCGGAGTTGGGCAATGATCATGCGCTAAACTTGGTTCAGTTGAGTGTTGAGTGTTACAGTAATGATACTTTTCTTTCCTTGTTGTAACTACTTCAATTCTTGCTTTAGATTTTAACTAATTTTCTTCTGATTGTGTGATAAATTGCTACTTTCACTTTCCCTCTGCTCGAATAATAGAGGGGGATCGTGTCCCCTTAATATCCTGGAGCAAAAAAAAGATGAGGCGATGTCTTAGCTTGAGGATTGGGACCGTTGGGTTGTGGAGACCGAGCATGCTATTTTTTAGGCTCGTAGGGAGGCTGAGAGATAAGAGGCTGCTACTGTGCAATGAAGAGCTATCGATGCCTTGGGAAGGATTCTATCAATGGCTTCAGCGATCTCCCGAGTCCGAAAAGGCAGCTTGGCCAGGCTTAATGATGAGAGAGATGCTCGGGGGCATGTTGTTGCTACACCAGCTAGAGGGATGAGAGAGGAGGGGCCTACCCGGGGAAAAAATATCTAACTTGGGGGGGTGCCTGCCTTTAGCTGCAGCTCTTTTGTACCTTCCCTATTTTCCTTCGGATCTGTGGGGTACTACCTTCTTCGGCTTGTACAAACAATTTTAATGAAATTGTATTTTGCTCCACCTCTTCATTTGCTTGTTTCCTATCATGTTTGGCCTTGACGCTTCAATGTCTATATTTCTTCAGGTGGAGTTATTTTATCCAGATTGATCCAGGCTAGCACCCACTTTGATTTAGTCGAGGTTCATTGTTTTCTGGCCACGTGCCAGATTTTGCCAACCCCTAGTACCGTCCTTTAAAGTGCAGTTGGTAGAGAATTATTTGTTTCTACGATACCGTAAGAGTACAGGTCAAGTTTTAATACTATGGAAAAAGTAAGGGTTGTCGTATCCATAGGGATTAGTTTAAATCGTCGTTAAGTACCGCAATTATCGTAACTTAACTTTATTTAGGAGATCAAAGTTTGGGTTTTTATAAAAATAAACTAAAACAAATATATATACAAAAATAAAATAAAATATGGATTATCTATGTACAAATGTTCTAGGGGCTTGATTTTGTCTCGTTATTCCCATGTTTTTCTATTAAGTAATTATTAGTTAATTATATTTATTCAATAATCAAGGTCCTCGTGCTATTGCTCTCTCACTATCTCTCCCAAGCGTCAAGTGAGAGAATATGTAAACACTTCAATACTGATATCGCTATCTTGTATTTAAGTGAAAACATTCGTTAAACCCGACCTTATAGATTACGCAAGCTCTAAATATGTCCCGATCTATTAAAGCTTACGTTGTGTTTAACCTAAGTCCAAACCTAGGATTACCTCTCCCGATTGTCAAATCCCAAGTTCTCAATTCAACCAATATATCATGTGAAAGTATACATTGGAAGCATTATAAAGATAAACACAATTGAATGTTGATTCTAATTGATAAATCTAGAACTCGATTACCTCTCGGTTTCACAAGATCCTAAATTCCCAACTCGAATACCTAGGTGTTGATTTTCTGCCGGACTCACAACAACCTAAATTATGTACTCCCAATTTCAGTTATGAATTCAACCTCTCCCGAGTATAAAATTAATAATCTAACATCGTCCAATTCATTGACCATATGAATAAAAAACATAAAGTCTAGGAGATGCATAAAATGGAATTAAAACTAACAATCAACAAAATAGTTTAAACATGGTTCAAAACGAGACTAAATCAAGTCCTAGATCTAGATATTAGCTCAACATATACAAATCCATAACTAATATTATCAAGAACTTCATAGATGAAAACATGTTTTCAATACAATATCCCAAATACAAAGTTCAAGTAATATAAGGGAGAAGGGCAGAAATCAAATTTGATTTGTAGAGAAGTCTACTCCAGATCTTCAATCTCGCACCTTCTCCTTGTTCCGTTGTTGCTCTCTCTTTGATCTCCCGTCTTCCTCTCTGATTTCTCTCTTTCCTCCCGTGCAAAATGAGCCCTAAATGCCCTTTTAACATTTCAAATCTGAATGTCTGTACTACAACACGCATTTTCACACTGCAGCTTGCTTTTAGGCTAAAAACACTGACACGAGTGCGTTGCAGTACGCTTTTGGGCGCTGCAGCTCGCGTTGGACAATGCTTACACTTGGTTTGTATTTTGGTCGTATCTTTCTCATCCGAACTCCGATTGAGGTAATTCAAAATTCTATGGAAATATAAGACATAGATATACAACTTATATGTGTTACGTGTTTCCAAAATTGGATTGCAATTTTACTAAAATTGGTCTTGAAGTTACAACAACTGCACTCATTTTGCACATTTTCTCCCATTTATTTAAATACCTACAAAACAACACAAAAATATATTAAACTAACAAAAATACTTGAAAACACACAAATATTTGAATTTAAAAGTACTTGATTTGTTGGTAAATAAATCACTCATCAGTAGTCCTTTCAAAGTGTATCCCAGTGCAATCTTTTAATTCAACCAAGGTACGGATGATCAATATGTATCCTAGTATAGTCTTTTCAATGTGTACATGCATGGAATCTTTATGAATCATATCTATATGTAGATGTTTGAGATTCTTTGATCTTTTCATCCGTCAACTATTAATGAGGCATACCCACTGATGTCCTTAATGAAGCTTGCCTTCCGACATTTTATCTAGAGCACCTATTTAAGGAGTGTTTTGTTGCTCATTTTCTTCATCCCTAACTTCTCCTTTCTTCTTTCTTATTCTTTTCTTCGATGAGCATTTATATGGGCTCCAGAGGTGGTCATAGCGATGTGGATCTGAAGACATAGTGTACGCGCGAGGATTCACAACCATCGTCCTCGCGGTATTGACTACTTACAAGTATACGATGTCTAGTTTTAATATAATGGATATTTTAAGATCGGATATCGTTCCACTGGGAATGGCGTGTAATTCGGTTGAGTATTGTGATTTAAATAGTTTCATATTATCTCGACTAATCAAATTTTGTTTGTTTTCTATTTAATATACTAAGATAAACGACAACTATTAGGTTAGTTCTAATTACGCTAATTACTTAGGTATTGATGTCTTTCACATAATGCATAGTTAAAGTCATTAAGTTAGCTATAATGGTTTTCTATCTATTCCGATAATCTCTGTATTCATAACTCCTCCGCTACCTCTCCCGAGTGTAAGGCGGGGGATTACACGAATTCGTGTCAACGAAGAAGTCCCCTTCAACACCTTTACAACCCTAGGTCACATGAGTCTTTAGCCAACGTCATGGATTGCATACATTCTAACGCCCTCCCGGGTCGTTAGAATGTCACGTTGTATTTACCCTAGTCCGAATCCAGGGTTACCTCTCCCGAGTGTCAAACCCTATATTCTCAGTTTATCAATACAAGCATAATATCAAGAATAATGGTAAACACAATCGGATTTAGACAAACAACACATTAAAGTAACATTAATTCCCTCAACTTAACAATAACATGATTTCAACTACACCTAAGTAACATTTAACTAATACTATAAGATCTTAACCATATACCATACAAAATAAGAGGGATTCAACATTCTTAGATATGAAAACGTTATTACAAAGATAAAAACAAGAGAGAAACGATCAAATCTGGAAGTGAAACAGTTCACTGTCGCTAATGGTCGATCCGCAAGTGATTCTTCTTTGTCCGAATGGTGAATCTCCTCCTTGGTCTTCAAAATATAGCTTAAGAGCTCTCTACTAGGGTTAGGGTTCTTTAACAACCAATTTCAGACGTGGGAAAGGGGTATAAATAGGCATAGGGGTTCAAAAATATCTAAATAGATATTTTAGCCTGTTCTGCGAATTCCGCCTAGGTGGTAGAATCTTTGCCTAGGTGGAGTTTAAGTTGGTTAGAATTCTACCTAGGCGATGGTTTCTTCGCCTAGGCGGAGGACTAACTTCTTGATCCTCTTTCTTTCTGACGGAATTCCACCTAGGCGGTAGAAACTTCGCCTAGGCAGATTTACAGCAGTTCAGCTCATCCAGTAGTTCAGCACTTCCAGCGTTCTGATGGATTTTCGCCTAGGCGGTGGAAACTTCACCTAGGCAGATTTCAATACTTCAGCCCTTGCAACATTTTGACGGATTTCCGCCTAGGCGGAGGAAACTTCGCCTAGGCGGATTTCAACTTCTCAGCGCTGTCAATGTTCTGACGGATTTCTGCCTAGGCGGTGGAAACTTTGCCTAGGTGGATTTCAACTTTTCAACATTCGCAACTTTCTGATGAATTTCCGCCTAGGCGATGGAAACTTTGCCTAGGCGGAATTGCGTTGTTCTTTGAAACCTTCTTTTTTAATCTTTTTGGCAACCCTTTTGTCCACCATTTCATTCGGTTTGCCGATTGTTTACGTCCCTACTCCTGACTAATAAAAACAGCCAAAAAGATATTCAAACTTCAATAAAATACTGGAAAACTGGCAAATTCGGTTTAGAATTAGATATGTATTTTACACCTATCACATAGGTTCTTATTCAGCAGTTGAGAATGGATTATCAATGGATTTAATGCCTCTATTATTTAAAGAAATTCAGAATTCTTTTTGACTCTATATATTACAGCAGCCCTGAGGTTTCAATGCGCTTGGAAGCCAAAGGGGCGAAATCTTCTAGGCTGTAGTTAGTAGCGCTCTAGAAATTGAGGAAAACAGTGCAAAGAGAAGTGACGAGGCCCATTCATGCAGTAGAGGCACGTCGTGTTACCGGTTTGATTTTCGTTGTTCATTTATAGACAAGTCTCAATATTATTGCCATGATCAGGTAGGGCCAGACTAAGCAATTTTCCCTTGGCTCACAGTAATTGAGAATGAAAGATGATTGTTTCAGATTCATAGCCATTCAAGGAGAAACGACTCATTCTTCTTGGAGTCCCTCAGCTTTGGAGGTAGGACTTTGTGGAACTTGTCATCATTTTCCCTCTTCTCGTTGAGGAAGTTTTCAACCTTTATTATTCCCAATCAAGGTCTAGGAAGGTTTTTCGTTATTTGTAAGCCTGATTATGTCTAATGAGAGGTACAAGAGAGGGCTTCTGTGCCATCTCTCCATTTATTCTGGGGATGTATGCAGTGCTTGGAAGATCATTCTTCCATCTATAATTCTTTTAGGGGCACTTTTTTTGTATGTGTTGGACAACTTTGTAGAGATGTACTAGGGAGAGAACTTATAAGAAAACTTAATCATATGAACAAAATCTCTATTTCGTGCGAATCTGTCTGTTTTTGTTTGTTGTATGTATTTTGATAACATGAAAGCTTTTACCAAGGCCGCAAATAGTCGAGTCCAAACTATGTAGTGGAGGAAATTTGTTATAGCTATGTAGAAATAATAGTTTTCTAATGGCCCTTGTACGGTGATTACATCCATTGATGGTGTCTTTATCTAGCATGGGCTCAAGTTTTTGCAAGACATAGACTTTACTCCTTGCCAGCCCCCGGCTCCGGTGGACATGGGTTATTAGGTTTGCCCAAATATATAGAGGGTTCTTTCAGGCATTTGTAAACTCGATGTTTCTTCTGGAGTTGTTTGTAACTCGGATGGTTGGTTGGAGGGCATCTGCTCCTCGTCGACCCCTCCAGTTAAGGTGTGCTTGGGTTATCAAGTTCTTTTTGACTATGAAGAGGGTTCTTTTAGCACATGCAGTCCAAATGGAGAGGTTATTTCCAACCAAGGTTTTGTGAGATCCGATATCTCCACTCTTCATCGACCCCATGCTGAGGTGGGCTCGAGTTATCGGCTGTATCGATTATATAGAGGGTTCTGCCAACTCATGGACTGGTGGCAGATGACATCTGCTCCTTGCTAGCCCCCTTTCTAGGGTGGCTCAGGTTATCAGATGTGGTAGATTATATATATGTTCTTTCAGCGCGTCAACGATGATCGTCTGCATTCCTCTCCAGGCCCCCAATAGAGGTAGGCTCAAGTTATCGGGTGTGGCCGATTAGTTGGAAGGGTTCTTTCATTCCATCACCCATCCAAACTATTGAATCCCTAGCCATCTGGGAACCAGGCTATTGGCATTGTCCACCTGGATATTGACCAGAGTTTTTACACTGAGGCCATCTAGTTGTTGAGTCAGACAATTGTGGACGCGTAGCCGCCTAGTCGGGTGAACCATTCCAATTTCTGGAAACAAATCTCTTCATACCTAGTGTTGTAACTGAATCAGGCTATTGGTGTAGTAGTAGACTATTTGCTGAGTCAGGTTATTGGTTTCGTAGCCCCTTGGTCTAACAAGTGCGCGCCAGTTGCTGGTAGCGACTTCTTCCTACTCTATGGTTGGGGTGAGGTAGTAAGTGTTGACCATCATTTTATCTTATCGCGTGTTGACACTTGCAAATATTTTGAGTAAAGCATGAGGTCTTATTGAGCAAAAAAATCAAAGAGTACATGCTACTGAAAATATTGCTTTAAGTATTCTACATTCTATGGATTTCTCAACGGTCTTCCTTCTACCATTTCGATCTCATAGGTGCCCTTACTGATCACTTTGGTGATGCAGTAGAGTCCCTCCCACTTTAGTCCCAACTTCCCTTTTTCTCAATCCCGTGTGGCGATGGAGGCTTTTCGTAGCACGAGGTTATTTTCTTTAAAAGAGAGCAGTGTGTTGTGCTTGTCGTTGTACTGGGCCATCATCTTCTTTCATGGTGTTTGTCAAATGTGGGCGTGTTATCTTTTCTCTCCTAGCAAATATAGGTTTAGCCCTAGTTCCTATTGGTTCGCGTTAGGATCGTAGTGCCCTAGATTGCAGGTAGTTAGACCCAGCTCGATTGGAGTTACTACCTCAAATCTGAAGGCCATCCAATAGAGACCCTTGAGGTGGTATGGTATGCCCATAGAACCAAGGGGAGATCTCCCACCTACTTAGCTTTGGACATTTCTAGTTGAGTCTTCAATGTGTGCAAAATCGTTCAATTAGTTACCTCGACTTGTCTGTTGGACGCGGATGGTCTAGGGTCAACATGTGGTGTTTAATGCTTAGTTCTAAGCATAAGTCGTTAAATAGGGTACAGTCAAACTCCGATCCATGATCTTTGATGATGTCTAGTGGAACCCTCAATTAGTAGATGACATGCGTCATGCTTGTTCTCTGATAGGTGTGATTTAACTATATATTTCCAAACCAGTTTTGTTAGTTTTAGAGTAGTTTTTATATTTATTTTATTATGTTTTAATTCATTTTTATATTTTTTGTATAAATTAGGTGTGTGGGGGCAAATAGATAAGAAACTGGAGCGTAAACGATGAGATCGAACCAGGAACGGTCGAAGAACGGTGGAAAAACGAGCAAGGTGACAATATTCTGAAAGAAACCCACCGCTGCGGCGTCCAGACCTCCGCTACGGCGGTGAAAATGTAGAGAATGACTCATCTTGCTGAATGTCCACCGCCGCAGCGATGAGATCTACCGCGACGGTGGTAAAAATACAGGATGTCAACCAAGTCCATCGCTATCTTCATCGCCTAGGCGATCAACTAACCGACCTACTCACTGCCGCGACGGTGGCCTCTGCACAGTTTAGATATTTTTTAGGATATTTTTAGGATATTTTGCCTATATAATCCCCTCTCCTCTCTCATTTTCTATCTCTCTTACATGCTACCACCCTTAGAACATATCTAGGGTGAGGTAGAGGAGTTTTAGAGGGAGAGCTCAAAAACCGAGGGAGAGGAAGACGGCAAAGCGATTGTTGAACATTCTTAGCGGCTAAACTTTGGACGAGGCTAAGTTCTTCGATTTCTTCCCTTATTTCTTTAACTTAGGATTTTGTGAGAATGTTTAACTCGTGCTTTCTTGTAAATACAATTATGGTCGTTAGTTAAATGTGGATTGTATAGGGATTAACAATATATTTATAAATATATGATTTGTATGATTTCGGTGTTGCATTTATGTTTGTTCTTCGTAGTTTGATTGTATTTGCCGTATTGTTTGTTTATTATGTTTAGAATGATATTCGGAGAATACAGAGTTTGACACTCGAAAGAGGTAACCCCGAATTCGGACTAGGGTAAACGAACGCCACGATCCAATAACCCATGAGGGCATTGGATTTTGTACAATCGATGACGTTGGGGCAAGACTCACATGACCTAGGGTCGTTAAGACGTTGAGAGAGACTTCTTCATTGATACAAAATCATGTATTCCCTCGTCTTACACTCGGGAGAGGTGGCGGGAGAGTTTACGAACTGAGATTGTCGATAGGGTAAACACAACGTGACGATCCAATAACCATTTCGGGAGTTAGATTGTGTGCAATCAATGACTTTGGGGCGAGACTCACATGACCTAGGGTCGCTAAGACATTGAGGGGGACTTCTTCGTTGACACGAAGTCATGTATTCTCTCGTCTTACATTCGGGAGAGGTGGCAAGAGAGTTTACGAACTGAGATTACCAAATAGGTCGAACACCGTAAACGTAAGTCAATCGAGATCGAACACGTATTTGTAAACCGAGTTAATCCCTAGACAATGATTTCCCCTAAAACATCTAATTATATTAGTATAGTTAATTTAGGTTATATTAATATTAGTATTAATTAATTAAATACATTTGTTTTTAGCCTAGATAAAGTTAGGTCATGATAAACACGGTACTCGATAATAACGACAACCAATCCCTGTGGATACGATACCCGATCTTAAAGATCACATTATACTAAAACTTTGATCTCGTATACTTGCGAGTAGTCAATACACGAGCGCATAACAAACGCTTGTTGTACATTCTCTTTTCTCGGGATTTACTTGATGGTGATTTTCCAAAAGCCTTGTATTAGGATTGAGCCTTTGCTCAAGTACACCATTATTTTGGTTTCCTTAGCTGCGTACTTCCTGTTGATCAGATTTACTATCAAGAGTGTTAGCCCAGTGAGCTACCCAAGATGAGGGGTGAATTGGGTAGTTATAAAAATTTAAGCAATTAAAACTTTCAACACATAATTTATCTTAAATCAATTATTATCTTCATTACGCAATGGATAAATGTTTAATTCTAGGTGCACACCCAAACAAAATATAAAAAAAATATAATGCAACATACCAAGATATATCTTGGTTCAGTAAGTTATCCTTACCTAATCTAGTCCCCCGAGCTCTATGGAGATTTGTAACCTCTAAACCCCTGATTTCTTTAACGGTAGGAACTAAACCCTTATAAAGATTCTTTTCCCAAGCTCAGAATCAACCTTTACAATTTTTCTTTTCCTAGGCTAAATAAGAACCTTATCTTTTTACTAGGTTAAAGACTAACCTAATTCTATTACAGGAAGAATCATAACCTAATCTTTTTAACAGGTTAAAGATCAAACCTCACCACACTCACAAGTATCATTTTCCTAGGTAAGGATTGAACCTTTACAATTCACTCAAAATTAATTCCATTTTAGGAAGAATCAAAACCTAATTTTTTTTCAAAGAAAAGAATAACCTAACCTTTTTATACCTTAGGAAAATATTAAACCTCAACTTTTTTCACCAGAAAAGATTGAAACCTAGCTACCTTGACTAGATATCGACCCAATCGTGTCTAATTCGCTCAAACTCACAAATACAAAAAATTATGAGTTTCTTCCCACTTGGAGCTTCTAGCACCTCAAAACAGTTATACTTGATTAATGTCCTGAAATTTATTATGTGACAGAATTAAAATGAGGTAAATTAATATATGATTATAAATAAGTGTGGGTAGCACAAAATGTAGCAAGTAATCAGATAATAACACAAAATTATTTTTAAAAAATATTTTTATGCTCTTAAATTTGAAAATGATTTTTCAATGACCTTAATTCCAAGAAATTAACAATTATACGAAAATTAAGAACAATAACTTGGAAAGATCTCACCAGGAAAACACCGAAGAATGAAAATAAGATCGCAAGAGAGCACAGATCGGTGACCCCAATTCAACATCGCTTTAGCACAAGAACTTTAATCACAAACTCTTTCTCAAATAATCTCAGTAGAATGATAACTCTTAACATAGTTTAGGAACTAATAGTTCTTGATATTTTCCATCCAATTTTCGCAGGTCTATACATATAGAATAAGATCAAGCCTTCAAACGGCTAGTTTTCAAAAGATATGCCTCTAAAAGGCACCTATAGACCCCATATATCATATTCATTCAATTCTGGTGTATTTCTCTTAAAAATAACTTTTAAAACTCCTACTTAAGTCCATAAAATATTTCTTAAACATCAATCACAAAGATATGAAGTATTTAATTGTTAAAATTGAAATAATCTTTAATTATATGTATCAAATCAATAGGGATATCAAAATATATGTACCATATCTTTAGTAGTTTCAAATCCCCCGAAATACCCCATTGGAATCGTAAAAAACGGCTAGTAACGACTAATTTTTGACCGAAATCCCAAATTTCTTGAAATCTCAACTGAAACATTTGGTTGACCGAACCCTGCCATGTCAGTTGATTGATTGATTCAGCGTGCAAACCAAGCCAAAACCATACAGGCAGTCGGTTGACCAAACTACCCACGGTTGGTTGACTAATCGATTCAGGGAGTTTTCCCAGCCAAACTACACTACAGTCGATTGATCGATTGCCCTCCAATTAGTTAACTGACTGGTTTAGAGACTTTTCCATGTCCAGCCTTAGATCCATCGGTTGACCGATTACCTCTCAACCGGTTGACCGATTGATGCATGATCTTTACATTTTACTCCGAAACGTCATTGTTTCAATCAGTTGACTAATCCTTTTCGGATCAATTGATCGACTGATGCTGGTTGGTCAATTCCATAGCCAATTTCTACTCCAAAACTTATCGTTTAACAATTAACCGATTTCTTTTGTCGGTTAACTAAATTGACCCTAAATTTCAATTTTAAACATGATTTACACTTTGGTCAATTTTCATTTCTCAATTTCACATAGGAGCATATATTTAAACACTAATTAGAATCCTAAAATTCAACAATTCAAACACACAAAAATATAACTAATTTAATAGTATCGTGTGTGATCTTAATTCGGGTTGCATTAAGAGTATATGAGTATTGAGTTGTTTTCACCTAATTTTTTCAGGATCTTCAACACTCTTCATTTCTTCATTGTCCATCTTTTCACCCTTGATATTTTCTTCATGACGTCTTTAATATAATCAATAAATGAAACTCGTTTTCTGAAACACTTAACAAACACATTAGTTCCACAAAAAATATCAACCTTTAATTGTCCATTAAAACCTTGGGATCAACAAGGAGGGAGTCCAAGAAGACTTCCGCTTCGGTGGTACTGAGTTCTTTGAGGGTGTCTAAGGAGGTCTGCCAAGTAGTCTTCGACTTTCTTGCTTTTATCGAGCATGTCGTTGATGTAAACCTCCATGGTTCTTCCGAGAAAATTGAAAAACGTATTTTTTACTGGCCTCTGATAAGTAGATTCAACGTTCTTCAGACTGAAGGGCATGACCTTATAGCAATAGAGGCCTTTAGCGGTGATGAACGCTATTTTTACTTCATTGTTAGATGGGTACATACTGATGTGACTGTACCTGGAGAATACATTATGGAAGATAAGTGATTTGTAGGCTGATGTAGCATCCACAATCACATCGATCTTTGGGAAAGAAAAGCACTCTTTGAGACATGCCTTCTTTAGGTTATTGGTGAAGTCCATGCACATGCGCCACCTCCCCATATTTATCTTAACTTAAACAACTTGGGCCAACTAGAGGGGGAAGTTGACTTCTTTATTTGTGTTGGTGTCCAAGAGATTATTTGTTTCCTCCTTAATCACTGCTTGCTTCTCTGATTCGAACTTCCACCATTTTTGATGGACCGACAGATAGGCTGGGTTTATGTGTATCCGGTGCACAGAGATGTTCGGTCTAAAGACTAGCCTTGATTAAACACCAACACAATATGTCTAATCATTTCATACTCACGAGAATAAAAAAAAATATCTTTTTCTTCTCACAATAGCTTTTACCACGGGAATTCAAGATATACTCAATTAATTTTCTGATATACTATGTGATAGAATTTTGTGAGAGTACAAATATGATTATTATCAATTAAAGCACAAAGATTAAATAAATCATATTATTAGGGAAAAATCGTTTCACAAGGTTTCTCAATATATTCAAAAATAGAAAATGATTTTTATCAAACTAACTACTATGAGCTCAAACAAATATACATATTATTAGGGAAAAATCCTTTCACAAGGTTTCTCAATATATTCAAAAATAGAAAATGATTTTTATCAAACTAATGACTATGAGCTCAAATGAATATATATATATATATATATATATATATATATATATATCACATCAATCACAGGATATTGAGAATGTAAAGTAAATAGAGAGATCTCAATGGAGTTTCCTAAGAAATATATAGAGTTAAAATTGTAGCTTAACAACCGATGTTAAAACTAATGATGTCTGAAAGTGGATCATCGAACATGTTAGCTCTGAGATCTGTGAGCGACGGATTGTTGGGGTTACCTTACTATCCCTCAGTCTGGTTCCTATAAAACAATGCATTGCGGGTGGGTCGGTCGATGTTGCACCTTCGGTGTGAGAATCAGTTGGGGGGGGGGGGGGGTACTAAGACAGAGTATAGTAAGGCAATAAGTGTAGAAGTTTTTGTACATAAGATTGGATGTATGATATTGTGTATGATGTTGCGTAAAGTAGTGTAAAACAACGTACCTTGGACATTTGGGGTCCTAACCTTTATATAGGGAGGAATGAGACTCGTTTGGCAAGTCTTTTATGATTATTTGTGCGTCGTTATGGTAATGGTGTGGATCTCGGTCCTATTTTCATAAATAAGGCTAGGATTACAGGCAGAGATCGTGGGACCGTTTTGTTAATGGTATTTTCCGTTCTAGGAGAGGCCGCTTTGACTGCCATTGGAGGAGAGTGTCGTGGTACTCGTACCCTTAGAGGTGTGGCCTGAGTCTTGTCTGGAGATGGGGCCCAACTAATCTAGCCGATATTAGAGTTCTTGGGCCGATCGTGCATTTGAGGACATGTGGCACCTTTGTAGCTTCTGACCATGTTGATCCTAAGATTTTGATGGACAATTAAAGGTTGATGTTTTTGGTGGAACTAACGGTTTAATTAAGTGTTTTAGTTTATTAGTTTCAATGATGAAGATATGAAGACAAGTAATAAATGAATGCTAAAAGATCATGACAAAGATGATGAAAGATTAAGAGGTTGAAGAATTTTTATAAATATGTGTGTTTTTTATAGATACTAATTAGTTAAATTATTTGCTCCTATGTGAAATTGAAAAATAAATATTGATAATTAATTAAAATTGAACTTAAGTATTTACTGGAGCTAACCGAGAAAAGAAATTGGTTAAATGGGTGAAAACGTCAATAAGAATGAATTCAAAATGAATTAAGGAGAGGATTCCATGATTGGTAAGTCGATAGGTAAGTCAACTGATGCATTGAATATGGAGTCTTTGAATCTCTCGATTGACAGGTAGGTCGACCTGAGCATAAATAATGAACTCTCTGAAGGGAGGTCGACCTATGACCAGAAATGAAACTATTTGAATCTCTAAGTTAACAGATAGGTCGACCGATGGCGATAGATTTTTGGCTTGGCTACATCCTGAATCGAGCAGTTGATCGGTGATCCTTGGTAAGTCGACTTATGGCACTGTTTCAGAATTTTGTGGAATTCTGAATTTTATTCTAAAAGTAGTCGTCACTAGCCGTTTTATGGTTAAGATTCACGAGATATATTAGGTATTTAATGTTATTTGAGATATGCAACATATATGATATTCCTATAGATATGGTTCATTATGTTTGAATATTTTTTAATTTGGTACATGTAATTCTTTCTATTCTATTTAATTGTGATTGAGAAATATTTAGGGGACTTAATTGAGAAGTTTAAAATCCATAATTAAGTGATTTTAACCAGGATGAAGTCTTAATAATATAAAGGGTCTATAAGAGCAATTAAATGTCATAACAAGTGGGAACTAGCTGTTGGAGAGCTTGTTTTATTCCCTTTTAAATAGACCTGCGTTTTTCACTTCAAAAAGTGATGAGATATCAATCATTCTAAGCTATTCAGCTCTCGTTCTTTCTAAGAGATATCATACTGAGAGTTTTGTGAGAATTGTCTTAAAAATCATTCTTGAGATATTAAAGAAAATTATTGTTGAATACCGATTTGAAGTTGTATTGCTAATAATTATTTATTCGGTGGAATCCTGGTGAGATCATTCTAAATTACTTGTTATTAATTGTTGCTTGATTCTATTATTTTTTATTTGGATTTTGATTTTTGAAATTGTTTTCTGGATTTTTTATTGAAAAATATTTTTGAAACGTTTTCTTGAGAAATCTAATTACGTGTTCAATTATGTGCTACCCAATATTTTTGTTTAAAATTAGATTTTGAATATCTCACTTTTCTATTATGAGTTTTGGGTTATTAATTGAGTTCTAATTTATCTGGGGTGGTAGAAGCTCCGAGTGAGAAAAATTGCTTATCAATTTATAATTAGTGATTTGAGTGACGGATTAAATACTATTGGGAGTATTTAATCAAATGGTAGCTGGTTTCAGTCTCTTCTTATAAAGATATTGAGGTAATAATTCTTCCTTGATTGAATTGATTTGTGATCAATTTTGTAATGATTCAATTCTTACTGGGTAAAAGGATATTTGGAGTGATTGTGAGGTTTTGATTCTTGAGCCTAAGGTATAAAAAGAATTAGGTTGTGATTCTCCCTGTAATGGAATTAGGTTATTCTTGAGCTTGTGAAAAAGAAGAGCTTATTTCTGAGCCTGTGAAAATGACTTGTAAATGTTGATTCTGAGCTTGTGAAAAGAATTTTTGTGAGGGTTTGGTTTCTACCTTTAAAGGGATCTTAAGTTTAGTGGGTGCAAATCTCCGTGGGGCTCGGAAGATTGAATTAGCCAAGAGTAGCTTGGTGAACTAGGATATATCATGGTGTGCTGCTTTATTTATTTTACTTATATTGTTGTTTGGTGTGCACCTAGTTAATAACACATATCCACTGCTATAAAGATAATAATTAATTTTTGGATAAAATTAATTGTTTGAATTTTTTGAAGTGTAATTATTATTTTGATAATTTTTTAATACTACCTAATTCACCCCCCCTCTTGGCTAGCTCACTCGGCCAATAGACCAAATTTTTCCTCGTAAAAAACAATGAAAGTTTCGATCAAGAATTTCTTCAAAAATCTCTCTAAAAAATATATTTTACCAAAAATGATTCTCGCTTCTCAAATAGTTGATTTAAAACTCTTGTTCTCAATTATTTTTACTCAAAAACGGCGGTTAATATATTTAGGATTCTAACAATGCCTATAATGACTATGTTTTCAAAGATAAGCCCATAAATACCATATATATATATCAAAACCTTTAAAATATGAAATGTTTGACTCAAAAATTCACCTTTAAAACTTTCAATTTTGCCCCAAAAAGATTTTGGTTTAAACCCCTTAGAGATAGAAACTAGTTTTCTCAGTAAATCTCACAAAATCTAATAATATATGGACTAAATTGTAAGATCTTCAAAATATAAGGTATATCTATGAAAATCGGTCAAAACTGTTTTAGATAAGATTTCACAATGTTCAAAGACATAAGATTAGGGTAAAAGATCTCAAAAAACGTTTTGGTCAAAGTTTCAAATTTTACTCCATTGGTCGACCGGTTCATCCATCGGTCGACCGATTGCACCTTTAACGACTAATTTTTAGTCGTTGAAAACCAATTGGTCGATCGGGTGATCGACTGTGTTAGGCTCATAATCAATTGTTCAACCCTTTGATTAACCAATTAGCCTAAAACACAAAACATACACCTGAATTTTCTGGTCGGTCGGTTTATCAGACAGTCGATCGTTCAGGCCAAAAATTCATATTTTTTAATTTTCAACATATTTTCTTGATTGAGTTTTTAGTAAAATAAAAAAACATTTTGACACTTAAATTTATCACTTCTAAACATATTTCAAATAATCCAAATTATTTATAAGTGTTTTGCATTATCCTAATTAGATTACATTAAGAGGATAAAAAAAGTTGAGTTGTTTTTACCTAAAAATATTTTTTGCTAAAAGAATTTTCAACGTCTTCATTGCAATCATCTCGATCTTTAAAAAAATATCATCTTGAAAATCAATTTTTTTCTTATTTGTTCTATCGAAACTCAAATTTGAAATTACTCAATAATAATATTAATTCCATAAAATATCAATATCAATTTGCCTATCAAATGTCGAGGGTCAACAATTTTAATTGTCAAGAAAGTTTGGAACCTGGAGGACCACGATCCAAATAACCGTTTTGATGTTGTGTCGTTGACTAGATGATAATTCAGGATTAAAACTAAACACCTCTATTCTAATGTTGTTAGGGGCTATGGTTTACTTCCTTATGGGCGTAAATGTACATTGATACAACCCTAGCTTTCCTTTCTTTTATGTGGAATATTTGAGAGAGTTTGTCACCTTGAAGGAAAACTTTCTAAGTTTTCTAGAAAAATGTTGTCTAGAATCATTTCTTTATCGGAGCTTTAAATATTTTAAATGATTCAGAGATTTTACAAATCATCACTTCCATTACAAAAAAAGGTAAAAAAAAACCAAGGATCGTACTTGAGGTTGCAGTTAATTACGTAAAAGTGCATAGGGATATGTGTCGTGCACGACCTATGAAACACAGGGATCTCCACTTTACTATTTTGATTTTTACTATCTACTTTAATCAAAATAGATCTACCTCAAATTTTCATAATTAGAATTATATTTTTAGATATTCTGAAGGCATTATCCATGCTCAGGTTTTTGTTTGGATATTGTTAAAGGCAAGACATCTGTATTGAGAGAAACAACTATTTTGTTGTTTTAGGATCAGATCTAGCCACTATTGGAAGAGCCTACTTTAATCACGCCTCAGGAATCACAAGCTTTGAGACTGAAGCACCGGAGCCTAAATGTGATTTAATCTTTATATTATTTATTTTGTTTTATTTTGATACATATAATCCAACTTTAATTATCCTTGTTTATTAAATGGATTTAATTTTTTACATTCCATTGGATAAATCACTAGATTTTAAATATCTCGTTCTTTTAAGTGGTACCAAATCTACGTCCGCAATTAACACAAAATAAATATTTTTGATATGTTTATGGAATATAGATCGTAGTAATATTGCCAATTTGTTTTTTCTTTTTTCGAAATAATAATGAAAACATGTGGATCCGAAGAGTTTTAATTTTTTAAAACAAAATTGTTTTAAATGAAAATTAAAATTGAAAATCTAGGAATTCAAGGAAACAATGTCGCTACAAAAAATGCGATGCTAGTGGGAGATAAGATCGAGTGACAGTAGAGGCATCACTGTCGTTGCCATATGCTATCATGTACGACGATGCTGCCATGGTAGTGTATGCCTGCAGCGGCGCGATACTTATGTGGTGGATTGTTTGTTGCAGTGGTGTAACGATGTCACTCTTCGAGGTGGCTCGTTTTTGTGTTAGTGGATTCTGGCTACCCACGATTCTGTCCGGATTTTGCTAGATTTGGTTATCAAATATTTGGAAAGAAAAAGGAAAAATTTGACTTATTCGTCTGATTTGACTATTGAATCCTGCCTAAGTCAAATTTGATATCATTTGAAATATCTTTGAAAAACCTTATCAAATCAAATTCGGTATCTTATTCAAAATTTCAATTTTAACCTTCCTAAATTAAATATTTAAAAAGTTATTTTAAATTGTAATGAGATAATAATTTATGGATAATGATTATTATTTATTTAAATTTGATGATTTTAACAAATCTTATTTTAATTATTATTAAATAATGATCAATAGATAGATTTTTTAATTAAAAGATTAGAATTCTAATTTAAATATATATAGAATTTTTATTTTAATAAGGACTTGGTAAATCCAATATTTTGTTAAATTCCAATATGAAATAACTTAAATGGATATGGATTTTGATAATTCTAATTTTAAATTGGATTATATTATTATTATGAAATAATTTTTAATGAATATGAATCTAAGTTATTTTGAATTAAATTTATAATTAGGTTAGGAATATGGGATGATACCTAAAGTGCACATGTTTTTTGAATAATTATATTTTAAGATTATGAGATAACTTTATGGATATGAAATTCAAATAATTCGAAATTAAATTGAATTCTATATTAATTATGAGATAATTTTTAATGGATATAGAATATAATTTATTTTGAATTAACATTCTAATTAAAGTAGAAGGATTCTATGAGAAACGAATAATTTCTAAATTTGATTAGGAAACATCGATATTTAACATCTGATTGAATTTCCATAATATGATTAACCAGATTATTATATTCTACATGAGATGTATTATATATGGTGATAATGAGAGATCATAGACTTAAACTGATTGATCTATGTGATTGGTTTATTTATTGGTTTTAGTTTGGGAGTCGGATGGTTTATTCCAATCAGGTTGTAATTTATTATTGAAGGATTTTCAAGGGCTTGCATGCTATGTCTTATTTCTTTCTGTTGTGTTATCCCCTTCTTGATATTATTTTCTCCCTTCGAACTATATCCCATTCTTTGTATAAGGATTTGATTGTAATTTAATAAGACGAATAGAGGGCCCAACGATGATAAAGAAAAGAGGAGTTGAATCGAAGCATAGAACAATGGAAGCTAGGACATTGGAAGCCCAGGAGTGAGATCCATGACATACATCAACATTAGTTAAATAATTAATTACAACATAAAATAAATTTCGCCCAGGCTCAGACTAAATCAAAAACAAAACTCCATGATCATTCTAACCTATTTATATGTATGTATGGAGCAATTATACTTATGCTGTTTTATTTTTTGCCCAATTAGCAATCATGTATGGGGAATTATTTATTTCGTTATATGTGAAAGATATGTGTTAAACAAATTAAATAATTAAATAATGAGATCTAAATATCTCTCAAATAAAATATTAAGTTGTAAACATGAGCATGTAAGATATGTGTCATCGTGGTCTTTTACCAAGGGATTTGTTAGGGATAGAGTTTCATAAGCCTAAAGTCAATCAATATATTGATGATGTGAGACTCTGTCCTGGAAATAGAACTCTCGAAGAACTTATTTTTATTTAATAATATGGAAAGAGTAGACATGTGAGCTTTAATATGCTGATAATAATATGCTAATAATGTGAGGGGCTCATTAGAACTAGTTTGGACCCAGAGGGTTTGGGTATAACTTAATTAGGGAGATATACCAATATACTAATGATGTGAGGTATGAATTGGATCTTTCCCAAAAGGCGAGTAGTAAGAATTACTTATTGTTGAAGGTTAGGCAGGCCAATATGATGATGATGTGAGGCATGCTGACACTGTTAGAATTATGTAATTCCCCTACAAGGTATATTTTGAATCTATCCGCTTCTCCAGAGGGATACGAGATTTGAACAATTTAGTGAGAGTAAATTTAGATTCATTTAAGACCCTAATAATTCTAAAGTTAAATGTACAATATTTGTCTGTTCATTTTGTTCGCTATTTATACTTCTTTACATAGATATTCATGAACTAAACAACTTATTAAAGTTCTTGAGAAAAATAATTTAACCAGACCCAAGTTCTCAATTTTGTTCACTATTTATAATTCTTTACATAGATATTCATGAACTAAATAACTTACTAAAGTTCTTGAGAAAATTAATTTAACCAGACGCAAGTTCTCAAATTAATTTCGAAAATTAAAATTTATTTTAACCTTTGAAGGGTTAGTCTAATTTCTAAATGATACAGTTATCTTATGTGACAAATACTGAAGGAAACATGTAACTATTTGATAGTAATATGAGGATTATAAGTAGGTTTGATGCTATTAGACAGTGTCAAGGAACAAGTTCTAAGTATAGTGTGAAAGTTTGTTGAGCTCTTATGCAACAATGAATGCCAAGAGTCTCTCTATGGAAAGAACAATTGCACTACAAGATATAACACCTCAAAAGTAGTTCTTTCGGGAAGAATGGATATAGGATCATCTGCGGTAGGGTTAGACCCAAGGTGATTGGCCAAGACTTGTAGGATTCAGGATCCCTTCGAACCCCAAAATTGTAATGGATTAATTTCTACCGAAATCCCAAACTTATTCTCTCAGTTTTTGGTAAACTTCGACATAACCAATTTAGAACTTATTTTTAATGTATTTATAAATTTGTTAAAGATAAGCATAAGATCTTGAAATGCCAAAGTGATCGATTCCCATTTAGAATGAGACTTCTTCTTCCAAGAAAAAAAGAAGATAGAAAATTGTTTTTTCTCAGAAATCGAAAGTAAGACCAATAAAAGTAAAAAATGTAAGAAAGAAAAGTGATTTCACTGTATTCAAGTTAAGCATTAGAAAAAATATATTTAATACTTCCTAGTTCCCGAGGTCATTTTTTAAATGAATGTCATAAAGTAAAATGATCAATAAATGAACCTAAATGATGCTCGTTACATATTAAAGTGGGTCGGACTATGGGCTTTAGAATCTCAAGATGTTTTTCAAATTTCACAACCCTTACTCTAGCTTGGGGTTGTTCTATCTTATAAGGTACGAGTAGAATACTTAAATCGATTTAGAGAATTCAAACTAGAAATGGGAAAACAAATGGAAAGATATTAAGACTCTAGGATCATATCGGGAAAGAAAACTTATCCATTTAGGATAATTTAAAGAACGCCATATACTTTTTAGTACACTCCTCCTGATAAATCATATTGAATGGTATATCCCAAAAAGAGAATATTAGACCATGTGAGATACGATCAGTGTAACAACCCGATTTTTCATGGCCGCCACTCGGTTTCTCCTGAAGTGAATCAAACTAAAAGTCTACTATATTTCCACACCTATAAATCTTATAAATTTTCAAACTATGCCGATATTAATAAATACCAATTAATTTAATTAATCTTACAACAATCCACAATAAAAAATATAATTATTACAAAATTAAATATAAATCTAAATATATTTTTATCTTTTGTGGTACAACCCCAATTTCGTAGATTCTGCATCAAATACTATGGGGTTGTAAGCCAAAGCACAATAGAATTTTAATCCTTTTTGCAGGTGCATCTAATTAATCTAATAAATAGCACATTAACATGTATCTCACATAATTGTCAAATAATATATTATCATAAATATTCCAAAACAATTACTATAGTATGAATCATACAATAAATAGAGAGATTAAATGAAAATACTAAGGGAATCAAGAATTCTACTTAAAATCCAAAATTGATAATTGGCACCATATAAAAATGATCATTTTTCCCATTTATTTTTCTTGTTCTTCCTCTATTCCTCCTCTTCCTTTCCTATTGTTCTCTTGTTCCATTTTTTTTCATCCCAATTGCTAACACAGTACATATATATATATATATATATATATATGGAGAAATGGGACTCACTTCTATACATTAACTCTTCTTTCACTTTCCTCCTTTTCTTTCTTATTTCTTTTCTTTTATTTTTTCTTAACTCTTAAGTTTTTTCTTCCTTCTCCACCCTGCACTTTATATTTAGTAGCCTCAGTCACACACACACACACACACACACACACACACACACACAAACACTTTCTAAAGCATCATCACATCACTTTACTATATTTCTTACACGTTTTCACCACCTTATACAATTCACCCACACATGTAAAATAACGTTTACACCTCTATATAAAACAAAATTAATTATAAGTCCCATAAATTATCAAATATCCATTTATATCCTAAAATTTTCATAATATATCAAAATTGCCCCATAAAAATTATAACTTATTTAAATAAAATATTATTTCCAAAAATATATAAATTTGAGGGGTATTATAATCTACATTCCTTAATTAAATTTCGTCCTCGAATTTTTTGCTTGAAAAATAATTCTGAATTGCACAATTATATTAGTCATCCTCGATTCTAGGATAATTGTTGTCCATGTAGAGTCCTATAACTAAAAGTCACCTACAATTCATAACTCACAAAATCCATACTACAGATTGCCATTTCTGCATCTATGGTGGCCCACACTATATCCAACAAAACACCCAAATAGGGTGCATTTCGATCGGTAACTTCTAATACGAATAGATAAGTGTCACAGAATATTATATTTCTATACTTCTGTTGCACACTTTGGTTTTTTTTTTTTTTTTTTTAAATCAATAAATATGTAGTTTTAAAAATCCCAATATAATTTTTAAGCTAGTAGGCCTTTCCCTAAAATTAAATATCAACACAACACAAGCTTTCAATAATGAGATTTTATGAAAATAACTGGATATATAACTACAATTTTAATAAAAAATAATAAATCTAATTTATATCAAATTAATATGTACCAAAATGAATTCAATATTAACATGACATAGAAAAAATTACAGCTAATGATGTCAAGTTGTGCTAGAAAATATTTTATGAAAGCCAAAATAATGTTATGTGCATATGTCCACATAATTAATTTTCTCTACACATGCATTCAGAATATATCATGCAATAATTATTATTATTTTTGTCAAGATTGTCAATCACATGCATTTTTGTCCTTTTAGTGACTAAAATACAAACAACACACTATAAAATATCAAGCGAACCCTATATGAAATCCATAAACTACCACTAAAACACAAAACTCAATAACTAATTTTAAAAATAATGTATTGGCCCCAAAAAATCTTAAAGTATATTTTAAATTAGTAGATTAACCACTATTTTTTTTTTCCAAAGATTTATCTCTTATGATAAATTATACTAACCCCTTGTAGAATTTCTAATTCCATTTAAACTCTAAAAATTAAAAATTGACGTTTTAAAATAGCAATTGGTTCCTAAAACTTTTTCTTTTAAGTTAAATTAAAAGTAACATAAATTTTCAGAATTTTTACAATCCGTGATACATTAGAGTAGCATAGTAGCCATACTAAACCTCTATACTACAAACAACAACCCCCAATAGTCCCAACAATCACACTACACTTCGACCTTACCTATCGCTAATAGTGGACCAATCTTTACCTGAATTACTTGAGATAAAATATTTTATCGATGTAGTATCTTTATATGTAAAACAAATTTATGGATCAAGTACTTTTTATCAGAATCCACTTTCTAACAAAGTATAGTTACACATTGAGCGATATAAAAATCCCACAAATATTATCGTAATAGAATAACTAAAATTAAATCAATTCATCATTTCTATTTTTATATAGTAAAATACCACACATACTTTCTTGTTAGCCATAAAATCATTTTACCTCACGATCGGGAGTTATAATAGTATTATATCTATGGTTTTTAGTGTCAGACTCATTCAATATTTCCAATGGTAGGAGCACATTTACGGTATAAACCACCATATCATACTAATCATTAACAACAATATAAAAACCAATCAACAATAATATATCAATCACGTGGTATAAATCACCACATCATACTGATAGTCAATAATATATTCAACTACCCACAAGACTTACCCTCCTATTAGGTCTCACCATTTATACTCATAGTTAACAACATATTCAACCCCATCATATTGTGTTAGGTAGATGACAGCCAGCGAAAAACATTGTTAGAACTTTTATGACACAAATCCAAATACATTAAATATTGGGGTGTTCCCTACTAGCGACGTGCCACATTTTCTCCGCCCTAATGTAGTGAAGAATTAGTGAGGGTGGGCTAGGGAGTCGTGTGAAAGTGACGCGCCGTGTTTTCGCCTAGATACGGTGTCAAATGGGCAAGAGTTTTTTCATTATGATAGATGGGTGCTGATAAAGAAGTTAGTCTATGAGAATAGGCTTAAGTTAGCAACTTGGAATATAAGAACACTGATGGGTAAGACTAAAAAATTGGTAGACATGATGAGTAGAAGAAGGATTAATATTCTATGCTTGCAATAAACTAAGTGGGTTGGAGAGAGGTCTAGAGAAATTGAGAGTACGGGTTCTAAATTAAGGTATATAGGGAAGGACAAACATAGGAATAGGGTAAGCATCATGGTAGATAGGGATTTGAAAGATAGATTGGTTGATATTAAGAGAATTGGCGATAGGATGATGGTTATAAAGTTGGTGATTGGAGGGGAGGTGATTAACGTTATTAGTATGTATGCTCCCCAAGTTGGACTACAGAAAAATGTTAGACAAGAATTTTGGGAGAATATGGACAAAGTTGTTCAAAGTATACCTAACCAAGAAAAAATATTTATTGGGAGAGACTTGAATGGACATGTAGAGAAGGAAAAAGGGGACTTTCGAGAAAGTACATGGTGATTATGGATTTGAAGAGAAGAATGCAATGGGTAAGATGATTTTAGATTTTGTTGTGGTGTATAATTTAGTCCTTCTAAATACATATTTTAGGAAGAGGGATGAACACCTTATCACATTTAAAAGTGGATAGAGGAATACCTAGATAGATTTTGTCCTTACTAGAATGAGTGATTGTTTAATATGTAAGGAATATAAAGTCATACCTGGAGAGAGTATTTCTACCTAACATAGATTAATGGTAACTGATTTGAAGTTTCAGGGGTGAAAACGGGAGTCTAAGATAAGTAGGCATGGAATGATACATTGGAGAGATCTAAGAAGTGAAAAGATGAAGTTGTTGAAGGATAAAATTAATAATGATGAGTTATGAAAGGACATGAGATTGTGAACAAAATGTGGAATGATATGGTGAGTCGTATTAGAGAGATAAGAATAAGATTTTTAGGAGTTTGTAAAGGAGGAGGACCACGACATAAAGAAATTTGGCGGTTGAATGATGAGGTCCAAAAAGTCGTTCGGGATAAGAAAATGACCTATAAAGAATGGAAAAAATGTCATAGTAGAGAGAGTTTGGAGAAGTATAAACATGCAAAAACATAGGCGAGAAAAGGTAATTAATGAATCAAAATTTAGGAAGTACGATAATCTGTTTCGAAAATTAGATACAAAGAAAAGAAAGATGGATATATTTAAACTTGTTAGGTGATGTGAACGAAAGACTAGAGATATTTCAAGTGTTAGATGCATCAAAGACATAGATGAAAAGGTCCTGGTGAAGGATGAGAAGATTATGAAATGTTAAAAAAATTATTTTGTAATCTATTTAATGAGAACAATGTCAAGGAATCAAGACTAGATTTGCCTAGTTTATCTTCAGATATGATTTATAGGTTTCATAGAAGAATTAGGGCTTCAAAAGTTAGAATAGCACTAAGGAATATGAGAAATGGAAACGCAGTAAGGCCAGATGAAATCCCTATAGAAGTGTGAAAACGTTTTGGAGATATTGGGATAGAGTGGTTATCTATACTTTTCAATGACATTGTGAGGATTAAGAGAATGCTGGACGACTGTAAGAGGCGTATCTTAGTGCCCATCTATAAAAATAAAGGGGATGTTCAAAGTTTAATGAACTGTCGGGGTGTAAAACGTATGATTTATACTATGAAACTTTGGGAAAGAGTGATAGAATAAAGAATAAGACATGAAACGAGCATAGAAGATAATCAATTTCTATTTATGCTCGGTCGATCAACCACTGGAGCTATCTATTTACTCAGGAGATTAATGAAAAAATATAGAATAAAGAAGAAAAATTTATATATGGTATTTGTGGACCTAGAAAAGACTTATGATCGGGTACCAGAGAAGTTTTGTGGTAGGTGTTAGAAAAGAAACAAGTATCCAATGTGTACATCGAGGTAATTAAGGATATGTATGAAGGTATAGTCACTAGTGTTCAAATAGGAGAGGGAGATACTTGTGCATTTTCTATTAATATAGGCTTACGTCAAGGATTATGTTTAAGTCCTTACATCTTCCTTCTAGTGATGAATGAGCTCACAAAATACATTCAAGATGGAGCACCTTCAAGTATGTTACTTGCGGATGATATAATATTGGTTAACCAAAGTAGTATAGCTCTTAATACGAAGTTAGAAAGATAGAAAGAAGCTTCAGAGTCTAAAGGTTTAAACGTTAGTGGAAGCAAGACATAATACATACATTATAATTTTAGTAATGTCCGGAGATATATTGGTGCGGTCAAAATTAGAGATGAGAATGTGCTAAAGGTTGATCATTTTAGATATTTAGGTTCAATGATTCAGATAATAGCGAAATCGAGGAGGATATTACGCACAGAGTCAATGCAGGTTGGTTAAAGTGGAAAAGTACAGTTAGGGTGATTTGTAATCGTAAGATTCTGTTGAAACTTAAAGAAAAATTCAACAAAACTACTATAAGACCAACGCTTCAGTATGGTTCAGAATGTTGGGCGATAAAAATGACAAATGTCCGAAAAATTGGGGTGACAGAAATGAGGATGCTGTGGTGGATGAAAGGGAAAATGAGAATAGATAAAATTAAGACTGAAACTATTAGAAAGAATATAAGAATAGTACCCATCGAAGAGAAGGTTAGAGAAAGTTATTTACAATGGTTTGGACATGTGCATTGAAGACCCATAGAAACACCAGTGAGAAAATGTAATTTAGTTCAAGTGCATGGGGCTACTAGAGGGAGATGTAGATTTAAGTAGACGTTGGACGAGAAATTAGATTTGATGACATTAAACCTAACTAAGGGGATAGCCCTTGATCGATTAGTATGGCGTAAACGGATTCATGTAGCCAACACTATGTAAGTGGAATAAAGGCTCAGTTATTGTTGTTGTTGATTCAACTACTCTTGTCAAGTCTTAATATGACATATTAACAACATCTTCAACAACATCTCACTGGACATTTCATCCTATCTAGAGCCAACTACGGTGTTGATCCCGAGGTTTTGATGAACAATTAAAAGTTGATATTTTTGGTAGAACTAATGAGTTTGTTGAGTATTTCAGTTAAAGAGTTCGATTTAAAGATTTATCATGAAGAAAATATCAAGGGTGAAAATATGGACATTGAAGAAATGAAAAGTGTTGAAGATCCAGAAGAAATTAGATGAAAACAACTCAATACTCTTATACTCTTAAATTTAACCCGAATTAGGATTACACACGACACTATTAAAATAGTTATATTTTTGTGTATTTGATTTGATGAATTTTAGGATCCTAATTAGTGATTAAATATGTGCTCCTATGTGAAATTGAAAAATAAAAATTGATCTTAGTAAAAATCATGTTTAAAAGTTCAAGTTTAGGGTTAATTTAGTTAACTGAGGAAAGCAATCAGTTAAATGGATCAAACGTTGAGTTTTGGAGTAGAAATTGGAGATGGAATTGACCAACTAGCATCAATCGGTCGACTAATCAGAAAAGGATTGGTCAACTAATTGAAACAGTGAGGTTTCAGAGCAAAAAGTGTAGAACCTGCATCGATCGATCAACTAACCAAGAGGTGATCAGTCAACCGATGGGTCCAAGGGTGAAAACTGATAGTCTCTAAACTAATCGGTCAACTAATTGGTAGGAAATTGGTCAACCGATTGGTAGGCAATTGTCTAATCGATTGAGTTGTGTTTTATCTAGGAAAACTCCCTGAATCAATCGGTCAACCGACAGGACAAAGTTCGGTTAACCAACTGTTTCGGTTGAGATTTCGAGAAATTTGGGATTTCGGTAAAAAACTAGCTATTTTTGATGATTTCAAGGGAGAATTTCAGGGGATTTGAACCTACTAAAGATATAGTACATGTATTTTGATATCACTATTGATTTGGTTCGTATAATTAAATTTTTTCTCAATTTTAGCAATTAAATACTTCATATCTTTGTGAGTGATAATTGAGAAATATTTTATGAACTTAATTGAGAGTTTTAAAAGTTATTTTTAAGTGAAATACACCAGAATTGAATGAATATGTTATATGGGATCTATAGGTGCCTTTTAGAGGCATATCTTTTGAAAAGTAGTCGTTGGAATGCTTGATATCAATCTATATATATAGACCTACGACAATTAGATCAAATGCATCAAGAAATATCAATTCCTAAGCTTTTCTAAAAGTTATCATTCTGCTGAGATTATTTAAGAGAGATTTTGTGTTAAAGTTCTTGAGCTAAAGCGTTGTTGAATTGGCGTCACCGATCTGTACTATCTTGTGATCTTGTTTTCATTATTCAATGTTTTCTTGGTAAGATCTTTCCAAGTTATTATTCTTAATTTAGATTTTATATTATTGTTGATTACTTAGATTTAAGATTGTTCGAAAATCGTTTTCAAATTTAAGAGCATAAAAATCCTTTCAAAACAATTTTGTGTCTATCTGATTACGTGCTATAATTTATGCTACCCATACTTCTTATTAATCAGATATTAATTTGTATCACATTGATTCTATCACTTAGTAAATTTCGGGACATTAATCGAGTATAACTGTATTGAGATAGTAGAAGCTCCAAGTGAGAAGAAACTCATAAATTTTTTGTATTGTGAGTTTGAGTGGATTAGACATAATTGTGCCAGTGTCTAATCAGGGTAGCTAGGTTTTAATCTTTTATAGTAAAAAGATTAGGGTTTGGTTTTTTCCTAAGGTATAAAAAGGATATGTTAATATTTTCCCTTGAAAAGAACTAGGTTGTGATTCTTCCTGAATTGAATTGAGTGAATTGTGAAGGTTCTATCCTTACCTGTGAAAATGATATTTGTTAGATTTGTGAGATTTGATCTTTAGCCTGTAAAATGATTAGGTGGTAATTATTCATGTAATAGAATTATGTTAGTCTTTATCCTAGTAAAAAGATAAGATTCTTCCTTAGCTTGTGAAAAGAGAAATTGTAAGGGTTTAGTTTCAACCAGATAAAGGGATCAAGGGTTTAGTGGTTTCGAATCTCCGTGGAGCTCAACGAACTAGATTAGGCAAGACTAACTTGTTGAACCCAGATATATCTTGGTGTATTGCTTTGTTGTTATTTTTATCATATTCGGTTTGGGTGTGTTGCATAACAAAGATAATAATTGATTTGGATAAATTAATTATTTGATTATTTAAGTGTTGAAAAATTTTATTATTTAAATTTTTATAACTACCCAATTCACCCCCCCTATCTTGGGTAGCTCACTGGGCCAATATATGGTATAGTAGAATGTTAATAAAAATGTGTTTCTATAATTAAAAATTTACTTGATCTATTCGCATTCTAAAACTGTCCATTTTAATAATTTTTTTCATTTTCAATGTAACTTGACAATTTACATGGAATATGTTATACTCATCGTTAAATCTACATTTCAAATCAACGACCAATCCTATGGTCCACCATTAACATGACACTCACCAAGTCTATAGAATCTATAATCAAAGCTTTGAAATCCTCTTTAATGACCCGGTTTCCCAGGCCGGCTACTCGGTTTCTCCTAAAGAGAATTAAATTTGAAGTTTACAATGAATATTTTCACACCTCCAAATCTTATAAATTTTACAAATTATGCTGATATTAATAAATACCAGTTAATCTAATTAATCTTAGAACAACTGATAATAAAAAATATAATTATTACAAAATCAAATACAAATCCAAACATATTTTCATCTTAGCATGGACGAGGTGTCAGACACCATACAAATCGACAAGGGAATTTCTCCGAAATCTTTTATAGTAAATACACCTAGTACACAAATTCTTTGTATGGATGGTAGGATATCTACATCATCTGATAGATGAATTAGTTTTGTCAACAAGATGATGAGGAGTTTCTTCTAGTAGAAGGTACACAAACTTCACAGTTACAAAGATTATGATATTGGATGTCATGAAGGAAAATGACTATAAAATCATTGATGAATTGTATGTACAACTAACCAAGCTTAGACTTAGATGGAAAGGTAAACATATGCAAAAGGAGGTTAATGGCGATAAGTTGTTACAACAACAAAAAATTAAAGTTGTGTAGAACCTTAACGCGGATTACTTTGCTAAGTACATTCAAGATTTTTTTAGCCATTATTTTACAATTTATATTATAAAATCAAGCACATATACGTAAAAACAAATATCAATGGAAAGTTTCCTGACGATATTTATATTAATCAAGTAGAGGAATTCATAATGGGTGACAAAAATTATGAATGTTTACAAGTTACATATGTTCATTTATAGACTAAGGAAATTTTTTCTAAAATTTGGAACATTCTTTTTTTTACAGGGCAGTCAAAGCCTTTTGCCTATGTTAAGAGTGAGGAATTATCCAACTGTGTACATTAACAAGGTGAATATGTAAAAATTTCCAATTTATCGACAACACTACAATCTTGGAATGTTATCTCTAGTTACGATATAATTTTTAATAAACATTCTCCATGAAGATTTGGAAAAGGCTTCCTTAATCTAGGCACAAAGATCTATAGAGATAGATTGAGATGGATGCTTAGATTTTTAAATCTCAGTACATAGGATCGGCACAACAAATTAATAATGAAGACCTCTATCAGTCCATTATGGAATTTGTCTGTTAATGGTGTGAGTCCGAAAGGCTCAAGTGAAGAGAAATACAATAAGTAGGATTTTGTACGCTTTGGTGATTTGAAGTCTCATGTATTATGTGCTATATAGTAGAATTAATATCAATCTCATTCACATTGAGATTATTGGTTGGTGAAAAAAATTATATCCTAAAGTACTTTGGAATAATTAAGGATAGATTTCTTGCATATAGAGAATGCGAACAACAGAATAATGGATTTACATAATTGGATTTTAAATTCAATGTAAATTACCATTAGTCTTTTTAGATCGTTATAGATGGGATCATTAGTGAGAGAAGTTATAGATGAGATCCAAAACATCAGATTATACTACGGAGGAAAAATTTATTACCATGATGGGGCTATACCTCAAGTCGAGAAAACTATATCTCATCAATATCTAAACACCAAGAGCAATGTTTTCATGTTTTTTTTGAAAGTTAACATATGTATTAGATATTGGGTGCAACAGATAGCATGACAGATCCAACTACTTAGGGCCCTAAACCGATAGCAGTTAGCCGGATGAAATATATGATACGTTACTAGATTGTCTATAGTACTAGTGGGAGATTGTTGGTGATAAGCCCTATAAATAATCCTAATTGGACTTATTTTTTGTAATAATATCAACTAATTAAATAATAAAAAGGGTAAAGTTGGTATTTCAAATACAAACCTGATATTCTAGATATCACCATGTATGCATTATATAGTTGTTAAGATACCCTAGATGTAAAGTTAAAAATGTCTTAGCTATTTAATGTGATTAAAAGGTGAATATCGTAGACATTTTGGTAACTTGTATCTTTAATGGTTCCTAGTCCGTATTGGATTCTTGAAAGTGCATTTAACAATTAGGCTAGCTTGGGGGCTATTTTGTTTATGAGAATAGTGAATCTAAACCGTTGAGTCTCAACCATTAGTATAAGATACTATAATAACCAGAAGGGGGCTTGTTAGCAAGTAACAAAGGCCTAAATATGATCAACCAAGGTATCTCACATGGTAGTTTTACTCAATATAAAAATGGAATATCTTATTTGTGATTTGTTGTGATCTTTAGAATTGAGGTAGTGTGTATTACATGTTTGTGTTTATATGCTTTTATAATATTAAGTGGTGTACTTTAGCTAAGAAACATCAAGGTATTTATTGGGTATAGTAAACCATACATGCAAATATATAAGTGTGCAAGATTTGGTCTGTAACTCTCAGAAATGAGAGACGTGAGTTATATGAATATATCTAATATAGTTCACCCAAGACTCTAGCTTGATCAGTGTGATGATTGGGATATGAGCGAACTGGGGTTTCTTACTCTATCCATAACCTATTAGTCCTTTCAGGAGCACAAAATAGAAAGATTATATAGTCGAAAAATCGTAGCTAAGGGGTGATCAAGGTTTCTTACTGTATCCATAACCTGTTAGTCCTTTCAAGAACACAAAATAGAAAGACCATATAGTAGGAAAATTATAGCTAAGGGGTTATCTTAAGTAAAATGCCTTCCAACTGGATAAGGTTGTGATATATGGATAGTCGTACCTTACAGTCGTAGGATACGGATGCCTGGGAGATATTGCTTTTCTAGAAAGGGCAGAAGTCTGAATTGTTCCAATTTAATTAATTAATTAATTCTATTATCCAACTTTTGATATGAACCTAATGGATTACATATGATAAGATATCGAAGTTTAGATAATCCTTTAAAAGGAATGGGTAGCAATGTTGAACTACTTAGACGTTTGGGGGCCAAAATACAGTTAATGAAATGAATGTCTAGGCTATTTTCCATCATTGCTCTACTGTTTTGATTCTTATTACCTATTATAATCGAAACGAATCTACCCTATATCCTCAGAATTAGAATTAGATTCTTAGATATTCTAAAGATGTTATCCCTATTGAGTTTCTTGTATGAATGCTGTTAGAGGCAAGATATTTGTGTTGTTTTTTAGAGAAACAACTCCATTACTATTTCGGAATCAAATCTATCCACTCTTGGAACAGACTACACAAATAATACCTTGAGAACTACCGACTTTAAAGCTAAAGCACTGGAAGAGGTATAAAGTTTAGGATAAATCCCATTTTTAGCCCTCTAACTATTGACCAATGTCTATATGGTCCAATAAGTTTTTACATTTCACGTTAAAATACTCATCTTTAATTATAGATTTAATTAGCCTTTTTGTCTAACTCGATAGTTAAATTAGATGAAGTTAAGGGTAAAATTGTAAAATATATTTTTTAATTTCGAATTTGTTTTTATTCATTTTTTCCTTTTCCCTTTTTTCCTTCTGTTTTTTTTTTTTTTTTTTTTTTGCATTTTGTTTTTCTTCTTCTTCTTCTTTAACTTTTTATATAAACCTAATGGATTACATATGATAGGAAATAGAAGTTTAGATAATCCCTTAAAAGGAATGGGTAGTAATGTTAAAGCACTACCCACTCTTGGAACAACCTACACAAATAATACCTTGAGAACTACCGACTTTAAGGCTAAAGCACTGGAAGATGTATAAAGTTTAGGACAAATCCCATTTTGATCCTCTAACAATTGACCAATTTCTATATAGTCCAATAAGTGTTTACATTTCACGTTAAATACTCATCTTTAATTATAGCTTTGATTAGCCCTTCTGTCTAACTCGACAGTTAAATTAGACGAAGTTAAGGGTAAAATTGTAAAATTATATTTTTTAATTTCGAATTTGTTTTTATTCATTTTTTCCTTTTCCTTTTTTCCTTCTATTTTTTTTTTTTCATTTTTTCTTCTTCTTCTTCTTTAACTTTTGATATAAACCTAATGGATCACATATAATAGGAAATGCAAGTTTAGATAATCCTTTAAAAGGAATGGGTAGTAATGTTGAACTACTTAGAAGTTTGGAGGCCAAAATACAGTTAAGGAAATAAAGGTCTAGGCTCTTTTCCATCATTGCTCTACTATTTTGATTCTTATTACCTACTATTATCAAAACAAATCTACCCTATATCTTCAGAATTAGAATTAGATTTTTAGATATTCTAAAGATATTATCCTTGTTGAGTTTCTTGTGTGAATACTATTAGAGGCAAGATAATTGTGTTGTTTCAGAGAGAAACAACTCTGTTACTATTTCGGGATCAAATCTATCTACTCTTGGAACAACCTATTCAAATTATACCTCGAGAACTACCGACTTTAAGGCTGAAGCACTGGAAGAGGCATAAAGTTTAGGACAAATCTCATTTTTTACCCTCTAACTATTAACCGATTTCTATATGGTCCAATAAATTTTTTTATTTCACGTTAAATATTGTATCTTTAATTATAGCTTTAATTAGCCCTTTTGTCTAACTCGACAGTTAAATTAGATGAAGTTAAGGGTAAAATTATAAAATTATATATTTTTTAATTTCTTATTTGTTTTTTATTTATTTTATCCTTTTCCTTTTTCCTTCTACTTTTTTTTTTTTTTTTTTAATTTCCATTTTCTTCTTCTTTTTCTTCTAATTTGTTTCGTCTTTTTCACATACATCTACATACCTATGACACCATCACCACCACAACAAACCTCATTTTCTTACCAAATTCCCCACTGTTTGTCCGACCGTTGACCCTTTCCGGCCATTTTCATCTTATTCTTTTGAGCCGTCACTGGCATAGTCATACAGTATGAGTAGTTGGCTCACTATATCAATAGGGGTCCACACGAGTTGCGCCTCTACAGTACTTCTCAACCCAGTGATGACATTAGTAGGATCTGAAATACCCATCCTAATCATCGTCGTCTCGATATCGCTCTTCGTTACCTCAAGTGCTCCCATGTAAAAGGCATAAGAAAACTGACGCCACTATTTATTATCGTCGAAAACCCATATCTGGCACCCCTAATAGTCGTTTATATGGGTTCCAAGAAAAGGAATAAGTGTCCTAACGGCATGGTCAATAGTTTAGATGGCATGCCTATTACTTAGAAACCATTCAGATGGTGGCGGCCAGCTTCTCAATGGTGTCAGAACAGCCTCAATGATTGTTCAAGATTTTTTTGATTCCCTATTTATAGGGATTTTGGAAGATTTAGAAGCTTAGGGCTTTGGGTTTACGCCTATTTAAACAACACTAGCCTCCATAATCCTATGTAACTATAGAGAGTTTTGAATATAAAGATACATCACCTAACCCCTAAGAGGAGAAACTCTCACACCTTGATCCATGCATTATCGTTAGGCTTTAATGGCTAAATAAAACAATAAGTTTAAAAATAACCCCTTATCTTAGAGCATCTCCAAGAGTTAAGCCATCCCGTGTGCCATTCCAAATATGGCATTTTTGAAGCCAAAATTGAGCTCCAACAGCTGTGCTATGTGGTGTGCCATTTTTGGCACACCAGCTCTGCTGTGCCATATTTGGCACAACAACCGTTGCAGTAGCCACAACGACCGTTGGAGTAGCCAACGGTTTGAAATTTGAAACCAGAACCTAATTTGAAAAAAAAATAACAGTGTATAAATTCAGCAAACAAATGAAAATCAAACCAACCAAGCAAGTTTGAATTGCAAGCCTCCATCGCAAGCTTCCACTGCCGTTCGCCGAACCAAATCCATCGCAAGCGTCCACTGCACAACCGTCGCAAACCAGATCGAGAAGCTGTCGCAACCGTGGCAACTGTCGCAACCACCACAATCGCAATCACCGGCTTCTTCGCAACCGTCGCAACCATCTCCATCGCAACCGTCGCAATCACCATCTCCGCAAGCCACCATTGCAATCGAAGGTCGATCTTTTTTTTCTCTTTCTCTCTCTGTATTTCGATTGGTTTGTGAGAATTAGGGCAAAGCATTTGAAACCCCTTTTGTGCGATGTGATCAAGGGATGTGATCAGGGGGAGAGTTTTGTTTAACACTTTGGGTTAGGTTAGGTTAATTTAAATAAGAGGCTGGGCTAAATAAATGGGCTAATCACATTTGATTGGATTAGGGATTGGGTTATGTTAATTTAATTTAGAGAACGGGCTATGGGATTGGTTAATTAAAAAAAAATCATTCATTTGTTTTTGTTAATTTAATTTATGTTGAATTGATTAATTTGTTTAATTATTTTTTCTTTGTTTAATTGATTAATGTTTGTGCTTTTTTCCATGTTTAGCTGTTATTTATTCGATTTATTTACTTTAATTTAATATATGCTGATGGGTTTTGAACCAAATCATTATTACACTAGTCTTCTTTTAGATGATTTTTCTGAAGATCAACCCGAAACAGAACCAATCCCCGACAATGAAAATACAGGGAGATCAACGACTAGAAAGGCACAAAGAACCAAAAATTTCAATCCTATCGAGGATATTCTTATTGTCTCTGGTTGGCTCAATACGAGCAAAGATCCAATCACCGGTAGTGGTCAACAACACAATGCATTTTGGAAGAGAATACATGAATATTTCAACATAAATGGAGGAGCTGAATTTGGGTGTAGTCAAGCATCTATTATGAGCCGATGGCAAGAAATTAATAAACAATGTGCTAAATTTATTGGATATCATAGCTTAATTGAAAGAATTCATCAAAGCGGTCATACTGACCAAAGCAGGGTAATACATCTTGGATAAAAATAATAAATTTCGAAATAATGTTTTAAAATTTTAATGTTATTTTTGTGTTTTTGCAGCTTCTTAAAGCAAAAGAGTTGTATATTGCAGAATCCAACAAAAAATTCATGTACGAGCATTGTTGGGAAATACTGAAACGTGAATGCAAATAGATTGATCTCCTATCAAGTGGTAGCAAAAAGTAAAAGAATTACTCAAGTTCAAGTCCCGCTACATCTCCTGCTGCAAGTCCAGATTGTGTTAATTTAGGAGATGATCATGAAATTAGAATAACCCAAGAAAGGCCTCTAGGCAGAAAAGTATCCAAGAAACAAGTCAAAGGTAAAAAAATCAATGGATGTTGCAGAAGTAAGAGACGCTACGGATGTTTTAGATAAATTTCGAGAAGATAAGTTGAAAATGGAAAAAGGTAGAGCTGAATGAGCTCGTGAGACACTAGATCTACATGCCCAGCAGTTACGACAACATGCCATTCAGTTAGAACTTGAAAAAGAAAAAATAGAAATAGAGAAAAGAGCTGAACGCAATCGTCTAATGCAAATCGATACTCATAACTTGGATCTCATCTCTGCTCAGTATTATGATAGGCTAAAAATAGAAATCATGAGAGATGTGGGTTTTAATTTGTAAGGTATTTTTTATTTTGAATAATGTAGTTATACAGTCTATATGCTAGTCATGTATTTTTCATATAGTCAATCAATGCATTCATCAAATTCAAATTACATGAAAAACACATAATACTAATACAAATTTGAATTCAAACTACTTGAAAAACACATAATACTAATACAAATTCAAATTAAAACTACTTGAAAAACACATAATACTAATACAAATTCTAATTCAAACTACTTGAAAAACACATAATACTAATACAAATTCAAATTCAAACTACATGAAAAATACATAATACTAATACAAAATCAAATTACTACTCTGTCCCATAACGTTGCCATAGGTGCTCCACAAGATCATTCTAGAGCTGGGAATGACTTGTTGCAGATCGAATTTCTTGTGTGGCTTGAACGAAAGTTGAAAAATCTGGAGCATGAGCATAAGACACTTCAATAGGTGGATTTATGTCACTTCCATCAAAGTCGATGTTACCAATTGCTCCTTCATCTTCAATGATCATATTATGCATATAATTACGCATGCTTTCATAATATCTACGAGCATTTCCTCATCCCAAAAGCATGCGGGGCCAAGCACAATTGCAAAATGAGCTTGGAGCACTCCGAAAGCACGTTCTACATCTTTCCTTACTGACCCTTGTGCCGCAACAAAATATTTTTTCTTCAAGCCTTGTGGGCAGGAAATTGTTTTCACAAATGTTGACTAATTTGGATAAATACCGTAAGCTAGATAATATCCCATTGTATAATTATGTCCATTAAGATTATAATTAATAGCGGGGGCACGCCCTTGGATTAGTTCATCAAAAATAGGAGATCGATTCAACATATTAATATCATTAAGTGATCCCGGCAAGTCGAAAAAGGCATTCCATATCCTGAGATCTTGTGACGCAACAACTTCCAAAATGATGGTTGGTTCATGACAATGACCAATATATATACCTTGCCATGCGGTAGTATAATTTTTCTACTTCCAGTGCATACAATCAATGCTTCCCAACATTCTTGGAAAGCCTCGTTTTTTACTAAGGGATAGAAATCGAGAGATATCATTGCTATTTGGTGCTCTTAAGTACTGATCACCAAATATTGCACCAATTGCTTTAACAAACCGCTTTAAACTCTCCATGGTAGTGCTTTCTCCAATCCGGACATATTCACCTACAGAATCCGCTGCATTTTCATAACCAAGCATCCTAAATGCAGCTGTTACCTTCTGAAGAGAAAATAAACCTAAAACTTCAGCAACATTTCTTCTCTAGGTAAAATATGGATTATATCGTTCAACTTCATCAACAATTTAACAAAAGAAAGAACCACTCATACGAAACCTTCTTCGAAATAAATTTTCATTATACATAGGAGATTCAGAGAAATAGTCATGAAAAAGTCATTCATGACCAGAAATTCGATCACGAAAGATAGAATTGTGACTTGGGACAGAACCAAGTCACGGTGCATTTTGACATACGCGTTGATTCGCTATAACCACCCTTGCTAACAGCTCAAATTCTTCATCAGAATTATCATCATGTTTGAGGAGATCTAATATGTTGATAAAGGTGGGATAGTTAGACATGAAATGATATTGGTAGGGAATGTGTGAAAATGAGAGAGAAAATGAGTGTATGGATTTGTATTGGTAGGAATGTGTGAAAATGAGAGAGAGAAATGAGTGTATTTATAGATAGTTTGAAAGGCAAAACTAAAATTTCAAGATTGAAATTTGGGCGGTTAAGTTGAAATCTAAAATTTCAATTTTGGCGCTTTATTCTGAAATCAAAATTTAAGATTTGGAGGTAAAGTTGAATCTAAAATTTTAATTTTATACTTTGAACCAAAATTTTAGATTTTCCAGCAAAATTAAAATCGAAAATTTTAATTTTTGTGTTTTACTTAATTATACCTTTTGGCGGATTAATTAAAAATTAAAATTTTAATTAATTTTAATTTTTATGCTTTAATTTGAAACTAAAAACTAATGTTTAGCAGTTAAATTGAAATCTCAAAATTCAATTAAATTAATTTGTTAATTTTAGTTCTTAATTAAAAAAAATAGCACACCACAAATAGCACATCTATTGGAGTGTTTTTTTTTTTTTTTTGGTGTGCCATTTGGGCAAATGGCACACCAAATTTTACCACATCTCTTGGAGATGCTTTTGTAGGAGTATCATATTCAAAGGTTAGATATTGCCAATGTAACTTAGATTAGTAGTACAGGAAAGTCTGCAAAAGTAGGCAACTAGCTGTATAGAGAAAATCGTACACACGAGCCTTCGAGGAAGGTAGTGAATTTTTTCTTTTTTTCTATTTTGAAGTTTTTTTTATGTACAATTCTTTGTGTCACACTTTTACACTTTCGTGTTGCTTATATTTTTTGTGTTTGTCTTTATTTTAATCTTGAGGATAGTTTTCATATGTTAAAATAAATATTAAAATCAAAGTTTTAATTGGCTAAGTTTATTGGATCTTGAGGGTGTAAAATTTAATTGCGTATTCGTCTTCCCTGTAGGACATATTTATGATAACTGCTAGTTTACCAAGTGGTATCAGAGCAAGTTCCCTGCTCTGGCTAGGTTTTTGCCTATGTGGATCTTAACTTACAAAGACCTACAACGATTAAGTGCACGTTTTTTATTTATTTTATCTCTAATCCCTATTTTTTTGTGTATATATATATTTTTACTTAAAAATATAAATGGGTCTACAACTAATAGAAGGCACATTAGTAGTGTTGGCCCGAATGTCTACTCAAGAGGGGGATGAATTGGGTAGTTTTAAAATTTAACTCAATGAATTAATACCTACTCAAATTTTACATGAGCTAATGTTTATACAGAAGCATTTATGTAGGCACACACAAACAAATAGGGATAGAGAAACTTGACACTAGTATTTTATAGTAATTCATTAAGTTACTCTTGCCTATATCTAATTCCCTGAGCTCTCACAGGGAATTAATCCACCATTTCTAATTCTCTTCCTGTGTGAGAATCGAACTCATACAATCCCATTTGAGTAAATTCCCTTTACACTCAAACACACTCTCACTCAAACAAGTACATTTAAGTCTAAGTTACAATCCTCACAAAATAAAAAAAATAAAAAATAAAAAATCTTTGTTTTCTCATAGAATTTCTACCAACAATCAGAAATATTAAATTCACAATTCAATCTCATCAAGGTGTGATAGAAGTGTACACTATTTACAAGATAATCAATTTAATTTGTGTTAGGTAAATATGGTTTAAACATAATGAAGCATTGAATCAAATATCTCAGATAAATGAAAGATTTAAACTCAGTGCAAAATTTATATCCAAGATAAAGACCAATGAGTTTTTAGAAAATGATTTTTTTATAATCAAATTTTACTTTCAAATTTAAATTCAAGATCAAATCAAAAGATATATCCACAAATAGCACATAATAGATCAAAACTTTAAATCACAGAGAGAAGATAATAATCAATAAAAATATCACCGAATATCCAGTAAAATGTATGAATCAATGCACACAATTCCCATGAAAAATCTCTTTAAAAATTTTTCTAATAAAATATTATCTTTTTTAATATTAAAAAATATTCTATATTTAATGTTACTAATGAGGCAAAGATATCTTCATAATACGTTCAAATTATTTGAAAATTAAACCTAGATTAGTTGACTATCCAGTCAACTTAGCGATCAATTTCTATTTCCAATTAAAGGTTTTGGGAACCTGATTCAACCAGTTCACCATTTCGCCAAAGCAGTCGATTGAAACATCTTATTCAAAACTCCTGGGAACCTGAATCCATAAGGTGACTGGTTCAACCGGTCAGGTGACTATTTTTGCCCATTTTATAGAAACTCTGGGAACGAGTATCAACCAGTTGAGTGGTTCATTGGATCAGTCAAGTTTTTTTATCCTTTCTGAAATTATTCTGGTCCCTGTATTGTCAATCAATCGAATTACTATGCCATACAACTCTTTGAACCAATTTCTCAAAAAATCAAATTTTAGTTAAGACCAGTTGACTAAATTATCAAATGAGTTGACTGATTTGGACTGTTTTACCCCTGAATCATGCAAGGAAGTTATCAAGACATTTTTAATCATATAGGGAAACACTCTAAACACATAATCACACACAAATAAAGTAGTTAATCAGCATGTTGAAGTGCAGTGCGTGATTATGATCAGGTTAACATGAATTCAAACAATATAAGTGATATTTTACCTTAGAAATACGAAAAAATATATTTTGTCTTTCAAAATTTCTTCATCATGCCACAGCCTTGCATCATCTTGATCATTCATATCTCTTTTAATGCTTTAGATTTTACATATCATCTTCTTCTTCTAACGTAATTATAACTAATATCCTTTTAATATTGTCATCACATCTCAAATGCACAATTAGTCTATACAAACATTCAAGTTAATTGGATCATCAAAATCATCAAATCAGGACTTGAATCCTTTAGGGTTAACAATCTCTCTCTTTTTGATGATGACAATTAACTTGATGTTTCTCATTAAAAATAAATAAACCATATTTTCTCTAAATAAGAGGACAGATATTTTTAACCAATTAGATATATAAGGAGATTTTTTTTCGACAAACCAAATATTTACGCATGCATTTCCACAACAAGAATGCATCAAGAATATATAATGAATGAATGATGAAATTTTTTGAAAACATTTGAAGACTTCAATTGTTTTTTTTGGAAACATTAGATCTTGAGAACATCATTATCTCCCCCTTCATCATCTAAAAAATTGGGGGTATTTAAAGAAAAAATTGAATGTTGGATTAGATATGATTGATGCATATTACGCAATATCTAGAATATTAGTTATGCACATCATCTCAATTTGTATGATAATAGATTCCCAAAATTAAAAGATTATCTTACCCATTATTTCATTTTATGTAAGTGTTAGCTAAAACAAGACACACCTATCATTTTAATCCCTTTCAGTAACTTTTATGATCATTTGCGATGGAGATGGAGAATTAGATATGGACTAATTGAAAGTGTTGATCCCTAGATTTTGATGAACAATTAAGTGTTGATGTTTTTTTGGTGGAACTAATGTGTTTGTTAAGCATTTTAGAAAAGAGTTCCATATAATTGATTAATGTTGAAGACATCAAAAAGAAAACGTTAAGGGGGTAAAGATGGATGCATTGAAGAAATCAAGAACTGTGAAGACCTTGAAGTAATTAGGTGAAAACAACTTTATACTTTTATACTTTTAATGCAACCCAAATTAGGATCACACAAGACACTATTAAATGACTTATCTTTAGGTGTGTTTGAAATGATAGAATTTAGGATCCAAATGAAATATTTTATATGTGCTCTTTATGTGAAATTGAAAATGATAAGTGATCTAATTAAGAATAAGGTTTAAAGTATAAAAAGTTAAATTTTAGGGTTAATTCAGTCAACCGAGAATAACAATTAGTTAACTGAATCAAAGAGTTTGTTCTGGAGCAAAATTGGTGAAGGAAAGGACCACCCTGATGCAATTAATCAACCGATTAGAAGAAATCGGTCAACCGTTTGAATTAGTGAGGTTTTCGGAGCAAATTGGAATGTCCTTGCAATATTCAGTCAACCGAACCGAGAAATTTAGTCAACCAAATGTGTTTAAGGCTTTGACAGGGTGAGGTTTTAAAGCAATCGGTCAATCGATTGGGAAGAAATCGATCAACCAATTGGGATGAAGTTTTGGAAGAGATTGGGTCTGCACTATTCGGTCAACCAACTGGCATATATGGTTTGGCTTAGTTTCAGTGTTGTTTTGATTGGTCAACCGAATCCAAGGGGTCGGTCAATTGACTGTTTCAATTGTAATTTTGAGGAACTTGGTCTCTTGGTAAAAAATTAGTCATTTTGATGATTTCAAATGAGAGATTTGGCGGATCTAATTTTATTAAAGATATGGTTCATATATTTTAATATCCCTATTAATTTGGTCTACATAATTTACAATTATCTCAATTTAAGTAATTAAATACTTCCTATATTTATGATCGTTACTTGAGAAATATTTTGTGGACTTATTTGAGAGATTTAAAGTTATTTTTAAGTGAATTTCCCCAAAATTGAAAGATAATATTATATGAGATCTAAGAGTGCCTTTTAAAGGCATATCTTTTGAAAAGTAGCCGTTGGAGGGCTTGTTATCAGTCTATATATAGAGAGAGTTGCAGGATTGTGGTTAAATACATCAATAACAATCAGTTCTAAGATTTTCAAAGTGTTATCATTATGCTGAGATTTCTGTAATATATTTGTGTAAAGTTCTTGATCTAAAGCATTGTTGATTTGGCGTCACCAATTTGTGCTATATTACGATTATGTTTCAATCTTCGGTGTTTTTCGGTGAGATCTTTCCAAAACTATTGTTCTTCATTTTGATTTCATATTATTATTGATGTCTTGGATATAATATTGTAAGAAAATTGTTTTCAAACTTAAAAACCTGAAGAAAAAAAATTAAAACGATTTTGTGTGATTGTTTGATTACGTGCTCTAAATTGTGCTACCCAAATTGTTTATTAATGAAATCTTATTTTCCTCACATTGTATCTATCATGTAGTAAATTTCTGGAAATTAATTGAGTATATCTGTATTAAGATGGTAGAAACTTATTGTGCGAAGAAATTCATATTTTTCTGTATTTGTGAGTTTGAGTGCATTATATACGGTTGGGATGGTGTCTAGTTAGGGTAGCTAGGTTTCTATTTTTTTCCTATGAAAAAAATTAGGGTTTAATCTTTGTCCTACAAAAATGTTAGGTTATTTTTTTTTCCTTGAAATGAACTAGGTTTTGATTCTCCCTACAATTGAATTAATTTTTTGAGTGAATTGTAAAGGTTCAATCCTTACCTATGAAATGGATACTTGAGAGTGTGGTGAGGTTTTGATTCTTCCTGTAATAGAATTAGGTTAGTCTTTAACTTGGTAAAAAGATAAGGTTATTCCTTAACCTAGGAAAATGATATTTATAAAGGTTGATTCTGAGCCTGAGAAAATAATCATTGTAAAGGTTTGGTTTCTATCATTAAAGAAATCAAGGGTTTAGAGGTTGCAAATCTCTGTGTAGCTCGGGCATTTAAATTAGGTAAGGCTAGTTTACTGAACTAGGATATATCTTGGTGTGTTGCGTTCTTTATTTTTATTATATTGTGTTTGGGTGTGCACTTAGAATTAAACACTTATCCGCAGCGTAACAAAGATAATAATTGATTTAGAAAAAATTAATTTTTTTATATTTAAGTGTTGAAAGATTTAATTATTTAAATTTTTGTTACTACCCAATTCACCTCCTCTCTTAGGTAGCTCTTTGAGCCAACAGAAAGATACACACAAAAAAAATACTAAGATTGAATACACAAAAATAAAAAATTAACTTATAATTGGAGTACATGAATAAAAATCATTAAACTAAAAATAATCATCCATATTAATTCAAAAGACATGTCCAAATTTAAAATATTACAAACAATAATAAAACGTCCCAAGTTACAAGTTTTTTCTAAATAAATTACATCACAGCAGCCAAATTGGTCTAGGTGGGGGTAAGTATGATCTGAAAGACGACTGAGGGAAATAGGGATTGTACTACTGCATCATTCCTTGCATCTACTCCATTGACATTGTCATTCTTCCCATTTGTGCAACCAAGTAGTCAAGTCGATCATCTTCCATTAATGTGTACTGCCAAAATCATCAAATTGTTCATGAAGCTCATCGAATCTCCGCAAGACTTTATTTTCAAAACTTATTTATTCTTCTTTCATAGGCTCTTCCTTTCCCATATCCGCATTTTCTTTTTCTATTGCACCTCCCTTTTAAACCCAATAATTCTCAACAAGCTAAAATCCCATTAATGCGATAACAATATTGTTGAAGATGTTGTGATTATGGACAAGGGAAGATTTATTCGTCGAGAGGAACATTGAAATTCTCTAAGATACGACATACAATGTCTCCATAAGGTAGAAGATGTGCTTTAGCATCTACTTGATATTATATGAGTTCTACAAGAATAATTTGAATATTGATGTTAAATCATTGATTATAGAATACATAAGAAATGTATCAAAGTCAGTCACGGTGGGAAGACTACCACAATGAAGAGCAAAGAAGTAAATGATGATAGAATGATAAATGCGATGAATGAGGCTGAGGTTCTTGGCTTTAGAATATACTACCCCTAAGGATATTCTACCTTGTTGAAGAGTAAAATTATGTAAAACCCTATAACTATAATTTTGAGGAATGATAGTACCTTAAGGGACACACAAAAAAGCGAAAAGGTCATCCAATTTGAATTAAATCTCAACCCCATTGATGTAGGAGAAGTAGGTATCTTCTATATGGTAGAAATTACTGTAGAACAACCTAACCAAATCAGTTTAGTAGGGTTTGTTTTCAATCGAACTTATCCCATCACAAGTTTTAGAATTTCAGCAAAATGTTTGTCCCCTTTGTAGATACCGTATTTTGTCCCGCCCAATTAGTGTTGAATTGAAAGTACATGTTCAGATAAACTTTAAACCTAGGTTTAAAGGGAATGAATTTATACTTTGGATCACACTATATAATACAAAAAAAAAAAAAAAAAAAAAAACATAAGAAAACATAAAAACTGTTGAATTTGACTAAATTTAGTAAACTAAAAGTTTCGTTTCAATCTCAAAATTCCTAAAGTTAAAAGAGGACCAACATGACATTATTAAAGGTTTATTTTCATTAAATAACTTCTTATATGAATAAATATTAGTTCTACCCTTTAATTATATGAAATGTCACCAAATTACCTCAGTCACCTACTTTGACCCTTGAAACATTTACTATCACCGGTTTCGTTTATTCGACACAAAAAATATTTGTCTAAACTATTGTTTAAGGTAATAATATCATTAAACTAAATCCAAAATACCTAAATCAAGTCATGGAAATGCCATGAAAAGTCCAAGTTACACAATATAACTAAGGATTAAGACTCGGGTTGAAATTGACCAAACCGAAGTCATCTTGATTAATCATTAAGGCCCAATGAATTAAGGGACCAATCCATAATTTAATGACTCATAAAATAGAATTAAAATGACCAAGACATCCCTAAGATATTCTCTACAAAATATCTAGGGAATAAACTAAATCATGTAAGAGGTAACTAACCGTTATCGAAACTAAACCGATTCGGTTTGCCACCTAAGAAAGGAATTTAATGTGAATTAAATTCCCATACCATCAAGAATTAAATTATTGGGATGAATGTATAGGACAAATTCAAGGAACCAAGATATTTTGACCAAAATATCTTAGGGCTAACCGAAATTCTAGAAATGTGACTACCCCTTATCAAAACCGAGCTAATCCGGTGCCACCTTGCATACACTTAATGTAGACATTGAGTGTCCATAACATCATGAATTTATTGCTTGGGATGACATGGATGGGGTGGATTCAAAGAACCTAGATATTTTCACCAAAATATCTTAGGGTTAACTAAAACTATTGAAATGTAACTACCGGTTACAAGGCAAACTGAGTCAGCTCGATCCAAATCCAACAAATTCTTAGCCCATCACATCAAGGGTCACTATAAAGCATTAAATTCCAAGTGACACGTCAATACTAAGTTCAATGCACCTTGGAAATATTAATGGCAACCAAACCAAAATAGTGAAACTAACTAGTACTTAGCCACCAAACCAAACAGAAAGTGTCACATGAAGCCATTAATGCACCCATGTTCAACCAATCACATTTGAGATTGTGTAATCATTTCCAATGATTTCAATAATCTTTGAAAGATTTGGTAATCATTACCAAATCTTAGAAAATCTTCCACAATCTCCCAAATTCGTTCAAAGATATTCAAGATCAAGATAAGAAGGGATCATCCCCAATCCAAAAAGACCCTAGGGATGAACCTGGGATGGTTTGTGCATCACTCAATGAACAGACCCCTAGTTCTAGATATACTGGTACTTATTTTCATAGTTTAGACAATTGAAAACCGTTCATTCTCTCTCTAGGTTCGAACAAAGCTCTCGGGTTCTAGAGTTTACAAGAATTTATCTTCAAAAACACCTCAAAATTCTATTGAAATTCTACCTCAGAGAAAGTGCTTGAGGTTCTTGAAGTAAGAACTCAAGGATTTGGCGAGAACCAATCGAGGAAAACCAAAGAAGATCAATGAGAAAATGAAGATAATCACTTAGGGAAGACTACTTTCCCTATGTAACTATGTCTTCTTGAAACATCCGTAGATCGTGGCTTAAATATGCATATTATGTTTGTGCATAACATGATCATGTAATATTCATACCTAAATTTCATATACATAGCATATGTAACAAGTAATCAAGACAAAAACATCAAAAACATGTTAAAATCATCAAACTATGTCAAAAACATTTAAGAACATCAAAAACACATCAAGAACACGAAGAACATATGAAACAAAACTTAAATGAACTACGTGATGACCTGATCTTTGGTTACTCGCCAAAGTACATAGGTAGCCTACATAAGAGTTTGGTCACCTTTAATAATAAAACCATATCATATTTCATGCTTGGAACTACTTTTCGACCCGATTCCATGTGAAAAACAAGAATATATACGAAGCCTTTATAAGGTTCGGTCGTTTATATTTTTGTATCTTATGAACTGTTATTGGGTTGCCACTACCTAGATTAATGTAGTTTACTGTTTTCATTACATTAAAAAATATAAAAAATATTTTCATTTTCAATCTACTTTATTTGTAGTTGCATAATAGATAGTTAAACATTTACTAGCTTTACATTACATCATGCTAAAAATGCATAAAAAGGGAAAAACAAATAAAAAAAAATGATTATTTAGTTCAATGAAATCAAAAATAAAAATTACTTAGATGTTATTTAACAGTGAATATTCATTTAGACTAAGATACCGTTTACGGATATGTGTCTTGGGGTGCGTAAAACCTTCCCCAAGTATAATCGACCACTAAAGTCCAAGAAATCTCTGGTGTAAGACCTTTAAGAGTCAAAATACAGGCCATTCCAAAACAAAAAATGAACTTCTAAAACTCCTAGTAACCTAGCACACCATTTAATCCATGCTAGGTGGAGACTCCGTTTTCAACTTAAAATCCCGGCCCAAAAAGTTCTTCAAAATCGGCGCCTTGAAAATCTCTTGAAAAAACATTTTTAAAATGAATGGATTTGGAGGACTTTGAGAGAGAGAGGAATGGAAACTTGTTTTCCTATTCTTCCCGATCTCTACTTCTTTCGCTATGAAAATTTGGGGTGCGTCATCCCTAGACTTAAATTCACTGAAGTCTATAGGCCTACCACACACTATTGGTCTCTTTGACGAATCTTTTTCATATCATTTTTGGTTTTCCTTCCTTAAAAAATGGTAATTATCGAATTCTGGGCCCTCTATAGGTCTAGTACTCTTACCATTTTCGTTTCTAAAACCATGACCTGATCTTTTTTTTTAGCGGCATGTTTGGAAACCATTATTAGGGCGGATATAAACTTAGAAGATGAATAAATAAAACTATTGAAATAAAATTAGTTGAATGATTAGTTATTTTAGTCGACTAATGAGTCCAGGTCACAGAGATAATGTTTCGCATACACTCGGTCGATTGAATTATTCATTCAGTCGATTGTTTTGGTCATTTCATAAGTCAAGGATACTTTAGTTAACTGAATTGTTAAATGGTCGACTTAATTGACACTTAGATCTAATTTCAGGTTGTGTTCTATATGCCAATCGACTCTTTGTCAAATTAATCGACTATTTAGGACTACTTTTTATTTTTTCTAATGCATAAAATCCCTTCTTCTCATCTCATCTCATCTTAAATGATCCAAAATCTTAATGATAATAATGTGTAACAAATATACTTTTTAGGTGTTTATAAAATAATTTTATCATTTAAGAAATATAGAGACTCCTATAAAGATTAGCATACACAATTTAATTATATTTTAGTGAGATGGAATCAACAATTTAACACATTTAAGTGTGAACTATCTGACTCTTTCAGAAATTTTGCAAACATAAATGAAGTAATGTAATTCTTACCTTGAAGGAAGTTTATTACTGCTTTAGCTCTGTTTATGTCCCTATTGATTGTATCTTTATCCGTTTGATTCTACTTTCATAGTCTCCTAAGGTTTGACCTTATTCATAGGAGGATTATAAATTACTATGTTATTTCCTGAAACATAATTTGTGTGCCACTTTGGTCTCCAAATTAATTTAGATCTGCTCTGATTAGTACGTATATCTATAAATAATGGCATCATCTTTTGATGTGACCAAAGTTATCATAATGATAGCACCTAACATTGTTGGCCTAAATATCTACCTAAGAGGGGGGTGAATTAGATAGTAATAAAAATTTAAACAATTAATTCAAATACAAGTCAACAATTTTCCTAATTGATTATTATCTTGTAAGCAACGAAAATGTGTTTTAACAAAGTGCACACCCAAATAACAAAAATATAACAATCCAGCACACAACAATTTATCTTGTTTTGGCAAGCTATTCTTATCTATGTTCAAGCCCTCAAGCTCCACAGTGATTTTGCAATCGACTAACCATTTGATTCCTTTCCCAGATAAGAACCAAATCCTTACAATCCTAATTCTTTTCACAGGCTTAAAATCAACCTTTACACTTGCAGACTATTATACAATTACACTTTGTTTTCACAGGCTTAGGAAGAACCTTATCTCATTCTAATTCTATTACAGGAAGAATCAAAACCTAATATTTTAAAAGGCTTAAGATTAACCTAATATTTTTCATAAGTTAAAGATCAAACCCTAATCTTTTTATCAGACTAAAAATTAAACCCTAACTACCCTTATCAGACATCATCCCAAATATGTCTAATCCGCTCAAACTAGCAAATAAAAAAAATAAAAAAAATTACAAGTTTCTACCAATAGGAGCTTCTACCACCTTAAAATAATTATGTTAAATTAATGTTCTGAATACTACGTGATAGAATCTAGAGAAAATTACATTTTACTATTGGCATATTTTTATGCAGTCCTCTTAATTTTATTCGTTTTAGTTTAAACCCTTTAAGTATCAAGGTGGTTTTAAAAGGCTCTTCTATTAGATTTTTCATCCAAACTATAAGAATTAGGGGCAAAAGTGTAATTTTCTATATTTTTTTTTTTTCATTTTTTAATCAATTTTTTCTTTTTCTTTTTTCTTCCTTCTTCTTCATCTTCACCGAACCTTTTTTTCTCTCTCTCTCTCTCTCTCTCTCTCTCTCTCTCTCTATTTCTGTCTATCTATCTCTCCTCTTCACCAAATTTTTTTTTCTCTCTCTATCTCTCCACTACTTTCTTCTGACGCCACCACTGACGTCATTGCCACCCTCTATTATAGAGGGTGACAGCGACGCCAATGGTAGTAGCGATGATGGTGGCAGAAATAGAAGAAGGTGGTGGAGAGAGAAAGAGAGAGAGAGAGAGGTTCGGTGAAGATGAAAATGGAGGAAGAAAAAAGAAAAAGAAAACAAAAAGAAAAAAATGATTATAAAAATGAAAGAAATAGAAAATTATAATTTTGCCTTCTAATTTTGTTAGTTTGGATAGAAAATCTAACTGAAAGGTATTTTAAAACTACTTTCATACTTAGAGGTTTTAAACTGAAACGAATAAACTTAAGAGGACAACATAAAAATATATCAATAGTTAAAGGGTTTAAAAGGTATTTTTCCCTAGAATTTATGTGAGGCACAAATTTGATTAAATCAATTTAAAGCACAAATAGTAAATAATAAGATTTCACAAATAAAAATCATTTTAAAAGATTTTCATGGTATTAGATTTGAAAACGATTTTTCTTAAACACTTAATTCAAGTAATTAAACAAAATATCTAAGAAAGCAAATTAATTTACTTGGAAAGATTTCATCGGGATTTCTTGAAAATGATTATGATAACTCAGTAAAGAACACAGACTGGTCACCCAAACGTTTTCGCGCTTCGATCAAGAACTCTTTCGATAATACTCTTGTATAAATTTCTCAGCGTAAAATATTCTCTATAAAGTAAAAACTGAATGTTCTTGACTAATTCGTTTGAAAAACGCCGGCTTCTATATATAGATTTCTAACTAGACCTTTAACAGCTAGTTTTCAAATTACAAGAGCTTAAATAACTCTTTAATATATCATATACTATCATAATATGTATGTTTCATCTAAAAATACTTTTAGAAAAGCTTGATTTGGTCCCCAAAACTTTTTAAATTCAAAATCTTAAAGATAGGAAGTTGTTTTAACAATTCAATTAAAAGAATAGTTTAATATATTGACCAAACAAATAGGAAATTAGTAATATATGATATATAATAGTAAAGTACCCAAATCTCTTAAAAACCTCTTTGAAAATCATTCAAAAGAAGGTGATTTGGCTCAAAAACCAAAACAGTCAATTGTTGACTGTCTGACCCGATCGATTAACTGACTCATACGTCGGCTGACCACCCCTATAACGGTCTACTTTCTGAACGTTTCTTTTCCTGCGGTTAGTTGAGCGATTCACCCAGTAGGTTTTTCCTTATTTCTTCGTTTCAACTACTAGATTCGTTAGTTGACCTATCCAAATCGTCGGTTGACTGAATTAGCTAGTAGGGTCACCCATTTAACTCTCTTAAGTTATTGTTTTCGTTAGTCGACCGACCTATTTCACCAGTTAACCGAATTGACCAGAAAATACATTATTTTGTGTTAAAACTATTTTTTCAGTTAAACACTTTACCGAAAACATTTTTATGATTTAATACTTTTATAAAAATCAGTTTAAGATCTTAAATTTATCACTTCTTACAATAACACATATAAGATTATTCATTTTAAAGTGTCGTGCGTGATATTAATTTTGGTTACATTAAGAGCATAAACGTAATGAGGTTTTTTCACCTCAATGTCTTCAATGCTTTGAAAATGTTCATTATCTTCATCTTGTACCCATCTTGAATTCCTTTAATTCTTCAATAATTGCTTCATGAATTCTTCAATGATTAATCTTTTTTGACACATTCTTTTTCTCATTTCAACCTATATAACTTTTAATCTAAAACTATTCAATAAAACCATTAGTTCCATAAAATATCAACGTTTAATTGTCCATCAAAATATTAAGTCAACAAACACTTCTAATAGAATTCTCATGTCCATATACAATATATGTACTATAATGTTTAGCATACCCATATTTTCATACAGGTACTGGTTATTGATAATAATATTTGGAAATCACTCTTGATTAATTAATTAAAATTGATTTTTTAGACCTTTTGAATTTAATAACAGTCTCTTTGAGTTCAAGATTTGCCTTTCCAAGAGTATGCCACAAAACACCAATATTTGCTTTAACACCAAAAATTTTATTGTTGATAATCTGAAAATCATTTTTGAAAAATTATAATTATTTTCAATAGAATGAATTTTCAGTCATGCTATATCGAGATCATATTTAGAATTCCCTAGTTCAATGTTTAAAGCTTCATTTTATTTTAATCAAGAATTCTTAAATTTGCAAAACATTGTTGAAGATTTGTAACATTGTTTTTTTTTTTTTTTTTAATAAAAAAAATAATTTTATTCCTCAAGAATTTAAATTTATCAATTAAATTAATGGTCACAAGAACAGCATTGAAAATTCTTCCATTTTAAAATACATTTAAAACCAATCTTTTTAAATACAAAACTGGCTAAATTTCTTTTTTTTTCTCAAGAGAAGCAATTTTTTTTATTAAGATTTAAATTTTCTTTTGCAAAGAATTTTTTAAAAACAATTGGTTTTTCAATAATCTTATGAGAAACTTCTTTTTCATCATCAATATCATTGCCATTGACAGAAAACAAGTAATTCGACATATTAGAGCAAACAGGAGATGCAAAATTATTAGCAGAGACACATAAGAGTATCTATAGTGTGTGTTATGTGATCTTTTAGCTATGATTTTATGCCTATTCAGTTAATTTAGCTCTGCTACCAATTATTGGGCCAAAGGTCTACCCTAAAGGGGGTAAAGTGGTTAATTTTAAAATTTAACTCAATTAATTAATTCATATTCAAATTTCATATGAATTAATGTTTAGACAAAAACGTTTATCGAGGCACAGATAAGCAGATAGGGATAGAGAAACTTGACACAAGTATTTTATATTAGTTCGTAAGTTCCTCTTACCTACATCTACTCTCCTAAGCTCTCGCATGAAATTAATCCATTAATTTTGATCTTCTTTCCAAGTGAGAATCAAACTCGTACAATCATGTTGAGTAAATTTCATTTATATTCAAATACACTCTCACTCAGATTGAGTATGTCTAAGTTTAAGTTACAACAACAACAACAACTAAGCCTTTGTCCCACTTAAGTAGGGTCGGCTATATGAATCCGTTTACGCCATAATGAATGATTAATGATCATCCCCTTAGTCAGGTTCAATGTCATCAAATCAATTCTAATAGTTTTATCCCAAGTCTTCTTAGGCCTATCTCTCCCTCTAGTAGCCTCCTACACTTGAACTAAATTGCATTTTCTCACTAGTACTTCTATAGGTCTTCTATGCACATGTCTAAACCACCGTAAACGATTTTCTCTCATCTTCTCTTGGATGAATATTGTTCCTAATTTCTCTCTAATAGTCTCATTTCTTAATTTTATCCATTCTCGTATTCTCACTCATTTACCGTAGCATTCTCATGTTTAAAATAAATATAAACATTCTCGTCTTCTCTGGTGCTTCTATAGGTCTTCTCTCTCTAATGTTTAAGCTTAAGTTTCAATGTCAAAAAAAGAAAAAAAAAAACACTTTGTTTTCTCATAGAGCTTCTACCAACAATCGCAGGCACACAAAATTAAGACATGTTATTAGAAACTTGAAGAACTTAAGACTTGTAGTCTACCGGTTATCTAATGTGTCTCCCTAGTAGGAGGTCTATTGTTCAAAATTCTCTCTCCCTAACCATGTATCTGGAGAAAAAAAAAAAGGGGGGGGAGGGGAGGGGGAGGGGACCCTTGAGGAAAGTGGTAAAAGTATATAAAGTTTCCTTGAAAGTATGATTGATTGAAGCAAAACTGTAAGAAATGATTTAACCAAGAAAACTGAAAAAGAGAAACTAGAGGCGGGAAGGAAAGGATATTCGTAATCGGCCATATTCATCAAATGAAACGTATATAAAGTTGATGTCTTCCAACTCCACTTTTCCGAAAGTTCCAATATCTATGAGAAAGAAGAAAAAGGGAATAATGAGAAGCGGGAAATGGTCAAAATTCTCAAAAGGATAACAGCTTTAAGTATCCTTATATTTCAAGCAAGCCCACCACCACCTAACACCCAAACCCAACGTCCTACGCCACTCACTCAACCGAATTAATCTAAAAGTCCATTTCTTTCTCTCTCTCTCTTTTCCCCCACACAAACGGTCACCGACTTCCAAACTAACCATCTCTTCACTTGCACGTGTGATTTGACTACCAAAGAACAAGAGAAGACTTACTAAAATTTATCTTTGATAACATGTCAATAGTTTCCAATTAAAAACTGTATGATCGAATTCTTACATTCTAATAAGAAAGTTTAGAAAATTTTACTGAAATGATGTAGATGATTTCTAAAATTGTTTATATGAGTGTCAGATCTTATATCGTTTTATAAAAAAATTAAATTAGTATTGGTATAAAAAGAGTTATTCCATTTACTAAAGACGATATCATTGTTAGATTTTGAGAAGTTCCGTTATTTCTTTCACAGAGTTGTTCAGGCCAAATATGATTTTGTTTAGTCTTTTTTTATTTGGAATAATCAGGAAGTGGCATTGATTATAAGATTTCTTATCATTATATAAAAATGAAAAGAGGTGCCACTTTCTTTAGACAACCTTCTTTTTTCAATCTGATTGCAAAGGAGGTTTGGCCTTGAATTTAACATTAGTTCAATATAAAGAGCCACATGCTTTTTCGTTGGACCTTCCTAATTATGTCTGGACTTAAACAAAATTAAGATGAGAGAAAAGAAAGTACGTTAAGATTACGTTTGGGTGGGTAAGAAAAATTTTGCTTTAGAAAAAAGATTCATAAAATTTTGTTAGGTTAAGTTTGGATTGAAAGGTTTCAAATGAAATGATTTATAATTGAAAAAATTTAACTTGGTTTCCAAAAAAGAAAAAAGAAATAAACTTAATGGTCTTTTTTGATATTTTTTGGTTTGATGAACAATATTTTTTGTACTCCAAATTTGGTCATCCAAATGAAACTAGCATTAAGAAATTTGAACTTCGAAATTTTGTAAGTGAAAAATCTATTAACTATCATAACTAACATAACACATATCCCATAAATTATCCCACTAAAAAATTTTTGTCGTTTTTAGACCTTAAAACATATATTTTCTTTAATTTTAATCTTTTTTTAAAAAAAAATTAAATTTCCGGATGTTGATTGTACCCAAAATACTCATTTATTTTTAGGAAGTCAAGTATAAAATTTATTCTTAATATCATATACATACTTTTCGAAATTGTTGGCATATATATTAGCTAATCAACCAACCTTAATATTAGGATTACCGTTTAGGAAAGTACAAAATTCATAAAAAAAAAAAAAACAAACAACTCTTTAATCTAATCAGATTTTTCATTTTCCGAAAATAAAATAAAATTGGGTTTAAGACAAACCGTAATATCATTGTTTTCTAGAGTTTAAAATTTGCTTTCTTATTTTGTAGAAGGTGTTGCTTTCGAATCATATGATCACTATGCCCCGTATATTCATAATTTACCATCAAATCAATATCGCTGAATTGTCCAAGGTTTTTCAAAAAAGTAGTGGTTCACAAAATGAATAAAATCCCTTTTATGCACATTCATTCCATATCATACAAAATAATGTTGAAATTAACACTCGCAAAATTGTTAATAAATTAGATTATTTGAAAATGGATGAGATCACATGTTACAAACATTCATTCTGTATCATACAACATTTTGTTGAAATTAACACATACAAATTTGTTAATAAATTGGATTATTTGAAAATGGATAAAATCTCATATCATGTAAATTCATTATGCATCATACAACTCTGTCACATAACTCTGTGTTGAAACTTACACACCTGCAAAATTATTAATAAATTGGATTATTTCAAAAAAAATAAAATAAGATCTCATGTTATACACATTCATTCCGTATCATACAACACTATGTTGAAATTAACACAACTGTAAAATTTTAAAATGTAAAATTGTACACGTTTTATATATTTTTTCTGGTTTTAAATATACATCATGAATTTGCAATCTAAAACTACTAATTTCATAGTTAAAATGTTGATACATTGATTTATTTGAGGATATTTAATGCGTTAACACATTACCTTAAATAGCTTTGGTCAAATACTATTATATTGAGGGAAACTGAAATTGAGAAACAAGAGGTATTTAGGTATAATAATGTAGCAAGGATTGCGACTAAAGTTATTTTTCGAAGTTAGACAATTTGCGGATACCTTTTGGTATGTAGGATTGTGCACCAATTGCCTCTTTTAAAAATCACTTCTTCAAATCAAATCTATTTTTCAAATTCCTCACACAAAGCACTCAAAAAAACACAAGAAAAGTAACAAATAATTTAATTTTCTGTTTCCATTTTATTTAGGAATCACATTAATAAAAAGAAAAAATAGTCTTTTTAAGGCTGATTAGTGTTTAACACCCCCAATTGATTCAGTCAGCACACATGAAGAGATTTCTTGGTAAGGTGGAGGTCTTCAATACGGGGTTCCCTATTCTCTAGGCGGTCCCCGGTTAATAGTGAATCATCCAAACAGTCAACAATTCTCAAGTCCGAGCTAGTAGCTGCATAAAAACTCACTGGGGGTGTGCCCAACGAAGTCTCTCCAGCGTAAAAGTAAAAGCTCGAGAGAAAAAGACAATTATATGCTTCAAGTAGATAGTTGAGCATTACTTGGGACATTGAATGCTAGACTATTTATAGGCAATGAGTGCTTTAAACATTGTGCCTTGTCATTCAGTCTACCAGGAGGAGCCCATGGGCTAGCCTAAATGAACAGGAGTGAGAGCCCAACCTATAAAGATGACAGGGCCTTTACTGGTGGCGTAAGAGGTTGTTGTCCTGAGGTCGCTAGAGCCTTGGGTGGAGAACCCTTAATCATTGGTCAATGGGTGATGTTCGTCAGGATGAGCTCGGTCATACCATGATAGGTCATATGAGATCGACATCATGTGGTCGGTGCTCGTCATGAAAGGTTGTACGAGACTGGAATCTAGAGGATAGTGCTTGGCACAAGGGTCATACAAGACCCACATCTCGAGATCGGTGCTCGGCATGGGAGATTTTTAAGTCAGTGCATGGGCCCCTGCTTGCGAATCAACAATCGTAGGAAGTGCCAAGCCTAAGGTTACTATGGTCGCAGGTCGATGAATGGAGTAAGTCACACAGACGGGCATTATGGGATCATTTAGTGGATGGGGTGGACCTCAACAGGAGGTTACTCTGTTACATGTTGGTCTCTGAGTGGAAGTCAAATAGATTTTTCCTACTTAAAAACTAAATTACTATTGTGCCCTACTTATAAAAAGAAAACGAGATATATTCATGAAAAAAAAAAAATGAATTAAATTTGAAGAAATAAAAAATGGAGACACAATGATTCGTTAAGAATCATGAATTGCGTTCCATCACGGAAAATCGTTATCGTAACCTTAGAGTTCAAACTGTAATTTTATTGAAAGGTAAATTAAGCTGTCATTTGCGACTATAACTATGTGCCGACTTAAGCTCTTCGGGTCCCACATCATATCCAAATCCATAAGTAGGATAATAATAATTAATCTTATGTAGTTTAGTCAAAGACTCCTATTTTAATTGGATAATTAGACAAAACTCCTTTACCTTTGCCCATGTATTTGTTTTACCTCCGCAACGTGTAAAACTTGTTTGGGTTAATTACATCCTTGCCACCAAGGTTAAAGTCGCTGTCAATTTTGTTCTTAGAAATTTAATTTTTCAATTAAATCTTTAAAATTTTAAAACAAATTTAATTTGCTCCCTAAAGTTAATTTCTATTCAATCAACTACACATAAAAGTTACACTGGGCTGACAAAATAGATATTTATACGAAAGCACGACACGGAATTATTAGGTATGAATTTAACTTATTAAGTAAAAGGTCGTTATTGAGTCTGACACGATAGGAAACATATTCAGTTATCGGATTTACCAGATAACCCGATAAGCGATACGAATAATACGATAATAATTTATCGGGTATTCAGATTACACGATAATAAAAACCTAATAAGTCATACGATAATTTAATAAATCATTTTAAAATAAAATATACTAATAAATTTTTATAAACATAATCCCAAATTTATATAATATTATAATTTAGCCCATATTATATATATATATATACTTTAATCCTAATTCAATCTCTCTTACTCTTCTCACTCTTCTTCACACAAATACACACACTTTCAGATTCTTAATTTTCATCACAGTCGTACACACTTCTCACTCACTTCTTCAGTCAAACATTGCCAATCATCACCGCCTCCATCAGTCTACTGCAACACCTCTCTAGCCTTGAACAAAACACAATCTCCGCCTCTTCTTCTCTTTAAATTCCAATTATCATCTATTTGGTATTTCTCTCCCCAAGCGATTGCAACAATGAGGGGCTAAGGATCTATGATTGTTCCATTGTATTGGTGATTTTTTTTCATTGTATTGGTGATTTTTTTTTTTTGTTTGTTTTTCTTGAAGTTGTATAATTTTTTGTAATAAGTTGTGTCAAATGTTAATAGGTCCTTAATATATAATAAGTTAAACAGGTTTTCATTATATCGTGTTAATATTTTGTGTGAACCCGATAAGTTTCATGCTACTGTATAACGCGATAAATTATCTTATTTTGTCATGTCGACCCAATAAATTTCGTGTCGTATTCATGTTTAGATTTTATAATACGATATCTTATCGTGTCGCGTTCGTGTTTTGCGTTTATCGTGTTCGAGTCAAACCATGATACGAAACAAAACACCACCTGATGACACGATTTGCTAGCTCTAGTTACACATGATTCACTTGGAACATTACGTGGTGTTTAATTTGTGATTTTTTTTTCTTTCTTTATTTTTGTACATATAAAATTAAAAACAAATATAAAAAAATATAGGTATATGTCATTGATCTCCCCTATCCTTTTGCATTATACTAGATATTTTTTCTGTCATTTTCCAAATACCAAAGACCTAACCTGTCTTTTTGTTCAAATATCATTTACCTCCATTCGGAAAAAATTGCCCTTAAGTTATTTTTAAAAAAATATTCATTAGCATCTCTATATTTTTAAAATTATATTTTTTACCCTTAACTTTTTAAATAACTATATTTACCTCTTACCACCACACACCACCCTCCGCCACCTCCTACCACCACCGCCACCTCCCACCACCCACCGCCCAACTCCCCTGCCACCACCCATCGTCGCCACCACTACCCACCGCCACCGCCGCCGCCGCTGCCACCAACCCTCACCACCACCGGAGAGAGAGAGAGAGAGAGAGAGAGAGAGAGAGAGAGAGAGAGAGTGGTTAATGAAAGTTTTTTTTTTTTTTTTTTTTTTTTTTAATGAAATGGTTAAAAAAATATTTTTTTTTAAATGGGGGTGGGTAGGGGCGGTTGGAGGTGGCGGAGGGTGAGAGGTGGCGGCGGCGGTAGGAAGTGGCAGCGGTTGGTGAGTGGCGGCGGCAGTAAGAGGTGGTGGTGGCGATGGGTGCGGTGGTATCAGGTGACGATAATATATATAAATTAAAGGATTATTTATGTATTTTAAGTTTTTATTATTTAATTATTTTTTAAATTGTCAAGGGTAAAATTTGTATTATAATAAAAAAAATATTATTTTTTAATCAATAAGGGAGGTAAGTAGTGTTTGAGTAAAAAGATAGGGGTGGTCTCTGGTATTTACAAAATGACAGGGAAAATATCTATTATTGTGCAAAATGACAGGGGAGGTCAATACATATACCCAAAAAATACATGTTTTCATTCTAATCCCCCAAATTTGCTCTAAAAATCTAAGATTAGAACCTAAATGAAAATTTTCATTTCTCTTTCCTTATTCCAATTTCAAATTTTTTTTGGGAACAAAAACGAAAATATAAATTTAAAACAAAAAACAGAAATGTAACAAAAGCACTAACTAAATGCCATCTAAAGTTAAAGTTAAACTCTGGTGTGATTTTTGTGCATTTAGCTAGGTTAGTGGATTTAATAAATGTAGTCTCAAATGCAAAAATTAAAATAATAATAAACTTTTAAACACTAGATTTAAAAAATAAATAGATTGGAGAATCTGATGGAAACTAACTCAAGTTTTAGTGCTAAAAGTGTAATTAAGCCAACTTCTTTCTTTAACTGCTAACTGTCAGCGTGATGTATGTGTTTGGTGAATTTGATTTGTAATTGACATAATGAATGTGAAATCTCGAAGACACAAAATCAGCATGTAAATGCGGACAGATAACTTAGATTTGCCTGCCCTTTATTTTTCTTGCACATGTGCCTCTTCTTTTGTCCTAAGAAAAAGTCCCGTTACTTTTCTTCCCTGATATGATGCTCTTCCAGTAAAATAATAGAAAAAGGTGGAAATAGGAGGGGATAATGAGAAAAGGCGTGGAAAAAAATAAAAGAAAAATTCATTCTAAAAGAACTCTTCAATAAGGTGGCGTTCGGTTAATGTTCCCACTTTTCTCAATCTAACTAGGATAGATTGGATTAGGTTGAATTGAGTTGAAAATTCTATTTTCTTCTGAGAACAGAATTGCATTTAGTAACGACAATTTTTTTTTTTTTTTTGTACTAAGAACAAAATCGCGTTTGATAACGATATTATATTATAATTTGTTTCGTAACAAATTCAACTTTCTTTTCTCTCTTCAAACTCAATGCCATCAAAACCTACCCAAAATTAGCCATAGCCTTAAAACTAGAAGGATTCACCCTTTTGGAAGAGACAATCCCATAGAATCAATCTATACAATGACATGAATGCAATAAGATTATTGATCCAAGTAAAAAAGAAGACAACCAAACAGAATCCCAAAACCATGCTTCATTCAACCTAATGCTCAAGCAAAATTCATAAAACATGCATACACGGTATATTTAATCAAAGCTAAGAACCATTAACGGAACTTACAGATAAAGAGCAAGAGCTATTTGGATTACATAAATGGCGTTTTTGTACTTCGTTTTCAACCTTCGATTGTCACTCTCTCTAATTACTCTATCAATCCCCAGCAAGAATGTTGACGAAATGAAATCAAAATCAATTTCTTGAACAACGAAATCGAAATCGAAAATCGATTTCACAAACAACAGATCAGAGATCAGAAAAATAAAAATCAAACATTTTAAATGCCACAACAATCGATTTCAGATTTCACTATCGAATCGACGATCGAACGAACTTCTTCCTTATTTGACGATCGAATCGGCTGAATATGTCTTCATCTTTCTATCTCTCGATGAATCGACGATCAAAGGGTGACGAGTTCGGAGAAGACAATTGTGAGGAGAGTTTCAATCAGCGATGGAGAGCTTCGACCAGAACTTCGGCGACAACGATGGAGACCTGTGAGCAGACGAAATTGAAATTGATTTCACAAACCCTAGCTCGTTGATGAAATCGATTTCTTGAACGAAATCGACTTCGCCATCGAGCTAGGGTTTCGATTTCGTAGGCGATGGCGATTTCGTTGGCCTCCTGAATGAAGAATCCGTTGTTCTTTGTCGTTGGCTAGGCGATGGTGATTTCGTTGGCTTTTTCATATCGATTGTTGTTGGTGAAGAATCAACAGTTTCGGCGGTGGCGAACTGGAGAAGAAGTGGAGCGAAGAGTGATAGAAAATGATAAAGAAAAAAAAATGAAAATGAGGCTACCAAAAGTTGAACGGGGACTCACTAAACAAATTAGGAAATGCCCAGCGTGTCCTTTTTCATGGGTTGAGTTTTTTGGGCACAATAATTTTTTTTTTTGTTTCTTATTTCCTTAGGATTTTGAAAATCAATTCTCATTTTTTTGAGTTGGGTTGGATTGAGTTTTGTGTTGCCAAATGTGTTCCCAGAAATCAATTTCAAAATTTTTAGGTTGGGATGGAATGAAAACACGAACCAAACGGGGCCTAAATAACTCCTTTAACTTCTTGAAATTATTACAGACCACTCTACGTTTGTTTGGGTTTTTAAAAAAAAATTATAAGGAAAAAAAAAGGATGAAAAATGAAAATAAAATAAAATTATTTAGTATGAAGAGAAAATGGAATGACAAAAGAAAATTGGAAGGAAAACATCTAATTTTCTAACCAATTTTTTTCCACACAAATTTGAGAGGAACATGGAAAACAAAAGTTTTTGAAGAAGACGGTTAAATTACGATTATACCATTGACAATAGAATTTTAATTTATTTTTGTAATATATGAGGAGAAAATAGTAAATTACATTAAATTAAATTATTTTTCTTCCTTTAATTTTTATTTTTTAACTGAACATTGTAAGGCAAATAGCTTTTATTTTACAATGGATAAAAATATTATCCTTTTTTTTTTTTTTCATTCTTCTAACTAAATATACCTATGGTGTGAGTCCTATGTAATCGAAACGACTGACAAAAGTTAAAAAATATATATAGGAAAAATGATTAGTTGATCTTATTAAGAACACTAATCTACCAAATTATTCCACAACTTTTCAATTAAACTAAATAGTCCTCAACTTTTGAATTTGTGTTGTAGATTAATCCCAAACTCAAATATAAAATTATATGGCAACGAAATTGTCTTTCCACAACTGAATCAATAGCTAAATTTATGAAACGTATTTATAGATCATCTCTACAATTTTCCTTTTTCAATTGAGCTTAGAATAATTGACCAAATATATCCATACATAAATTGCTTTTCAAAATTCAAATTACCTAGTTACCATAACAACAACATTTTTTGACGAACAGTATTGGAGTAGCAAACTCTTTTCTGAGAAGAACAAAGTTGAATCGTTTGCATGTATTAAGAATGTTATATTTGTAGTCTTTTCAAACGCATCGATAGTGCATTTTTTGCTAATTCATGAACAAGAAATCTTGATTAAGATCGGTATTCGAGTTATATTTAACACACGATGAAATACAATCGTCCAGAAATTCTTGATTCTTATATAAGTGATATTCTCGTTACGAATACAAGGTTATACAGTATATGGATATCATTTGACCCGTTTTTATTGTAGCACATTCAACAAAATAGTAAGATAGGAAAAAAAAAAAAAAGACTACATTTCTAAAACATGTGATTATACATGGATAAAAAGGTTATAGTGTTATTACAATATGTGTTTGATTATTTTGATATGATAAGATGTTGAATAAAACATCATGCTTATTCAACATAGTTCACATAGTTCAATAAAAAACACAATTACGTTGGACAATCAGGGTACAACGTGCTGTATGTAATTTATGTTATATTCAATACAAATCTAATTAAATTCATTTTGTATACAACATAGATTGTGGAAGTCATGTACATGCTATTATTTTGCTAATGGTACCATATTTTTCGCACAATAATCTTGTGAATGTTAACATCATTTGCTGCACAATGCAAATGGAATGGTGTTACATCAGTTTTATGCATCAATGACGATATACCTGACTTCGTAGGTTTCGGTTCCTTTGCTTGTTTTTTTGGTTGAAATAGGATGGTGTTCAAACTCTTATTCTCGTTGTGTTTATGCTTGTCGTGACTTAGACTTGCATGGGCTTGGGCTTTCTTTGATGATGGGATGGGTTGGCTTGAAACTCCCCTTGAAATATGGATGGGCAAACGACGGGGATTGAACCCCGCCGGAGGCAAGCTCAAAACTTGATAATTGAAGTTTATTATCAGATCTATGAAATTGATGAAGATAAGGCTATGATTCTGCTAGCTACCTCGTCTAGTTGAGACATCCGATCTCAGTTGCTAGATGGTAGCTCTTCTTTCCTAGTAGCTCCTCGGACTTCTAGGCAATTTTACTTTTGGCTTGATTAATAGTTTTTTTTTTTTTTTTTTTGAGTTATTAAGTAAGCAAAAAGACCGCCTTTAGACTCAATACAACTTTCTCTCGATACCGTTAACTAGCACAATATCCCAAGCAATTTCACAATGAAGGCATCCTTTCACTGGCTACAACGTCGTTCAATAACCTTTGTAGAGATTTGAATATTTGGACATAGGGTTCCCGCAGAAGTGTCCAGCGAAAAACAGAACTAAATAGGTGTCTCTCTTTCTTTCCCTAATGGCTAGGTGTCTCTCTTTCTTTAAGCGTTGAGCTCTAGGTTGCAATAGGAACAATTTTCCAATGAATATTGGACAGATGGCCCGAAATTTCAAAATTACCAAAATGTAGACTAGCAGATCAAAACGATTATGAAGAAATGATTATTCTTGGTGGACACATGAAGGATAATTTTCTTGAACATGAGAAGGACGAAAAACGAAGTTGGGGGATCTATTAGGGAATTAACTTCTGCAATTGTTCCAACTAACACTAATTTAAGCTGTAACACGGACGATGAAATGGATTATATAGGAGTTACGGTAATATACTGCTAAAGAACAACAAAAAACTAGTTTTATCTTCAGAATAGGTGAAGGGGATACAAGTGGAAGGTAAAAATTCAAGGGTTGTACGAGTAAGTTTAGTTTGGTCCTCAGGAAATATTCAATAGAGGTGGGATTCAACTTTTGTGATATGAAAAATGATAAGATTCAGATAACGACAACGTGTTCATTACGCAAGTGAAAGATTTGTCCATGGTTTATGCATGGACGGGTGAGACCTAAAAATGAATTTTTCTACATATACAATTTGATAAAGGAGCATGTGTCATAGACATGTGACTGGCATGGAGACTCCAAACCAACTAGCTCGACTAGGCCACATCTCCACACTCGACTAAGGTTTTGTCTTCCTGTGCGCGAGCTCCATGATGCTCCTGTTTGCAAGCAATCTAAGCTACCTCCCTCTGGTATAGAAGGTAATATTACTTTCTCTAGATAATGGTTCTAAGATCTCCTTCCACAATCACCACCATCTCTATACTAATGAGACCGAGATCAGTGTAATCATCATAATGGTGCGTTGAGACTCAGGAATAACTTGCCAAACAAGCCTCATTTTCCTCTTATAAATATCAAAACACAGGATGTCTAAGTTACACTTTGATATATGCATTCACATGTTTACAAACATACTTGAATATGCATTGATACTCTTTAAGATTCATTCATTTTGCACTCAAGCGCATTCTTTGTCCTAGCTACCATATCACTATATTCTTGTTCAAAAATCTTGAGCAACTCTCACATTGGAAGTGCAACGCCGGTAGTCCCGCCCACGGTGTATTGTTTTGTACGCACTTTAACCAAGGGAAAGTGATAAAGCCCAAAGGACAATTTGGACATTAGAAGTGACGTGTCCGATTATCCATTTTCAGGAATCATCAATGTAGATATTATATTCAACACAACATAGATTCATGTCATAGTCAACACATATTAGATTCAACATAACTTAGACAAAATACTAACAACAATAATAAACATAGTATGTTATAGTCAACAGACCACATAGTCATGTTATATTCAAAATAAATTGAATATAATTATAACATACAGCAAAAGAGACATGAAATTTTTCTATCACCAATAACATCTTATGTTATATTCAACACACAAAATAGTCATGTTATCAACATATATTGTATTAGATGAATAAAATACAAAAAACAAGAGACATGAAATTGTTCTCTCATGAAAAGAAAACATAAACAAATGTATACTATGCTGAATTGCACTTGTTGAGTAAGCAAAAAATATACATCACCAAAGCAGATTAGAGAATATTGTCTTGTTAAAAACATGAATGGACTTCACTATTCTGGCCCATTCTGATCTTGTTTTTAGAATTGTTGGCGTGCCTCAAACGCCTTTGGAGTCCATGTTCTGAATAAATTGTTCAAAAAACCATGGACTATCCTGGCTCGCTCTAATCAAAAGTCACTAATATCCATATTCTCATTCATAGGCAATCCGTTACAGATTTGAATCATATTGCGTATGGCAGCAACCCTGCAATCCATCATGTCAACATTATTTACACAAAATAAGTTTTTTAATCTCTATAAAATTAAGAAAGTGATGACATGAAAATAGTTGCTTACTCCAACACACTCTGATTAGGGACATCGTCCATGTTAATGACTTCTTATCGTTTTACATGAGATCCCCATGATTTTTTCATAGTAACAAATCAACAAACTTAACCTGTATTTTCTTTGACAATTCATATTATTGTGGTTTTTCTTCATTGGCTGACTCATGTTCATGTGTCACTTCAAACATTTATAAATATGGTGAGGAGAATATATAGAAGACAAATTTATTATTTTACTTAAAAAATGTAAATGTGCTACCAGTTTAATTAATTTTGTTGTAGTTGTTGATAGACTTTAGTGTTGATGTGACAATGAAATTAATTTTAGTATAGTATATTAAGATTTCTTTAGTATATAATTTTTTTTTATTGCAGATGATGAATCATAAATCAATTTGAGAGTTATATAAGTAGAAAACTCTCTTTATTATACTTGCTAAATTTTATTGTGTGCATGTATTAAATTTACAACAAAAATTTAGAACTGTATATCAACAAATTATATTTGTTCCTTTAGGCAAGAAGCATAACTAGTTAGTTATAAATCAGAGTTTAAAGCCATTTTTTGTTGTACAAGAGCTGGTTGAATAAAAAGAAATTGAAATAAATAAGATGGATAGAATATGTTCTTTATAAAAGAAACATATATTTTTCAAAATGATAAAATTTCAAAAGAACGTCAGTGAGGTCAAAAAAGGGTTGAGGGATATTTTAGTAATTGATGGCGTTAAACATAGTGGACTGAGAGAATTTGACAAAGATGGTCAACTCATCCAAGGAAGAAAGAGCTAGGTCACACAGTCGGTGGATTGACTGTGTGATCCCGAACTAGTTTAGGCTACCCTTTTTTGTTTGTTGTAAAAGTATATTGCTTCACTTTTTCTGCTTGTCAAGTTTCTTCTAACTTGTGTCCCAAATAACCCTTAAAGCGCATATATATGTATATATATATATATATATATATATATATATATATATATATATATATATATATATATATTGTATTTTTGTAACATCCCATTAATTACGTCATCAATTGTCAATAATAACGTAATTAATAAATTTTTCAAATTTAACCTAGTTTGAGGTACGGTTAATCCAAGTGGTTAGCAACTATCCCTTACGTGCGAGCAGGCGGGATGCGTGGTCGACACGTCCCTGTGGAAACCATGTTCCACCTCCATTCTACAATCTCCTTAGAGTCTCGGTATTATTAGATCTTTATCACGACCCCGCTATCTAAAGAGCTCAATTGTGCTAGCAATTTGCATACAAATTGAACTTCATAGAGCATAGGGGTGTGTATGCGATGATTTATTCTCATACGACTTGTAAACTAAGTAATCATGAAGATTTTTTTAGGTTCATGAATAAATTGAATTGGCGATAATGATTCTAGTAGATATGGTCAGCAAGTTGCAGTACAACATTAGTAATTGTTTTAATATATGTACCGAGGAAGATGCCAATAGAGCTAGTAAGCGACAATAACAATGGAACTTCGGTGTTGACAGATGTGCAAGCAGCTTCGTTGTGAGAATTGGAGAGATCACTAGCGAAGTTGCCAGTGCCAACGAGACCACTGTCGCCAGCATTGAAGTGCCTATAAGCATACAATGTCATGTCCAAGGGACCACTAGCACATGCGTCATCATCGCCGGCGAGGCTATCGACGTCTAGAGCAGTTTTTGACAAGGCTGCCAGCGCGTAGGGCCATTGACGGTAAAACTATCGGAATGCGCCGTTGTCGCTGGCTAGTCTGCCGGCTCGCAGGGTTGTCACCGGCAAAGCCGCTGGCGCATGAGGCTATGGTTGGTAAGGCTACTGGAACGTGCCGCCTTTGTTGAAATCCCACACCGTCACCAACAAGGCCTTCGTTGTAGACGATGCCGACAGTGGAGGCTGTGCTCGGTACCTATGTGGTGGAGATAGTGTTGTGGCTCAATTGGATATCCGAGATGATGTGCCATCTTAATTTTTTTTTTTTCTCAATTAAGAAATCAGTTTCTATGTCACTTTTTTAATTGAGACAATAAGTATTGAAATTACCTTACCAGTACATATTTTTTTTTACCTAAGTCAATTATTTTAAGGAAATTTTTTTAACACATCTATATATCGATAAATTCCTTAAGAAATTGTAAGTTCTTAGATGAATTTTGGGATGAATTTCAACGGGTCCGTTGCAAGTTCTCAAATGAATTTTCAACTTTTATGGAATAAACTGACAATTTCTTTGGACAGAACTTACAACGAGAAAAATGTATCGATAAATAAATGTATTGTAATATATTTTAGTGGTCAAATTGTAAATACAGAATCTTGATGACGGGCAACGATTAAAATGTCCTTATAAAATATTGAATGGATCTATGTATGCAAGTTCAAATATTGGGGGGTGATAAGCATTAATTGAATAAAATAATGCATGAAGTGTTAAGTGGCATATGAGGGTCTGAGACTAGGCACAGGCGAGCTTGTTTGACTGAATTTCCTAGAGGGGCAGCGCGTACCAAAGTCCAGTTTGATTATTAATATTAATAATAGATAATGTGTACGATGACACGGTTACACGTGGTTCTGATTCCTTCCTTCCTTCCTTCTCCGCCTGGGACTGGCGTTGCGCCACTTCGATGTTATCGTCATCCGTCGATGAATATTATGCTCCAACCACGGCATTGTAAGATTTGGTGTTTTAGTCACCTCTATTTTGATACTGTTTTATTTTATTCTTTTTATTTTAAAATATTATGGTTTTTCGCTTTACCTTAGATTTAAAATAATTGATATTTTTTTTTTAAAAAAATACAACAACAATTAAATCTTTGTCCTACTTATATAGAGTCGGCTATATGAATCTGTTTACACTATAAAGATCGATTAAGGGTAATCTTCTCAGTCAGATTTAATATCATTAAATCAATTAAAATAATTTTGTCTAACGTCTTCTTAGATCTACCGCTCCTTCTAATAACACCATGCATTTAAATTAAATCACATTTTCTCATTGATATTTCAACAAGTATTTTATACACATGCACAAACCATTGTAAACGATTTTATCTAATTGGTGTTATTCCCACTCATCGATCCACTGCAATATCCTCATTTCTATCACCCTAATTTTTTCGACATATGTCGTTTTTACCGCCCAACATTTTAAAGCATACAGAAGTGCTGATCTTATAGCAGTAAAAGTTTTGACAAAGTTTTATGCTGTTTGTCAGCTACTTAACGCAACCCGCCTCCTATACCCGAGTTTAAGATTGACTCTGTGTAAAGAATAAAGTATCGAACCTCAGATGAAGTTATTGTTTTAAAAATATTAAATAATTTTATTTTTTTAGTTTAATTTAACATATGAAGGTTAAAAAACGAAAGATTATAATCTAGTTCTCTTGTATTTTTTCTCTAACTGTTTCAATTTGTTTTTAGATAACAACAAAATAAAAATAATATTAGCCTTTTAAATTTATTTTATTGAAAATGGAAATTGTTATCTTTTCAAAAATAAAAGGAGGAGAGTATTAAATTTTAAAATAGAAGAACAAGATGAAACAATAAAAAAAAATATAGAGGATAAAAAATACGGAAAAATATCAAATAGTCTACTTAAAAGGTTAAAACCATAAGATGGTCCCACTATTTTTTCTTACATCAAATAGTCCTTCAAAAAGCACTGGTTTGCACAGGATAATCCTAAATATTTTGAATTGACAAATTTGCCCTTCTTTAACCTCTTTCTTTTTTCCCTTTGATATCTTGTTTTTGTTGCCTCTTTCTCCATCTTCGCCAGCATTTCCATCATGATTTGCATCGCCTCTTGATTGTATTCCGCTTGCTCTTCCATCATTCTCTGGTACTGCTAGGCCTCCATCTGAACCGCCGCTTTCTCCGTTTGTAATCGAGTGACCATCGCCATGGCATTGTTCGCCGCCCCTACGGAAGCAATTCTTTCTTCGTCCAATTCCAAGTATAAAGTGATGAGCAATTTTTGATCCAAACAAATTTGTCACTTTAAACTGTGAAGAATCGAATCGCTTTCAATTTTGACTGAGGAATTTGTATTGTTGGATTGTCGATTTTGGTCAAGTTTTTTTCGAGCTGGAGTTTTTTGTGGAGCTTATTGGACCACCTGGGGCTTGCCTGAGCCGAATCCAAAAGTGGGATACCGAAGAACAGGTGGTGAGTTAGAGTTCGACAGGGTTCCGTTGCAAGTGGCTTGGCCGTGGCAAATTCGATCGGATTCTAGACAACAAAGATCGATCGTGGTGGCTTTATGTTGTAGGGTTTGTTTTTTGTACCAATTTGATGTCAATATTCGATGACTGTTCGGTGTGGCTATGGACGGATCAATATGTGTCTCTATTTTCTAGGGTTTTGTATTGATTTGGTTGGATTGAATGATGAATTTAATACACACACACATATAGTTGGATTGAATAATGAATTTGACGTGCACACACACGTGTGTGTGTGTGGTATTTATGATTTATTTGGTTGGATTAATTTGGTTTATATTAGGAAGAAATCAAGCGTATGAATGTAGAAAGAGAATTACTAATTTGGATGAAAAAAATTAGAATATAATATGATCTTATATTATATTCAACGGGAGATCGTGTTGAATATAACACGATGGCGGTGGCCCCAAACTCGTTGTCCTAAATAAATGTGTGTGTGTGTGTGAGAGAGAGAGAGGGAGAGAGAGAGAGAGAGAGAGAGAGAAAAGAAATTTGATCTATGCACTTGGTGGAGTGAAGTTTATGTTGAGTATATTGTATGGTTGTTTTGGTGAGATGGAATGGGTACGACGACTTGGTAGAATTTGAACATCGGTGGAAGTGAAATATAACACGATCTCATGTTATATTCAACATGAGATTATACTGAATAATCGTGTTGAATATAACACGATCTCGTATTATATTCAATACGATTCTGTGTTATATTCAACACGAGTGATAAAATCGTAACAAAAAGATAAATTGATTATTTTGTAATATGTTTTTAAAAAATGTGTCTTTGGTAATTTTGTTCGGGATTTCTTGGTAATTAGCCAAAAAAATATCCATTAATTTATACAAGTATAGTATATTTAAAAAATATATGTAGTAATATAAAATTTTTTATCTACTAATAAATGATGTTTGATGACTGACTTTCTTATTTTATGTTTTTATATTTAAAAAAAAAAAAATATCTTTAAGTTTTTGATACAAAATATATTTTAAAAGTTTGAAATCAAGTAATTTTATTTTTATTTGAAAATAAAAAATAGAACGGCAAATACACGATCTGAAATTGAAGATAAATAGATAAAATAGTAGCGAATGGCTCGAGCTTTGGTGCCATTGGAGGCAACGACCAACTGCCTCTCTATGTCTACTATGGTAGAGATAAGATTAATAATCTATTTTATTTGATTATGTCATACACACGGATGACAAGAGCTGATGCGGCGGGCTCCACACCATGCTCACTCACCCACCCCCTTTGTCCCCTCTAGAGTTGTTAAAAAGGGTCATTGATTTTTCGGTTTTACGGATAAACCATTTTTCCACTTGTATCTTACTCTCTTGGATTTTTTATTTTATTTTTTAAGAATTTAATTTCCTTTTATCTTTAAACTTCAAGTAATTACTAGTTGAGAGAAACAAAAGAACCGAAAAATTTATCATATTATAATAAAACTATGAAAATAATTTAAAGCCAGCAAAAAAAAAGATGAATTTCTCATACTATAATATAAATTATGAAGATTATTCAAAAACAATAAAAAAAAAAAAACAAAAAAAACATTGATTATTTTTTCTTATTATAATAAAAATTAGGAAAATTATTCAAAGTCCATCGAGACAAAAGAATTAGAAGGAGTGAGAAAATCATATGATAAGCAAGAGAAATAGCGTTGAAAAGCCCATATTTACTTTTATAGAAAATAAAGGACTGATTTCGCATATAATAATGTAATTATGAAGATCATTTAAAGTCGAATTTTTTTTTTGATAAATTCTCTGTATTATAATACAAATTATAAAGATTATTCAATGCCGCCGACAAAAAAGGGATCAATGAATATTCCATACTCTAACAAAAATAATAAAGATCATTCAAAACTCATCAAGACAATTAGAGAGAAACAAAATCATGAGAAGCAAGAGAAATGGTGTTGGAGGCCTCGTTTATTGTTAGATAAAATAAAGGACTAATAAATTTCCCATATTATAAATTACGAAGATCATTTAAAGGCGACAAAAGAAGGTCTGAAGAATTTTCCATGTTGAAATAATTGAGAGGTAGGATATTAAGAGAATATGAGGGAATTATATTGATATATAAGAAAGGTGCAACTGTAGAGATTTATAATGGAGATATATATAGGAGAGGAAAACCCTAGAGTTAGGGTTTAACCTAATGGGTCAAACCCATATACATATATTAACAACTCCCCAAACTCAAGGTAGTAAATGAGACGTAAACTTGAGTTTCGAAACCAGAGTATGAAAGCATCCGGGTGAATGATCTTTAGTGAAAATATTCGATATCTGATTGGTTGAACTGACGAATTGTAAATGAACAGTATTATGAAGAATGTGATGACGGATAAAATAACAATCAATCTCAATGTGTTTTGTATGCTCGTAGAAGACATCATTATGGGTTATATGAATATCACTCCTATTGTCACGATGTAAAATAATGGCAGTTAGGGAGGAGACTCCCATGTTAGCGAGGAGCAAGCGAAGCCAAAGTAGTTATTGTGTTACATCAGCGATGACACGATATTCAACTTTAGTGCTGGAGTGAGCGACCATAATTTGTTTCTTATTGCGCTAGGAAATGAGAGAGTTTCTCAAGAAGAAACAATATCTAATGGTTGAACATTTGTTGGTGAGATCTCCGACCCAATCGACATTAGAATAAGCTTGTAAGGTAGGAACGGATTAGGTTGAGAAATGAAGTCCGTGAAATAAGATACCTTTCATATATTGAAGAATGAGAAGAACAACCGAGTAATGAGTGGTCCGATGAGCGAACAAGAATTTATTGAGTTGATGGATTGCATGGGCGATGTTTGGGCGAGTGATAGTGAGGTATAACAGCTTCCAACCAATTGGCGATATAGAGTGACATCCAAAAGAAGTAATCCATTTAGTGGAGTGAGTTTGATATTTGGCTCTAGAGGAGTAATGGCAGTGGTGGAGTCAGTGATTCTAACATTTGAAAGGATATCAGATGCATATTTGGCCTAAGAAAGAAAATATCCATCTGAACTGGATGATACTTCAATTCTAAGAAAATAGGTGAGCACGCCAAGATCTTTCATCATGAATTTCCAGTGAGAAACTTTTTGAATTCAGAGATATCGTGTAAATCAACACCAGTAATAATTATGTCATCCGTGTACAATAAAAGAAGGATAATAACATTATAAGTTTGGTGAAGAAACATGGCCGAATCATTATGTTGACACCCCATTTTGACCCGCCAATTTAAGTTTTCAAAGTGTGAAGTCTAAAGTGCAAATTTGGATAAACTTTAAACTAATGTTTAAAGGGAACAAAATTTTGCCTTAGATTACATTGGATACTACAAAAACCACAAAAAAAAAAAAAAAAAAAAACGCAAGAAAGCATAAAATTGTCAATTTGACATTCGGTATAAGTAAAAGTTTTGGGTCAACTTCGAAAGTTCCTAAAGTTAAAAAGGGTTAAAATTACATTATTAAAGGTAGATTTTTCATGACATCACTTTTAATATAAATAAAATTAGTTACTACACTTTAACCTAAGGAAATTTCGTCAATTACCTTTGTTACTTGTTTTGACTCCTGAAACTATTACTACCACTGGTTTCATCTTCTTGACACCAAAATGCTTCTCTAACATTTCGTTTAAGGTATCAAATCCTCCAAAAAAAAAATCAAGCCGAAATCTTTGATCAAACCAAGAAATTTCCTTAATATTTCCTACAAAATATCAAAGGAAAGGAGCCAAGTTACTTGAGAAGTAACTAACGGTTATTGAATCCAACCGATCCAGTTCTCCACATAGCATACACTTAATAAAGACACTTAATGTCCATCCTATCAAGTATTAAATTATTGGGATGATATGGAGGGACTACATTCAAAGTACTAAGATATTTTCAGCAAAATATCTTAGGGATAACTAGAACACTTGAAATGTGACTACCCGTTACAAGGCAAACCAAACCGATTCAATCCAAATTGAACTGATTCAAAGCCTATGAAATAAAGTGTCCTTGTCATGCATTAAATGCCAAATGGCACGCCAAGACTAGATCTATTGAACCCTAAAAGCATTAATGGCAACTAAATCGAAATAGTGAAAGTAACCGGTACTTAGCCCCTAAACCGAACCAAAAATATCACTTCAATCCATAAATGCCCCCATGTGCAACCAGTCATATCCAAGATTGTGTAATGATAACTAATAATTACTCATGATTGCAAATAATTTGCAATGATTTCCAATCATTGAACCTAAACATGTAATCATCACCAAATCTTTTAAAGATCTTTGAGAATCTTACCAAACCTTTTAAATTCGTTCAAAGACATTCAAGATCAAGATAAGAAGGGGTCACTGCTAGGCTAAACAGGACCTAAGGACCTTTCTAGGATGGCCTGTGCATTGGCCAATGCGTAGGCCTCTCGTCCCTATTAATAGGGGTCCTATTTTCAAGTGGAAGAAGTCTTGAACCCATACATTCTCTCTCTAAGCTCGAATTCTACCCTCGGGTCTAGTGGGGTTTCAAGCTTGCTATACCAAAAATAACTCAAAATTCTATCAAAATATCTTCTTGAATGAGTTCTTGAGGATCTCGGAGGAAGATCTCAAGAAGTTGTCGAAGAACGATTGAGAACAACCAAGAAAATTCAAAGAAGGAAAAGAAGGAAATCGCTTAAGAAAAGACCACTCCCCTAGTCTAGGTATGTCTTCTTAAACTCCCTTTGATATTGTATTCAATATGTTTATATTGCCTATACATAACATGTTTATGTAGTTATTAGACTTATAATCCATGTACATAGGATGAATATAAAGTAATCAAGTCAAAAACGTAAAAAACATGTCAAATTTATCAAACTACATAAAAAAATATCCAAAATTATGTCAAGAACATGAAGAACATGTCAATAACATGACAAGAACATCAATTACATCATGGGTGGCATATAGTGTATTTGATTTTCTTAGGAACAAATGAAATCGAACTTTAATAAACTCAAACCAAAGTTCACCTTGCACCCATGAACTACGTGCTGACTTGATTCTCAGTTATCTGAGATATGTAGGCAACCCACATATGGGTTCAATCACCTATCGAATAAAAATCAGTTCATCATTGAATAGTGCAACTACATGTCGACCTGATTCCTTGTGGTTACCGGGATATGCACGCAACCTTTATAAGGTTCGATCGTTCAAAAATAAAAAACATATTTTCATTTTTATATATTATTATTGGGTTGTCACTGCTAGTTTAAAAAATACAAAAAATATTTTTATTTTTAGATAATGTTGCTTGGATTTCGTTTAAAAGTGAATATCTATTTAGACTTACCATCTTCAAACGGGTGTCTAGCGGTTCTTAATTCCTTGAGTATAACTGACCCTTGAACTTTAAAGAAATCTTTGGGTAAGACCAAATGTTTTATGAGTCCAAACTTGGGCCATTTTCAAAATAAAAATGAATTTCTAAAATCCTGGTGACTTAACACACCATTTAACCCCATGTTAGGTGGCGACTCCGTTTTCAACGCACATTCTGATCCAAAAACATTTTTAAAACTGACACTTAGAAAATCCCTTGAAACTGTATTTTTTAAAAATGAATGGATTTATGAGGATTTTGAGAGGGAGGAATGAAAACTTATTTTCCTCTTTTTCCCGATCTCTACTTTCTGTTGCTTCAAGAAAATCCGGGGTGCGTCACATGAGCACTGGATGTGAACCCAAACTAATGAATGATAGTGCTGAATTTTGTGAACTAGGCATGTGGAGCTTGGTTTAGACCATAGAAGGCCAGGAGGGGTAGCATGTAAACTTCCTCAAGAAAGTTGCCATAGAGAAATGCATTCTTGACATTCCTCTAAAAAAGAGTCCATTTTCAAATGGAGGCCATTACAAGAAGAGTATGAATAGATGTGAGTCTCGCTACCAAAGAAAATGTCTCTTCGTAGTCAATGCCATATTCTTGAGCAAATCTCTTAGCAACAAGTCGGGCTTTATAGCGTTCAATGGAACCATCAGAAAGTATTTTGATCTTAAATACCCACTTGCATCCAATAGGAGTTTTCTAGCGAAAACTATTCTGTTACTTGCTTTACTACTGCACACTAGCACATAATATTCTGTTGCTTGGGGGGAGGTCAACAAGATCCCAAGTTTGAGTTTTGGCCAAGGTCTGAGTATCCATTGTTTTTTTCTATCAAATAGGATTAGTATTAGCCTCCTTATAGGATTGATGCTCAGACAGATTAAGTATGGTAAAAAGTAATGATAATCAGTGAGATAAGGGGGAGGATGAGTTACTCAAGTAGAGCAACGATAGTGATTTGGAGGGTGGGTCTCAGAAGTAGTCGGTGCAAAATCATCGGTTATAGGAGAAGTCTCAGGCATGATTGATGGAGTTGGAGGGATGAGATGAGTTGGTGGTTCTGGAATGAGTTCATTTGGTGGTTATGTAGTGGATTCAAGTAGGGGTTCTAGAGTGGACTCAACTAAAGGTTCGATATTAGGCTCAATTGGTAGTATTGGAGTGGGCTTAATAGTATATGGAACTCCATCCTCAGGGAATAACTCAAGAGATGAATCAGTAAATAATTTGGAGTTAGTAAGGGTTGATATATCAAATGACCATAAGGGAGAAAACATTTGATGTTCCAAAAAAAAAATGACGTGACGAGAGATACGAAGAGTTTTAGAGATGGGATCCTGACACCGATATTCAATGCCATATCCAAGAAAACAACATAGGTGGACCTTGGTTCCAACATTTTTGTGTTCATGTGGTTTGAGAAGAACAAAACAAGCACAACCAAATACTTTGATTTCAGAGTAATCTAGAGGTTTACCAAAAAAGGCTCAAATGGAGACTGATGATGAATTATTGCGGAGGGGACATAGTTTATTGTGTAGACTGAAGTTAGGAAAACCTCACCCCAAAATAACTCATGACCAGATGAAGAAATGAAGAGAGCACGAACTGTGTTAATAATGTGGTTATGTTTGCGTTTGACTTGTTATAGACACTATATTTTGTCTTGCCCAGTCAGTGTCGAATTAAGTACAAGTTTAGATAAAATTTAAACTTAGGTTTAAAGGAAATAAATTTCTACTTGAGATCACATTATATAATATACAAAAATACCCAAAAACATGAGAAAAACACAAAGCTATTAAATTTGACAAAATACAGTTAAGTAAACGTTTCGAGTCAACCTCAAAATTCCCATAATTAAAGGGGGTCTAAAATAACTTTATTAAATTTTGATTTTCATATAATAATCTTTAGTATAGATATAAATTATCCACTACCCTTAAATTTTAGGATATTTCAAACAATTACTCTGGTTACCTATCCTGACCCTAAAACATTTACAATCATTGAATCATGTCGATTTAGCACCAAAATACAATTGTTTTAATTATGAATATTATATAAAATCCTAACCATAAATAATTCAAGTGACCTTAATCAAGGTTTGGAAGGGTTATGACAAGCCCTAAATCACAAGGGTGATTAAGGGGCTAGGCTTGATTTGGGTTTACACCTATTCAAGCCTGTGTTGACAAAACCACCTTGGGACCAATGGGTTAAGGGCCTATACATAATTTAAGGCCCACATAAGGATCCTTGAAATAATAAAGGAAAATTCCTAGAAGTTTCCTACCAAATAGCTAAGGAAGGGAACCAAGACATGTAGGGTGCAACCAACTATTATTGAAACTAAACCAATTCAGTTTGCCACCTAAGTTAGGCTTTTAATGGGAATTAAATACACATCCCATAAAGCAATAAATTATTGGGATGAAATGGAATGGTTAGGTTCAAAGGATGTAGATATTTTTACCAAAATATCTTAGGGTTAATTAGGAACTTGAAAACCAACCGTCGATTACAAGGTAAGTTAACCCGATTCCATCCGAAATGAACCAAATGTGTGGCCTCCAAGCAACGACTCATCATTTAGCAATAAATTCAAAGTAATACTTCAAGACTAGGTTCAAATCACCTTGGATGCATTTATGACAACTTAACCGAAATAGTGAATCTAACTGGGGTTTAGTCCCTAAACCGAACCGGATGTGTCACATCAAATCATAAATACTTAGCCCCTAAACCGAACCGGATGCATCACATCAATTCATAAATGCACCCATGTGGAAAGAATTTATTTATGGGGCAGTAATGATTGGTAATGATTACCAATGATTAGATTGCCAATCATTACCAAATCTTTAAAAAGATTTAGTAATGATTACCAAATCTTTGAGAATCCTTCATTCCATGCTAAATTCGTTCAAAGCAAAACAAAACCAAAGCAAGAGACCAAGTCCCCTAAGATAAATTTAGCCTAAGGAAAGCCTTAGAATGGCTTGTGCATTGGCCAATGCGCAGGCCCCCAGGCCTGTAAATACAGGGGCCCTCTTCTCATTTTTTCAAGTCTTGAATGCCTAACGTCTCTCTTTAAACCCGAGCAAATCTATAAGGTCCTAGGACTATCAAGATATTTCTCAAATAACACGTCATTTTTATGTTAAAATCCAGTCCTGGAAGGTGTTCTTGAAGTTCTTAGAGCAAGAACTCGGAAGATCGACGGTCACCGATCAATATCGAGCCAAGAGAATTAAGGAGGAAAGAAGATTAGCTACTTAGGGATGAACATCCCCTAAGTAAGGTGTTCTTTATTTCTTGGATAAGAACTAGAGGGATTGATGATCACCGATGAACCACCGACCAAGAAGATCAAGGAGGAGAAGGAGGTAAACACTTAGGGAATAATGCATCCCCTAAGTAGGTATGTTTCTTCAAAACCCTCTATGATTTTGGTTTAAACTTGTGTATATTACTTGTATATTACTTGTATATAGCATAATCATTTAGATAACAGACTTTAAAGTCATTTACATAACACATAAAACCCACAAACAACCAAACAAACACTTGATTTTGTCAAGAACAACCAAACTAACACTTAATTTTTGCTATATTAACCAAACCATTTTCAAATCATACAAAATCATTCCAAGCATCTCAAGAACACTCAAGAACATTCACGAACATTAAAAAACATTCAAGAACATCAAATCATCCAAGAACATGTTAAGAACATGCGAGGATTCAAACAAAACTTCTATCACACCATGAGTTGTGCATAGTCTCTACGATTCTCTCAAGAACATTACATTGACTCTTTACTAACTTTTAATACTTACTATACAACTACTAATAACCGGATTTATTTTATGCTAAACGTCATGATCATGGCTAGGCTGGCTTTTGGAGTGGCACATATATATATATACACTTATATACTATACTGACAGACCCTTGTAGCTAAGAACTCGGGATAAAGGGAGGGCCTCTATTCCTTTAGGGATATGTGTGATTATTCTTTAGAAACCTATCCATTTTCCTTAGTTATGAGTAGGACTGGCATAAATATATGGTATTTCGTTTCCTTTTTCAACTAACAACTCATACACTAACTAACCAAAACAAAGAGTTTGTCTAAGGTTTTCTTGGCAAAATCAAAGAGTGTTATGTACATATCATGTTGTGATTCAAGTGGTTCACAACTTAAAAATGATTAATAATAAACCTAATTAAGGTTGTGATTCAGGTGTTCAAAATCAAAACCAACTAATAATCAACTAAAATTAACTAAAATAAACCAGTTTTATAACTAAAACAAACCAATTTTCAATTAAACCAACTTAGCTTGCCAGTTTTCAACTTAATAAGAATGAACTATGTCTGACCTTATCTTTGGTAACCACCAAAAGTACGTACTACGTAATGACATAATTCTCATTCGAGATACGTAGGCAACTCACGTGCGGGTTTAGTTGTATATCCAAACAATTTAGTCTTAGTTTTCATTTCATTTAGTATAGCTTGTATATTTATATTTTCTGTCTATATACAAAATATTATTGGGTGATGCTAACTAGTAGTAGTTGTAATATTTACCTGTGTTCCATTATATATCATGTTAAAAATACAAAAAAAAAGGATTTTTTTTTTAAAAGAGAATTATTCTTGTTTAAGTACTCAAAGAAAACTGCTTGGATAGAGTTTAACAGTGAATATTTGTTTAGGCTGAGATACCATCTTCGGACGGGTGTCTTGGGGTGTCTAACACCTTCTCCGAGCATAACCAACTTCTGAACTTAAATAATATTTCTTGTACACAGACCTATGGAAGTTAAAACATAGGCCATTTTAAAAGGAAAAATGAATTTCCAAAATACTAGTGACCTAACACACCATTTAACCTTATGCTAGGTGGTGACTTCATTTTTAACAAAAATCTCGGCCCAAGAAGTTTTTCCAAAGTGATGCCTAGAAAAGCACTTGAAAAACCATTTTCAAAATGAACGAATTTGGATGACTTAGAGATGAAGGCATGAAACTTGTTTTTATCATCTTCTCGATTCTTTACTTCTTCCATTATCGAAATTCGGGGTGCGTCACCTATCCCTTTTGTTTGGAGCTTTGATGCACATAGGATGTTGTAAAAAGAAGAAGAAATTGAGAGAAAAGGAAGACGCAATTTGGTTTTGTCCCTCATAAAATCCTCCAAATCCATTCATTTAAGAAAAAATAGTTTTAAGGGTTTTTCTAGGTGCCGATTTTAAAAACATTCTTTGGGCCAGAATTTGTTTGAAAAATGGAGTCATCACATAGCATTGGGTTAAATAGTGTTCTAGGTCATAGAGTTTTAAAACTTCATTTTTTGTTTAGAATGACCCAAGTTTTGACTCGTAAAATAATTGATATTTACTAGAGATTTCTTTAATTTGGGGGTCGGTTATGCTTGGAGAAAGTGTTAGGCACCCAAGATTGTTTGGTTTAGGATTGTTTAGAAAATCGTTTGGCACGTAAAAGTCTGAAAATCATTTAAACAATTTTTGCTTATTTGTCTAATTGCATGCTTAATTTATGCTACCCACTTTGTTATATTAATTAAATTTAAGTTGCCTCACATTGTATCTATCACATAGTAATTATTCTGGCCATTCTATATTGAGGTGGTAGAAGCTTATTTTTTTTTATTTTTTTTTTGTATTTGTGAGTTTGAGTAGATTAGACACGTATGTGATGCTGTCTAGTCAGGGTAGCTAGGTTTCAATCTTTTTCATGTGAAAAAAAATTAGGGTTTGATCTTTGTCCCGTAAAAATGTTAGGTTATTCTTTTCTCTCGAAAAGAATTAGGTTTTGATTATTCCAGTAATATAATTGAGTAATAGAATTAGCCTGCTAAAAGGATTATGTTTTGATTTTTCCTATAATAGAATTATGTTAGTCTTAAGCCTGACAAAAAGATAGGGTTCTTTTTGAGCCTGTGAAAATGATAATTGTAAAGGTTGATTCTAAGCCTATGAAAAGAATCTAGATTGTAAGTGTTTAGTTCCTACCTGGTAAAAGACTCTAGGGTTTAGTGGATTGCGAATCTTCATGGAGTTCGGAAGATTGGATGTAGGTAAGAGTAACTTACCGAACTAGGATATATTGTTGTGTACTGTATTGTCTTCTTTTTGACTATTTGGGTGTGTGTCTAGATAAACACATTTTCGCTACGTAACAAGATAATAATCGATTTACCGAAATAGGTTATTTGTGTTTAAATGTTTAATTATTTATATTTTGTAACTACCCAATTCACTCCCTTTTGGGTAGCTCTTTGGGCTAACATTGTCGTTTAGCTACAAGGGTCTAGACATAGTAATATATACAGGGTACTAGTCCATGATCTGAGATGTAGGACTAATCCATGATCTAGGCTTATGTATATAGGGGTGCCAGTCCACAGCCTGAGACGTAGGGCCAGGCCATGATCTAGTTTAGCGAGGAAAGGCGTAAAGCTGGAAAAATAAATAGTTGTTAGTAGTTAGTAGCCCATATTCAGTAGTCCACAATCAGTCTGTATATTTTAGGTTCATTGAGTTTGATTTCTTGTGTTTCTTGACAAACTTCGAAGATGCTACGTATACCAAGAGTTCTTATTGTTCTTGACACAAAACAAAGATACTATGTACAATATGTACAAAACCAAACTCAACAAATACAACTAAAAGAAAATATGTACAAACAACCAAAAGATAATAAACAAACATACTAAAGATAGGTTTAAGGAAACTTACTTAACTTAGGGGAGTGGTTTAAGGAAACTTACCTAACTTAGGGGAGTGATTTAAGGAAACTTACCTAACTTGTCATTCATGATTCCTTAAATTCTTTTTAATGCTCTTGAATGATGGGAGGCTAACAAACTAGGTTAGGCATGATGACATTCCATGGAAAGTGATGATCTTCTATGGAAGAAATCTTTCAATAATATCATCATTTAATTCTTGACATTAGATACATTTCTTTCTTGGGAAGCTCCCAATTTGGCTAAGGGAACTCATGTAGAGGAATTATATGCTTCTTCCTAGGCTTGGAAGGTGTGCTCTTAGTAAACTTAGTATCTTGGGCACCTATTTTCCTAATCAAGGATTTATTATTTAATTTTGGAAATTAAAAAATTTAAACATGAAATTAAACTAAAATAGTTTTAGCAGCCAGTTTGACAAAACCGATGAGAATGAAAGTTTCAGGGGTCAACACGTGAAGTAATTGTAATTAATGAAATTTCTTCCAATTAAAGGATAGAAACTAAATTAAACATATTAAAAGTGATATCCATTGAAAATTCACTTTTAATCTTATCATTTTAGTCCCCATTAACTTTTAGAAATTTCAAAATTGACCTGAAACTTTGGTTTATACCAAAGTTCGATCGAATTGACAATTTTATGGGTGTTATCTCTCCCTTTTTTTTTTTTTTTTTTTTTTTTTTTTTTTTTTTTTAAGTATCAAACCTTATCTAGGACAAAAATTGGTTCCCCCTAAACCGTATTTAAAGTTTATCCAAATTTGCACTTTAGATCCGATACCTTTCAAGAATAAAATGAGCGGGAAAAAATGCGGTGTCTACAAGGTTCCTAGACACGAGCAGTAGCGGAGCATGCCATTTTTTTGAAGCAGGTTGATAAAATCACGATCCTTATATTCCATTGCATTATCTAAACCAAAAATTTTGATATTTTGAGAAAATTGAGTTTTAACCATTGAAGAAATTTCAGAATATATTTGGAATAGTTCAGATCAATTTTTTCATATGAAATAACCATGTATATAGAGAGTAGTCGTATACGAAGATAACAAAATAACGAGAACCAGCTATTGTTGCTTGAAGATAAGGTCCCCAAATTGAAAGACTCTCATTGAATGGTATAACTGTCTGTTTTGCAAGTTGTCAATAGATATAATTGAAGGAATCATGCTGAACTGAAACTAATTGATCGCTAAAGATAAGCGATTGGAATCGGCTAGATAAAATGTGACCTAACTGTAAATGCCTAATATAGGATGGTGATAATGGTAATGGCTGTGGTAAAGATAAAGAGGATGATGATAATGAGGATGGGGAAGGTAGTGGTGGCGGTGAAGTTGCACTGGTTGATGAAGGGAAATGGGGTGATGGTGGTAGGATTTGAGGTGGAAAATGCAAACTGCCGAGTTAAAATAGATGTCCAACTTTACAACCAGTCCCAAGGGTTTATCTTGTCTAAGGATCCTACAAACAACAACCAATATTACAGAATATTACTTCAAGTCCCAATTTACAAAGTTGCCTAACAGATAAGAGATTTAAGGTGAATTTATGAATTAAATACATCTCAAGAATAGAAATATGTGAAGTAGAAATCTAACTAGTATGGGTAATACGCAATTGAGAACAATCAGCAGTATGAATGCTAGGGGAATTTATAGCAGATGGTTTGGGTGAGAAGATATTGGGATCAAAAGTCATATGATTACAAAAAGTAGAATCAAGAAACCAAAAAGAATTACACGTAGTAAGTGAAAGGCCAGGGGAAAATTTTGTACCATACTCGAAGCAAATTTTGTGGAAAAGTGAATCCATATCCGCAATAGAGATAGTAACAATAGAGGAGGTAGGATTCGAGTCATCTTTGTCATTGAGAATGGTTGAAGAAGAGCAACCCTAAGACATCGTTATTAAATCAGATCAATAATATACAACAAAGTGTATCGTATAATATGAATATGGAGAAACCAAGGCCATAAATAGATTCAGAATGCTGAAATTGTACCGAAATCGGTATATAATCGTGAATAATCGATTGATGAACTCTTGAACGGGTCAAATGTGTATGATAAACCGAATCAACAATAAAAATTGAAATATATTGTATGATCCGAATTTGAGTAAATAGACACCAATGATAGATTTAGAACCCCAAAATTAGCCAAGAATCGCTCTATAATCTTGAAGAGCCAATTTATGAACCTTTGAGTCGGTTAAAGCACCATGATAAAATAAGTTTACAATATAAAAGGAAACATATTGTATGATTTAAATTTGAGTAAATGGAGGCCACTAATCAATGCAGAATGCTTTTAGCCAAGAATCGATATTAGATATTCAAGAACCATTCCAAAAATAGAAGAACTGGTTAGCAAAAAAATCTAAACCAGTCTGGCGGCGCAGGGTCTGATAGCGATGGAACAACATAATATTCGGAGGGCACGTGAGGGTGAATCCAGCATCATTTAGAGGTTATTTTGGTGTCGTTGAAATCGTCTTGACGAGGAACTTCTGACAGTATGCTTTATGATGAATTTGGATTGATATTGAATCCCATAGGAAAATGAAAGTGATGGCGGTGGTGAGACTATTAGCGGTGCGTACAAGCGCGTTGAAGCTCTGATTCTGGTGATTTTGATAGTGTTCGAATTGTCTTTTCAAGTTAAAGTTTATGGTGTGATGAGTGTTGATATCGGAGCGATGCTGAGGCTTATAGTAATAATAGATGCCGCAAACCTATGGTGGCTTGAGATAGTACGTGGAGGCGTTTGAGAACCCCGACGAAGATGATTTTGCTGTCGTTGAACTTGTTTTGATGAAATGAGTTTGATGGTGAAATAATTGACTCTTGAAATCATGTTGAAATAATTGAGAGGTAGGATATTGAGGGAATTATATTGATATATGAGAAAGGTATAACTGTATAGATTGACAATGGAGATTGAGACTAGGGAAACCATAGGGTTGGGGTTTAATCTAATTGGGCCAAGCCCATATACTTATATTAACATTTCATATTATAACAAAAATTTTGAAGATTAGTTAATGCCCATCAAGGTAGAATTAGAGAGAGAAGCAAAATCATGAGAATCAAGAGAAGTGGCGTTGGAAAGCCCTTGTTTTCTTAAGGTTAGAGATTATGCTTTTAGTTTTCTTCTATTATGTAAAAGATAAAACTTATAATTGCCATTATTACCTTTATATATTAGAAAAATTAAATTCAAATTATTGTGATAAAACGTCGGTTGTCACTTTTTAAGTATGTAAGATGTCATTATTTGAAAATTAAAAGGCTACAAACCAAATTATGTAAATGCGCATTTGAAAATCGAATGAACAAAAACTTATATATTGGTGATCATGTTGTAAAGACAAGCAATTTGAAATTCATATTTTAATTTTTTGGAGTTATTTTGGATTTTTCAATTTTGAATATGTAGTGTAGTTTATTTTAACTACAATACTTTAAAATCTGTTGGATTATGGAGCAGGTCGAGTCAACCCGTAGAGTATCTGCATGGAATAGTCACCATGTGAATGAGTTCACCCCTTGGTCTTAAAGATCTCGTCTATTCGGTAGACACCCAATGGAAATAGATATACCTTTGAGATTTTCTCTATAAATATGCATTAATACCATAATCCCATCAGATTACAGAAAATTTGAGTGTCCATGGTTAGTGAGTGTGTGGGTATTATAAAAAAGAATACTCTAGTAGTGTTTTTCTTGTAGACAAGAGAAAAAACGAAGAAAATGTGTAAATGAGTCTTCTAAATCTGAAAGGTAAGTTTTTGTTTTAATGTTTTCGCATTTGTCTACAATTGGTATCAGATCCTTATAGATTAGTTTTGCCAAATCATATTGTTATAGTGCATGAACAATAGTTTCTCATGGAAGAAAATCATTTCTTCATTAATGGCCGAAAAATATTTTTCCGAAAAGTTCAATATTTTTGAAAAAAATCTACGCAGAAAAATTTTACATTTCATTACGAGTTCAACGATATAAATTTTATAAGATTTGGACTTATGATTGATTTTATATGATTTTTCAAAGTTTAAGAAAAATGTAAAATTTTGTTAAGCTCTCTGGTTCTAGTGCAACGAAGGCGACGACAAAAACGACGTTGATTTGTATCGATGTTTTCTAAAATGATACGGAATATGTTCCTTTACACTACATTTGGTACGCTAGAATTGAATAGAATGAAATGAAATGAGTGTGGTTTTGGAATGAATATGGTAATGAAAAGGAATGGCCATTACCATTTCTATATTTGGTGACAAACAGGATTAAACATGGTATTGGAATGACCATTACTATTCTGACGTTTAGTTATAAAAATACATTAAATATGGTATTGGAATGGCCGATAAATAAAAATAAAACAATATTCTTAAATATTCGAAAATTTTAGAACAAAATTTTGGGAACATAACAGAATTATTCAGATACTAAACAAATGTCACCTAGGTTATCCTTTAACCCGACAAACTAAAGGTCTTGAAAGTACTTTCGTGTCTCTGTTTCCCTTTTTTTGTTCCCAAAAAAAAATTATAACTGAAAAAAATATGATTTGCTTATGTTCTAATTCCAGGATTTTGTTGTAAAAATCTGAGAACAGAAGAGAACAATACTGATTCTGTTCCAATCATTTTGTTGTAAAAATCTGAGAACAAAAGAGAACAATACTGATTCTGTTTCAATTATTTTGTTAACAGACTTAAGATATAGAAACACCAAATCCCACTTATGCCTCACTTGTTTAGTGTTTCTGTTCTCATAAAATTGGAAATATAAATAAACATTTGGGGGAAAAGTTGTTTATTCTGAGTTTTATATCTATGTTCCAGGTTTTCTTGGAACAAAAATAGAAATTTGGGAACAAAAACAAAAACAAAAATCTGGGAACAAAAACAGAAATATGTTCCCAGATTTCTGTTTTTGTTTTTGTTCCTAGATTTATGCTTTTGTTCCCAGATTTATGTTTTTGTTCCCATATTTCTATTTTTGTTTTGTTCCCACATTTCTGTTTTCGTTCCTAGATTTTTTTTTTTTTTTTTTTTGTTTTTGTTCCCAGATTTCATTCCTATATTTCTGTTTCTATTCCATGTTTTTTGGGAACAAAAACATGAAAGTAACACCACCATATTTTTGTTTCTGTTCCCAGAATTTTATTTTCCGTTGTGAAAAATACGGAAATAGAAGTACCTACCCTTCTTCTTACATAACACCACATTTCATTTGGGATTAACTAATCCCATGAGTTGTGGGATTAGTCTTTACTTGGGAATGAGAATGAAAACTAATCCCACCAACCAAACGTAAGAATGGAATAGTCATTCCCAACTTCATTCCAATCTCAAGATAAATCCCATATACTAAACATGACCTTTATTTATTCACACCTTTAAAGTGAAGTGATGCATTGTTTCGTTGCCTCAACTTGACGGGCTGTTGGCTAAGCGTGTGAGAGGTCACGAGTTCGATCCCTGCTCATTCATTTTTCTTTTTTAATTTTTATTCCTTTAATTGGCAAAAAAGACTGTTTTAAATGAGTATAGTGGGATTCGAACACCTACACGCTTAACATCAACTTAGGCTAATGACCACTAGGATAAACCAAGTCTATGTACATAATCGCATTTGTTACCTATATCCAAATATATCTAAATTACAATTCGTCAATTTCATGCTTACTTGTATATCATGTCTTGAAATTTGATTTTATTTAATTGTCAACATGAATTATGTGTGAAAATTTTATGTTAGTTAATTTTAGTATACATATTATATTTATTTATATAAGCATGAAATTAAAATTTGTGGGCAATAATGAGTTGAGATATATTTTTCTCATTTTTGTTTTGAGCATGATGTATCGAAAGAAGATATTTAGATCTATAAATACAAGAGATGATTATGAGCATAGTGAATTTTTTGATCTTGTACTATAGAGATACGTGTTATTTTTTAGATTTAATTATTGCAGCAAAATAATTAGTGTGTGTGCGCGCTAATATCCTAATGTGCGTAAATATAGTAAAATGACTTAAACGAATATAGTAGCGGACCTTGCTACAGTTGAGAAACTGGATGGGAATAATTTCAATATTTGGCATTGTAAGATCTAATATCTCCTAAACTAGCGAGAGATTCTGGAAACACTAACACATAGCATGGAATTACCTCCCAAAAGTAATTCTGCCTAACATCGGCGTGAGATAGAAACCAATCAAAATTGGGCCAAGAAAGATTATAGTGCAAGATTCACTATTTTAAGCTATATACATGATAATTTGATTGGTGATTATGAAGGTTATGACACCGCACTAGAGATGTAGAATGCCTTGAAGTTGACATTTGCCGGTACATTAGCAACTAGGTTGCGAGCCTTGACGCTTAAATTTGAAATTTATAAGATATCTCCCAAAATAAAGATTGTTGAGCATCTTAAAAAAATGCCATCTATGATATGCGACCTAAAGGTAGTTCGTAACAACTTATCTGATGAGCAACAAATCCTTGCTGTGCTTCGCTCTTTATCTGATTCTTGAGAGCAAGTGAAGCTTACAATGACACAAAATGAAACTATAAATTTTTTAGCCAATTATAACGTCATTTGGAATTGGAGGCAGACAGGTTGGAGGCACAAGAAAATACTTCTATGTTCGTCATTGAGTCTAGCCATTTCCAGACATTTGGGTCCAAGCGAAAGTGACAGGACAAAGCATACCAAAGAGGAATATGAGGATCTGTTTATAAAAAGATAAAAGGCAGAAAGTATAAAAAAAGTAAGCATGGAGAAAAGAAGGACAAGTCTAGGCTGAAGTGTTACAACTATAATAAACTTAGTCACTTTACTCATGAATGCACTAAGACGAAGAAGGTACAAACCAACTCTATCTTTTAAAGTGATGCTTGTGTGTGTAGTCATATCTTGGTTGCCCATTTATTTCTTGATTAGATTGTAGAAACTGGAGCAACAAGACACGTCGAAAAAGATCGAGTAGGGTTAAGTAAGTATTGCAAAATTCCAATTAGGAGTCAATATTTACATGGGGCATAACATTAGTGAAGATATGATATGAATTTGAGCCTATCAATTAAAGATGTGTTTTAGGTGCTCTATACTTCTCTATGATGTTCTCTGTGCTCCTGAAGTTTGACGAAACTTGGTGTCTGTTGCCGCTATGGTGGGACTAGGTTTCTCTTTCTATTTCACTATAGACTCTGTTCAATTTATTTAGATTCCGTGTTTTATGGTAGTGGACACTTCGTAGATGGATTTTATGTACTAGCGTTGACGATTTTTTTTTTATTTTATTTTTTTATTTTTTATGTTTTGATACATATTTAACTTCTAGTAATAATGATTCTATCACATCTACATCTGTTACATGACATGCAAGACTTGGTTATATTGGACAAGAATGAATGACAAGGTTATCTCGAGAAGGACTTTTAGGTCTACTTTCTAGAGTTAACTTACTTGTCTATGAATCTTATTTGTCTGGAAAGGACACAAGAAAGCCTTTTGGTAAGGCTATAAAGGATAAGATCAGGATTATGTGGACTGATTTAAAGTCATCAGTGATAGAGATTTGGCGTTGGGGTTCCACGGATTAAAGTCAAATAGAGATTAGGCGTAATTGAAACCATGGTTAGCGTAAGAATTTCCAAGGGGAGCAGTTAGCCTCGTAAGTCAAGAGGCGCAACACCATGTTGTATGTGCTTCCATACATATTGCTTTCTAGTGGATTAACTGGTATTATAAAGTGGTGATGTTGCCAAAAATCCCTAGCACATGCAAATGACTAAGCACATGCTAAAAACCTTCACAACTTCCTCCTTCAACCTACAAAACCGATTAATTCTAATAGGACCTCCGTGTGGTGTCGGCCAAAGAACCTCTAGTGTGAGAATAAGTCAGTCTATTTTTGGGCAAAAGCTTAAGTACTTGAACCAATCGTAAAATAATATGTTGATACAATTCTTTTATATAGACTTATCAATTTGTGCCGTTTTGTTGGTGAGGTTTCCCTCTCCCTGATCCTCTTCTATTTGTATGGGATATGGCCACGATCCTTTCTTATTTTCATGGGATATGGTGGTGATCTATTGTATTCATGGTTAGTAGTTACAATATTCCTCCTGCGTAGAGGGACGTGGAGATCATGGGCTAACCAACTCTTGGCCTTTTCACTGTAGGTTCTGATTACCCATTACTAATCCTCCTTTCCAGGCTTTCTTTTGTTTATGTAT